>OV816023.1:75539411-76739411 GCA_929113105.1 Agrypnus murinus | reverse complement strand
TACACCACGTACGTTTTTGTAGTACAATGATAAACCCATAATGGAGAAAGAAAAATTATATTGAGTTTAAAGCCGAAATTGCATTATTGTTATGAATTATAATATTGCATTAAAAGATAAAGAAATTATGATAAAGAAACAAACACTTCCACTAGTTATTACATGATAAATTAAAAATGTTTGATGAAAACAAATCAATAGAAAACAGAGTATCAATTAATAAAGAATTATCAAACAAAATTCGACAGCGCGCATACAGCCAAAATTCCCTAATATTGGGTCATATAAATGAATTGTAGCAAGTGATTTTACTTCTATTAATAAAGGATGAAAAATATGATATTTAGTTAGTGAGTCATTTTCTACACTTTATTCATACGACCCATTTTTACTGATAGCTACTATGTTTTTAGGAAAGATAGGAATAAAACTTATTCAAATAAATCCGTTGGTGGAGGTGTTGTATGTGCTATTAAATCGACATTTGTAGTAGAGAGGCTTACGGAATTGGAACAAATTTGGAAGATTTATGTTAAAAATATCCTACCTTAATACAGTACTATATGTGTGTGTTGTATATTTTCCTCCCTATTTCAAATTAGATGACTACCTCTTTTTTATCAATCATTTAAATCAGTTTGCATATATTTTCGATTCGAATTGTTTAATTTTAGGCGACTTTAATTTAAAATCTAGATCTCAAGAGCTGAATCTGAAAGAGAGAATTTTATTCATTTTAATAATCTTCATCAACATAATAATGTTTATAATGTAAATAATCGTTTATTAAATTTAGTACTAGCCAACGTTAATAATATTACTATTACTGAGCAAAGGGATGTGTTTGTACCTGTTGATCAACATCATCCCTGTCTCTCTATAACACTTGTATTTATTCGTACCCGAGATACTTCGGATTGTATGTCTGTGAATCAAGATAATCAATTTTTAAATTTTAATTTCAAACAAGGAAACTACAATTTACTTTATCATCTCTTTAACGAGCGTAATTGGAATTCTTTATACAATTAGTATTCTATCGGTCCCTTGTAAAATAGATACTTGTATTCATACTACATCAGCATATCTTTCAACATGTTCGAACTGAGTTAAGCCCATGCCAACTTGTTTCGAGAAAGTTAACCACAACTAATTTAATGCACCTAGTTGAAGATTGTTCTGATAATTTTCAAAGTAGCAGTCAACAGACTATTTACACGAATTATTCTAAAGCGTTTGACAAGGTGCATCATGATATCCTTTTGAAAAAGTTAAGATATTTCGGATACTCTACAAATTTGCTAAGATTTTTTATTTCATACTTTACAAATAGAAGGCAAATGATAGTTTATGAAGG
Source organism: Agrypnus murinus (assembly GCA_929113105.1). Classification (NCBI taxonomy): domain Eukaryota; kingdom Metazoa; phylum Arthropoda; class Insecta; order Coleoptera; family Elateridae; genus Agrypnus; species Agrypnus murinus. The sequence goes on along the minus strand of OV816023.1, from coordinate 76,738,054 downwards.
TGTTAGCTCAATTGAATTTACCATCTATTAGCACTCTTGGCCCGTTGATGTTCGTTCTTTTAATTAATGATCTCCCCGACGTAATAAAAACATCAAAATTACTTAGCCCCGTTTCACATAGACGCTGACTCTGTATTAGAGGTTGCACTCGAAACAACATTCATAAAGTACTTATAGAAAACACTTGAAATATTTCTTTAAAATTAATTTAAAAAAATTTTATACGCAGTGACAACATAAATCAATGGTGGGATTTGGGGTTTCTGGAATTATGATTTAGTACCTGCTTTTTCAAACGGACAAATATCAGAAAAGGAGGAAAAGGGTAATAAAATTTGCAAACTGCTATATGTAAGTAGCAGATATGACAACATTGGTTGATGCATCAGCTTTGATATCAATTTTCATCCTGATCATGTGAAAACAAAACGCCAGGCGTACCATCGCTGATGGTCAGCTCGCTGACGGTCAGCGTCCATGTGATCGATCTATAAACGATCTATAAAAGTATAAACTCGTTAAAACACTGTCACGAACTTCAGTCGGATCTTAAAGCTTTAGTAAACTGGAGCATAAATAATAAACTAAAATTAAATATCAACAAATGCCAATTTATTACATTCTCGTTAAAAACCAACATTTTGCTATATAAATACGAAATACATAATGTGTCTCTGAAGAGAACGGAGGTGGTGCGTGATCTGGGAATTTTATTGGACACTAAATCTAGTTTTAACCGCCACTTGAAACATATTTGTAATAAGTCTTTCAGAATGCTCGGATTCGTAATTAGAAACTCGTATTTACTAATCTTTTTGCTTATCAATAAACATAGTTCAATCATAATTTTCATTTTATTCATTTTCAAAATAAACATTTTAACTAATCATAATCAAATTCATTTTCATTCACTTTATATTCTTTTAGCTTCATAAACTTTTATCTTTTCGTCTTTCAATAGTTTTTTATTTTTCTAAAATCATTATTCAATATACTTTTATATCCTACCATTTTTTTCTTTCATTCATAATTTTATTTTAATAACATTTTCTAATCCCCATTTTCCCCTATTTTCATAAACATTTTATTTTTCATCTAAACTTTAATTTTCAATTTATTCACACACATTTCCCCTTTCTTATTTTTAACAACAATATATAAATCCTAATCGAGTATTAAGTTCCATAAGCCTATTTATTATATAAAGTCATATCGGTTATATAAAATCATAATCAGTTATATAAAGTCTGAATCATTTTAAATTACCTCATATCTGGATTTATTGTCACAATTGGTTATGTAAATTATAATTAAAATAATTATTCTAAAAAGATCTTTATTTCTTTCTTCTGCTTTTATAATTCTTTAGATGAAAATTACTAATCGGTAAAATTTGTCTTTTCCAAAATTTATCTCTAATTTTAATCCTTTTCCTATAATCTTTATGAAACTTTCTATTTTTATCTTCTGCCTTTGAATTATTGATCATAATTTTATTCCTTTTGCTTTTCTTTTCTCTGCATTTTACCTTTACTTTCTTATTCCTAATTTGTTTATTAGCCTTTTTCTTATATCTTTTACTATATTGAAACTCATCAATTATTTTCTCCTTCAAATTTTCATCATTATTAATATCATTCCCTACACCTGACTTTCCTAATTCTAAAAATTGCTTAGCTTTTAATATTTTTAATTCTTCCTCATCTTCCTCCACTACACTAAATGGTTTATTAATTATATTTTTATCGTCCTGATTATTCCCTACATCTAATTTTTTTAATTCTACAAGTTGTCTATCTTTTTCTAATGTTTTTGTATTGCTTCTTATTTCTTTAATAATCGTCTCAGTATTATCTTTTAGTTCTTGTTTTATTGTTTCTGATACAATTTTCATTTCTTCAGATTGTTTGTCTAATTTAGCATTCATCTCTAAAGATTGTTTGTCGAATTTAGTATTCACATCTTCTTTCATTTCTTTCATTGTTTCCTGTATTTGTGCCAAAACTTGCAAAAGTGTAGGTTCTGCCGTTTTGCCTTCTTCACCGTTCCCCTCCATTACTGAAATGGTTAAAGCTTTCTGCTTCTCAGAAACTACTAATTCTTTATCTTTATATATTTTTTTCACTACTATATTACTTTCCGCGGCAGAATATATATTTTTAACGGACGTCATACATTAATCACTAAACAAGTCTAGTCTAATATCTTCTAATTATGCTAGTATCAGCTATAGTATGCGGTAATAATATGCTTTTATAAACCTAATAAGCTATTAAAAACCCAATAAACTTTTCAAAGCCAGATAAGTTATTACAAATTACAACAGCCTAACTATATATCAAAAGCCTAATATTTATCAGAAGATTATATAAACCACAAAATGCACCACGTTGCCGGTCGCCATAAATAAATGCAGTGATATTGCATTATTAAAAATAATAAATTTATTTTGCCCCACATTAACAAATGCCTCGCGTTGACAGCGTCATAAATAAATGCTGTAATATTGGTTAATTAAAAAAAATTAATCTTTTGCCCCATATTAACAAATGCCTCGCGTTGATAGCGACATAAATAATGCTGTTGTATTGGTTAATTAAAAATAATAAATTATTTTTAAAAATTTTATTATATATTTTAAAACTGAATAATTGCCGTTTGATCGTAGATAATTACTTTATAATAAATTGATTTTTAAAATGACTGTAAACATTGGAAATGCTTCTCAACTTTCCTCTTTTGATAAACTCTTATATGATTACAAAATACCTTTTAATAGTTTTAAATAATACAATAGTTATATAAAATTAGTGTTACGTTAGTTCTTGACTAACTCAAGTTTACGTAAGAGAGTTGGGCGCCAGTTAAATAACTTAAAATAACAGAATTAAATTTAATAAAGACTCATCTCAGGTTGAATGTGGATTCTTGTGGTATTAAAAAATATACAAATTGAAATTTGAAATCCCTTTTAAAATTGAAATCTTAATTAATTTTTAACTATTACTAAATTGTTCAAATCACTTTACTACACTTCACAAACGATAGTCTTTTCTTCAGCAAATGCCAATACAAAAGGAAATAACTTCCTACCTTTTTATAATATTGCTTCTTTCCTTTTTACTAGTCCTCGTTCCAAACCATTTGCAGAGTCACCTTATGTTGCCCCAGTGCTGGTTGGCAATTCCGGTTGGCTTTCCTTTGCATGGATTCCCCATATAACACCATCCACACTCTTGGTTCTGGTAACTCACTTTTGTTTTATTAATAGCGGGTACTTTTTCCCTTTATCGAAGAATATTTTGTGGTATTTTTATGTGTTTAATATTAAATAAAACACCAGTTTATGGTTTTAACGTCGATTTATTGACTAGCAATAACTTTAGCTAGTAATTATTTTAAACTTGGTTCTTTAAACTTATATACACTTTTACAATTTATAACAAATATTCACTTTAGCCGTATACAAATCACCAACCAAATTAACTGTCTATTAAGACTACTATTTAAATTTTTACAACATTATTTTTGTTTACTACTTTACTTTGTCGCTTGATTTACTACAATATCTTTACTCTTTCGTCGTTTAACAGTAAGTCTCTATTTACACTTTACTATTGTCTTTAACACGACTTTACTGCGTCGCTTTATTTAGTGATGTCCTCTAAAATTATGATTTTCTAAGCTTATATACTATTTACATAATTATATTACACAATTTGACGTCACCTTACCATCTAATACAAATGACTACACTATTTACAAACATAACAGCAGATTAAAACATAATTATAATATTTGTCTCAATCTATTACAGATTAATTACACAATACTTTTACGCAATAATAACGATCTATATACATAAACAAAAACCTTAAAAGAATCACATAACCCATCGATATTACTCATTTGAAATTATACATAAATGAATTGCATCATAACAATAACTTGCGAACAACTGGATGTTACGTACACTTAAGTAATCGGTGAGTAAACTGTTTGATAATAAATAAAGAAACATGTATTGTTTAACCTTATTAGAAAGTATACACATTGATTTCAAAATCAATGACACACCATTAAATAACTTAAATTTACTTTTAACTGGAAAAGTTGATAAAAATATTTCAAAAGTGTTAGTTTTTAACAAAGATTTTAGATTTTCACAAAATTTTCAAAATTTTCCAAAATTTTGAAACTACCATCCACAGCAAAATATATATATATATATATATATATATATATATATATATATATATATATATATATATATATATATATATATATGATACTTCACTACTTAGTATACCGAAGATCAACCCACACAAATCGCTACCTGAACGCGCAGTCACACCACCCAGCGCAACTACAGTCAGTAGTCAAGACATTAATAACCAGATCACAACGATTGACTGATGACGATAATAAATATCAAGAACTAGAACAGGTGAAGTTGGCATTAAAACAAAATGGTTTCTCGTCCAGAAATATCAAGAAATCGTTAACACCAAGGGACCCAAAGCCAAAGGAAGAAGAAACATCGGTATCCAAAGCGCACTTACCGTACATCAAAGGGACCACGGACAAAATAAGTAGAGTGCTGAGAAAACACAACATCGACACCATCTTCAACACCGACAAAAAGATTGGAAACATGCTACCATCCGCAAAAACAAAAATACCACTAGAAAGCCAAGGAGTATACGAGATCCCATGTAAAGACTGCGGGGAATCCTACATAGGGCAGACCAACAGAAGAATTCAACTAAGAAGAGAAGAACACCGAAATGCAGTCAACAAAAATGAGAGAACGTCTTCACTAGCACAACATGTAAGTGGTACATCTCATAACATAGATTTCGAAAATACAAAAGTTTTAGCGAATATACAACATAAGACCCGATGAACCATAAGAGAAGCCATTGAGATCGAGAAACGTCCGAACAATCTTAATACCAGGGACGATACACAGCGACTACCATCAGCTTGGAAACCAGCTATAACCAGCATCACCGTCAAGAAGCGAAAACCAGCACAGCAGAACGATAAAAGGGAAAGCGAGAGAAAGCCACCGGATCAAGCGAGACCAATGACACGCAGCTGCGCCAAAAACCAGCCGACCGCAACCATGCGCAACACCGTAACCGTATATAAAGACCAACCGCTGCAGCAAGACGTCAGTCTACATCGTGTAACCAGGCGAAGCAGAAGGAAGTTAGAAGTGACCTGAAGATGGCAAGTGTGATCTTGCCGAAACGTCGTCAACCATTGTCTGGTTCCTCTAGGAGCCGAATAGTGAATACGCGGAGTGAAACCCGGAAAAGTAGTGAAGTATCATATAATATCCGCGGAAATTTAAAATGTAATATATATATTTATATATATATATATATATATATATATATATATATATATATATATACATATATATATATATATATATATATATAAAATCTATTAACATCAATGGAATAAGCCTATATAGTTATTTTTATATCTGGTTTATTTTATTTGCCAATATTTCGAAGAATGTTATTTTCTCTTCATTTTCAAGGCGCTACGAAAAACAATAACAGAAATGAGCAAATATATAAAATTAACTTATCTAAAAATACTTACAAAAATTAACAAGATATTAACCTAAACTAGTCCTAATAATTATACAAATAAAATTTTAAATTACAATATGTCTAAAATTCAAATTTTTTTTTTGTGGGAAAATTTTTGTTTTAAAATAAAAATAACAATAATTGCTACTAGATTAATTTCTTTATGAACAATGTGTGTGTGGAAAAGTTGATGTGTTTGTGTGAATACAATAATGTGTGAGTGTGAAATTTCCATGTACATGTGAAAGGTGTTAAATTAAGTAAGTAATAGGTGAGTGTGTATATGTATTATGTGTGTGTGTGTGTATGCATGCGTGATTATGTGATTATTATAAAAGCCATTAATTAAAAGTCTACTATATATATATATATATATATATATATATATATATATATATATATATATATATATATATATATATATATATATGAATTGTTTAACGTGTAAATGACATAAAATTTCATACAAAACTAAAATAATTATTTATTACATCTTCAGAAACAGAAATTTACTATACTTTTAGTAAACATAATAGCAACATAATTAAGTACTATTTTATGCTTATAATATAAAACAACAGTCCCTAATATAATAAAAAGTCAAAAATCAAATGCCATTAATATTTTCATGCTTCAAATAGTTCTTTATAATACTTCAACAAGAAAAGGCGGGTAAAATTGAAAGCAACAACTACTGTTTAGAGGTCAGAACAAATACAAACCCTCGAAATCGTTTAACAACCTTTCTGACATGTATTTATTGCCTTTCACACATTTCTTCAAACGAACTTTTGGAATTTAAAAATTTAAAATAAATCACATTTTATAATATTATCACATAATAATATCATCTAATAATCAGAGCTAATAACAAAATCAGTACATCAATAATACTATTTTTTGAGGGTTCACAATAGATATACTATACTGAAATAAAACATTTTTTTAAACGCCGTACCCGGAAACACAAGAATGAAAAGTAAGACTCGCTACCCATGTAGGAACTGCCAGTCTTGACAACAGGCCCAAGCTTGGCTGAATATTGGATAACCAAATGTCGTTATTTCAACATTGGTCCAAGCCTAGGCCAACATTCAGATACCACGCCTCGGCTTCTTTGTCGTGGCCCAAGGGTCAACCAACACCTAGGTACCAATGCTGGGTTCTCTAATCTCTGTCCAAGTCAGAGCCAACCTTCAGCGCCCTAGTCTCGGTTTATTACTGTTTGCCCAAGCCTCAACCAATTTTAGTGTTTTTAGACTTGGTTTCTTACCCTTGAACCAAGTTTGGGCCAATCGTCACATATTCTACCAAATCAAGCATGTGAAGTTTTCTGTCTTTATTATATCAGCTAGTAATTAAATAAAGAGAAAAATGTGAGAAAAGTTAAACTAAAATACCTACATTGATTATAATTATTATTACTAAATATAAATTCAGCTTTCAAATTTTTAGGCGCTTCGTTTCTTGGAAACAAGAACAGACATGAAAAGTAAGTAACTCAGCAGCTGCAAGGGGAAGCCTTTTAGCCTTAGCGGCTTATTAGTTAGTGTTCATCCACCTACCATGAGTGATGTTACGTTTAACCGTTTTGTAATACTATTAATAAAATAATTTTTATGAAATAGAACGTGTTTATTTAAAAAAAGCTACGCTAATAAGAATAAATACAATTTTTACCAGTAAACATTAAACTTGTATTAATTTTTTAAACTACTTTTCTTTAAAATTTATTGGTTAACCACTTAAAATATTATTAATTTCACATAAAATGAGTCTCATGCTTGTTCTTGTGTCACAAGATTTTTAAGTTACGTTGTTATGTTACTAATAATTGAATGAATTAAACTCATTCTTAATAATTTAGAATTTTCGTATTAATTTGTTTTCTCCATCAAAGTTACTTCATACAAGTATTAATAAGCTACATTACAGTATTAAATATTAGGTTGGTCTCATACTCAAAGGTCAGTAATAACCCGGGGCTTCCGTTGGATTCCGAACCTATATCACTGATTGTCAGCCTTGATACCATATTAATCTTAAGAGTGGCCCAATATTGGTTCTTTACCTTTCGCCAAGACTCAGTATTAACGTCGGCACTGTATTGGTTTTCACTATTGGGACAAGATGTATCACCAATCTAGGGCCATGACTGATTACCAATCTTGGCACGAAGTTATCATCCCGATTTTAAACCAGCTATGGACCAGTCTTGGATTTCAGGCTTGTTCCAGAGTTGATAAGCATCGTCCCAAGCCTGCGCCAACCGCGGGCCCTTTGTTATTTCCTATATGGGATACGATGAAATGAGGAATTAGTAGTAATAATAATGTTAATAATATTTATATTAACTGACGTACAATTTGTAAAAAAAAGAAACAGTTCACGTAGTGGGTGTATTGATGTATATATTTAATAAGTACTGTATATTTCAAATCTTGTACTAGTAATATATTTTGTTGAAAACAAGTTACAAAAAAGGAAAAATACAAACAGTTGTGCCATAAAATCTTCTATGTACTTTTAGTTTAACTGAGCACATTGATAAGTGAGAGAAAACATAATTTATGAAAATACAGCCTAAAGAAACCAAGAAATTTTCAAAAGCATACGGAACCAGCAATTTCTTTAAATGACAAAAATCTTTCAGCTGGTCAAGGAAGAATAAAAGGGGACCGGAGCAGTCGGATTTCGTCATGGTATGTTAAAAAAAGAATTGTAAAAAGGAAGGGTCAGAGATGCTGTAAAAGTCTAGCAAATATAGGTACATGAATTATTATCTTCAAAACTTTATAAATGTAGGTTCGTGACTTTTGTTAATATCGAGGGTCTATCCCTTTTATCTATTTTAAGATAATTCCACTTAAGTATAATCACAATGAATACTCTAAATTCAATAAGTAATTCAACGTTAAAGCAATTAGAATTAATAACATTTAAATTAATATAGGATAATTTATGTTGCAACAAACAAGAATCTTTACAGCTACATCTTATAAAAAAAAGTATAAATTTTAAAAATTTATTAAACATTCAAAACACAACATAGATAAGAATGGATTCAAATGAAAATATGTGCCTACTTGAACTCTCGTTTATAGCTGGTCATAACTGGTCAAAATGTTGTCACCGTGGTGCAATGTGCAAAACTGAGTTCTTAACTTCTATAGGCGAGGTCATACCTTAACTAGAATCGTATATTAAAGCGCTCAATCCTTTATGGTTCTAAATAAAAAAGAACAAATTTTAACAGCTTTGATTTTTTTTCACCCCACTTTAGGGTTTTATAAGATTTCTCCAGCTCAACTATACATATATAAAGGTTTTTACAACTTTAGACTTCATTTGTTCTTTGAGTGTATGAAGCGTGCACTTGAACTAACATATTTGGACATTTGAGATTTTATTAATTGTTGTTGATTCTTATAATTACTATTATTGGTTTGAGTGATTTTGAAAAATGGAAGTATTTTCCAGAAAAGGGAAAAATAAATTTCACAATAACGGTTACTGTTATGTTTTCGATAGAATTACTGCCTGCGAAACAAAAGAATTTTGGCGATGTGAGCAAAAGAACAATGGCTGCAAAAGTCGTATTCATACATCGGGTGGTATCATAGTCAAGGAAATCCATAATCATGCCCACGACAGTAATGCGGCAAAAGTGGAAGCTGACATAGTTTGTAATAAAATGAAAATCCGTGCTGGTGAAACTATGGAGCAAACGTCTCAAATTATTAATGCATGCCTTAATGGGTCAAACTTATCACAGGCTGCCCAAGCAGCTTTACCCAAAAATCCGTCTTTGAAAAAAATGATTAGAAGGAAACGAAATGAAACAAATGCTGCACCCCCAGCTCCGTTACGAATAGAAGATTTAATAATTCCCGAAGAAATCAGAACTTATGTAGCAAATGGAATGGCGGAGAACTTTTTAATAGCAGATAGCGGACCAGAAGCGGACAGAATTTTAATATTTGGTCGAGAAAGAAACGTTTATGAGGCTAGTATTTTTAAATTTTCTTTAAATTATTTTTTTTAATTTGATATTAATTCGAGTCAATTGATTAAATAAATTGTCCAATTTCCATTTTTAAGTATTATGGAAATATAATAAAACAAATAAACCAGATTAATTAACCAAATCTATATTTTAAAACCAACCAATAACTAACCTATATTACAAAAGTAATAATTCTGTAGTCGCAATAAAACTAAAAGTATCTACATGGAAGGTTCTAAATATCTTAAATTGAATTTGGACTAATTTAACATAAGCCATTACATTTACATTATTTTCTTGTTTTTTAGATTTTACTGGAATCACAGCATTGGTTCGTTGACGGAACGTTCTCTATGGCACCACAATTCTTTTACCAAATATACGTGATAATGGCCGAAAAGTTCGGCGGTGTTCATCCTGTGGCTTACGCTCTCTTGCCAAATAAGCAAGCTGGCACCTACACAAGAATGATTGGTTTGCTTAAGAACATTGAACCTAATTTAAATCCAAGAAAAATCTCTTGTGATTTTGAATTAGCCGCTATCAACGCCTTTAAGGGTGCCTTTCCAAATGCTGACATCTTGGGATGCTTGTTTCACCTCACAAAAAACATGAGAAAACATTTGGGCGAACTTCACTTAATGGGGCGGTACAATAATGATGCTGATTTTGCATTACAAGCGCGTATGGTAACCTCGTTAGCGTTTGTACCTATAGAAGACTTAGATAACGCAATTGATGAATTATCTAATGCGTTGCCTCCAGAACTGGAACCGTTGCTGCAGTGGTTTGAAGATTCGTATGTAGGACGTCCTAATCGTCGTGGAAATGGAAGACGACCTGCGATTTTTGGTCCAAAGCTGTGGTCAGTTTATAATCGTGTATTAACTAATACAGACAGAACGAACAATCATGCCGAAGCGGCACATACACTTACACACGGAACTTTCTATGAACCATCCTACAATTTGGAAACTGATAATAAGCTTAAAGAAAATTCAACGGGGCAAAGACGTTTTTTATGAACAATTAATTGCTGGCAACGATCCGCCATCGAAGAAAAAAAAATATATTCAAGCCGATACACGAATATAAAGTCTTGTAGAAGATTACCAAAATAGAAATGTCATCGAATTTCTACGCGGAATTTCTCATAATTATGAAATGAACGCATGATTTTACATATTATGTATATATATTTTTTTAATTAATAGTAAAATAATTTAGTACAGTGCTGTTTGTATTTTATTCGTATTGACCACCATGTATTTTTTACATGCCAATAATATTTTTAATAATATTTTGAATTTCTTGGTTATTAGGTTCTGAAATAATTTTAAATTAAAATTATTAAATTATTATGAGAGAGATAATATTTTTATATAAAGTTTTTTTTAACTTTAATAATGATTGATTTTAATAATTGTTTTATTAAATAATTTGTATTTACAATATAGTGCAGCCTCCTTAGATTATGACTTCGGACAAATTCCCCGAAAAGTAAACTCAACGGGATTTTCTTCTTAAACAAATCCGAAAAAAGTAAAGTTTTTATCTGTTAATAGTGAGCCTTTTTTTATTTACCAAAGTAACTGCGAAATTAATGTTTCTTGCAGATCAATTTTTAATTTAACATCTGTTTGAAAAATTAATGCCACCAATCTAAAAATCTAAATAGTAGGAAATTTCAAGAAAAGCACAATTAAAGAATTGAGCTAGAGCGGCACGTGTGCTCGGCACAAACACGTTCCTTCTAACTAAAAGATATAAAAAAAACAATCTATTTCGATAAAACTAACTAATAAGCTTGTCATTTTTTGCAAAATATAAAGCTTCGAAAGTACGTAATTTTATTAAATCGTTTTTCTTTAATAAGTTCTTCAACTTTGACTTGGAATATTTTAGATTACAATAATCACGAAATAGTTTTATAGGTATGTTTTTTGAAACCTAACATGTGTGCTTTAAGATGGTATTGTAATATTTTAGTGAATGAGCATTAATAGGCTATATATGTCGATAAAAGAAAAAAAATTTACGATCAAATTGTAAATAAATAAGGGTTGTAAGTAATAAGTCTTCCATTTTGTGTGCGCCATTTGCATTTTGAAAAAATATTATCAAATTCGTTTTCATCGACCCCAAAAACACAAAGATAAGCGTCTTCAGCGATAGATTTTGATAACTTCTCCAGATATTGATTTTTAAACATAAAATTATCAAAAACCACTTTTTCTAAAATTTTTAAAATGCACACCTTTTTAATATATAAACTTTGATTCTAACATACGTTACAAGATAATCCAAAAAGTTTCATTTCAATTCATGCTGTCGGTAATTATTCAGAAATAACTGATTCTAAAGGCACTCCACTAAATAGTGTTGTTTTTAAAATAAATAGTTTTTATTTATTGACTATGTATTGTGCATGCCATAATATTCTTGTATTAAATTTTTATACTTTACTAATGAATGGCTTCAATAGTTACTTGATTGATTGTTAAATTTCCTACTATTTCGCGCCCTACTGTCCTCGCGCCCTAATGGTCTTGCGCCCTAGAGTCCTCGCGCCCTAACGGCCGCACCCTAATAGCAGCGCCTTAATGACCTCGCCCTAATGTCCTAGACCGATTTTGGTTAGTAGTGTCAAACGCTTCTGTAAATGCTAAAAGAATAAGAAACACAAATTTATTTTTATCTAAACCATTAAAAAACATCATTTGTTATTTTTTATAAAGTAGTTTCACAACGATAATGTTTACGAAACCCTGATTGAAATTCTCGAAAAACATTGTTTTTATTAATATTTTTCTTTGTATAACTGTGTAGTTATTCAAAATACACATGCGAATAATAATCTTTGCTTTTGTTTATCAACATAGTGTTAATTAAACTTCAGACTAAAAAGTAATTAATAGCAATGCAAGAAACAAATAAGCTGTATGGCTTGAAAATCGAAAAGCTATTGACTTCAGGATTTAAGATAATTCTTCGAAAACCCAAAAACAAAAATTAAATCTAAATTTGTAGTTCAGATATTTTCTGTATTTAGATAAAATTTACGTTTCTATTGCAATGTTACTTTCTACCTTTTCGTACTACGTTTAACGGCAAAGTAAATATTTCAAAACATGTGTTAACAGTTAGGTCACCAGTATTCTGTTACCGAGACAGAGAGACGTCAAATGCACGAATACTGCCAAAGTTATCCTGAAATATACAAAAGCGATGTTGCCAGCAAGAATGTAAGTCTCGTGATGGACACGGACGTCTTATACACGTAGATCCTTCCGTTTACAATATACTTAGCTGTATATATTTGTCGAATTTAGCGCATCTAGCGGAATTCGCTCGAACTACGATATACACAATCTCCGGCAAAAATCAGTAATTTGACGTCTAAAACAAATTTTCACCAAATGATAGAGGATGCTTTAGTAATCCCAAACAAATTCAAAGAACAGGTGATACAATCGGACGTCCGGTATACGGACGTCCAATTACAACGGACGTCCATTTGTTAGAATGATGTAAATATATATATATATATATATATATATATATATATATATATATATATATATATATATATATATATTTACATCAGACACTAACAAATGGACGTCCGTACATTACGCATTTACCATCAGTTGGACGTCCGTTGTATCCGTATACCGGACGTCCGATTGTATCACCTGTTCTTTGAATTTTTTTGGGATTACTAAAGCATCCTCTATCGTTTGGTGAAAATTTGTTTTAGACGTCAAATGACTGATTTTTACCGGAGATTGTGTATACCGTAGCTCAAGCGAATTCCGCGAGATGCGCTAAATTCGACAAATATATACAGCTAAGTATATTGCAAACGAAAGGATCTACGTGTATAAGACGTCCGTGTTCATCCTGAGACTTACATTCTTGCTGGCAACATCGCTTTTGTATATTTCAAGATAACTTTGATATTATTCGTGCATTTGACGTCTCTTTCTCTCGGTAACAGGATACGGCTGACCTGACTGTTAACACGTGTTTTTGAAATATTTATTTTGCCGTTAAACGTAGTAGGAAATGGTAGAAAGTAATATTGCAATAGAAACGTAAATTTTATCTAAATACAGTAAATACCTAAACAACAAATTTAGATTTCATTTTTGTTTTTGGGTTTTCGTATTCAAATATTTTATAGAAGAATAAATAATTATCATAAATCCTGAAGTCAATAGCTTTTCGATTTTCAAGCCATACAGCTTAATTATTTCTTGCATTGGTATTACTTACTTTTTAGTCTGAAGTTTAATTAACAATATGTTGCTAAACGAAAGCAAAAGATTATTATACGCATGTGTATTGTGAATAACTACACGGTTATACCACAGATAAACGTAACAGATACGCAGCCAAATGTAACAAAATCCGCTTGCTTATTTAGTTGTGATATTTTTCGACAGAGTGCGCTACATATAGAATTCAAAACATTTAAAGAAGGGAAAAAGTTTTGCATGATTGAATATTTTAATCTTATCGTATTACAAACGTATCCATTGGATACGTTTGTAATTTTATTTTTGAATGTCGCGATATTTTTGTCGTTACCATAGATGCGTTTGTAATTACTATTATTTTTGAATGTTACGATATTTGTCAAATTTGTGAGAAGTGAATCTAAAAACGAATATACATAATTCGGATATTAAAGAGGCCTGAGCAAATTTAAATAAAAAACATACATTTTTTAATAGTCCAATTATTTAGAAAATAATGATTTTTTCGCGATCGCGAAAGAATCATCTAAAGATCATGCATTTATTTTATAAATTACATATAATTCACTTACCGTTCAGTTCTGTCAAAAACAGAACGGTAAGTAATTACTTACCGACGCGTTTTTGCTTAGGAACCAGTAAATATAACCTACTGTTTTAAAACCAAGTATGGTAAACAATCCGAAATAGCATGGTCGTACAAAAAGATAATTAAATTTCCTACAAAAAAGTTGTTTATTGAATATCGCGTAACTAATATTATTCGGAGATGTTACGAATGTTAGTATGAGAATTACATATTTTAACCACTAATAAAAAAACAGTTAATCCGACATGGCTAATTGTAGCCTAAGCGACGACCGCAAGATTTTGACCGTCATCGAACACACGGATAATTTATGGAAAAAGTGAAAGTAGACAGTATAGGTAACACAAAACCTCTTATAGGCCTATAAGCAAATCCTGGCACGGCTGGAGTTAATAGCCTATTTATGGTTAACTCATCAATATTTCACGTTCGTTACATAACATCCAGGTGAAATTTACAGGATTTGTAGAGAAATACCCGTACCTCAAGAATATCTTTGTCAGCCTTACCCTATCCTGGCAAAAGTGCCCAGTTGACCACCCCCGAAGAGGTGGTTTTGCAGCATCTCCCGTCCGTGATGAAATATCCACTAGCTTTGTTTTCTATATTGAAGGTTAAGCTGCCCAAACAACACAAAGCTTTATCAGCCTGATCAAAACTTGGTAGAAATGAGCTTTTTTAGGAGTAGTATTTTTAGCCCTTTAAGAAAACCGCTCTACCGCGTATTTATACCAAGTTCTGCTCAGGCTGACAAAAATTTTTGTTGTTTGAGCAGTTTAACCTTCAATCTAAAAAACAAAGCAAGTGGATATTCCATCACGGACGGGAGATGCTGCAAAACCACCTCTTCGTCGTGGGCACTTCTGCCAGGATGGGGTAAGGCTGACAAAGATATTCTTGAAGTACTAGTATTTATGAGTTAACTTTAATTAGGTCATTAACTCCAGTCGTGCCAGGATTTGCTTATAGGCCTATAAGAGGTTTTGTGTTACTTATAGTGTCTACTTCTACATTTTCCGTAAATTATCCGTATGTTCGATGACGGTCAAAATCTTGCGATCGCCGCTTAGACTATTCCATGCCAAATTACATAATTTAAAAAATTATCGTCTTTGATATCTCAGATTGTGGTCAATTTTGTTTTCTTGCATAGATACTACGAAATATCATTGAATCAGTTTTTTCGGATTTTTTGGATGAAAAATATCCGAAGTAGAAATTTTGAGAGATTTCGATTTTCTGCTACCCGAATTCTACATCATATTACTAAAATTGTCATAACTCCCTTATTTCTTGAGTTATCTGGCTCATCCAGGTGTCAGATTCAAGCTAGTTTTTGGATCTTTCAGAGAGCTACTTTTTTACTCTGCAATGTTTTTGCACGTTTCTTGACATACTCTGAAAGATTCAAGAACTAGCTTTAATCTGACACCTGGATGAGCTAGATAACACAAAAAATAAGGGATATGACAAGTTTAGTTAGATGATGCAGAGTGTCGGAAGTCAAAAACTTCTACTTCGACCATTTTTAATCCAAAAGACCTGGAACAAATAATTTAGTATCATTTCATATGTATATGTACGGTGATATCGGAGTTTTTGTTAAACAACATGCAATGATGCAAAAAAAATCATATTATCATTTTTCTGTAAGTTTATATCGATATTTAAACGATAAAAATAAGCGCCAAAAATTCTCGGCCCGGCTGGCTTCTACAGGTGCCAACATGTTCAAACTCGGTTACGTCATAGTTGAATATGTAAGAGGCCTACACTATATGTATTAAGGCTAGAAGCGTAATAGATTTTAGTAGCCACTCAAGCATCGTGACGAGTGAATGAAAATGTTGCAGCTAACGAAAATTGAGTACCGCGCGGTCATTAGATTTTTAACAAAAGAAGGGCACAGACGTTAGGGGACGTCGTTTTAAGGACGAGAACGAGTTGCAAGCAGTTGTAATTGAACATTTTGAAGGAAAAACTTCATTATTTTTACAAGGGCATTGAATTATTAATTCACGTTGTAATAAGTGTATTGACATTAGGGAATATTTTATATTGAAAAATAAATTATATTTTACCAAGTTAATTTTTTCTATATCATGCCGAGAATTTATGGCGCTTACCTAGTAGTTTACGAAAACCAGTCCCTACAATAATGGGTATATTTTGAAATTTGATATGAAAAACAACTTTAGCGGGACTCTTTTGCATTTTTCTCAGGTTTTATGAGGTATACTTATACCTCAAAACAAAGTTGAAACCTACAAAATGTATTATATTATTCTTTGGTGTGCAATAAATGTCGACAGATAATGTATGTTCGAAGAAAAGTGTGTTTCTGTGACACTTATGCACTCATTTTCATGGTTATAGTTATTTATGGTACAAGTGAGTTAAGTAAAATATTATCCACGAACGAAAAATTTACCCTCTAAGGCCGTCAGGCCCGAGAGGGTTAATTTTTCTGAGTGGATAATATCCTTAACTCACGCGTGCCATACAAGATTTTATCCAACACCTCTTTATTTAAGTTTAAACATCGAATTTGCAATGTATAGTTAATCTGTGGTTTTGACGGTAATACTCTAGCACCATGACTGGATTTTAATAATATTAAGTAACGTAAGCTGGTGATTGGTTGTTATCTTTAAAGGAGTGAGTTTTTTAAAAATAACCCACGTTGCTAGGGGCAACGTAGGTTATAATGAAACATAAGAGTAAACAATCACTTTCCTTATTTAAAATGACCATAGTAAACATGGTATTTATATAGAGGTGTTGGATAAATTATATTTATCCAACACCTCTATATAAATACCATGTTTACTATGACCATTTTAAATAAGGAAAGTGATTGTTTACTCTTATGTTACATTATAACCTACGTTGCCACTAGCAACGTGGGTTATTTTTAAAAACTCACTCCTTCAAACATAACAACAAATCACAGGCTTACGTTACTTAATATTATTAAAATCTAGTCATCGTGCTAGCGTATTAAATTTATTACCGTCAAAACTACAGACTAACTATACATTGCAAATTCGATGTTTAAACTTAAATAAAGAGGTGTTGGATAAAATTTTGTATGACGCGCGTGAGTTAAGGATATTATCCCCTCAGAAAAATTAACCCTCTCGGGCCTGCCGGCCCTCGAGGGTAAATTTTTCGTTCGTGGATAATATCTTACTTAACTCACTTGTGCCATAAATAACTATTTCCACAATTTTTACGGACGTTTCAGAGCTCATTCTACATGATTATTACCTTTCGAATAGGCCATTAACCATACTTTTAAGATGGATAGTATTCGAGTTACACGATGGCGAATATACCTGTGGTCCTTGACGACTCACTCCTTCAATTCACAATGACGGTTAGTCTCTCTGGAATGCGTTCTCACAGATTTCGGCGATGTACGACGGTATAGTCGACGCTATATTCCTCAGCTACAGTAAACCTTCAGTGTGAAACTTCATGAAGAAAATTCTGACAGCGACGAAAATGATGATAACGCCGATTCTATTGAAATTCTAAATTTCAGCAAATTTTCTAGACAAAATCATTTGTAATAATTTTTTTTATAAATATTGTGTACAGTAATTTGTAAAAAATGTTTCATGTTCTATTGATTTCATAATGGTCAGCAAGATTAATACGATGCTATTTTATTCTTTTTTTTTTCAGTGTGAATCTGTAAATGCATAGGATAAAATAATAAAAAATAGCATCATATTAGCTCTGCTGTCCTAGATCATTATGAAACCAATAGTCCATTTATATTAATAGTAATATTTCATTTATAGCTTTTATGTTTCTTATTGTTAGTATTTATTATTACGTCACTAACTCAGTATTTTCACATAATTAACTGAGTAAACGAAAATATACATTTTTTACAAAATAATATCTCAGGTAATATTGCTTGCATGACATTCAATAACCAACTTTTTTGTAGGAAATTTAATCTTTTTAGCTTTTATACAATGCATTTTGTACATAGGAGCAGCCAAATTTGAAATATTTAAAAAACGCGCAAAGAAACAGCACTTTTTCGGAATGTCGAAAAATGAAGAAATTCTATCTCAGAAACTCTGGGACCTACGAGCATTAATAGAATAGAAAATTATGGGGAATTTTGTCAGCTATATTTTCATTCTGAACGTTGATGCCCGTAAAATTAATACTTTCTGAAATATTAGCGAAAAAGCAATTTTGTCCGCCATTTTACCAAGATGGCGCAGCCGGCTCATCACCTACGCATGGGAAGTTTTGATGGTTTTTAGCACCACTTTTTAAGCCTATATACCAATTTTTACCTTTTCCCCAATTTTTTCCGTTATATTGCTGAAAATGATTTAATTTACCTGGGCTACCGTATATCCAACAGTGTTGGAAAAAATTAAATCTTACTGGCAATTGACAATTAAATTAATTAATTGTGACTATTTTTTATTTTGCATGATTACAATTAATTAATTGTTAGTTGTTCTTCAATTAAAAATTAATTATTTGTTAGTTGCTCCGACAATTCACAATTAATTAATTTTTAGTTAAAATTATTAATTGTAATTGTCATTGCAATTAACAATTGATATTCATTATGATGACAATTAACCTGATATTTCTTAAAAAGATGGCAGATTGCTATATAATAATGCATCCCTTAAAAAATCAGATGTTTTTTATTTGTAACTACAGCTGGGACATACGTTTTTTATATTTTTATAGAGATTTGTGCAGATAATACATTTTTAATAGTTTACAAAGTTTATATAGGGCTTGTTTAAAAGTCTGGGACAAGACTGAAATGCGATCTGCTGTTATTACAAAATACTAGAATGATCTTCATAGTTATTTTTTTATTTAAATTTAAAAACTTTCATAAAATTGCAGTCTGCAATTAAGAGATTAATTGCGATTAAATATAATTGCAACTGAAATATCATAGTTAAATCTTCAATCAACTGATTGATTAAAAATTTAATTGATTGATGCCCAACTATGATCTCCAGTCGTTTTTACGAATTTTTACGAAACTAATTGTTTTATGTAATTTCCATAGAAACACTGTAACCTATTCGCCGTCGCCTTTCTATTAACAATGAATTAAATTGTTGATTTTAAAAGCAATAGAATTTGTAATGAACTAAACAATATTCTAATCGAAGCTAAGCAGAAACTTTTCAAACAAAACAAATTAAGGAGAAATAGGTATTTATTAATCTACACCGCACAAATACTGCAAATCCAATCAATATATCAAAGCCAAACACACTAAGAACTGCTCCGCTGCGAGACAAATAACATTGTTAAAATTTCTTCCGAATAATTTTACCACGTATCAGTCATGCATCGTAACCGCCGCGCTGCCGGCTGTAAGCTTACGCATGCTATATAATAACGTCGCATTCGACCAAGCAATTAATGAATATTACTTCATTATTTGTATGGACAAATGTAGTTGCCCAGAGCTCAGTCACGCCACCTAGTTCAGTTGCACGAACTAACCAAAAAAGTAAGCGTATTGATTTTCAAGACGCTGCGTATCTGTTTATTATCTGTAGTTACACACAATATATTAAATATGAAATAATATGAAAACAATGTTTTGCCCGAATTTCAATCAGGGTTTCGTAAACATTATCGTTGTAAAACTAATTTATCAAAAGAAAATAATTTTTTTTAATGATTTAGATAAAAATAAATCTGTGCTTCTTATTCTTTTAGATTTTACAGACGCTATTAACCATAATATAATGCTATCGATATTGCACTTCATTGGTTTTGGTGCATCATCTATATCTTTAATCGGCAACTAAATATATTAAAGATTTTAATAAGATCAAGTCTTAAACAAAAATTCCAAGTTGTTATTACAAATGGTTCACTTATTCAATAAATCGTTGAGTGTAAATCAGTTCGTGTAAACGTTTGAATCAATTACAAGTAAATTATGGTGTGCCGCAATGCTCATTTCTAGATCAATTTTATTTAGCGTTTATGCAAGTATTAATTTTATTTTGTAAGTATTGTTTATATACAGATGCTACACAACTTGTTCCAACTTTGGACATAGGCCTCTCCATTCTCGTCAATTGTTTATGTTTTGAGCTGCTTCTTTCTAATGTAATCCAGCCACCTTTTTCAGATCTTTTTATCTTTTTCTGCGTTGCGTTGTGTTCTGTTCTATTTTAACCTTACGATGTTTTATTAGCTCTAGTTAGTGTCCAGGTTTGGCAGCCGTATCTAACGATCGGAAAAATAAATACATTGGTTGAACACTACCTTTAAATGTTGTGGCATTTTAAGATTTCTGAATATCAATTTTAGTTATCCAAACCGTACCCATATCAATCGTGTTTTTCTAATTATTCAACTACTTGATATTCTTTATTCGGCTACAGGATTTTCCCCAGATATACGTATTCATTGACCCACTCGAAGATGCAATCTTTATGCAGAAATTCGATATATAATCCATATCTTTAATTTCTTCAGTGTTTGTCATTATTTTTGATTTTTGGATGTTCATCATTAAACCTATCTTTGTAGAGGTTTCTGCTAGATACTTGATCATTGTTTGTAATTCCTTGAGTGTTGTGGTAATTAAAACTTTGTCGTATGTAAATGTAAGGCGAGTTAGTTCTTTATGTTTGTTACAAATCTTGTACAATCTAATTATTTAAATGCGCCCTACGTTGCAAGAATAAATAGCTTTGAAGATATTGTGTCCTCGGAATCGGCACACGTTTTAGTTGGTTACTACTGGTCTTTTGTTCCAATTGTATTTTCTTTTATATAGATGTTATTAGATGTTATGAATTAGTTGTCTGAATCGAGAATCTATTATACATTTGTTCATGGCTTGTGCTACAGCCCAAAGTTCAACATAGTCGAATGAGAGTATAGACAAGTGGTATTCATTTGCTTCTTTATGAGCGTTCTTACCGTGAGAAGAAAATCTAACATGCTATATTCCTTCGTGAATCAAGCTTGTTCAACTGGTCGATACGAATCCATTTTAGGCGTTAATCGATTAATGATATTTTTATAAAGAAAACTTAAGATAGCAAAGAGATAGACCGATAGTTTTCTCATTCAACTCTGTTTCACTTCTTGTGTAATAAATGTTTAATAAAACCATCTCATTTACTTTTAAAAAGAAAGAAAATTTATTTTTAGATTGCAGAATAAAACTTGCAGCCGAAAGAAATTCATACTTCCATTTGAACAAGTCGGTCTATGCATGATTTCTGTACCAACAGAAATCATGCAAAGATTCTATAGAAACTCCATCATTTCCATCTCAAGAAATAGATTAAGATGTTTTGGAAGATTATCTGATAGCTGTTAACGTGATCTTTGATAGTTTCAATCTGTGTATTTACGGTAAATTTGGTTGCTTTTTACTTTCATTGTTCTGTATCTTCGCTGCTGGTTTTTGTTGAATTTATTTGTAACTTTGAGTGACAAAAACATTTTGAGAGAACAGTTTTATGACAGTCTTATACTAATCTGTATGTATATTTGTTACTTTACCACTAATTATGTAGACAAATTCTTTTGTTAGTTATACAATATACTTTTGTTACAAATAATTGCAAGCAGAAAACAAAAATGAAAGTTTATTAGTAACTGATAAGAGACAAATAAATATTGTAACGTTCTTTTTCAAATAATAACACAAGTGCTGTTTAAATCGTCTATTCACAAACAAATATTTATTTCTATACACTAATGAATACACTATAAATTAACGCTATGATTATAAACCATTAAAAACTATTATTTACAGACTATGAATTTTCCCATATAACATTTATCTATACAATTATTATTTATTTCGTGAAACACAGTTAATGGCTCGCTGTTGACTACTTCTTTTCTCCGCGAAGCCGACTTTATATTCTCCTATAAACGTTCCAGAAGTCGCCCGAACATACCATGTATTTCTAGAATACACTAGAAGGTTGAGTGCATTGCGCTGCCGCTCCGGAATGTTCCACGACCCATTGACGGCCGGACCAGACGATGCGTTGCACTCGTTACACTGCCCCCCTCTTCAAGTCTGTTCTGTCCCAGAACAGGTTTTATGCTCTGGTTCCTGTAAAATGGGTCATGACGATATCGACAGTCTTCACCTCGACTACACGTTCCATTACGGTAGAAATAACAGTCTACACTCTTCGCTGGCCTCAATGCGGGCTGTGGGTCAAAACTGCAGACGAAGATCTTGACGTCAGTACCTCTAAAGACAACTTCCAGCATGTTTCTAACGATTCTCGAATCCAGCTGGTCCCGCCCACAGCCGAGTTTGGGAACTGCCAATTTGTTAATTCCCCTGGTAAGCAACTCGATCCTCAAATTCCATAGTGCCCTCCACAAGTCGGCGTAACTCGGTTTCTGGTAGTAAAACTGCTTGGTTACCAAGTAGTAAATGGATCGGTCATGATCAGACAAGCGTAAGGATTTACCAACAGAGGGATTTTGTTCTCGAAGTTCATTCAGCCGTCCAAATTTATTTCTAAACACTACTGCGATCCCCCTGGACATACGGAGATCCGCGGAGACACAGTGGGCAATGGAATAATCACCAGGGACCGGGAAGAGATCTTGTTGCATCTCAGTCGTGACTCCGAATCGCGCTTTTCTAGTTCCAGAGAACGCAGCCATAAATTCTCTAAAGGTTGGCTGATCATCTTCAGGCCTTACGATATTGATAGCCACCTCGGCCTCATCTTTCCGATCCGGGACTGCGTCATTATTTCCCTCATAGTGCGCCAGACGATTGGAGTGTACCACCTTTGGTTTCCCCCTTGGCAATTTCTGGATGCGATAAATCAAGTCATTTATTCGTTTCTTCACCTGGTATGGGCCCTCCCAATTTCGCTGTAACTTTGGAGAATAGCCACGACGTCTTTGAGGGTTGTATAACCAGACAAGCTCTCCAGGTTGAAACCCTCCTTCTTGGGCTCTCACATCGTACGTAGCCTTCATCCGGTCACTCGCGATTCGACTATTATTTCGGGTTCGGTCGTGAATATCCTCCAACTTCTTCTTTAAGTTGATGACATAATCATTCCCGGCTACCTCCTGCTCTATAGGTGGAGACCCAAATTCCAGATCACACGGTAACGGTAACTCGCGTCCAAACATCACAGACGCTGGTGACTGACCGGTTGTTTCGTGGACCGATGCACCATAAGCCATCAGGAACAGATGCAGGTATTGGTCCCAGTCTCGTTGATGATCGGAGACGACCTTGGCCAAATATTTGCCCATTGTTCGATTCATGCGTTCTACCATTCCATCGGACTGCGGATGTAACGGTGTGGTCCGAGTCTTGCGAATGCCCAACAATCGATAGACTTCTCCAAAGAGTACAGACTCGAAATTGCGGCCTTGATCCGAATGCAGCTCCATGGGCACTCCGAAGCGACTGAAAAACTCTTTGACTAGTACGTCAGCAACAGTCGCAGCTTCCTGGTTTGGTAGGGCATATGCTTCTGGCCATTTGGTAAAATAGTCCATTGCCACTAATATGTATTTATTCCCATCGTCGGTTTCGGGAAATGGTCCGGCAATATCTATGGCTATTCTTTCCAGAGGACTACCCACATTGTACTGCCTCATAGGTGCTCTTCGTTTCCCCAAGGGTCCGTTACCAGTGGCACATAGTTCACATTTCCGGCACCACTCCTTCACGTCTTCTTTACAGTTGACCCAATAAAAACGCTCCCTAACTTTCTCCAGAGTCTTTTTCACACCGAAGTGTCCTCCTGAGGCACCGTCATGGAGATGTCGCAATACTGTAGCCACTCGGCTTCTTGGAACCACGAACTGAGACCTAATGGTGGTGCCATCTTCACTCTCCAGTACTCGCTTCAGGAGATCGTCTTCCACCTTCAAGGACTCCCATTGGGCCCAATATGCTTTGAGCGTTCTATTGAAAGGGCTGACGGCCTCCCAGGCAGGCCTTTCTCCCACGCGCTTCCATTCCAGTACCATTTTTAGTTCGGGATCAGCCTCCTGCTGTCGTTGCAATTCTTCCGGCAACCAATTGTCGTTGACGATGGTAGTCCTTAATACTTGGCAAACCCTCTCTTCCAAACGAGAGCAATGACGGCAATCCGTTGGACAGGGTCTTCTTGAAAGAGCATCGGCATTTCGATGACTAGTGCCCGCTCGATGTTCGGTGTCAAAGTCGTATCCTTGTAATCGTTCGATCCACCTTGCGACCTGGCCTTCAGGATTACGGAATTGTAGAAGCCATTTCAACGCTGCATGGTCCGTCCTCAATAAAAACTTCCGTCCGTACAAGTATTTGTAGAAGTCCTCAACGGACTTCACGACGGCCAATAGTTCTTTTCTGGTCACACAATAATTCCTTTCGGCTTTCGACAAAACCTTACTAAAATAGCCGATGACCTTCTCTTGTCCATCCTGTATCTGAGAAAGTACCCCCCCAATGGCCAGATTACTTGCATCTGTGTCAAGTATGAATTTCCCTTCTGTCCGTGGATAGCTCAATATTGGTGCTGTTGTCAGGGCACGCTTCAGCTGTTGGAAAGCTGTTTCACACTCTCCGCTCCAAACATACTCGCGCCCATCTTCAGTTAACCTTGTCAGAGGTTTCGCTATATTGGCAAACCCAGGAACGAAACGCCTGTAGTAGGTACATAACCCAAGAAAACTACGAACTTGGTGTTTATCTTTCGGTGTTGGCCACTCTTGAACTGCACGAATCTTATCGGGGTCGGCTGCCACTCCATTTTGTGATACGACGTGCCCGAGATATTTCACTTCCTTTCTGAATATGTGGCACTTTTTCGGACTCAGTTTCAGATTGGCTCCACGTAGTCTTCGGAACACTTCCTCTAGATTGTTCAAATGTTCGTTGAATGATTTTCCGACTACAATCACATCATCTAGGTATACCAGGCAGGTCTTCCACGACAACCCTCTCAGGATGGTCTCCATTAGACGCTCAAAGGTGGCCGGAGCGTTACATAGACCGAAAGGCATAACTGTAAACTGCCATAGTCCGGAACCAATAGTGAACGCGGTCTTCTCCCGGTCTTCAGGTTCCATTTCAACTTGCCAATAACCGCTCTTCAAGTCCAAAGTCGAAAACCATCGTGAACCAGACAGGGTATCTAACGTGTCGTCGATGCGTGGTAAGGGATAGCTGTCTTTCTTGGTCACGTCATTAAGCTGCCGATAGTCCACACAAAATCTCGTTGACCCGTCCTTCTTACTGACCAGGACCACCGGTGATGCCCATGGACTGCTGGATGGCTCGATGACCCCTTGTTCTTCCATATCAGTAATAATCTTTTCGGCTTCTGCTCGCCTTGCTAGAGGTAGACGCCTCGGCTGCTGACGGACAGGCATAGAGTTGCCTGTATTGATTTTATGTTTTACTATATTTGTTCGTCCCTTCTGGCTATCGTCAAGAGCGAAGATATCTTGGTATCGGTGAACCAAACTCTGTACCTCTTTCACTTCCGTTCTGTTAAGGTCTTCGCACGAACTAGTAACCATACCCACTAATTTTCCACCATGGTCTTTGGGCACTGGTTTTGGAACATCAGCCATACACCTGGCTACTCGAAATACTGGCACACACTGTCCCACAAGGGTACTCTTCTTCAATGTCACCGGATCCACATTAACGTTCATAATTCTCACCGGTACTCTCTTTCCAACCTTGATCAGCGCTTTTCCCACCAGTATGCCACTATGGATCTTCTTATCACAAACAGGCTCCATCATTCGCACACATCCTACCCGAAGATCTCCATCCAAACCCGCCTCGACAACCATCTCGCTTTGACCCGGCAATATCACATCTTCAGTCAGCAAAACCCTTACAACCGGATCTTCTCGTGGGTGCAACGGAAGTTCTTCGTTACCGACCTTCAAAACACCCTCTTTCAAATCCAACGTAAAACCAAATTTTCTCAGGAGGTCCATTCCCAAGATGAAGTCATCAGTGATATCGGCTACCAGCACCTCATGATCACGTTCTTCACTTCCAATGCCAATCTTCATCTTCACCACTCCGCGTGTTGGTATCACTTCACCTGTTGCTGTACGGAGTTGAGTAGTAGTCGGTAACAATTTAATACTTGATTGTAGAACATCAGGGCGTACGATGGATTTTGTCGCCCCCGTATCAATAAGTAGTGGAACAGTTCGGTTAGCAATCTTTCCATCTACAAACAAACTGCCGTTACTATTCTTTGATGTTACGGCATGGATCGTGATCTCCGGGGCATCTTCACTCGCAGTCAACGTTCGCCCCCTCTTGCCAACCCCTTTTAACTTTTCCGACGGTTGTACTTTTCTTATTTTGGGACAACGGCGTTCTACATGTCCTTGTTCGCCGCAATTCCAACAACGAGGCCCTCGAACTTCTTGATGATTCTTCTTACGGCTTTCTTCCTTCCGAAGAACTCTCAGTACTAACTCCTCTAGGTGATCCTTAGAACCTTCTTCTTCTTCCACAACGGCTCGAACACGCCCGTGACCTCGGGACACTTGTTTTGCAGCTTCAAATTCTAAGACGTGAGCAAGCGCATCATCAGTTGTTCTTGGTCGTGCTAGCCTAAATGATTGTTGTGTTTCCCCGTCTCTTAACCCATCAATGAAGGTCTGCACAGCGAGCTGTCCCAGAAATGAATCGGGTGCCGTAGGGTACGCCAATCGGACAAGTCGCGCAACATCGGCTTCAAACTCCTGCAGGCTTTCTCCATTCTTCTGGATACGATTCTTCACTTGCGCGTGATACACTTGTTGAAGATGCGCGTCTCCATATCTCATCTCCAATCTAGACACTAACCATTGATAATCATTTTCCTGTCCTGCTGGGATTGTTTGCAGGACGTTCAACGCGTCTCCACGCAAAGCCACAGTTAAAGAAACGGCCTTTTCCTTGCCTGTCCATCCGTTGGCCCCAGCGGGCGCCTCAAATTGTTTGTAGTAGGTGGACCAAGGTATCTTTCCATCGAACGTGGGTGGTTTTACTTTTTTCCCTACGGCAGGAACCTTTTCTTCTTTAAATTGTTTCTTTACTTCATTAAACGGCCACTCAGAAGTTGAGGGAAATCGTAGTTGCCTCATTCTATCTTCCAGCATTTCGGTCATATCATCTTTCTTAGTTGTTGGTGGTAATTGCATTTGGGATATTTTCTCTTCTACCATCTTTATTACCCTATCATGTTCCGCCAATCTACCTTCCAACAGTCCTAACGCGCTGGCATTCTCAAAAAATTCTTCGAAAACTTTATCTTCTAACGCTTTGACATTGTTCTGCAATTCTTCTTTAAGCCTTCTGGAATTTTCTTCAGATTTCCTGGAATTCTCCAGTATTTCTTCCTTTAGCATTCTAACATTTTCTTCGGACTTTCTAGAATTTTCCAAAACTTTTTCTTCCAATGCTTTAGTGTTTTCCATTAGTTTTCTAGAATTCTCTTCGGCCTTCCTAGAACTTTCCAGTAATTCCTCTTTTAACATTCTAGAATTCTCTTCCGACTTTCTAGAACTCTCTTCGTGCTTTTCCAATAATTCTTCTTTTAAAATTCTAGAATTCTCTTCGGACTTTCTAGAATTTTCTTCGGCTTTTCTAGAACTTTCTTCCATTTTACTTAACAACAAACTAGTATCAATTGCGGGTCCAGGTATTTCGAAGCGGTAATTTTCAGGATCTTCCTTCTGTTCTAAAAGCCATTCTCTTAGCCGATTTATCAAAACTTCTTTCTTTCCATTACTATCCAAGTCCCTCTCGTCCAATTCCCGTTTTAAATCTATTACTAAGAGATCTTTTAATAGTTTCATCACCATTTTTGTTGGTTGTTGAAATTAATTTTAACACTAAAAATTTATTCTCACAGCACTTTATTTAATTATTACGCGATTTTATTTATTTTAAAACACCACACCTGACAACACTGTAACGTTCTTTTTCAAATAATAACACAAGTGCTGTTTAAATCGTCTATTCACAAACAAATATTTATTTCTATACACTAATGAATACACTATAAATTAACGCTATGATTATAAACCATTAAAAACTATTATTTACAGACTATGAATTTTCCCATATAACATTTATCTATACAATTATTATTTATTTCGTGAAACACAGTTAATGGCTCGCTGTTGACTACTTCTTTTCTCCGCGAAGCCGACTTTATATTCTCCTATAAACGTTCCAGAAGTCGCCCGAACATACCATGTATTTCTAGAATACACTAGAAGGTTGAGTGCATTGCGCTGCCGCTCCGGAATGTTCCACGACCCATTGACGGCCGGACCAGACGATGCGTTGCACTCGTTACAATATGTATTACATGCTGGGCAGGCGCGGTAAGACGAGAGATGCGAATGCCTTATGATTGTACGCCGGTCGCGGGTCGGTGAGACATCGCAATAAATGATATCTTTTTATTACATATCTTGATTAATATTTATTTAAAATTCATAAATCGAAGGCCATCGTAATTGCAAAAAAACCTGGTTACAATTTCACAAGAATACATGTTTTGTTAAATGCTACCTTTCCCGAGATAAAACGGTGTAAAGCAAAAACTAGTCGAGTTTAATTAGATTTATGCAGTGCTTGAAACGAGAAATGTGCATAAATGTAAATCCTTCTCAATTTTCACTTATGCGTTAAGTGCATTTCCAAACGGAAGCTCTTATTAAGACTTTAAAATCAATAAGAATCTACAAAAATATACACAATTTTGTATTACAGAGGTAGCTTATATGTTCTGTTTTCTAACTACGTACTTAACTCGAAATTTTTAAATAGTGCCCTTTTGCACCATAGGATTTTTTGACAAGTTGCAGTTTTATAATCTACAGAACCAAAGCTACAATTCTATTTAATTTATACATTTTTACCTCGAAGTCCTACAAAATGTGTTTTTTGTAAGTTTCGGGGCTCCGAGCACTCTACTAACTAGTATGTCCCCATCTCTTATCAAAATTCTTTGTTTCATCACTTATCCTGTCTTCACTAGATTTAGTTTTTCACGCTACTTTTGTTCCTGCATTTAAAAGCTTTTTTCGGTCTGTTGTTAGTTATTTCGTTTATGTCTTTTCTAGTTTTTTCTTACTGGCATCACTCTTCTAGACTTTCTACTGTATACTTTCTAAACTGTCTTTTCCTTTCTATTTTGTTTATTAAATCAAACCTTAGCACGTGAACTTCGATATACACTACCTGAAATGAAGTAGTCTACTTCATTTTGGGTCGTTCCATCAAGAGAGATCCACATCTATTTTCGACTAGCTTTTATTTGAAGAAAACCTAGAATCTTTCGGATTCGCCAAAATTTCTTCCTAATTTGGCATTAAAGTCACCTAAGGTGATGGCTGGTTTTATCTTTTCTTCGTCTAAAGCTTTCGTTAGTTAGAAGGCTTCAATTTTTTCTTCTGGTGTGCAGATATTAGCGCATAAACCTAAATCATCTTTAATCTGGCCTTATATAGCAACTTATTCAACTACGAGAGAAGCGACTCTGCCGGATATGGTTTCAGATTGGACCACTTGAAATGCAAGTTCTTTCTTTATTGGGAATCTTACGCTTTCATATGCTTCGTTTTCCTCTGCCTTGTAGTAGAATGTGATTCCTAAATTTAGTTCAATGCATTGTTCTCCTCTTCTTTTTATTTGCGAAAGCCCACTATATCCTTTTTTACATTTTTAGTTCTTCGACTAATTCATAACCGACGGTTTTAAGCCGAGAAAAAAGTAACATCGTTACCGAAATACGTATTGGGCAATCGTTAAATAGGTACATTGTGTAGTTCGGAGACACCATTTAAAATATTGTGTTATGATAGACCACAGTCTTTACAATCTATTACTATTGCATTAAAATATACATAATCAAGAATTTAAATATGAATTAACTCCTGAAGATAACTGCTAAATTTTATTATACTCTGCGAAAAACTTGGAGAAGCTTTCGCTGTAAGTTACTTTTTAAATTGATATTCTTGAAACAATATCTTATTATATATTTGTATTTTAGTATTAGAAAGTATTTACCTACTAGAAAGAGATAAGATTTTGGAAGACTGAAGGACAAAATTAGCCCCAAAAAAGGTGTTGGCCAATACAGCTCCCAGAAAACTTCATTAACTACTACAAAGTTTAGCACAAAATTGAATCAATATGCCAATGCATATAGCCTGTTAGCACATATGTAACGCAAGGAAAAGGATTGTCATTAGAAACTAAAAAATAAGAACCAAATTTCAAAATCAAATACCAAAAGGATTACAAAGATATAGGCTAATTTAACTTGATAATTCTATTCAAATCAACCAATTGTTATTGTTATTGAGATGTGTGATCCGAAGAAGAGAAAATGTGGCACAATTATTGTGATTGCTCAAAATTTTATAGAAATCTCAAGCAAAATATTATCGTAAGGTTAAGAGGTTAAGAGCTTCAAGACAGTAGAAGTTGAAAAAAAGGTAATTAAAAACTCTGTCAAGCTCACAATTTGCTATTGCAAGTCTAGTGACCAAACAGAGACAAAACATCATAAAGGAAGTTTCTAAGGTACAAGATGGTGATATGAATTTCTCGTCGTTTGTTTACAAATCGCAGATAATCTAAATTCAATAGTAAAATGGTATTTTCTTTTGTTGCTAAATAACGTTATATCTATTCTTATATTTGAAAGGGTGTCTATAAACTACATATTTGTGTTTGACGTAACAATGCCAATACAGATTTCGGAAACAAGGTTATTTTATTATTATAACCCTCTCTTCAGTGGGTACAAATGAAAGCATGGCGTTTAAGAAATATGTAGGTACTTCTAATACAAAAGGGACAACCATCGGCCTTGACTATCTATTATGGGATCCATCTGTTATATAAAAATTTCTGGGCCTAAAAATATTTTGTTGGTTTTAAAATTAGGTGCTCTTTTTTTCTCTTACGTAAAATTTTATAACTTTAACTAAAATTGACGGAATTATTTAAAAAATATATAGACACTGTTTACAATAATTCTTTTTGTAAAAGTTAAAATTTAAATTGTTATAAATAACGCAAATTCAATTTGCTAATTTAACCATTTCACAAAGAAAAATTGAATTGGAAGTTACTAATTAAAATTGACGATATTATTTGTAAATTAAATGCACCGTTTAAAATATTATAAGTATCGTTTTGTCAACCAGAATTAAAATAGTTGAATACAATAAACTCGATTTTCTTATTTAATCACTTTGGGAATATATTTTACCTAAAAAAATTAATCATTTGTTTTTATCTTTCCTTACAAGTAAATCTTATGTTTGCGACCACTATTAAAGATTTGAAAACTGAAAGCCATAATTAATAGTTTCAAAAATATTTAGACTAACTCATTAAGGCAGAAAGATGGAAAGTGAGCAACAAACAACGAACAAAAGGCAAATATTTTTGCGATTCATTTAGGGAAAAATATTTCAGCCACATAACGAACAAGATGTATCTAATCCAACAAGATGAGATCAGACTTGCTTCACCTAAGGAAAGTACGTGCCTAGATTGTGGAAAGTTGCAGGGGTCATCAATAATGAAGTTTTATCTTGCAGACCTATATCTCTACTTCCTGTAATATCGAGATTATTTGAAAAATTACTGTTAAAAAAATTAAACCCTATCATTGAAGAGAAAGATTTAATTCCGCCTCATCAATCTATCGAGAATCTATTCTACAGTTTTTCATGGTTTGTTCCTCAGCCCAAACTTCAACACAGTTAAATGCCTTTCCATAGTCGACCAAGTCAGCGGATATAGACAGGTGGTATTCATTTGCCTCTTTATGAGCGTGCTTTTCGTAAGGAGATGATTTGACGTGCTATATTCCTTCCTGAACACAACTTGTTCGTCTGGTTGATACGAATCCATTTTAGGTGTTAATCGATTATTGATATTCTTTATAAAAAACTTTAAGATTTAAGATAAGATAGCAAAGAAATACTCCGATAGTTTTTTAATTCGTCCCTATTTTCCTTCTTGTGTAACAAAATGCTTATACTTTCATGTTGATCTAAACCTGCAAGTAATTGTAATACAATTTGTTTGAATGGTTTCCTACTGCGAATTGCACATAAAGACACCAGTGAAAGGTCTACCACTCAAATATGTATATTTTTCTCGTTGCCTCGCAAGGAACAGAGGCACATGTTTTGGCTTGTACGAATATACCCATATTTAATATGTTACAAAGATCCTTTACATAAAATTTGTTTCTTACGAGATGTGAATCATATTTTGTAGAATGCATATGACGGTCATTGTTAAAATACAGTTAAATGTCTTTTTTCTAGAACTGTCAAAAATTGTGTATCATATATCATAACAATAAGCTAGGGAAAATAGATATTTGGTAAGATTTTTGATGGCGACGGAGCCCAGATCAAAAACATCTCGGGAATGGAAATAGTTATTTTTGTATTTAGTGCGCGAAATGCTACTTTTGTGGTGAAGAATGAAAGTCTTTTTGAAAAGCTCATTTGAGGCCACCAAAGTCATTTCGATCACGAATTACGCACAACGTTTTTTCTGTAGCGTTATAAAAATAACCGAAAAGGTCATAAAAAATAATACAAGGAAATTTCTATTTTAGCGCAAAGTCGACAATTTGGTTGTTGCTACGGAAACGATATTGCTCAAATATGCATAAATCGCATAAATGCACAAAATATTTTTCGCTCTAAAGCGAAAAATATTATTAATGAAAAATGTCATCATTTTCTGACAACTGTAGAAAAAAATACTTTTTCCTAGCGAGTTAACGCAAACTAAGCGTACCTACTCGATGTTCAATACAATTCATGAATCTAAAGACTGACTTGGTTTAAAGTTTAAAAACCATTTTTTATCAAAATTAGAAAAAAATCTTGTAGGATACGGATTAGGAAATGCGATTTTGTGTAACTCTTGTGTTTTAAATTTAGGATTTTCATAATAACCGTAATTACCTTTTGACCAATACAAAGCGAGATATCCGCGAAAAAAATCCATTTTCATGGCTATGATCTTGAATTACTTTCGAACCGAACATGATATCGATGGCGACTTTTTGCATGTTACTTATAACGTCTATATAACGGCTGTTGTGTGCAAAAATTCAGCTTAGTGCAAATTTTTCAGAAGTAAAATGCTAATGTTACTAGTCGAATTAGAAATTCTACTCCTGCGCGTTATGTACATTTTTTAGTGCATCAAATTATTTCGTAAATGAAAGAAATAGCGAGTCTTACTTTTCATTCTTGTGTTCCCTGGTTACTGAGTTTAAAAAATGATTTATTTGAGCATCTTTTAACTTACTGGGGTTAGTAACTTATTACTAACAGTATGTGATATCTAAAGTGAACCCTCAAAAAAATAGTACTATTAATGTACTGATTTTGTTATTAGCTCTGATTATTAGATTATGATTATTAGCTTTCTAGTAGTTCTATTAGTAACTCTAAAATGTAAGTTATTTTAAAATTCTAAAAGTTGGCGAAGAAATAAAGTTCACCATCAAAGTTACAAACTAATTTAACATTATTTTTTACATATTTTACAGCTGTACTGTCCAAAAAGCATTGTACGCCCACAAGAAAAGAGTTCAATAAAGAAATAGTGGTTAATAAGTTTTAGATATAGTGCAAATCTTTTAGTTTTGTTATACAGATTTAACTATTTATTATACAATATTATACTATGCGTTTAATATAATTTATGCTTTTTGAATAAAATTATTTTGAATATTATTTCCATTAGCTTGTTATCTGCGCATTCGAAAAAACATTAAAGCTTTAAAGGAACCAACTTGTAATAATAATAAAGTATGAAAGGCAATAAATACACGCCAGAAAGGTTGTAAAACGATTTCGGGGGTTTGTATTTGTTCTTACTTCTAAACAGAAATATCTTAGGAATGAAACTGAAACGTAGAAATCACTGTAGGGAATGCTTTTGATTCTACCCGCATTTTCTTGTTGGAGTATTATAAAGAACTATACATTTGAACTATGAAAATATTGATGGCATTTGACTTCTTATTAAAGTACCCAAATAACAGAGAATTTTGAATTAGAGAATTTCAAAAACATAACATTACAATTACATTGTGTTCTTGTATTCTTGTGTGTTGTTTTTAAAATGCTAAAGTAAAAATATTTTTTAGTTCTCTAACTAATTTAAATTTCAGATAAGTTAATATTTCTTTCTTAATAATGTATCAATCAAAAAGTTGACACTTTTATTTTACAATATAAATATACATATTTTACAAACAAATTAAATAATTATTTAGAATCAAGACTTTCTCAGGGATAACCTGAAATATAATAACATAAGAAAGAAATTCTAAAGATTCTTCCCTACTTCCATAACAATATTACGAACACCAGATTTTTAAAGCGTCGTAAATACGTCTAACAATTCGTTTCGCCTTAAAAAGAATAAGACAACATACAGTACAACAGAGTAAGAAAGAGCCAGATGTATCTTTTACACCGACAACGTTGCAGGACGTCAAGATACCTAATTCCACATTAGTGTATATCTATGGGACGTCCTTTAGTCGGAAATATTTATATGGATATACACTGGACGTTATAAGACTGTATTATGTTATCAGAAGGTTCTAAAAGTGATGGATAGCAAGTGGAATTACTTTAAAAGTTGAATTCTGAATCATGAATTAATCGTGCAAAATGAAACTATAATTATTTTATAGTGGGCGTCTACGTCGTAAAAAATGTCCTTTTTAAGACAACACTCGGTTTTGTTATTGGTTATGGTACGGAACGAGTCTCATTTAATATCTAATAGGTTTGTTTGTACAGTGAGACCATGACTTCATATCATATCGGCGAGGCTCGGTGTACGATCTTATCGCTTTGGTTTGGAGATTTGTTGTTTTCTGGTATTAATGTTAGATTTGGGAAGTATGGCAGTTGTGTCATTTTTTTATTTGAACATTAGTTAAAATATGTATGAAAGAATTGCTCAACTAAAATGATTAAAGCCGCAACACCAAATCTAGAGCACGTGCTATAGTAAAAATGTGAGCGCAGAATGCGCACTAGTGTGGTACCGAAAATATTTCGAAATTGAAGTGCGCCTGGGTCCTCCCAAATGCTAAATCCGCCACTGAATTCAACTAAAATTGATGCACTGATTGATTTGATTTTCCTATTTCAATGAACATGGAAAAATGAAAACAATTCAATAAGTAATGTTTTCTCCACACTACATTTTTGCAGAATATCTTGTTGAAGTGAGCGACAAACATGGTGAACGTTTTTACCAAGATATCAGTATTATGGAAAAGTGTTACCAGGGAAAATGCTATCCAAGTATAGTGAGGGATTATCGTTAGTGTTTGTTGTGTGCAGCACCTCTACATATATGTATAAAAGGCATTCAAATAATAACAAATCTTAATGTTGTAAACTATTTATATCATATTAGATTTGTTAGCGTTTGGAGCATAGCGTTTCGTGCTAAGCCGTAAAACTTCTCGTTTCGTCCGTAAACCCGTGTCGTGTTTCTCAAAGTTTCCTTTAAATCTTAAGTTGCGTTACTTGCAGAAAAATAACTGTCGTTTTTAAATTATATTTATTATACTAATGCAAGAATAATGATGTTACTAGTTTTAAATCTCAACTTGTACTGACTACGTTATGAAAATGTAATTATAAAGGAAACTATTATTGGTATGTGATACATATTAAATACAAACAATTACCTGGACGATTGAACTTAAATTGTTAAATTGTTGGTGAATCAGAAAAACAATGTTAATTTGTAAACTATGGAAAATGAATGTAAACAAATGAATAGCACAATCTAATAATGATAATTTATGTATAAACATTATAGTCATCAACTATTAAAAATAACTAATATTGAAACGTTATAATACAATATACGATATAAGATAAAGGTGGGAAAGAATAATAAATGATATAATAATAAAAAATATTAGTAGCAATTTTAGTAGTATTGTAGTATATAACACCCGATGAAAAATAAAATTTGGTATTATTGATTTCTCGGTTTGTGCGCTCATCCAGCATTTACCTGCTGACTTTGAATACTTTTTCAAATAAGATTTCCACATACAAATTGTTGATTTCCTTTTAAGTATTTTTATACATTTTTCCACACCAAATACAAAAAATTTTAAGAATACAATAGTAAAAAGTATTAATTTAGACCAGAAAACTAATTTTTCTCATAATTTCTTACGTAATCATGTGATTTTTTAAACTAGTTTGACTGCTTGACCTAACCTAGATTAACCTAACCTAAGGTTTACTGACGTAACCTAACCTAAGTCCCAGATTGCCTCATGACTTTTAGGTAGTTCTGTAATAGTTGAAGTATAGCATATTAAATTTACTATCGCACCTGACATTCAGATACGAACAGGTAAACAACACACCAAATAAGAAGTCATAAACGCCATAATTCTTATTTCGCACGAAGCGAGAAGGTAGGTAATGTTGTATTTCTCAGGTTTCCTCCTTTCAGTAGTGTTCGTTTAATTTTAGGATAATAAACACTATTAAATCTATAATATATTTTATTTATTACTTATTATTATGATTAAAATAGAAAATGAATTTTGAGTTATTCTCAGGACTGGTGGCAATCAACTGCCTACAAAAGTGATCTATGCATTGAAAAGAAAGTTATTATTAATTAGTTTACAGTTCAACGTTCATTAAGGAAATTTTCTAAATACAATATGCTGTCTGTAAATATAAATATTATTTAAAAGTTAATATCAATTATGTTTATCTAACATTAAATGGAAATTCTGTGATTCATTGTATGGCAATCATAAATAGTTTTAAATAGGTCAATGATAAACAATTTATAATTGATTGTAAATGAAATGAACTAATGATTAAATGCTATAATAGGTGAACAGGTGATATATGTAATGCTAATCTTAATGAAGTATGAATGTTAATAATATTAAAAGAAATTAATAAAACAATATAATAATTATAACTACGGAAATAGTGTATATCTAACACTTCCCCTGATAAAATTGATTTATGGGATTAATCTAATCATAAATCAAATAATTCGTTTATTTCGAAATATATATTCGTTTATTGAAATCTATAGACGGTTCACGCGAGACAGATCTTCGCGGTTTTGGCGTCAATACAGTAGGCACAACTTCACTTGGTACACGTACACTAAATGCACTATTATCTTCACTTCTACGATGATCGGCTTCTTCTTCCAAGATTGTAGATAATTGGAGTTGAGTAACGGGTACACCATTTATGTTTGTATTGAAAATTTTTGCACAACAAGTACCACAGTTTGATCTTGAATTAGGTCTACAAATTAATTGCCATAAAAATTTGCAGAGTCCGCACTTGTAGAACAGACAATACAAAACAAAAATTGCAATAATTGATCCAAATATTGAAAAAAGTGATTGATACCAATGTTGATAGTGAAAGGTAGTTGGATGGTCTAATCGTTACTGAAGGAGGTGGTCGAACTGATGCATTTTATGTTTTGCGTAGTTTAGTTGATCTAAGTTGATGTTTGCTACTTTAATGGGCTGTAAAGTAATTGATTCGTGACTGACGTTTAAAGAGTTGTGGATGCAACAGTTGTCGTTAATAATATCGATCTTCGGTGCTACATCAATGTGTACAGCTGACAAATTCGTGCTGGCTTGTAAAATATTAGTGGGTGTATATGCTTTGCAATTTTCCATGAGCTGAAATATTCCGGTCGTTTGTAAAGTGATTTCTTCCATCGGGTTTGTTAAACATGAAATGGTAACTAGAATTGGTTGTGATGATATAAAGATCCATTGGTTGTTTAATATGGACTGCCAGTTTTCAAAGTCTGCTTGAATGGTGCATGATGGTGGAATGATCTTTTCTGAAGAAGTTAGCAACAGGGTTTCACAAACGGGCTTTTCATGCGTCTTGGATACTTCATTTTCTTGACATATGTAGTTATTTTCTTGGATGGTTGTACAAGTACTTAAATCCCTAAGTTGTACGTAATAAAACCTTGTGGAACTTATGATTAAATACTTAAAGGAAGGTTCTATATAGGAATATAGGTGTGAAACGTTATGGGAAATAGGAAGTGGGTAGAGTTTAAAAATGTTGTATTTTAATTCATCTACAAGCGGAACTTTTAGAGCAAAAATTAAATTTTTGTCTACGTATACTACATCAAGATGTATGATATCGAAATATCTATAAATTGTTGCATATGACAAAGGAAGAGGTAACTGTTGTCCGTCTTTAAGTAAAACTTGGGACAATTCTTTAAATAAATTTAGAGGGTTAATAACATTAGGATGCAAGATATTTTTATGAGCAAGTGTAATTGAAGCAATTAAATTGTTATAGTAATTATCTAATTCATTTACAAGTTGATTTAATAAGGTAAATTGTTCAGTTATAATTTGTTGAATTTTAAATTCTTTAATTGTCGTGGTGGTATATTTCGAAAAATTGTTAAAAAGTTCTATATTGCTGTTAAATTTTTGTTCATTTAGTTTCAAATTTTGAATGGAACTATTAAAATTAGATATTGTTGTGGAAATTATTCCGATCTGTTCCGGCATCTGGAATACCAAAAAGCCAATGTAGTGCGTAAGATATACCCTCAAAGGCTGCTCTTTTTCTCTTATTATTATCATGATTTGTCTGATGTCCTGTTAGATGATTAATGATTTCTGATTTTTCGGTTAAGCTGTCTATTCTATTTCTTAAAGAATTAATTAAATTATTACAATAAAATATAACGTGATCAGATATACTGACAGTTCTCGTATGTGAACAAAGGCTAGTGGTTTTGAAATAAAAATTGTTGATCTGTTTATATCTTTGATCACTAACCGTCAAGTTAAAATGAATTAATAAGGTGAATTTGCTATTAGTCATCTTAGCATGTCCTAAATGATTGTAATATAACCCGGTATGGTGATTAAGGTAATTTACTTTGTATGAACTTCCAGTTGCAGAATGAATTAGAAATAATGAACTAAGAAGAGGGGTTAGAAAAAATAGAATGAGATTGCTGATCCGTTGAATCCTCATCTTGATGACCTGAAACAAAAGGTTTCAGTTTATTTACGTGATATGTAGTTAGTTTATTATTTTTTTGGATTTGAACAGTACTGTTTGGGAATATTTTTCTTATTTTAAAGGGTCCTAAAAATTTAGGGGTTAGTTTTTTTATTTAATCCTAAAGTATGAGCTTTATTAATTATACAAACCGAATAGCCTATTTTATAGTCGTGAATGTGAACTTTACGATCATAATACTGTTTAGACTTATTTTTTGATTCAATTAATCTTTCTTTAGCCACCTTATGAGTGATGTTTAGTTTTTGTTTTAAATTTGTAACATAGTCGTCGTAAGAATAACTAAAACTTGGTTCTTGAGTAATGGTGTTTGGTAACTAAGGTTTACTTGCGAATAAAGTTTCGTATGGAAAGAAACCTGTAGATTTATGACAGTGTGAATTATATGCAAACATCGCAAAAGGTATGAATTCGTCCCAGTTACTTTGTTTATTATTAATATAATGTTTAAGATAGTCCTTTAAAGTTAAGTGTGACCTTTCAAGAGCACCGTTAGTTTGAGGATGATATGGTGAAGATAGAATGTGTTTTGTTTGGAAGAGTTTCATTACATCTTTAATTAATTTAGAAGTAAAATCGGTTCCTTGATCAGAAAGAATAGATTTTGGAATACCGAACATAGTGATAAATTTCGATAGTTCTATAGCAACAGTTTGAGATTCATGATTTGGGATAGCGATGGCATATGAAAATTTTGTTAGATCATCCTGCATGGTGAGAATAAATCTATTGTTATTTATAGTTTGCGGTAGTGGTCCTACAATGTCAATGGCTAGTCGTTCGAAAGGTTTAGTTGATGTCGATGTAATTTCCATGGGCGCTTTACTAGGTTTGAAATTTGTTTTGTTCATTTGACATGACGGGCATTGCTTTATGTAATTTCGAATATCTTTTTTCATAGAGTTCCATTTGTAAGCTTCACGTATTCGTTTATATGTCCTGATAAATCCTGAATGACCAGCAAGTTTTGAATCGTGGTTGTCGTGCATTATTTTTAAAATGTCTTCCTTTGAAGTTGTCTGGATTCTCTTCCGATCCAAGATTATTAGAGTAATGCCTGTTACATCTTTAAACAAATAGTGCAACATTTCTGCTAACATTTGTATTTTAATATTCAATTAATATCATCAAGATCTTTTGAATAAAACAATACATTTGGAAAATATTCAAATTTATCAAATGGAATAGATTTAATTCGGGGTATATTTTCAGTTTTGTAATGGTATTGAATGAAATTTTCGAATACATCATCCTTCTTTATTATTGTTATTAAGGTTGATTTATTTTGAGAGCTTTGGTATAGTGAACACAATTTAATTTCGATCTGCGTGTCTTTAAAAATGAAATGAATCATTTTTTTGATTTTAGTCCAGTCTAGATTATCTAATCCACAGCTAATTTTCGGCATTGCTAGTTTATGAATATTCTTATTTATGCAAAAGAGTTTTAGATTATTAAGTGTGATAAAGACATCTTCGTAAAGAGGTTTATGGAAAGATTTATTTTTAGTAATCATATAAAGTAAATAGCGGTTACATTGTTTTAGATAGAGTACCTTATGAATTTCTGGTGATTGGGTTTTTAAAATTTCT
The DNA here is from genome assembly GCA_929113105.1 of Agrypnus murinus. Taxonomy (NCBI): domain Eukaryota; kingdom Metazoa; phylum Arthropoda; class Insecta; order Coleoptera; family Elateridae; genus Agrypnus; species Agrypnus murinus. The sequence continues at coordinate 76,696,823 of OV816023.1, read as the reverse complement.
ATTTTCCCAAATAAATTCTTGAATTCTTTAGCTATTCCTTCGTTACATTTAAGGTCTCGGCTGATACAATGAGCGAGGCTATAATCAGTGGAAATGTGAAAAAGATTTTCATTTGTTTCGGTGATTTTCGAATTGGGGGGCATCAGTTCTCCTTCGAGTTGAAGAAATTCCTGATATAGGGTTGACAATGCTCTCTCTTGTTTGTGTTCATTGGGATGACTATTTTCATCGATCATGATCCTGCTTAAGGAATCGGCATTTGAATTTAGTCGACCTGGTTTATATAGAATCTTATAATCATATTCAGATAGTTTTAATCTCCACCTAACTAATCTGCTACCTGGGCCTTTACAATTAAATAACCACGTTAGAGGTTCATGGTCCGTGACTATGGTAAAAGTTCTGCCAAACAAATATGGTCTGAAATGATTAACGCTCCATATAATAGCGAGTAGTTCCTTTTCTGTAGTGCTGTAGCTTTGTTCGGATGCACTGAATGTCCTAGATGCATAAGCGATTGGTTGATCTTTGGTTAATTCGCCTTGGCTTAAAACAGATCCTATAGCATAATTGGAGGCATTGGTGGTAAGTATGAATTCTTTAGTGAAATCTGGATATTTCAGCAGGGGTTGAGTCGTCAATACTTCTTTGAATAAATCAAATGACTTTTGATGGAGTCTGTCCATTCGAAACTGGATTCTTTCTTGAGAAGAAGCGTTAGAGGTTTAGCGATTTTTGCAAAGTTGCTTATGAATTTTCGATAATAACCTACTAACCCTAAAAATGACCTGACTGATTTTTGATCTTTGGGAGTTGGGAATTTACAAATAGCAGAAACCTTATCGGGATTTGGTCTTAAACCGTTCTGAAATGATATGACCCAAGTAAGATACTTCTCTTCTGAGAAATTCGCACTTGTCAGGCTGAAGTTTTAAATTATTAATTCTAAGACGATCGAATATGGATTTGAGTTTCTGGGAATGCTCTTGCAAAGAAGATGCATAAATGATTATGTCGTCCAGGTAAACAAAACACTGTAGCCCTTGTAATCCAGACAAAACAGAATTCATTAACCTCTGAAATGTTGAGGGGGCGTTTTTTAATCCAAACGGCATCCTTGTGAACTCATAATGTCCCAGTGGTGTACTAAATGCTGTTTTCTGTTGATCCTCTTTTTTCATGGGGATTTGATGGAATCCAGAAGCGAGATCTAATGTGGTGAAGTACCTGGAATGACCCAGTTGGTCCAGGATATCTTCAATGTTGGGCAATGGGTAGCGATCACCTACAGTAACATCATTCAATTTCCTAAAATCAATTACTACTCTCCACTTATTTTCACCTGAGGCATCCCTTTTCTTCGGTACTATCCAGAGCGGAGAAGACCAAGGAGAAATTGAAGGTTGTATTATGCCTTGCTTTAGCATTTTGTCCATTTGTCTATTAACTTCTGCCTTATGAACTTCGGGATAACGGTACGATTTTGTAAAAGTGGGTTATGGATTAGTGACGTTGATTTCATGTCCTACCACGTTTGTACAAGAAAGTTGGTCGTGGGGCAAATAGAAAATATCATTGTAAGATGCGCATATTTCTAAAATAGAATCCTTTTCTTCTTGATTAAAATGATTTAGACGAAGGTTCTCATTAAGCAATTGTTGACGAGAAAAATTAGGTCCTGAAGTAGAATTTAAATTCATAATTTTGAAAGTGGTAGGCATTGTTTCTAAAGATACGGAAATTGGAGGTACAGTTTGATCGACTATACGAGTATTTAATATCGTTGCGAGTGCTTTGCCATTCTTATTTACTTTGACTAAAGCTTTGGATAAATATATACCTTTAGGTAGTTCAACATCAGGAATAATTCTTTCTAGGATGTCGGGATTTTTAATATTTATTTCGACTAATGTTTCAGTTCTAGCTTTTAAATGATAGTTAAGATTTAATGAAGATGATTGCGTTTCTAATTTGATTGGAGAATTCAGAAATTTTAATGAAAGAGTTTGATTTTGAAAACTTATGGTTGCGGATTCTGTCTGCAAGAAATCTTTTCCTAACAGGCCGTCGAAAGGGACGTTTGTAGCTTGGTTTAGTACATGAAATGTTGCATGCAGAATTTTATTGTGAAATTGTAAGGGAATATTGCAACTTCCTACTGTTTGTATAGGATTATTAGGACTGAGTCCGTGAAGAGTGATTTTTTCTTTAGAATTGTAGATAGTACTAGGTAAAAGTTTATTAGCTTTAATTAAGGAAGCTCCTGCACCGGTATCGATTAAAAATTTGAATAAAGAATTTTTATTCTTTAGATTTTCTGAAATAACTTCAATGTAATTTAAATTATCATTTGATATAAGAATTTTTAGTTCTCGAACACCGTTAGATTCGCAATCGAGTCCTCGAGTGGGGTGTTCGCCGTCGAAGACTCTTGGTAGTTTAAATTAATTTGACCGTTATTTTGATTACTTTGAGCAGAATTTGTATTTTTGTTTACAGATCTTTTATTATTATTATATTGACGTTTACGACATTCTTGAATTACATGGCCTCTATTCTTACAGTAATTACAAAATTTACTCTGATAATTTGATTCTTTTAGATCATTATTATTATTAATAGAGCTTTGAGAGTTTTGGAAGTTTTGAATATTTTTGTTTATTGTTTCCAGCCTTATTTTGTGGAACTCCATAATCATGAAATAAATAAAGATTATTAAAAGTTTCACAGTTTTATTAAAATATACCTGACAATATTGTTTCGACAGCTATGCTGTCATTATCAAAGGTAATATAATTATAAACAAACACGTCGCTAAGGTAGATACAAAATAGGTAACTAGATAAAATAATAATAATAATAAAAATTAATAATAAAAATCATAATTAAACATCTAATACTTCCAGTAACGGAGAATTACTGAGCTCAAGTTGTTCATTCATTAAAGGTACCCTGAGTTTGTGTTTGTATATCTCAAAGGCTTCTAAAATGTCTAATTTGCGTTTGTTATTACAAAAATGTAGGAATTTAATATTATTTTGAGGAGTCATTGTGTGATTTTGTTCTAAAAGGTGTTTGGCGTAATTCGATTTTTCAGGATGTTTATTTTTGTAATGACGTACGTGTTCTTTATATCTTATGTCAAAATTTCGAAGTGTTTGTCCAATATATACCGAACTACAAAAAGAACAATTTAAACGGTAAATGCCCGATTTCATGATATCATGTGTTCTGTCTTTAGCATTAAATAAAAATGAAAAAGTGTTAGTGTTGGTTTTAAATGTTATTTTATAATTGTTGGTTTTTCTTAGTATATGTGCAATTTTTTCTGATATTTTGCCAAAATATGGTATAGATATGTAATTTGTGTCTTCTGTTTGATTGTCAATGGGATATATTCTTTTGATAGCTAACCTATAATCTTTTTGTTTAATTAAAGTGTCAATCATGTTCGGATTATAATGATTTGCATGTGCTAGTTGTTTAATGGTTGATATCTCTTTGCTAAAATCTGATTTTGTTAGTGGAATAGTTAAAGCTCTGTGTACTAATGATCTGTATGCTGCTATTTTATGTGTATTGTGGTGACAAGATTCATTTGGTATTGTTATATCTGTTTGTGTTGGTTTTCTGTATATGGAAAATTCAAAAAGATTGTCTGCGTTAATCTTGATATTTAAGTCTAGAAAGTTTATAGCCCTGTTTTGTTCTGTTTCTAGTGTAAATTTTATATTAGGATGGATATTGTTTATAAGAATTAAAAATTCATTGATAACCTCAAAAGAACTGTCAAAACAAGCTAAAATGTCATCAACATAACGAAACCAGAAGATAATGTGTTTAGAGAGGTTTAATTCAAATATTCGATCTTCAAACTTGTCCATAAATATGTTAGCTAATAGAGGACTTAGAGAATTACCCATAGGTAAACCATCCTTTTGTAAATAAATTATGTTATTAAAAGTGAAATAATTTTGACTTATACAAAGGTCAAATAATTGAATTAACTCTAACCTTTTAACTAATTCTATATTACTATTGATCAAGAAACTATCTAATAGAGGAATACATTCTTGTGGGGGTATTCTGGAGAACATGTTGCAAATATCAAAACTAACAAGTTTTGAATGTGGTGGAAGATGTATGTTTTGCAGCTTATCTACTAATTCTAATGAATTTCTAACAGAGTATTTCGATTTGTAACCTATCGTGTTAATAATCTGGTTCAGTTTTTTGGATAAAATGTGATTAGGTGCATTGATGTATGATACAACTGGTCTTATTGGCATATTCTGTTTGTGGGTCTTCACTAATCCATACAGTTTAGGAATTTGTGGGTTTTTATTAATGATTTGTTGCTTTTCTAATTCTGAAAAGCAGATATTGCAGTTTTCTAAACCTTGTTTTATTTCTTTTTGGAATTTTGTGGTTAAAACAATATTGTCAGGTATATTTTAATAAAACTGTGAAACTTTTAATAATCTTTATTTATTTCATTTTTGAATATTTTGTTTAGGATTTGAACTGAATGATTGAGAGTTTTGTTTTTGTGCTAGATTTACGAATTTTCTTTGATTATGACTTTGTTTTACTCTGCATTGAACTGTATCATGATTATTACGACCACATATTTTACTCAATTTAAATTTTGAATGCTTTTGAATGTTTAAAGCTTTTTCCTCGGTTAAAGCAGCTGTATAGGCTTCGTTCAATTTATTAAAATCTTTCTACCGCAACATTTGTGAAATAAAAGGGGTTGAATGAAAAATAAACCTATTAAGTGTAAGTTCATTAATTGCTTCAACTTTACCCGGCAACATTTTTTTATCAATTGTATATTGTTGAACGGCGGATAGAGCAAGAGAATTTAAAAGTTCTAAACGTTGATAAAAGTCTGAAATAGATTCGTTTTGGTACTGTTTGCAGTTGAGTAGGGAAAATAGGAGAGTTCTGGGACCACCCCCCACTCCTGACCTTGACCTTGAACCTATCTCTCTCTAACACATGGTGACCTTGAAACTATCTCTGTCACCTAAACGTGGCAACACCGCATTCTCAAGGTCAATAATATGACAACAGTGTTATGACCTTGAACCCAAAGCCACTCATCAAACATTGACCTTGAACCTATCTCTCTCTAACACATGGTGACCTTGAAACTATCTCTGTCACGTAAACGTGGCAACACCGCATTCTCAAGGTCAATAATATGACAACAGTGTTATGACCTGGAACCCAAGGCCACTCATCAAACATTGACCTTGAATCTATCTCTCTCTAACACATGGTGACCTTGAACTTATCTCTCTAAACGTGGCAACACCGCATTCTCAAGGTCACCCAATGTTGGTGACCTAGAATCTATCTCTCTAAACGTGACAACACCGCATTCTCAAGGTCTTGACCTTGAACCTATCTCTAACACTAAATAATGTATCAAACATTAAATTTATTGACCTTATCAAAGTTAGAAATGATTACGACAGTTTTAACAAATTTTAATATATAGGTTTATTAAATTCTTAACCACATTAAAATTATGTGTAATTTAATGCAATTATAGGTTATATTTTGCATTTGATAATTGCATAATGATAATTACATTGTTTATAATCAATATACCTCAATAACGTGTTGAAGTGCTATATTACTTTCACGGTTTAACCAATTTCCATTTGCAATCGCATAATAATGCTAGCATGTATAGTTGCCTACCTGACATGGGAGATGCGGTGCTAGAACCCGCCATCTACCCTCTCTCGCAACCAAGTGTACATGTAAGTATATACATACGATATAGTTACTGTCTTCGAGGAAATGCGATTATTTACAATATAAATTATTATAAATTATTATTATAATAAATAAATTATTATAATAAATTATAAAGCTAATTAAATTTATAAAACGCTTAAAATTCCTTTAAGTTAAATACAGAACGCGTGCTTTTAGGCGAGCAACCAATTGTGCATGCAAGTACACATACGAACATATATAGTAGTTACTGTCTTCGAGGAAATATACAGATATAATATAGGTGAATAAAAATTCATGTAAGTATTTTTAATTTTTACCCTATATTTTAAATTATTATTATTGGGTACGCATTTTATTTACTCATTTGTTTTAGTGCAAGTGCTATGTAATAAATAACTAATTTACAGGTGTGGAGTTTTCTCTTCTTCTTGGATCAACCATGTGTTTAATTTGAATTGCATTATTCTGCGTTTGCAAGTTGGATCTACTCTACCAATTATTTACTGCGTCAAAACTAAAGTCTGTAATGTGGAGAAATTACTAATTATTAAGAAAGGCAGATCAAAACCACGCTTAAAATTCCTTTTTGACGTTAAATGCAGAACGCGTGCGTTTAGGCAACCTTAGATATACATATATACAGATGGTTGTTGGTTTGATTGTTAATTGCTTTCAAAGAGGGAATGCGATTAAGGTTATTTTTAATGTGGGATTGACCTATTGCATTTTTTCCCCCTCAGATCAGAGACTCCAGACATAAACAAACTGCAAAAAACTCTGAGCTATATGGAAATGGAACACATTTGTTAGTAAGTTTGTGATAGTTACAGAATACAGATATAATATAGGTGAATAAAAATTCATGTAAGTATTTTTAATTTTACCCTATATTTTAAATTATTATTATTGGGTACGCATTTTATTTACTCATTTGTTTTAATGCAAGTGCTATGTAATAAATAACTAATTTACAGGTGTGGAGTTTTCTCTTCTTCTTGGATCAACCATGTATTTAATTTGAATTGCATTATTCTGCGTTTACAGATTGGATCTACTATACCAATTATTTATTTCGTCAAAACTAAAGTCTGTAATGTGGAGAAATTACAAATTATTAAGAAACCAGAACTTTCAAATCTGTCACCTAAACAACGCATTTTCACGGTCAATAATATGACAACAATGTTTTAACCTTGAACTCAAGGCCACTCTTCAAGGTCATCAAACACCATTCAAGACCATGCTCAAGTTCATCAAACACCATTCAAGGTCAAGCTGTAGATATATATATATAGCAGGTCGCATGTATTCAAAAGTCAAAATGTGTGTAGAAGCGAGCTCACAGAATACGTGCCTGACAGAACGAGTGTTATCATTTCGTAATTGGAAGGGTATACAAACTCCAAAATCTTTAGCTGAGGCCGGATTTGTCTATACGGGGCGTGAAGATAGAGTAGAATGTTTTTATTGCCGAGTGAACATTGTCAAATGGGAACCGTCGGATAATCCAATCGTAGAACACCTGAAATGGTCACCACATTGCGTGATTGCAAACGTGTTAACACCCATAAACGTTGAAAGTGGTAGAGACGTTTGCTGTTAAAAGTAACCAGATAGAACAGGGAAGATGTTACCAATCAAGGCAGTAATATTATTGGCAACCTTGTACGAGGGCGTAGTGTACGTTGCAAAACTTCCAGACACAACAGCAGCCTTTATTTCATACGACTTCAATACGAGCGTTTGGTTTGGCATGCAACCGGTGACGTTGCAACAAATGGGAATGTTTAAACATGAAATCGGCAATAGAACGCAAAAAGTACGATTCAGGGTCAAATTCGTGTACCCAACATATACCATGGATAGCGAGTGGCAAACCCTCGGGAATAGTCCGGTGGAACAATGTAAAGTCATCAGCGAAACGTGTTACGCTTCCGTGGTGACCTTGGGCACCCTGTTAATCGCAGTAGTTGGTGTAAGCATGGGGACATATTGTATCGCTCGTTATCGTTACCATTAAAGACCATGACCTTGACTCCCACCCGTCAACTAAGGGCATGACCTTGTATCCCACCCCTCAACTCAGACCATGACCTTGGTTCCCACCCGTCAACTCAGTATATATAAACGCATACGCAAGAACACTTCAGTAGTACAGCATTTACGCAAGAACACTTCAGCAGTACAGCATCATGAACGTGGTAGAGGCAACCGTTTTAGTAACATTCGATTTCGAGGACGAGGACGATGAAATGCGAGACGAACAACTATATGGTGGGAACGTCGAGAAAACTATAGACCACCACAAAGAGGCATTCATTAAACGCGTCAAAGAGAAGAGTGTTCTTGAAGCTGGTTATCTCGTGTTTGCGCTAGTGACGTTTGCATATTCAATGGACTTAAATGGGGAAAGGATATGGTTTGACGGAAAAAGTGGGACAGCGCCGAAACAGTTGGAGGAGCCGTTACACGAATAGTACGATGCAAATATAAAAATTCCTATAATGAGATGTATAGAGGAGTATAATTCGGATAAGCTTCGAATGGAACATTTGTGTCGTTTCACCATCTTAATAGCGGAGAATTAAAGTGCTGTTTATAGGCTAGTATAAGCCGGATAAGTTTCGAACAGAACATTTGTGTCGTTTCACCATCTTAATAGCGGAGAGTTAAAGTGTTGTGATGTTTATGTAAAGTCACAGAAACAGCCAGCGCATTATTTAGTGAAAAGTACGCCGGGGGCATAACTAATGTATTACTGAAATAAATGTACTCTATAAACAAATACAAGGTTGTAAATTTTAAAAGATAAATGTACACTATAAACAAATACAAGGTGGTAAATTTTGAAATATGTAATCCTCTGATATATCAAACAATTGCATATGTATTTAGTTAAATAAACCACGTATTTATCCCATTATATCGTTTCATTTAAGACCGATCTCCGTCTCTTTTAGAGATTAATTTAACGATTAAATCAAAAGTGAAACTAAGATTTAAAAATTTAATACCATTTTAATTTCAATTAGACTCTTACTTAACTAAGTATGCAGACGAAAGATCAACACAACCTCAAGGGTAAGAACTACACCAGACAGTCAGAAATGTGCAGACGAGAACAAAGAAATTCCACAGACATCGTTGAGAACAGATGAAACAAGGTCAAGGAGATTGTATTTACACAGAAAGGAGTGGGGGCATAGATATATCTATAACTTCAAACTGCAGCACTCAGTTACAGTGAAAATGAATAATCAAAGTGCACCAGAAAGTTCGTCGCCGGAGGTCGACCGACCAGCGTCTCGGGAATCAAGTGTGTGGAGCGAAGATACGGAGATCCTCGGGGACGATGTTGGCAACGTAGAGGTAGACCTGGAGGAGGAAACGATGGAAGTGTTGGTACGTAACTAAATAGTTTAACAAAATTACTACAAAACACATAGATATGAACCATATATTTTTATTTTAATGTTCATAGCCAGAGATCAGCAACGTGGTGAGGTCTCGGCCCGTGCTGGTACGGGGGAGGTTCAGCACGCGGGTGCTATGTGCTGAATGTCGGCAGAATTACATCACCGTGCCGCATAATTATGATGCAGCACGGGGCGCGGGAAGGTACGAGAAGTGCAGGGCTTGCGCATAAGTAAGTGAGTTAAAATTAGTTTATTGTAATACAATTACTTTACCCCGTGTTTTGCAGCAAGTTACGAAAAGTGTGAGTAAGTTAGTTATGTTTAGTTATATATAACTGTGACCTCCCACTAACAATAACCCAGTCCTTTTCCTATCCCGGTCGGGTTTGCATAACACGTTCTCGTCGTCCCGACTGGAAATCAGTATCGCGAACGTTAGTGGTAAAAGTTGACGTAAAAGCTTTATCGTTTGCCAGTGCGTTCCCGTTTACTGATTACTAAGAATATGCATGTGTGTAGCTGCGGTGCGTCCTTCACCCGACGGGATGCCTTAACTTGTCACCGAAGAGAAAGCTGTCGTGGACCGCTGGACTACCCATCCACGAGCGATAAGTAACCATTCCTGTGAGGTTGTATGATGTGATACGAATATTTTGTCGATTACAGCTGGGGGAGCTTCGGATGCTGTAGGGAATACCGGTGAAGGACCTGCATCTCAGAAAGCGAAAACAACCTCCCCGCAAGGTACGTGTACACATTGTTAACGGCTTTAGTGTTAGTGTTCTGTGCAATTGTTTCAGGAAATACCTCCGCGACGGTGTATTGCGATGTGTGCGAGCTGGATGTTCCACGACGTGGCTACGCTGGACATCTACGAAGCAACCGCCACAATCATCGTAATGCCGCGTCAGTGCAGTCGGAGGAAGTGGTGGTCCTGGAGACGGCGTTCAAGTCTCGTATAGCTAGTTATCGAGTCTCGGTGAGAAATCATCACATAAATCTCAGAGAATTTACTGATGAGACCCGCGAAAATGTGTTAACACTATTAAAAAGAAACGTTCAGCGCTTTCGTAGTGTGAAAGTCAACTTGGAAGTATTCGGAATGTACTTTTTGGAAAGTCAAAATTTGCACGAAATTAAATCGTTTAATACGCAAAATGAGATTGTGACCGGGACTTCGAATCTGACCGATTTGTATGATGATTTCGTTGAGGTGCTGGATACGAAGATGTCGGACTTTAATGATCGGAACTCAGGTAATGAATAGTTACGGGTTACGATTCGATTGCTAATTGTAGGGTCCTTACAGGTTGGGTACTGGAGCAGCTGTTATTTATAGAAGTCAACGTCAATAAATACAACCCGCTCCGTGCTTCCTCCTATGTTCCACTTCCGCCGTCGATACAACATAAAAAGGCTGTAATCAACGTGCAAAATAACGATCAGTGCTGTTTCGGTTGGGCCTTGGCGTCCGCTTTGTATCCGCCGAGGGGACGTGCCAACAGGACGACGTCGTATCGCAATTTTGCGCTACTGTTTGATTTTGAAGGTATCACCTTTCCTGTCAAACTGGATGCTATTTCGAAATTTGAAGCGCGTAATCCACGCTTATCTATTAACGTGTATGGTTTGGAAGCTGTATTTAAAGACGGAGAAATGAAACAAGAAGTTGTAGGGCCTCTGCATTACTCTAAGCAAAAGAAAGAAGTACATGTTAATTTATTATTAATTTCCAATATGAAGGGTAATAGTCATTACTGTTGGATAAAAAACTTGTCGCGTTTGGTGTCGTCACAGTTGTCGGCTCACAATGGAGAAAAACACTTTTGTGACGGCTGCTTGCAGTATTTTAAAAGTGAAAGTAGATTAGAACAACATACCCGTTTTGATTGTAATCATGTTTACACCAAGTTACCAACTATCGAACCCGTATGCGATAAATTGGGGCACGACCGGCCGGGTAATCTATTGAAGTTTGAAAATTTTCAAAAGCAACTTACAGTACCTTTTGTCGTTTACGCGGATTTTGAAAGTGTGTTGAAACCTTTGGACACGGTTGAGCCGGATCCTAGTGGAAAATTTACCATGACATCGTATGAACACGAACCACATTCGTTTGCGTATTACATTAAGTGTTCATACGATGACGCGTTATCTAAATTTGAATTGTACCGTGGTCCGAATGCAGCAAGTGAGTTTATGACGCGCTTAGAAGGGGATGTTAGAAGGTTGTATAAGGACCATTTAAAACATGTTCAAGACATGCGACTTTTATCGTGTCGACAAACTTTCAACTATGACAATGCAACCGTGTGTCATATTTGTAACAGATCCTTTGGTGAAAACGACGTTAAGGTGAAAGATCACTGTCACCTCAGCGGCGAGTCCGCAGTGCGGCTCACTCCGTGTGCAATCTAATGTACCAAATTCCCAACTTCGTACCGATTTTTTTCCATAATTTGACGGGATACTATTCACATCTATTCATAAAGCAATTGGCATTAGAAAAAGAAGCAATCGAAGTGATTGCGCTCAATAAAGAGAAATACGTTTCGTTTTCGAAACGGCTTTTCGTAGATGAAATTAGGAACGGGTCCCAACGGATACAGGTATCTCTTAAAATGCGCTTTCTGGACAGTTTACGATTTCTAAATTCTAGTTTGGATAAGTTGTCTCAAAATCTAACTTCCGACCAGTGTTTGACTATTAAAAAGTATTTTGGAGATGGGGTAAGCTTCGACTTACTGCGACAGAAAGGTGTGTTTCCCTATTCGTACGTCCACAGCTTCTCCAAACTCGAACAGGACACGTTGCCGACGTATGAGGACTTTTTCGATCGTTTGACAGGGGAACACGTCTCTCGATCGCGGTATGCTCGCGCTGTGGAGGTGTGGAATGTGTTGAAAACTTTAGACGTGTATGTCTTGAAAATTACAAGTTAGATCCGGCGCAGTATTTTACTGCACCGGGTTTAAGTTGGGATGCTATGTTGAAACGCACCTCTGTAGAACTGGAGCTGCTCAAGGATCTGGACATGCTCCATTTCTTTAAGAAAGGCATTCGGGGAGGTGTCAGTACCTGTGTTGGCAGGAAGTGTTTCGCGAATAATACTTTTCTTCCAAATTATGACGCGTCCAAGCCCCATTCTCTTATTATGTATCTCGATGCTACCAATCTCTACGGTTACAGTATGCGACAGTATCTGCCGCAGCGCGACTTTGAATGGCTTAGTCCGTACGAAATTGAACAGTTCGATCTAAATTCCGTGGCGGAAGACGCCGATATGGGCTACGTGCTGGAAGTAGATCTACACTACCCAACGCGGTTGCACGATTTACATAATGACTTTCCTTTCTGCCCCGAACCTCTGGTGCCGGCTACGGGAAACGCGCGTCACCCAAAATTAATTCCAAACTTGTTCGATAAAACGCGTTACGTTATCCACTATAGAAATTTACAACAGTGTCTTAAGCATGGTTTAGAATTAACCAAAATTCATCGCGTGTTAAAATTTCATCAGGCACCCTGGTTGCGTTCCTATATTGATTTGAATACCACGTTACGTAATCAGGCAACTAACGAAGCGGACAGGGACTTGTTTAAATTAATGGTTAACAGTTTATTTGGCAAGACAATGGAAAATGTCGATAAAAGGGTGGACGTTCGTTTGGTTAGTCATTGGGAACGTCATGGTAAAAAGCATGGGGCTGAGACGTTAGTAGCAAAGCCTCAATTCAAAAGCGTTGCTGTCTTCTCGGAAAACTTGGTCGCTATAGAGTTACAAAAAGTGTCGGTTACATACAATAAACCGGTGTACGTGGGTTTTACTATTTTGGATCTTTCTAAAACGATAATGTATGAATTTTTTTATGATTTTCTCAAACCTTTATATGGTGATAACGTGCGCTTGCTGTACACAGATACTGACTCTTTCATTATAGAAATTCGTACTGAAAATTTTTATGCTGATATGAAGCAACACTTAGATAAATTTGACACCTCAAAATTCCCACCTGACAACATTCACGGTATACCGCGCACGGCCTAGGTGGTTGGTAAAATGAAAGATGAATATTGTGGAGTTCCCCCTCTGCAGTTTCTACGGTGCAGGTGCTAAAACGTATTGTGTAAACGTGCTTGAACGCGACGGTGAAATGGCGATTAAAAAGGCGAAAGGGGTAAAAAGGGCGGTAATTAAGCGCGATCTCACCGTTGAGGACTACCGTCAGGTTGTGGAGGATGGTGTTGTGCTCTTCCGAAAAATGTTTATATTCAAATTACGTTTACATGCTATGTACACAGAACTTCGGAATAAAGTAGCGTTATCACCAGCCAATAACAAACGTTACATTATTCCCGGGTCGCACAACACTTTAGCATGGGGACACCGCGATATTCATCCGGGGCGTGATAGTTATCAGAATTTGGATCGTCTGTTAGAATTACTGCAAGCCGAAATGTAATTTTGAAACTCGTTTGTTGGTAGAACCGACGGTACTGATTAGTATTATCGCAGAGGCCCCGGCTACGTTGACAACAGCATTTTCTTTGTTATGAATTATTGTAAATAGTATTTATGCTTTGTAGTTTATAACTGTATATATTTCATGTATTTATTATGATATTGACTAATGTGAATAAATTATATACATCATACTCTGTGTTTCTGTAAAGGTAGAAGAAGAAATAAAACACACTATTGATATCAAAAAGTGATTTATTATTGTTTACTGCTTACATAAAATGATAGTTATATATTAACATTGCAACACACTGCATGCACTATACTACTTAATGCACTATATCACGTGCTGATATATACGAGTTGTGGGTATTATCAAAGCCCAACCAATTGACTAAAACTTGATCTCCCTTTTTTTAACACCTTCTCTAATAAAAATACTTCAGGATGTTTAACCATCTGTAATTCCTCCGTGTAGAAGCCTCCACGTATCTCTTCCCCGTTCGTGTCTTCCAAGATATACGTTATGGGATTGGTTCGATTAACCTTTTTAATTTGAAAGATTTCGGTACTCCATGTGGGAGTACAACCTTTCGCAAACGCTTCCCGATGCTTGCTGATTCGCACGTGATCACCGACTGTGAATTTAGCACTTCGCAGGTCGGTGGTTTTCTGGAAATCGTAAACTGTTGTAAAAGAATCTTGGCGTTGCTGTGGTTCACTTCGATGGGTTTGTAGCGGTGGTGCGGTGCGGTGTACGGTATCGTTGTATTGGTTAACAACCTTTGGTAATAACTGCAACCACTTATATGACCCTTGCATGGAAAATTCCTTCCACATCTTGTTTTTAAGAGTTCGGTTTACACGTTTTACCGGACTTGCTTTCCTACTAGAAAAGGTGCTGTAATGGTTGATGTTGAAAGTTTGCATTAGCTTACGAAAATGCTGGTTGTAAAATTCCTTCCCCATATCCGTTTGTAAATTGTCGGGAGTACCTCCTGTTGATGTTAATAATTTTTTCATTGCTTTCGTGACGTCTTCACCGGTTTTTCGTTTAAGTGGACACGCCCAAACACGCTTGCTAAACATATTCAACAATACTAAAATATATCGAAAACCTTTATTTATTTTAGCATAGGGAATCATTTCCACAAGATCGGCCATGTAAAAATCGTTCAAGCCTTTTACGATTACGCGTCTTCTTCGAAATCGTTTACGAGCAGGTTTATGCAATTCTTCAATTATTTGACGTTTTATACTCATTTAGAAAATGCTGGAACATTAATAACAGCTTCAAAAATAAATATGTCCTTTGATCCAGGCTTCTTCGCCTTAAACTTATCCCCTTTCTTCAATGACACTCCGATGAGTGATTCGGCATCGTATAACGTATCGTTTAAAAAGATTTGCGCATCTGTGGGATAGTATTTGATTTGTTTAATGATACCTTTTGTTAGAGGAACGACATACTCGAAGTTGGTGGAGTTCAAAAGTGCATAACCGTTTTCATGGTTGTATATTCCCATCATATACAACATTGTCTCGTAGTGTAAATTAGACACGTCTTCTAAAAAGAATACTTTAGCACGAGCGTCGAGTTTAACTCGGACAGGAGTTTTATGAAGATGTTTACCGAACTTATCCAGAGTCATCGTCGTGAGGTAATGATGATATATGATGATATGGCTGACTAATAAGAGCTTCGAAGTAAAATGGGACGGCTGTTGACGGATATAGCGACGTACCTCTCACCTTAATCGTATCGCCTTTTCTCAATAGTCTCCCAATTACGTTGGCAGCACCACCAATACTAATGCCGTTTACATACATATAGCATGGTGGTGAGCTGCACACTTCTTGTACAGTCCCTTCTGTAAACGGTATTGTGTATTCCCGTTTACTGTTGCTACCTTTCAAATTGTAATAGTTCGGTTGGTCGGAAATGTTAGGTTCATTCGACGCTGGCTCGGTGTCCGCCCACATATACATCATTGTTGTGTACCTTATATTTTGTGTATCTTCTAATAGGTACACTCTAGAACGAGTGTCGAGTTTCACTCGGACAGGGGTTTTGTGAAGATGTTTACCGAATTTATCGAGCGTCATGATTGCACTAACGTTAGCAATATTATGAAACGGATCGATACGCGTGTGATGATTTATTCGCTAATTTTAGCAGCTCTTAATTCATCGATAATATATATGATTTCATTAGTGTGACCGGTGTGACCAGCCGATTTTGAACTTAAAAGGAGTCTCAATCTGTCCACTAATTTATTAGGATCTTTCCAAGGTATAAATTCCACCTGTTTATTATTATAGTTGAGAACGCGCATATCACCACCGCCACGTTTTGGTAATGTGCGAGTTTTCGATCGCGTGACCGGTGTAGTAGGTGTAGACTCGCTTCGAAATCTTGCTCCAGGAGTAGTTAGAAGGGGTCTAATTATATTTGAATATTTCTTTCCGGTTCCGTGTAGCTGTGCACCCTCAATGTAACCTCTTCTGGTAGCATTGGTACGTGTAAGAAGGTCCTTATACTTCTGCAAGTCTGATTGGGTGTATCCAATAGGTGCTTTTTTAAACACTAATTCGTAAAAACCAGGAGTGCCTGTATATTTAAAAATTGTGCCTGAGGGTTTTTTAATAATAAAGTCGTTTTCGTCAAAAGTGAGTACGGCGTAGAGGATGGAATCTCACGATTCCATCCGTGAGATTCCGGATGGAATCGTACTCCATAATGATGATCGAACTCGTTCTTAGTATCCTTGAACATGTTTTCCATATACATTTTAGCTCTACCCGAAAAGGTCTCATCTATGTAAGTTTGGAATTCCGGACTGAATCCAACAGCAGCAAGTTGTTCTTTCAATTGATCCAATGTTGGGATCCCAGATTCTTCCAGGACGTCTGTTTCAAAAACCGAGATATCAGGTGAGGGAACGCTAGTAGTGCGCATTCTTTGGGCGATAGGTGATGGTTCGCGAGGCATACCTATTCGTCTTGCGGGTGGAAGTCGTTTATAAAATTTTTTTGAAGTCGAGGTAGGTATGGGAGAAGATACTTCCGTTTTTAAGGGTTCTTCTTTCGGAGTTAATAATTCCGGTTATAAACTCACGCAATGGTTGAGTGATAGGTTGATAGCGGCGTTGTAGTTCCACTTCTGACCATGCAATTTCAGACTTGAGACTTTTGTATTTCTGTTTAACATGACGTCGTGCTTTAACCAAGTCTTCTGCTACACGCTTGTCCATGTTTACTAAAACGTTTAGTTCGTGTCTTCGGTATTTATGGTGAAGTAACAGTCGAAACCTTTCCGATAACGTCCCCCATTAAGTGGATAATCTTTATCGATTACTAAAAAGCCATATTTCTCCTTCGAACAGTGTAAACACAAGCGTGTTTACGCTAACATGATCGTTAAATATGTGTTTTAAGTTAGTATTATCCTGCTTAAACACGACAATGATATTTGAATTATCTCTTACGAGTTGTTTAGGTATCGCAAAATATATCTGACATAAATAAAAACAATCGATGTGTTTATGTCTCCCGAAGCAGAAGTAATCACGTATGGTGCTTTGACTATCGCAAACTACATCATCGAAGATAATAACCGAGTTTTGGTTTGCATCCTTAGGTGGTAATATAGTTTCAGAAGAATCGTATTCGAAATAACCGATGGGTAATGATCGAAACAGGTCGCGCAGATATGCGTATTTCGGTTGATAAAGAGATTTACTATAAACATATACGTTTTCGAAGCGTAAACCGTTTGGATGTTCTAGTAAACTTATCATTAGGTTGGTTTTACCACATCCGGAACTGCCTACTATTATACCGCGTTTGCATCCTGCACCCAACAATACGCTATGTTTAAACACTTGTGGCGTCGGTGAACAATTATCCCGATTTACAACCGGTAATCTGTGTCTCTGATGCACCAACTTTAGCTGCTCCATGTAGGACACGTTGTGAGGGAAGAGCACACGTGTGTGATATATATAAATATATGTAGACGGGTCACTTACAGTCACTCTTCACCTGTGATAGGAGGAGTAATGTGTTATGAAACGTACTCTGCGAAAAGCGGATAATCGTCAATCAACTCGTAAGGGGAAGGGAGTGATCAACACTCTCATTAATAAGTTACCGTTAGAATTACATTTACCAGGGTATAACTACTGCGGACCTGGCACCCGTTTACATCAAAGGCTTGCTCGTGGAGACAAAGGAATAAACCCGTTGGATGAAGCTTGTAAAGAGCACGACATAGTCTATTCAAAAACTAACGATCTTGGTGAATGTCATAAAGCCGATAGTATATTAGGACGTAAGGTGTGGACTAGGTTTCGTTCTAAGGACGCTCGTTTTGGAGAGAGAGCGGCTGCACTTACTGTGGCCGGCATTATGTCTGGAAAAAGAAAATTGGGTATGGGTGTTCGACGACGACGACGACGATCTAAGGTGAAAAGAAGGGGTACTTTAACGTTCAACAACGCCATCAAATTAGCTAGAAAACGTATTGGTGGTAAAGTAAAAAAGTTATCTTTAAAACGGTCTGCTCGTCTTGCCCTAGCGGCCTTGAAACGTAAACGTATCATTGCTCCCAAAGGTCGGATTATACCTATTCCCAAGCAAGGTGGTTTCCTACCGCTGATTCCTTTATTTGCCGCTCTCGGAGCTATAGGCTCGTTAGGAACTGGAGCAGCTGCGGTTGCCAAAGCAGTGAATGAAGCAAAAGCAGCGAAATCAGCGCTCGAAGAAACGAAACGACCCAATATAGCGATGGAGCAAGCGCCTGTAGGAAAAGGATTATATTTGAAACCGTACAAAAAAGGATTAGGATTGTATTTACGACCTCCAAAAAACTACCCTTAAAGCTACCACACCGACCACTGACCAATATCGATCTGTCAAAGTACGTAAACGAGTTAAAAATTCCATACTTCAGAGGTATTTTTATGCGAAACGGGTTACCGAAACGTATCCGTAAAAACGAATGTGGAATTGTGAATTTGGATGATACAGATGGGGAAGGTACGCATTGGACATCGTATGTTAAACGTGGTCGAAATATATTATACTTTGATAGTATTGGACAGTTAAAACCCCCACTAGAACTCGTTCATTACTTTAAAAGTGATGGTAGCTTAAACGTTATTAGTTACAACTATGATGCTTTTCAGAAGCTAAATTCGTACAATTGTGGACATTTAGCGCTAAACTTTTTATATGAAAACACTCCTTACCATTTCCTCAGTCTTACTGGGAATGTTGAGATGTCTCAAACATTCATCTTCTCCGCTACAACGTCTGTTTTAACTTCTCTTTTTAACCCTCCCATATATTTGGATCCTACAAAACAATGGGTTATGGGTTTGACAAATTTCGAAACGTTCAATACTATTCCGAACGTAACGGATAAAAACAACGTGTTTAAAATGGGAGGAAGAATAATAAAGATACCTACTGGATCATATGAGCTTACTGATATAGCTCAATACATTAATTCTCAAGTAAACGGTGAGTCTGTTAACATCGATCCGAATCATAATACCCTAAGATCGATTATAAAAGCCGATCACGACATTGACTTTACAGTTGAACACTCTATCGGAACATTGTTAGGGTTTAAGAATAGAATCTTAAAAGCTAAGGAACGTCACATATCTGATTTTTCAGTTAAAATTATCAAGGTTAACTCGCTAATGATAGAATGTAATATAATAACAGGAAATTATATTAATGGTACACCTGCCCATGTGATACATCAGTTCTTCCCCAGTGTTCCTCCTGGATTCAAAATAATAGAAGCACCTGAGACTGCACCCTATTTACCAATTAATGTCAATACTATTTCAAACATTACCCTTAAAATATTGGATCAAGACTGGGATTTGGTTAATTTCCAAGGGGAAACCGTGACGATAGGACTTCATTTGAAGAGCGTGAATGATGGTGTTCAAATATAACACTCCTCGATGTTGCACTGATCGCTCTGGCTATAAAAGATCGTGTTGGAAGCGGAAAATGGTTAGTCAGGCATCGGTCGCTACTCAATTGACAAGGGGTAACCGCTTATTCTTGCAAACCTTAGGCTTTGTTATCCCAAAATGAATGTGCTAAATGTAAACGAAAAAGTGCTCGTCGATAACTCGATTGTTGGAGCTGAATTTCACACTCACCAACCTTATACCACTCGTTTTGAGAATAATGATGAAATTCGAATACCTATTCAAGAGGATATGTCCACTTTGCCTTCGCGTAGTTATCTATATGTAGAAGGTACTGTACTGAAAGAAGATGGTAAACCATCAGCGAGTGGTAAATTTATAAACAATGGTATTGCATATCTTTTTAGTGAGATTCGGTACGAAATGAATGGAGTTGTGGTGGATTCGGTAACAAAAGTTGGTCTAACAACCACCATGAAAGCTTACCTTTCCCACAATTCGAATGAAAGCGTTAAGTTACAAAACGCTGGTTGGTTTCCGGATGGTACCAGCACCTTGCTAGATAGTAAAGGTAATTTTTGCGCCTGCATACCTTTATCAACACTGTTGGGGATTTTTGAAGACTATGGAAAGATTATTATGAATATTCGTCAAGAATTGGTATTAATTAGAAGCAATTCCTATGTCGATGCCCTAATATCCACCGATGCTAATGAAAAGCTTAAGGTTAACTTGCAAAAAATATATTGGAAAGTTCCACATATTCAACCGGGATTGGCGGAAGAATTATCATTAACAAAATATATTGGGAAAAATATTGACACTCAAGTGGCATTTAGAAGCTGGGAAACACATATTTACCCCGCTGTACCGCAAACGGATAAGCACAGTTGGTCTATTAAAACATCGACCACTCTGGAAACTCCCCGTTACGTTATCATAGGGTTTCAAACCGATCGTGATGGTCAGTTTCAGAAAGATATGAGCACATTCGACGCCTGTGATATTCAAAACGTGACGGTATTTTTAAATACGGAAAGATATCCTTACGATCAATTAAATATTAATTATGGTGAAAATCGATATGCTACTTTATACGAAATGTATGCTAACTTTCAACGATCCTACTATGATAAACCCAACGAACCTCTACTGGCTCCTGATAGATTTAAGGCACTTACACCTCTAATCGTCATCGACTGTTCGCGACAGAAAGATTCCTTGCTAGGGAAAGCTGTCGTTCTTCGAGTTACTTTCGAAACTCACAAAAGCATTCCAGCGAACACTACTGCTTACTGTCTCATTTTGCACGATCGTGTATTTACGTATAATGCATTGACGAAGCAAGTACGTCAACTGTAAAGGAAATCGTTATATACGTCCAAGGACCTGTTACCTTTATTAGTATAGTCGCACGCTTCGATCATGCTAGTTATCGATGTGCAAGGTTTCAAGACTTCAGAAAAAGACTTTGCACCCAAGGAATTAGCCGTGTTTGATGGACATCGTGTGTCTCACTACGTTTTCAAACCTCCATTCGCCTTTCGCAACTTACCACCTACGTTTCGTCAACAAGCTACTTGGTTAATGCATAATCATCATTGTCTGGATTGGAATGAAGGATTCACTCCTCCCTTTATGCTTCCTGTAATTCTGCAACGCTTGACTCAGTAGGCGGATACCGTTTACGTGAAGGGATCTGAAAAGAGCAACTACATTCGACGTTTCGTATCACAACCGGTGGTGGAGTTACCAGAGGAACCAGCTCTACAGGCTATGCTTCCATCATGCTTTTATCATCATCATTCACTGTGCTATTGTGCATTAAGTAATGTATACTACTTATATAAAACTCATGTAATGGATTTTTCAGAATAAAGTTTTTAAATATCCATAATGGTTTTATTAAAACAACATAATATGATTACAACTATTTATTCATTGTCTATTACAAACTTATATAACTATTCACGATTAAATATAACAATTACTAAACTTTAATACCCAATCCAGATAACATCATATGATTACAACTATTCATTGTCTATTACAAATTTATATAACTATTCACGATTAAATATAACAATTACTAAACTTTAATACCCAATCCAGATAACATCATATGATTACAACTATTCATTATCTATTACAAACTTATATAACTATTCACAATTGAATATATAACAATTACTAAACTTTAATACCCAATCCAGATAACATCATATGATTACAACTATTCATTGTCTATTACAAACTTATATAACTATTCACAATTGAATATATAATAATTACTACCCTTTAATTCCCAATCCAGATAACGCACCAAACCCGAAGGAAAACCGATAGCATGGTTGTCACGTGCACGTTCAGTTGCAGCAATCCATTCACTATACGGTGTAATACATTTACATTTGAAAAGAATGAAATCACATTTATCAGGCAACAAGTTAATAGTATGACGATGTTGGAACAAACCATGTTCTGTACATGCGGCATTTTGTATATTTATAAGTTTACCATTTTTTAACAAATAATGGACTTCTACACCTGCACACGAAGTGTGTCGATAATCGTTTTCACTACGTATAACC
Source organism: Agrypnus murinus (assembly GCA_929113105.1). Lineage (NCBI taxonomy): Eukaryota > Metazoa > Arthropoda > Insecta > Coleoptera > Elateridae > Agrypnus > Agrypnus murinus. The sequence continues at coordinate 76,674,640 of OV816023.1, read as the reverse complement.
ACAGTGTTCGACAGTTTAGCTCTTTCGATTAACAACCCGGTATTGTGCGTTTTATAACGCGAAAATTTAATTTCACCCTTATCTGTTGTTTCAAGAACCCAGTAATGTTGCCAACCCACTTTGATTGAGCCCATTTCTGTAACTGAGGGTAAGCGACTGACGTGACTATTTAAACTATACCCCCACCACTTTTAAAACGTGTATTATAGATACCCTCTCTATACTCTTCTTTCAAGACTGGAGCGATTACATTTTCCACGTAGCTTATTCGTCTCTGAAATCGTACCCTATCCCTTGCTATTATCTCCCATGGACTTCTGCGTGCTTGACGATGTGCATACTCCCATGTTAACATGTAATGCATTTTGTTTTTACTTTCATCAAATGTCACTAAACCACCCATTTAATCCCTGCTCTATTAAGTCATATGCAAAGTCCCTTAGATGCTGCGCAATGAGCGTTTTTACCAAACACTCATCACAAATCACACCTCTAATGAAGTCTTGACACAACTGCACGCCTTTTCTATATCGTTGTGCTAACTCTTGACAATATTCTGGACTGAATATCCCCGTACCATGAACAGCTTCGTGTGCTGCATCCTCCTCTAGCGCTTCTAATTCACACCGTAGTTTCACCACAGCATTCAGTTTATCAATAGCTTTGCTTGATACGTCTTCACTGTTACGCGTCTCCATTGTATTTCACTACGGTACACCGAGACCATGTGTTCTTATATTCACCCGCTCCCCACCCTTTTCCCTCTTCATTCTTCCATTACGCAATACACCTTTTGACTTCCACATCCACTATTACCTTTTCTGGTAGATAATGCACAACTTCTAGCATTCCAAACACGTTCGGGATTTGCATCTTCATTAATGGTTCCAATATGTTTGTGATGTTCACTATGCAGTCACCCGGCATGTCTACAACACCATCTATTATGCTATGGTAGAAATTGAAAAATTCCAAACCCTTCAGAAGGTTTAATCGATATGTTAGTAACGGTATTAACTGCCACAGCTCAAATAAGGACTCCCGCGCTAAATACAATTCATCATCTCCTGCATCAGTTATCTTTATAATTTTTGTTTTATCGTAATTTCTGTTAACACGCTCAAACGAGATAGTGTTTGTACCAATTTTCAAAGGAACCCCGACCTCTTCTCCTGCTTTAAAGTACTTATTAATGACTCCTTCATTGGTTATTAACGCGTTCCACTCCGTTTCATCAAACAGCATACACTGATTCTTTACTCCAGCTACTTTTATTACAGGAGTGAATCCCAAATGAGCACATAATCCAACAAATACAACTTTACTTTTTGATTTGTTTAAATAAAACACTGATTGATTCACTAGCGGTGCCCATTTAGCATCCTTAGGGAGCTCGTTTGGAGCCATCAACTGCTTTTCTAGAGCTTGAGCTTTCGCATTCTCAATTGATTTAGCGAGGCTTTCCAGTGTAACACTGCACTGTACACTGCAACTGCAAACGCTTTACTCTTCCCATACATGCGACCTGCTATATATATCTACAGCTTGATCTTGAATGGTGTTTGATGACCTTGAGCATGGTCTTGAATGGTGTTTGATGACCTTGAAGAGTGGCCTTGAGTTCAAGGTTAAAACATTGTTGTCATATTATTGACCGTGAAAATGCGTTGTTTAGGTGACAGATTTGAAAGTTCTGGTTTCTTAATAATTTGTAATTTCTCCACATTACAGACTTTAGTTTTGACGAAATAAATAATTGGTATAGTAGATCCAATCTGTAAACGCAGAATAATGCAATTCAAATTAAATACATGGTTGATCCAAGAAGAAGAGAAAACTCCACACCTGTAAATTAGTTATTTATTACATAGCACTTGCATTAAAACAAATGAGTAAATAAAATGTGTACCCAATAATAATAATTTAAAATATAGGGTAAAATTAAAAATACATGAGTTTTTATTCACCTATATTATATCTATATTCTGTAACTATCACAAACTTACTAACAAATGTGTTCCATTTCCATGTAGCACAGTTTTTTGCAGTTTGTTTATGTCTGGAGTCTCTGATCTGAGGGGGAAAAATGCAATAGGTCAATCCCACATTAAAAATAACCTTAATCGCATTCCCTCTTTGAAAGCAATTAACAATCAAACCAACAACCATCTGTATATATGTATATCTAAGGTTGCCTAAACGCACGCGTTCTGCATTTAACGTCAAAAAGGAATTTTAAGCGTGGTTTTGATCTGCCTTTCTTAATAATTTGTAATTTCTCCACATTACAGACTTTAGTTTTGACGCAATAAATAATTGATAGAGTAGATCCAACCTGCAAACGCAGAATAATGCAATTCAAATTAAACACATGGTTGATCCAAGAAGAAGAGAAAACTCCACACCTGTAAATTAGTTATTTATTACATAGCACTTGCACTAAAACAAATGAGTAAATAAAATGCGTACCCAATAATAATAATTTAAAATATAGGGTAAAAATTAAAAATACTTACATGAATTTTTATTCACCTATATTATATCTGTATATTTCCTCGAAGACAGTAACTACTATATATGTTCGTATGTGTACTTGCATGCACAATTGGTTGCTCGCCTAAAAGCACGCGTTCTGTATTTAACTTAAAGGAATTTTAAGCGTTTTATAAATTTAATTAGCTTTATAATTTATTATAATAATTTATTTATTATAATAATAATTTATAATAATTTATATTGTAAATAATCGCATTTCCTCGAAGACAGTAACTATATCGTATGTATATACTTACATGTACACTTGGTTGCGAGAGAGGGTAGATGGCGGGTTCTAGCACCGCATCTCCCATGTCAGGTAGGCAACTATACATGCTAGCATTATTATGCGATTGCAAATGGAAATTGGTTAAACCGTGAAAGTAATATAGCACTTCAACACCTTATTGAGGTATATTGATTATAAACAATGTAATTATCATTATGCAATTATCAAATGCAAAATATAACCTATAATTGCATTAAATTACACATAATTTTAATGTGGTTAAGAATTTAATAAACCTATATATTAAAATTTGTTAAAACTGTCGTAATCATTTCTAACTTTGATAAGGTCAATAAATTTAATGTTTGATACATTATTTAGTGTTAGAGATAGGTTCAAGGTCAAGACCTTGAGAATGCGGTGTTGCCACGTTTAGAGAGATAGATTCTAGGTCACCAACATTGGGTGACCTTGAGAATGCGGTGTTGCCACGTTTAGAGAGATAAGTTCAAGGTCACCATGTGTTAGAGAGAGATAGATTCAAGGTCAATGTTTGATGAGTGGCCTTGGGTTCCAGGTCATAACACTGTTGTCATATTATTGACCTTGAGAATGCGGTGTTGCCACGTTAGAGAGAGATAGGTTCAAGGTCAAGGTCAGGAGTGGGGGGTGGTCCCAGAACTCTCCTATTTTCTCTACTCAGTTGTTTAATTCTTCCATGATTTGACAATAATGTTTTTTGTCCTGATACAAATCTTTTAATTTTTGCTTTAATTCGTTCCAATTACAGAACGTTTGCTGAGCTAACTGCTCTTTAGCCCTACCTGAGATTTTAGCTAGAATAAAATAAAGAAGTGGAGTTTTTTGATCTGGTGAAGCCAGTTGTATTGCATTATTGCAATTAGCTAAGAATTGTCCTAACTCTAACCTATTCCCTGTAAATTCTGTGGGAATTAATTTGCACAAAAATTCTATTGAAAACGTACATGAATTAGAATTGAGATTTGAGGAATTAGGAAGGGAATCTGCTGGAATTTGTATATCTTCATTACCTTGACTCATTATGGAAAATAGTTTCACAAGGTTTAATACAAACAACTAAAGATTAAAGGAAACTTGTACTTACCAAATTATCACCCAGTTATGTAGAGATTTTTTTTTATCATAGATTTCGACTGACGTGGAATCTCGATTCTCTGTGGCAAACACTGGATTTTCTTTTCGTCACTTGGAAATGGAATTCTCTTCTTGAAGATAGAACAGTTGCATCTGTTTTTTCTTTCTTTAAAAAGGTGACGTCCTATCGACCGCGCCAAATTTATGTTGTATTTCTCAGGTTTCCTCCTTTCAGTAGTGTTCGTTTAATTTTAGGATAATAAACACTATTAAATCTATAATATATTTTATTTATTACTTATTATTATGATTGAAATAGAAAATGAATTTTGAGTTATTCTCAGGACTGGTGGCAATCAACTGCCTACAAAAGTGATCTATGCATTGAAAAGAAAGTTATTATTAATTAGTTTACAGTTCAACGTTCATTAAGGAAATTTTCTAAATACAATATGCTGTCTGTAAATATAAATATTATTTAAAAGTTAATATCAATTATGTTTATCTAACATTAAATGGAAATTCTGTGATTCATTGTATGGCAATCATAAATAGTTTTAAATAGGTCAATGATAAACAATTTATAATTGATTGTAAATGAAATGAACTAATGATTAAATGCTATAATAGGTGAACAGGTTATATATGTAATGCTAATCTTAATGAAGTATGAATGTTAATAATATTAAAAGAAATTAATAAAACAATATAATAATTATAACTACGGAAATAGTGTGTATCTAACAGTAGACTTCGGCAGACGAAACGCGACGCACAAAACAAGATATCACTCTTACCAAACAAATAACATTTTTTTTCCATTTTACACTTTTTAGGCAAAAATTAACTAGTGCACCAACTTTAATCGAATTTTTTAAGGTTATATGTATTTCTTTGGCTTATAATGCATAGGAAACAGAAACCAAATTTGATGATATATATTTTATAAAATATTTTGTCCAGTGGGAAAAAATACACGCGGGTAACAAATGCATTATTTTGCAATTTCAAACGTAAATATTTCCTAAACCACTTAACCGATTTTAACATGATTGAATCAAAATTTGCTCATTTTACGACATAATTATTTGCAGGTAGATGGCAAGAGTATTTTTTGAGATGTTATGCAAGTTCTTGTACCGAGAAAAACAACGAAATATAAAATTCGCCATATTCTTCCTAAACAAACTAACTTCTTCGAGTTATTTAGATTTTAGATATTAGCATTTGGTAGCTGACCAGAAACAATTGACCAGAACTAAGAAAAAATAGGTTTAAAATTTGTTGGGCAGTGTTATTGCTTTCTTTCAAATGTTTACAGTACCTATGGTATTTCCTTTAACTTAATTGCATGTAATTTTTGATCACGTTTAAATTTAAAGAAAGTTATAAACTCTCATTTCAATGATACGTTAATAAAAATGTTTTGTAATTTATAGGAAAGATTTACTACCTAGGTCATAATTATATAACTTTAGGGGTTACTTTAGAGAATGGGTCGGATGGGTATTGCATTTGGTGCTGAACAAATGTAATTTCAGCTAATTTGTTTTGTCGATGTTTGGTTGCATTTATTGTGACATTGTAAAACCAGTCATAAAACCTAAAAATTATCAGTTTTCTTTCCGCTCGTGGATATTGCGTTTCGGTTTTAACACATTTTACTGTAAAATAGTACTATTATTCGTAGTGGTTGTAAGAGATCACCTATGTCACATAATTATAAATAGTATAACTTTTCTAATAATTGACATCTTATTTTTATTTGTTGTCCTGGAGATGTACTATGATGAATGTTATGATCCAAGATCACAACGGTACTATACCTACCATTATTTTTCCGTTTTAGAATATAACATCCCTCGTACATCTTTGCACCGATTGCTATGATCCAGTGGCGTGCGGTGAGAATTTAGGCTAGGGAAGCAACCACGACTTTAATTTTAATATACCTAGGTACAGGCGCGGATTCACGGGAAGAAGAAATCCCCCCCACCCAATTTAGAAATAGGTATACATAGAATAGAAACAAATAATGTTTGTTTAATTATTATTTATTAAAATAATTATTTACAAACTGAACAAAAAAATCGTAGTAAAAAGTACTCGAACCTTCCACCGAAGCAGCTAAATTTGCAGTCGTGACGATAATACAATTTTAAATTTGCGTACAGAGCAAACTAAATAGAATTATTTGTCTTTAGAAAAATTCAACTTATATAAATTGAAATAATAAAATGTGACAAAATACATCTCATTTGCAGATTTACATTACTTAGCCCGTTAAAATTAAAATTTTTCAAAAAATTTTTTAAAATGAATTTTTGAATATAAAAATAATTCGATTTTACGCGTAAACGATTGATCATACGAAAAAATGTTATTAAGGTTTTTTATTGTCTTAGATGAGATGCATCTTCTCACAGAGCCACATAATTAAATTACTATTGTTTATTGTTTCTAGCCTTACTTTGTGAAACTCCATAATCACGAAATAAATAAAGATTAATAAAAAGTTTCACAGTTTTTATTAAATTATAACCTGGCAATATTGTTTCGACAGCTAAGCTGTCATTATCAGAGGTAATATAAATATAAACAAACATGTTGCTAAATACAAATAATCAGAATTAAATATCTAACACTTCCACTAACGGGGAATTACTGAGCTCAATCTGTTTATTCATTAAAGGTACCGGTACACCGTTTGTATTTGTATATTTCAAAAGCTTCTAAAATGTCTAATTTACGTTTGTTATTACAAAAATGTAGGAATTTAATATTATTTTGATGAGTCATTGAGTGATTTTGTTCTAAAAGGTGTTTGGCATAATTATATTTTTCAGGATATTTATTTCTGTAACAACGTACGTGTTCTTTACATATTATGTCAAAATTTTGAAGTGTTTGTCCAATACATACCGAGCTACAAAAAGAACAATTTAAACTGTAAATGCTCGATTTCTTGATATCATGTGTTTTGTCTTTAGCATTAAATAAAAATGAAAAAGTGTTGGTTTGAAAGGCTATTTTATAATTGTTGCTTTTTCTTAGTATATGTGCAACTTTTTCTGATATTTTGCCAAAATATGGTATAGATATGTAATTTGTGTCATCTGTTTGATTGCCAATGTGATATATTATTTTGATAGCTAACCTATAATCTTTTTGTTTAACTAAAGTGTCAGTCATGTTCGAATTGTAATGATTTACACGTGCTAGTTGTTTAATGGTTGATATCTCTTTGCTAAAATCTGGGTGTGTTAGTGGAATAGTTAAAGCTCTGTGTTTTATAAACTTGTCGAATATAACATTCAGTGACAGAGAAACACAATTTCTTAACAAAGGTTTCAAATTTTCTCCTGTTTCAAAATTTACTAACAAAATTGAAGAAATTTTTACCGTTGAATGTGAAACTATACTTAAGAAAAATTATAATAACTATGCAAAATTCCAGATTTCGAATTTGTTGAAAGAGATGTCTTTGAAACAGGACAAAATGTACAACAAAACATTTAACACATCACTTCTTCAATCTATCAAACACAAAATCACAGAAAACAATATAATTTTGTTAAAGCAAATAGGTAAAGGGTAACACTTTGGTAATTCTTTCGAAAGATATTTACATACAAAAAGTTAATGAATTTATAAATAAAGAAAATTTAGAAACTTTAAACAAAGATCTAACCACAAAATTCCAAAAAGAAATAAAACAAGTTTTAGAAATGATTTTGCTTTCAAAAATGATTTCTTAAGCTGACAAAAATAATTATTTTTTCCAACCGCACGATAATATCTTTGTATAAGATTGCCAGACTCCGTTCCCGCTTCGTCCGGCAACGTTCTTATTTGTCCTAAAAACGCATTTTTGATCTAATAGTGGTTTGTATGTTTGTTTCATAATCCAAGGGCGCAGGTTCGATCCCCGGCCAAGCTGGTAATTTTTCATGCAATGTTTGGCACGATCAAAATAAATAAATAACAAGTTTAAAACTGTAGCAACCAACAATCAAAATCAAACGACTAGTTAAATTATGTTTTGTTTACACGATACAAAAACACTCCAGAGAATCAAAGACCATCCAATATTAAACAATAGTATTTTGTGTCTGAAGGGCAGAAATAGAATTTACAGCTAACAGTTCTACAATTGTTTGGCAGCAGATAGCCAATGGCTGGTTGCACAGGGTTTTCTGTCTGAGTGACGTACAATAGCTTTTTATTTACTTGACAGAAACTTAAAAAAGAACTTAAAAAAATTATATATTGAAAAACAAGTGCTAGAATGGCCATTATTGTAAAACGAGTGCAGTTCCTCGCCTAGCGGCTCGTTTCGCAAAGTATGGGTATTACAATTGGGAATTGTAATATGTATTTTTCATACTATTTTTTCTATTACGCGTTAATTTAATTTAATTTTTTATGAAATGAAAACGAAGTGAATTAAAGCAGTGTCGCAAAACTGACTTAGTAAACGCATAATAGAAGAATGTTATTTACTGATAAAATAAACTAAGCATATTTTATTAATAAAATCTTAATAGTAATAATAGTTTTTTTTCACAAGTGCGATGTCATGTCAATTTCAAGGCTCGAAGTCGATATTTCAAGTACTCCGCTAACGCGTCGTGCTTTGAAAAAGTTCCAAGAGCCTTAAAATTGACAGAGTAAGCGTATCGAACAATATCTTGTAGCATTAATTTATTGTAAATTTGGAGTTAACTTTGAAAAATGTCAAATTAGGTATGCAAGCAAAAACGTTTATATACAGGGTGTAACTAACATCAGTACAAACCTCGTAATGATTGCAGTTGTAATGATTTAGAACGTATTTTACGTATTAACATGTGGTCGCTTCTTGCTAGTTTTCCAGAAAATCGCATTTTAAATTTGAAGTCTGTCCTTTATACTCACATTACATTAACAATACTAAATCCTTTTTTTGAACTTGAAAAGTTTTTTGCATTTACTTCATTGCATTTTTTGCTTTTTTAGTATTTACTATACGGCAAGCTACTGAATATACAAACTCCTAACTATAATGGACGTTTCGATCTGAGCCCAAGATAAGATAAGTGAAAAGAGTAAATTTCTAAATCAGATCATTTCTACGTCCATCAATTCGTGTCAAATATCTCTGTATAATTTAGGATATGAAACTTACATTTTTAAATGTATTTTTAGCGTCTTGTAAAATGCCTTAATTTTCCAACTGGTTTTTTTAATTATTTAACAAAGAATTTCGTAATCCTTGGAAGAAATGGTAAACGATGTTCCCTTTATTTTTAAACTAATTAAAATTATTTGCGAGTAACTTAAATTCATTAAAACCAGGTTCATCGTTAGAAATTATATATTTTTCTAAATGTTATACATATTGATAGAAAAGACTTAATACAATGATCTCATGACGCACAGCGTAATAATCTGTTTTATTTTTTTGTAATTTTCATAATGGTATGGAAAATGGTATGTATTATTGTCAAAGACTTAAAATATTTTCTCTATTTTCATAATATGAAATAAGATGCCGTAGGAGATCAGGATACTTTGCATAGGTCCAGCACTAACTAGACCGTGACCTATCGTTAACCCTTATCAGGGTTAAATCTTATCAGGTTCGACTGACTCCTGCCGGTTTTAGTACAGAGACGGTTGATGAAAGATCACATCCAGGTGGAAGGTGCTCACATGGATCTATCATTAACTCCATTTTTCTTTCAGACAATAATGCTCTCCAGTTAGAAATGTGGCCAGGTGTGGCAGACTTTTCAATAGATATAGTGGAGGCTGGAAAGCTTCTGCGAGGTTTCAATCTAGAAATCGAAAGTTGTTGTTCGCACAGAGGATATCGTGGGTATGCTTATACGGATGATAGTAGCTCATCTGACTAAAGGTGGCGCGATATTGCTTAGAAGATGTAGATAGCCTGCTGCTGTGGCTTCACGCATCTTGTTGCCGATCAGCCGATACGTTTGTTTTAATGTGACATCAAGTTTGTGTACGGGTGTGCCCCACTCAGTAATTGTTAATTTCTGACAAAGTTATATGTAGTTAATATGTTTGCTTTAGTGTAACGCATAAGTATGTTGGAGTTTTACAGAAACATGCTAGTTGACTATCTTTATAACATATAAAGGCCGTTTACACGCTCTCATTGGTAGCACTGTGAACGACAGTAAATCAATGAACCAATGACAACGTATGAATTGCTGTATGTCAGAATAGTTGTTTTGACACAGTGATGGTAGAAGAATTACTTATCCAGAGTATGCAATATGTAATTCTTCCTGAATATGTAATTCTCCCTATATGTAATCTCAATAAGCAGTCTGCTGATGTAGAATAGTCTGACGATGCCAACAGTACATTTTTACCTGATACCGGTGTGCTGTTAAGAAAGGCTCAAGTACCTACTATACGGGGTCTGAAATCGCTTCTACGTATATACTACAACATACTACATACATAGTGCTGTACGTGAGCGGCGGAGATATGAGTCCGGTCCCACGTGGTTTATTTATTTGTTATGTAGAAGTGATTTCAGACGTAAGAACAAATGAAAAAGTCGTAGAATAATCCAAAAATAAAAGTCAAAGTTATGTGCTAAACCGTTTATTAAATCGACATATTTTATAATAAATAAATATAGCTAATAACTATAACGAACATGGTTAAATCCACCATCAAGTTTGATCCCGCAAGTCTTTGTTACAGTAATTGTTTTTGTGAATTCGAATTTCTCTTTCCCAAACGTGGATCAAAATAATAAGTATTCATGCGTCGTCCTAGACGTGGTGCAAATGGTGGTGACCTCTGACCTATTAGCTCTCTATTTAATTCCGTGTCATGCAACCAAGTATCTGGTTCGCTCTCCTCTCCCGATTCTCTACCAAGACGAGGGGTAAAATTGACGGTTTGGCGCTTTCCTTCTAGAAAAAGTAGATTAGTTTTATGTAAGCTCTAAAGGATTTTAACTGAGAGTGCGCCAAAAGTGTTGGAATAAACTTAATTATGTGCAACTGAAATGGGACAAATGACAAACGTTCTTTTGACGCGCTCCCAGTTCTATTTGAATACAATTTGATTATTTACCATTAAGAGTAACAACAGTCCAAGGTGGTTCCTGAACAGCATCCATTAATGATTCTAATTGCTCACGATCTAATGATGGGGTTCTATAATTCTCCTCGTATGGCAATACATTTCTCTTCTTACGGGCTATGCGTGAATTTAACCACAGATTTGGTTTTCGTCTGATGTACCATTGGAAGTCTCGAGCTGCAGCTGAATTGACTAACTGGTCGTTCTGCAAAAAAAGTTGATATTTATTCTATGTATATCTGATTATTTAAACTCTATATATTTTATTAATACCCCGACACTGCGAAATACGGTAAAAGGGGAATGGATTCTGTATGCATATGTATGTAAGTATATTTTATAAATAAATTTTGTAAAACCTAGAAAAAGTCTGCGATAAATAATTTGGTTTGGCAATAGAGCCTTTTAGGGGACTATTTGATTTTATCACCCTCTTATTTGTGGCTACATTGGTTTTGTTAATATATTTATTATTACTAATATTGACTGAATCAGATCCATGTACCATATGGGTATTTTCAACTGTTTGGTGTTTGGTTTATAAAAAAGCTAATACTTTAAATTACAGTTTTGAAATTAAACAACTTTGGAAATTTCTAATGTAGGAAAAAAAATAAAGGCACATATAAAGCACGACAACTATATTTTTTTGTTCTTTTAATACTATATAAGCGTCTCAGAAATATCTGTTTGATTTTTAACTTACCCCATTTTGTTCTTCTGCAACAATTAGGGTAAATATACAGCTTACAATGAGGAACACTGCACAACACTCCAATCCAGATCGTCCCATAGTTCTGATGCTTTCTTCGGAAGCTGCGAACCGTTTTATATGGTCCTGAACACGTCCTCGTCACCAGGAGGTCTTTATCGATAACAACCCCTGCTGCTCTTGTAAATCCTGGATTAATCCATCACGTATAAACATCCTCCACATTCTAATTTAGGAGCGTTGCTAATTTCATTAAAAATCTTGCTAGAAATTGCTACAGTAATACCAATATTTTGATAACGAGAAGATATTTTTACAAAGCAGTCCTAAATAATAAAAACAGAAGAGGGATGCTTTATTCAGTAGTTAATCCTGATTATCTGAAATTAGGTGAAAACAGACACATATTGTTTAAAATGTAATACGGTCGGTCGCTTCTGAAATCCCTTCCTGTAATCGATATCCGAACAGGAGACGCCAATGGTCCCATTTTAAAGATGTTTAGACGTTGTTCTTGCATGAAACTACATGACAGCTGACAGCTTCACATAATTCAGTTTTAAGTTTTACAAGGAGATAAAAGTCACAAATTATATTATTTTCACATTTTAAAACCATTTCAGATATGTATATTGAAAGAGAGACGCCTTATTTGGTGGATTCTTTTTTAGAACTTCTTAGCAAGATTTGTAACTAAAATTTTGAAGTTATTAATATTTCAAATGTGTAAAAATGAGACTTTCAGACATTTCAGAATAATAAATAATATCTACGTGTAAATAAAATGTTAATAAATAGTATAATAATAATAATGTTTTTTGTCAGACCAGCAAGCAGTTGTGTATACAAAAGGGACTAAGTTTTTCGGAAACAACTAGGTAGGGAAGGTTGGGTTGCCAACTTTTGAAAGTAGGCAGTAAGGACAGTCAAAAATTTCTAGAAACGTTATTTATTATATTCATTTACAATAATAAAGATTTTCCATTGCTATTTAAATGAAAACAAAACGTCAATGCAATAAATCGGGTAATGTAGTTAATGGTCGTCCAGTGTCATAACGTAAGACTTCAAACTACCAATAACCGAACCTCATCTGCGGCTTGACCATTAATAATATTAAGGCCTCAATCAATAATTAAGCCGCAAATTAGTTGTTAGGTAGTGTTAGTTAAAGTTTTTTAGTTTTATAGAGTTTATTAGATATTTAGTAAGTATACTTCTATGCAATTTTCGAGCTTGGTCAGTCACTATAACGACATTGGCCAGTTTATTACATTGATCGTAACAGATAGACACATATGTTTTCTTTTTTTTTCTGGGCTTTTAACCACATTTATTTCCATCTTGTACAGCCATAGCTCTGTTAGATTTTGGAGGCTCCTGAGAGCTGTAGAATTTTACAGTCTCCTAAGAGACCTGTAGAATTTTACAATGCTTATCAACGAAAAGGTAATAGAAAGTAAGTTGTTGTTTAATCACAACACCATGACAACCTCTAGCTATAAATTTCCCTACCGCCTTTGATTACAAAATGTCTTTTTATAAAAAATACACAACAAATTAAAAATCGCCGTGTAAAGGTGGAAATAAAACTTTGTACGCTGACACGCTTTGCAATTAATCTTTACTGAACTTACTGGATTATGGAGGCTCGCTCCTTCGTCGTTCGCCCGTAAAAATTACTTTACAAAGCTTGCCACGTAAATACCTATTTCTTCATCGCCCGGTACATTGTCATCTGTAACTTCATTCATTTTAATGGTTTGCAAACAATAATGCATAGAATAATATTCATTCGCAGCCTCAGCGCACGAAATAGTTATTTACGTAGCCAACTTTGTAAATTAATCATTATGGGCGAGCTGGAAAGTTAATTGTAAAAATGAAAAGTAATCCAGTGAGCCCAATAAAGATTAGTTGCAAAGCATGTAAAAAGACATTTTGTAATCAAGGGCGGTACTGACAATTTATTAGTAGACGTTGTCATGGTGTTGTACTTAAGCAACAAAATAGTTTCTATTACCTTTTTGTTGATAAACATTGTTAAATTTTACAGGTCTCTTTTAGGAACCCGTAAAGTTTTATATGGCTGTAGCTGAACTACTCGTTTACTTAGTTACCAGAAAGGCATATAAAGTGTCATTTACATAGGAAGTGGAATAGTTATTTATGTACCAAGGGCGTTAAGATGATGATAACGCCAGGAGGGCGACGATGTTTACAATGGATGGAAGTCGCCCGATGGGTATTATCATCTAGCAACGCTCGTGGTGCAAACAATATTTTATTTTTCACGAAAGTAGAAAACTAGGAATTTTTATGTTTGTCGGATGGTAACAAATTTTACTAAATTTGCAAATAACAAAAAAATATGAAATTTTAAATTGAAATCTTTTTGTTGCTGGTTGCCACCAACATGAAAACAAAAAATGTCCTAATAGCACATGTCCTATGCGAACCTCACTAAACTACTCAAACAAGCTTATTGAATGCTAATTAATTGTTTTTTTTCAACCAAAATTTGAGAAAATATCCGCAGGTCAGCGTTTTGGAACGAACATCCAATGAAACACCATTGCTTCCAAATAAATTGACTTCTAATCAAGCATCTTTAGCACCAGCAGGCAATTACCGGATAGTAGCTCTTTAATGTTTGAACGCACCAGTTCAAAACCAACAGTTACTGACCAGTATCCCAGCATTACTGCTTTCACCCTGTCCCACTGCTGCTCCATGCAGTTTATTACTGAAATTTCTCGGAAGCTACCGGCTACAACGATGTTTTACAATATCTTCCAGTTCAAGAAAATGGACTTCAGATTAAAAAGCGCACGTAGTCGTTTCTTTTCAGGACCATATTTTATATTTCTTTCTTGTATATTAATACTTTGTGCAATTTTCCTGTTAAGCAACCATGTGGTTCCGATAAGCTTTCAAAAACATCTTAAGAGCGTTTTCAGGCACGTTTTTGAATCATTCTCTGACTTTTTGCAACACTCCCCGAAATTATTACCAATCGTTTCCACGCGAATCTAGCACTCCAAATTCGCTAAAAACTTTTTGGCTTTATGTGGTGATTAAAAACTTTCATAATTACACCAATCATGAACCAGTATGTGCATCAATAAAGTACAGTACTGACGTATCTTTGCTATGCGAATCCCGTCAACTCGAACAAATTCACAGACATTTATCCCACGGATAGCTTATCAATCCGTGTGACTAACTCGATAGCACGCTCATTTTTAATTTCATGTATAGCATCACTTCACATACACATTGGGGATTAACCTACTCAAAAGCAATGCATATCACTCTATCAATCATAGAATCATAAAAGATTCAACCACACTCTCTAACAAGCTGTTCACATAGTATTTATTTCTGAATCTTCCTAACAACCTTGCCATGAATTTTGCCATGTTACGAGTTCCAATCGCAATCTCCAAAAAGCCATTCACCTGATATTTCTTGCCGGAGTTAAGTCTTGCCTTCTTTCGCTATCAGTTACCAGTTATTTTAATGAGATTATAATCAAATACTTAAGCAGGTTATCAATATGTTAGTTTAAAATTAAATTAAGTTTAAGCATTGATATACAAAACCCATTAAAAAAACAACTGATTCTTAAAGTTTTTTGCAGCTGGAATTTATTAAAAAGTCTTAGGAATAACGATGCTAATAAATTCTATCTTTTTCTTGAGGAAATAAGTTGAACGTCTTCCTGCGCTATTAACCTTCGCATATTTTCTTCATCGGAGTGTTGTGTAGTGATCCCACTACACATCAGGAAGGCAAACAGGTTGCTATGCCAATAACAATAACAACTTTAATCAAACCAGATTCAAGCAAAAGCAAGTCTTTTATTCTTCAACGAATTTATCTACTTATAAATATAGTGTTCATTCTTTCCAACACACCAAGAAACACTAAAATACTTTCATTATACAAGGTGTCCATTTAACTCTCAATTATTCGATGTCTCCTTACTATTCAATATCGAGAGAAATCCACAGTACAAAGGTTTTTAGTTGCCAAATATGCATATTTTAAGAATATTTACAACAATACAGGATATTTCACAAAAGCGGCACAAATAGAACTACGTTTTTTTAAATGGGACACCCTGTATATTCTACCCGACGTCGATTCCCCTATTAATAGTTGTTTATTCAACAATAGACCGTTTCATGAATCCGTAGCCAATTTATAAGTTTGTTTTTAATTTTTGTCAAGTCTTAATAAATAAGTCATAGTTTATTCATTTATTTGAATTTTAAAAACATTATTTACAGATGGTATTTATTATCAAAGTCTTACAAAAACTATAGAAACGTTCCTAAGTTTTGTTTATGCACAAAATATTAAAATTATACCTCCAAATTTTGAAAACAATAAATTAATTTACTCAGTTTTTTACTCAATGGAACTCCCAGTATGTTTTGCTGGAAATTAATACTTCTGCTGACACCCTAACCGGACCTGACCAATCCTAACATATTTACTTCAATAGATGCAGCATTGCCAAATTATGATTTTTTTTCTCAACTTTTTTTGGGAATATTCAGTCAATTTTACGATTTTAGAACTTTTGACAATCACTACATTATCTCTACAAAATACTTAATATTTAGACTTTTATTACTCATCCACATCAGTTGCCAAAACGTTCCTTTGGTCTTCTCAAAATTCCAAAAACGTTTGAACTTCTAAGCCATCTTGGTTAGCCATGAACAATAAATTAACATTTCAATGATACTTGTCATATACTTTAGTTTTGACATTTGGTATATTCAGAGCATATAATTTTATTATATGCTTTAAACGCTAGAAATATGTTTACATTGTGATAAAAAACAGATTCCATGACCAACTCAACGAAAATCTAACTGATAACGATTTCGGCAAACGGGTGACTTTTTGTCAATGGTCACAAAACAAAACGAGGAAAACGTATTCTTCAAATATGTGTTATTTAGTAACGAATCAACGCTTTATAAAAAGAAACGGTTCTGTAAACCGGTATAATTCTTTTTATGGTACCAAAAACCATCATGCTGTTCAAGTTTTGAATTTTCAAAGTGAGTGGTCGCCCGATGATCGATATATAATTCATGATGTGTGGTTTCGGTTAGATGATGATCCTGCACAATCATATGTCCCATTTTAATCAAGCTTTCAGAGATGAATATTTAGGTCCAGGAGAATCGACTAATTTGTCTGCCAGATCTCCCGATTTAACCAGTATGGTCTATTTTATGGATACGCAAAACTTGGTACATTACTCACCTGCAGCTACCAGAGATGCTATGAAAGAAAGAAACAGGAAAGTTTCTCGAAACGACATTGATAGATGTCAGACAAGACTCTATTACACACATTGAACTCTATATTATTCATAACTGAAAGGGACGCGCAAGCACGCTAAATCAGAAAACGTCGTGTCAGGGGCAACAGACAAGAATGTAGTATTCCCGTTTCTTTCTAACTTATGTTACCTGCATTATAAAGACACGTGGTGAAACTTTTTGCTGATTTTTAACGTAGATTAAGTTTTATTTTGTGTGCGACCAAATGTTTAATTTGAATCATTGAGTTAGAAAAGGATGAGGATCCTACATTGTGGCGGGTTGCATAAAATTTCATTTGCCTCAGCTATTTACACAAAGCATCCATTCCAGTTATTTATATGGAGTTCAATGATTACACATGCCTACTGTGTGCAAAAACAAAAATAAAAGACGTCTTGAAAAATAAGTTATTTTCTTTTTTTTTGTAAAATAACTTAGGATTATTGGAATAAGGCTATTTTCTCCAATGTAATGTAATAATTTAATAAATAATAATTAATAATTAGGCAATGACACCGCATCTGATGAAGACAATATTTTAGGATTGTTTAATGTACATACTACCATTTAAAAAACTGAGTAAATCTGATTTATTGTTATCAAAATTTGAAGGTTTAATTTGAACATCCTGTACATCAATAAAATTTGGAAACATTTTAAGTGTGTCTAAGACTCTGATAATACTGTCTGCAAAAATGTTTTAAAATTCAAATAAATGAATAAACTGTGGTTTATTTATTACAACCATACAAAACTCAAAATGTATAAGACTATACCCTGTATAAAGATACGATAACCTAAAAAGTGTAACATTAACATTTCAATTGTCAGCTGCTCCATACGCTATATTATGCACTTTTCTGCAAACTTGATTTATCAACTTCTGTACAACAACTTCCGTTATCTACTTTCTGAGCTGCCCAAATCCATTGACGAGCTAAAATCTCCAACTATAAATACCTCACCACCTTTCTTTTTCAATCCCCTTTATTATTGGCCAGTATTGCTCTATTGATCTTAATTCTGGGCAGCACTCCTTCGGAGTCACAACAACTTTATTATTCCTGTACCATTCTTTTACAGTTTTAGAGTAAGAGGTCGTAGCTAGGTCTGGCCAAACTAAAGATTGGGTCTGGTGTTGTTTCAGCAAATATAAAAGCTTTTCGCTTTTGAAGGCACTCGATGCGACAAATTCATTGGTGTATGGCTAGTAACAGTAATCAATGGTCTACTTCTTTTTTCATCTACAGTTGTATGGAGATTTTTGTCGGTTGACGCGAAGTAAAAATCATGGCCAGGAATTTCTGCAAAATCAGCTCTCGTCTAAATCCTCCATCCCTTTACAATCAAACTTAGTGAGCAACTTTTTGTACAACCTTTGGAAACGACTTTCCACACTGATATTTTGCTGAGCATTACCGTTACGGACGACTTGAGCCTTAAAGCTTTTAAACCTGCTCGCTTCTTTACTTTTTATATAGAAACTTGATCTTCCAACACTTTTTAGCTACTTTAGTTAAAATTCTGAGATTCTTTGTAAAAACTTCTAAAACCTTTCTCTCTACTTCAGAATATCTTATACCTTACTCTCCTCCACTTTCTGGCTTTATGTCTATAGTGAGACGTTCCCGAAACCTTAAAGTAGAAGATACCGTGTATTCAGGAAAATTTAACAATCTGGCTAATTCGCTATTATTACAATTAGGATTTTTAATGCGTTCGTGTGCAAAATAAAATTGTAACGTATATACAGTTATTTTTCAATATAAACTTTTGCGGAAAAGATAGGTTTAAAAAAATGAATGCTAAAGACTTCTTCGCATGCTAAAGATGTTTCATCATTGGAGATGGCCTCATTGTGTAGCAAACAGAGAAATCATGCAAAAAGACGACAGAACTAAATGAAAAAGAAAAAGCAGTTAAGGAATATGAGCAGGAGAAACATGCAGGAAAGAAGAATGTCTGTCAAATAAAAGTAGAAGCAAGGCAGCTGCAGCCATCTTGTATTGTTTTAAATTGATTCTTTAATGTTTTTTTCTGAGGCTAATTGATTTATAGTTGCTTTATTTTGCCCTGGTTTTCCCATAACATCACAGCTTTCTAATTCACAAGCAAAACAAATTAATGATGATAGATGTTTCTGTCACTCAGTGTTCTCAAAAATATTTTACTTTGAAATTTCTTGGGTGTAATAATACACAGGTTAAAAAAGTATATTACGCGATGAAACAGTAGCGTATTTAGGGGAGAGGGCTAACGGGCCGAACCCCCCGTTAGATTGTGTTAATATTTCAGGTCATTTATGTCAAAATCTATTTTAGGTGAAAATTCAAGTAGTTTGATTCGGAATTTTTATATAGCTAGCCTCCCCCAAAAATCCTAAATACGCTACTGCGTTGAAATGCTTTATTTTCGAGAGTACATACACCCGAAATTGGGTTTTACAGGATTATGTTGTTTTTGAAGAAAGCTTGATTACCACGCAAATTTCTTGAAAACTAAGGGAAAAACCACGAAACCGAAGAGAAGATTTTAGTAAGATTAGTAAATGAACCAAAGGAGTATGAACTTTTACCGGACGTAGATGGAAGTAGCATCTATTTTTGCCGAGAAAATCACGTTACTATATAAGCGACGCGTACAAAGTTCAGTATTTTTATTGGTAGATTATAAGGGATATAATCTTATGTAGAGACTTTCGAATTTGAACTATCGTTCATCTTTCAACTAGCCGGGACAGCAATGTTGCCACACATAAATATGCTTTTTATTATTTTCTTTTTTATTGTTATTATCTTATTTTCTTGTGTATTATTTTATTTTATCGCGAACAAAATTATCCGATTCACTTATTATTGTCGTGCGAAGATTCGCGTGGATTAGACTATTTTTTTGTTGATTCCAGTCGTACAAATGACGTAATCAATAATCATTCCTCATTCTGAATTCTGATAACAAAATAATGGTTATTTTGCAACGATTCTAAGGTATCACTTTAAATCGTAAATCATATGGGACGTGTTCAATCTACAGCACATAAAAATCGGTTAGGTACAATTGTGAAAAAAGGGTGCACTTTGACTTACAGGCAGGAGCGGCTCAAGGTCATGGCCAATGTCAAGGTAATCACTATAATTTTCATTAATAACAATTGTTGACTACGTAACTTACCAGCTATTGAGGTATACCAATGCACGAAAGATTTTTCAGTTCGTTCAATCAACGGTTACCCGGATCTTATTAGAATCTATCATTGAATCTAGATACTTTGTAGCATCTTACGACGCTTGACGCCAAAACCAATCCGAATAATTATGTGATAAAAAATTCAAATTGTTCAACTTCCAGGGGCCAGTGCCCCTCCTTGCCACTCTTCCGGGCGCCTATGTTAAGAATAAATAGCAATTTTAGGTAATGAAAACTACCTCAAAGTAATTTTTACCGACATTTAAGCCTTAGTAACTTTTTTATCAGCGAAAATACCACTATGATTCTTTTCCCATAGTATTCTATACCACAGATACTCCAATCAGCGATATTTTAAAAATTCTCCAATTTGTCCCTTTTGAAATTCGGGGTGTTCAAATTCAGAAGAATTGCGGTTGGCGACATGTTTACTTAACGTTAACATTTCAAGTTTTAGAACAAGTAATACTAACACAAAGACATACACAGCAAAACAATTAAATCTGAGTGCCTTTTCTTTCATAGTTCTTTTTTTAAGCTAAAGTTTGCATTTATTCAAAAGTCGTAGTACATTTTCGGAAGCAGATTTTGGGCATTTCTGTTATACGTAAGTAAACATAATTACTTTTCCAATATTGAATAACTTGTATAGAGTAATCTACTTCTTGGATCAGTACCATAGCACAAAAACTAACCTAGTTATCACAATTTTCCTGAATTGAATTTCTCCTAAAAATACGGTAGGTTGATGTACAGTACACAAATGCTGTACAGATAAAAAAATAATAGCATTTTTCAGCATTTTTGCGAATATAAGGAAATATTCAGGCAAAAAACAAGAAATCGAAAATGGTCGATCAACAACTTTTGATTATTTTGATTGATTTCATATGGATTGATGCTTGAGATAATGATTTGGTGCTACTCTTGACGCAGTGGTTAACAACTGGTGAGAATTTTTTAACTTATTTAATAATAATAATTGCTACAACGCATCATTTGTGTACCAGGCCCCAGGAGCAATAAAGCTTGTGCAGAAGGCAGGGGGTGATTATTGTCATTACACTTGTTGTTAGTAAAACGGTTAAATAAAGCAGAGGCCTTTCGGCTACCTTTTATGCTCTTAGGTATTTAAAAGCTTCATTTCAGGTACACTTCTTAAATAACACAGAACGTTACCGCCAACACTTTTTCGATTTTCAATACTTTCTTAACGTTTCTTGGCGGATAATGATATTAAACACCAAATATAATAAATATTAGCAAAAACAAAGAAATATGTATACAGGAGCATATCAAACAGCATTGCATGCACAATTTCCAAAAAAAGCTCCGACGAAATCAAACGGAACACATTTATAAAACGGGCCTTAAATATAGCTTTAACAGGAAAATATGGTGGGATATGACGGAATATTAATACCACCAAGCTATCCCATACCAATAGCCACAAATTTTATCCACAGACAAGATTCAGTAGGGTAATTCTGTGAAAAATTGACATTCTGCTGTTGCTGAATGACATTCAAATGCAGGTCCGGCGTAAGCTTTTGCGGCGCCGAGTTCAAAAACGCTCTTGACCTAAAAAAACTTCTAAATAAATTATTTAATATAAACGTATTGCATATTACAATAGGATCATAGAGTATCATTATAGTTCTTTACGAAGTACAAGAGCGACGAAGGAGCGAGTGACTCATTTGCACAAATATGTTTGATGACTTCGCGCATCGAGTATTGCAGAAAAATTTTTAAAACGAACTTTAACAATAAAAAACCATAATTAACTACAATCTTTAATACTGTTTCGAATTTAAAGTGAACATAAAACCAAGTAGGCAATAGGATTCTCTTGTTGCCAATAGTCGCCTATCGCACCTTTGTCAGTGGAATTATTAGCGATTACTAATCTTTGTTTTCTGATTTCTAATACCGAAATGGAAAAATGGTATTTTTTAAATTACTTTTAAGTATCATTAAAGAATTCCTCTACCAAACATTTTTTTACCAAACTGGTGTCATTTTAACGTAAATTTTATGCTGATTCTGAATATGTAAATCATTTTTGGAGCGAATGCCCGAATTTGGGATTCCAAAGTAAAAAGTTCTTAACCTCTATGGCAATAAATAATAATTATATTGCGTTTCAATGATTGCCAAATAGTGTAATTTACAATTACACAGTTTAGTTAGGTTAGGTTTACGTTAAGTTAGGTCAGGTTAGGTTAGGTTTAGATAAGGTTAGGCTAACATAGGCTAGGTTAGGTTGAAAAAAAATCGAATTTGCTTTTGTATAGCGTTTTGGTTAGGTAATGACCATTCGTGGCGAATGTGGTGAGTTTAAAAAATATATATTTTTCTGGCCTTTATTGTTGAAAAGTTTTTAATTAATTGTGAGGTGTAAGGCGGCCTTATAAAGCGCGAAGCCGCTTAGCGTATACATTAAGAAAAAAGTTTAAACGGCTTGTCTAGTAATATCTATTAACATACCTAGAACTGTTGAGGATCATAACTGCCGCAGATTAGATCTTGTAATTAGGCTTGTTATGATAACATTAACGTTAACATTCGTGGTTTCCTCGTGGAAAATGAAGACGTTATTAATAAATATTATTTTTTGACATTCTCTTATCAGGTGATGAACCCTTATCACGTAAGAGAAACAACAATTTGCCATTTTTAAAAGTTTATAATTTTTTGTGTCGGACAGAAAAAACATGATAGAGTAAAAAAAGCTTATTTTTATTCAATGAATAGGAAAAACTACATGAATGAATTACAGACGGATTTAAAGCGATTTTGAAAATTACGGTTATAGGTCTTGCCTATCTATAGGCATGAATAATATAATTAAAACCTTCTTAAATGATGAAAATTTCCAAAATCACTTTAATTAGGTCTGCAATTTTTTTTTCATCAAGATCAAAATCAAAATCAAAATCATAATCAAAATCAGAATCAGAATCAGAATCAGAATCAGAATCAGAATCAGAATCAGAATCAGAATCAGAATCAGAATCAGAATCAGAATCAGAATCAGAATCAGAATCAGAATCAGAATCAGAATCAGAATCAGAATCAGAATCAGAATCAGAATCAGAATCAGAATCAGAATCAGAATCAGAATGAGAATCGAAATCAAAATAATCACAATCAGCACAAGCACCAGCACTAGCACTTAGAAGCACCAGCACCAGCACCAGCACTAGCACGGAGAAGCTCCAGCACCAGTTCTAGCACTGAAAAGCACCAGCATCAAGATCAAGATCAAAATCAACCTCTTTGCAAGAGCATTCCCAGAAACTCAAATCCATATTCGATCATCTTAGAATCAATAATTTAAAACTCCAGCCCGACAAGTACGAATTTCTCAGAAGAGAAGTATCTTACTTGGGTCATATCATATCAGAAGAAGGTTTAAGACCAAACCCCGATAAGGTTTCTGCTATTTGTAAATTCCCAACTCCCAAAGATAAAAAATCAGTAAAGTCATTTTTAGGGTTAGTAGGTTACTATCGAAAATTCATAAGCGACTTTGCAACAATCGGTAAACCTCTAACGCTTCTTCTCAAGGAAGAGTCCACCTTAGAATGGAGATACTCCCATCAAAGGCCATTTGATTTATTCAAAGAACTATTGACGACTCAACCCCTGTTGAAATATCCATATTTCACTAAAGAATTCATACTTACCACCGATGCCTCCAATTATGCTATAGAATCTTTTCTAAGTCAAGGTGAATTAAGTGAAGATCAACAAATTGCGTGCGGCTCTAGGACACTCGATGCATCTAAACAAAAATACAGCACTACAGAAAAAGAACTACTCGCCATTATATGAAGTGTTAATCACTTTAGACCGTATTTATTTGGCAAAACTTTTTCCATAGTCACGGACCGCAAACCTCTAACGTGGTTGTACAATTGTAAAGACCCTGGTAGCAGATTAGTTAGGTGGAGATTAAAACTGTCTGGATATGATTATAAGATTTTATATAAACCAGGTCGACTAAATTCCAATACCGATGCCTTAAGTAGGATCAAAATTGAAGAAAATAGTCACCCCAATGAACATAAACAAGAGACAACATTGTGAACCACATATCAGGAATTTCTTCAACTCAAAGGAGAATCGATGCCTCCTAATTCGAATATTCCCAAACAAATGAAAATCTTTTTCACATCCCCACTGATTATAGCCTCGCTCATTGTATCAGCCGAGACCTTAAATGCAACGAAGGAATCGCTAAAGAATTCAAGAATTTATTTGGGACAATAGAAACTTTAAAAACCCAATCACCAGAAATTCATAAGGTACTCTATCTAAAACAGCGTAACCGCTATTTACTCTATATGATCACTAAAAATAAATCTTTCCATAAACCTTTTTACGAAGATGTCTTTATCACACTTAATAATCTAAAATTTTTTTGCGTAAATAAAAAAATTCATAAACTAGCAATGCCAGAAATTAGCTGTGGATTAGATAATCTAGACCGAACTAAAATCAAAAACATGATTTAATTCATTTTTAAAGACACACAGATCAAAATTAAATTGTGTTCACTCTACCAAACCTCTCAAAATAAATCGACCTTAATAACAATAATAAAGAAGGATGATGTATTCGAAGACTTCATTCACTATCATTACAAAACCGAAAATATACCCCGAGTTAAATCTATTCCATTTGATAAATTTGAATATTTTCCAAATGTATTGTTTTATTCAAAAGATCTTGATGATAATAATCAATATTCTCAAATACTTAGAGATAATTACGATCTTTCGACCATTACGGAACCAAATTATCTTCATTCTCTTATAAAACTGTCAAGTACTTCTAAAGTAGCTTTCTTACTCGTTTGTAAAAATTTCCATTTCGATAAACTCTCGTACAAAGACATTTTCTATGGTCTTCGTACAGAATTAATTAAAAATAACTATTCTGGACACATATACAGGGTGGCTCATAACAAGGACATCAAACGCGACAGGTATAAGACGGGTATAATGTTTTTAGCACATACAGTAGTGTTTATTATTTTATTCAAACCAGATGTTTTATGGTTTGTTATGTTTACATTGCAGTTTCTGCAACATGATCTTTTTATAATACAATTTTATGAGGTCAGTCACTTAAATGATAATTCCGCGAACGCAGATAATTAAGAAAAGTATATTGGTGTAGGTCAAGTCATTGTAAATGATGATGATTTGCAAAATCAGGGAATCCCCCCATTGCATCACGGATATTATACCCTAATAAATACGTAAATGGCCTGATCAACACTTGCGTAAAAAGATAAAATTAGATCAGATTTCAAGCAACACTGATATTATCTAAGTTGTTATATATGTCAGCGACGTACGATTTGACTAAATATGTATAGAGGCAATAGATGTTCATTTTCATTTTACTTCTCTTCTTAAAATTAACTAAATTAATGTTACTGTAATTACATTACATTTTACATTTTGCCCTTTTACTCTGGTAATTTTTGTGACCCAGATTCTTCATTTTCTTGTTTAGGTTAGCATCATTAATTAAAACTAATTAGTAATTTCATAGGCAATTGGAATTCGATGTGAAAAACCCAATTTTTTACTATTGAAAGTTGAGACTAGATTTAAGCAATTTTACAGTAAAAAGATATGCAAGTTCACAGCTAAATAAAATTAAAATCCCGTTATATACAAACGTCTTGTAAAAATTAAAAGCTTAATGCGCAATTTTGTATATTTCCGTTTTGTATTACAATTAGTCATCATTTGAAACGTGCATTTTAGTAAAGCAAAACCACTATGTCAACGAAGCGAAGCGATTTAATTTGCAATAGTACAATGTAATACACTTGGGTGCATGAAAATGGTGGGTTTGGACTAGAAAAATACACAGTGATATGTGATCTCATCATGTTTGTCTGGCTTTAAAATTTCAAACCTTGCACTTACATATACAGTTAATTTTATTTTTTATTAATAATATCAATATCACCATAAGCGCGTTATAATTTTATACGTACTTCTATAACGGTCAAAATTATTGAAAATTTGATTGATTTCTCTAATCAAAAAACTTTATTAAGATTTTTTGTTCCAAATGCCATAAGAAATGCGCTGGTAAAGTCTGGTGCAGGGGCTATGAGATACAGTATATACATGATGTAACAATTGATAATGCAAATATTAAAATACAAATGCTTGCAGAAATGTTGCACTACTTGTTTAAAGATGTAACAAACATTACTCCAATAATTTTAGATCGGAAGAGAATCCAACCAACTTCAAAGGAAGATATTTTAAAAATAATGCACGATAATCACGATTTAAAACTCGCTGGTCATTCAGGATTTATCAGAGCATATAAACGAATACGTGAAACTTACAAATTGAACTCTATGAAAAAAGATATTCGCAATTACATAAAACAATGCCCGTCATGTGAACTGAACAAAACAAATTTCAAGTCTAGTAAAGCACCTATGAATATTACATCGACTTAATCTAAATCTTTCGAACGATTAGCCATTGACATTTTAGGACCACTACCGCAAACTATTAATAACAATAAGTTTATCCTCACCATGCAGGACGACCTAACAAAATTTTCTTATGCCTATCCTATTTCGAATCATGAATTTTAAACTGTTGCTACGGAACTATCTAAATTTATCACAATGTTTGGTATTCCAAAATCTATTCTTTCTGATCAAGGAACCGACTTTATTTCTAAATTACTTAAAGATTTAATGAAACTCTTCCAAACAAAGCACATTCTATCTTCGTTGTATCATCCCCAAATTAACGGATCTCTTGAATGATCACACTTAACTTTAAAATATTATCTCAAACATTACATTAATGACAAACAAAATAACTGGGATGAATTCATACCTTTGGCCATGTTTGCATATAATTCACATGTGCATAAATCTACCGGTTTCTCTCCGTACGAAACTTTATTCGGAAATAAACTTTACCACCATTACTCAAGAACGAAGTTTTAGTTATTCTTACGACGACTACATTACAAGATTAATCGAATCAAAAAATAAATATAAACAGTATTATGACCATAATGTTCGTAATCACTACTCCTACTACTATACTCCTCTAAGTTTATTTAAAGAATTGTCTCAAGTTTTACTTAAAGATTGACAACAGTTACCTCTTTCTTTGTCATATGCAACAATTTACAGATATTTCGATATCATACATCTTGATGTAGTATACATAGACAAAAATTTAATTTTTGCTCTAAAAATTCCGCTTGTAGATGAATTAAAATACGATATTTTTAAACTCTACCCACTTCATATTTCCCATAATATTTCACACCTATATTCCTATATAGAACCTTCCTTTAAGTATTTAATCATAAGTGCCAAAAGGTTTATTACACACAGCTCAAGGATTTAGGTACTTGTACAAACATCCAAGAGAATAACCACATATGTCAACAAAATGAAGTATCCAGGACGCATGAAACTGTGTGTGAAACTCGGTTGCTAACCTTTTCAGAAAAGAACATTCCACCATCATGCACCACTAGAAGCATCCAAGTAGAATTTGAAATTTGGCAACCCATATTAAATAACCAATGGATTTTCATATCAACACAACCTATTCTAGTTAACATTTCATGTCTAGCAACCCCGATGGAAGAAATCACTTTACAAACTACCGGAATATTCCGGAATATTATTATATATAAACAAAAGCATAATATCCTGAAATCGATAAACATTTTTTACAGAAACACTAGATGAGAAAAAGAATCTTCAAATTTTACTTAACCTAAAAATAAAGTGCAATAATAATTATTAATATAATAACTCAAATAATGTCCCTACAATTACTTTTTACAAACTCACTACAGGAATCTAAAAAAAATTACTCAAAATATACCACCGAATTACTCCACTCTACCTGTTAATTAAGCGACTGTTTTAATGTTATCTCGCTGTTCCTCATTACCCTTATTATAACTAATATTTTGAAATGAAAACTAACTACTGTTAACTAATTGTTGACTTAAGTTTGGCGCCTCGGGCGGCCGTCCGGCTTGCCCGAGGCTTGAGCCGCCCCTGCTTCCAGGGTAGATTTGACGGGCCATTGGAGAAATGCACCTTTTCACACGTATGCCGAATCAGTGCGCTGACCGAAATTATTTAAAAAAACAATGTTGTTAGTTTGCAGCTATACACCATCCGGAGTATAGAAAGGAATAATGACTCCCTATAAACCCAATGACGTCTGTATTAGGGGTTGCACTCGAAACAACATTCATAAAGTACTTATAGGAAACACTTAAAATATTTCTTTAAAATTAATTTAAACATTTTTTATACGTAGTGACAACATAATGGTGGGATTTGGGTTTTCTGGAATTATGATTTAGTACCTACGCTTTTTCAAACGGACAAATATCAGAAAAGAAGGAAAAGGGTAATAAGATTTGCAAACTGCTCTAGGTAAGTAGCAGGTATGACAACAGTGGTTGATGGATCAGCTTTGATATCAATTTTCGTCCTGATCATGTGAAAACAAAACGTCAGGCGTACCATCAGCGCACTGACGGTCAGCGTCCATGTGAAACGGAACTAACAAAAAATTCTAACTCAAGGATAAAGTAACGATAAAATAATGTAAGGATAAAGGGACGGAATTACCTTATTTGGTTTTTTATAATACATATTGTATTTTTATTTGTACCTAATAGTATAAAAGATGGTTGTTTAATTTTATTATTCAACTTTTATGGCTGCAATTTCTTCAAGAGCTTTTTTCTCTACTCTATTATTTTTTACCATAAAATCTCCCAAGTAAATAGTATTATTAGTTAAAACTGAGATTTCAAAAGTAGTACAGTGACCTTTCATCGGCCCATACAAAATGTGCAAAGCAGCTTTTTTTCGGTAGAACTCAGAGATTCTAGGATAGAGAATACTTTTCGACTACCAAAAAATGAACTAATAGGTAATAAATTTGGTCAAATATATGTTAAACTAATTTTGCAGGATGTCTAGATGGACAGACAGAGTTGGCGCCACACGTGTAGGTATAACATATGGCACCAGAAGCGTTCTCACAACCATACACTCAAGAGCTTATAGATAAAATAATGGTTTAAGTAAAACTGTCACGCGGTAACATTTCTTCTCTCATTCTTATGCACTATTTAATAAACAAATCTGCGTGGTAGAAACATTTCTGGAGTAGAATGCAACGCAATTTACAATATCTAGATACTATCTTAATAGTTTTTATGTATTACCTACTTAAGTCAAGTTCTATTAGTAAGCGAGATAAGTTATTATTATTATTATGAGTGACACTTTTAGTTTCACAAAGGAATCTAAACAATTTCTCATCAAAAAGTTTTTCCCATAATAAGGTTTTTTGTATATTTAAATAGATTGAAACGTACACCTAGTACATTAAGCTGAAATTGAGATGATATAGTAGCTTGAATAGAAGCACTTACTTTGTTGATTACAGAACGCCTGGTTTCTGTCTAGATATAAAATGTGACGTCGTACCGAGAGAAACAAGGGGATTTTTCTCTCTTTTACTTGCCGCCTATTGTTACCGTCTTATTGATTAACAATAAATAAGTCCTGACAAAAGTATATAAGCAAACATATATATCTTGAACAACGATTTCAAATAATTGAACCGTTCATTTTTATTGAAAAAGGTTAAAAGGCACCTCTAATATGTTATAGTAACAATAAGTGATTTACAGCCAAAGAGGTGTAGCGCATGGCTATTCGCTTTTCTTGATTGTTTATGGTTTTTGAATAGAATTAATCAAATAAAATTTTTGAACAAACCCATTTCGAGAAATCAGACTGGTAGCCCATTATCTATGTTTTATATCTCAGTTAAAACATGGATAAATAACCTTGATGCCATTCAATAGATGAGAACAGTTTACATAAGCTCTTTATTTTTACAGAAGATACAAATTACAAATCTATACCCAGGGCCGCGGGGCTCTAAGCAATAAATATTTTGGGGCCCATTGATCAATTTTTTATCCAAATGTATACATTAAACTCCAATTTTTAATTTAAAATCTATCTAAATAGGATTTTTATAATTTTGTTTATAAATTTATGACAAATTGCAATATAACTTAACTAAAAAACGAATACAATATTTATGCATTTCAGTTATCAATCAATTTTATCAATCAATAAAGACACATTCATTAATACTTTTGATTTACACTTGACTATTCGTATGTACAGTAGATATATAACGCGTTTAGAACATCTTCTTTCTACACTTTTGCCTTGATCCTGAAAAATCTAATTATGCCACCATTTAGAACAAAATCACACAATGACCCCCGAAAATAATATTAAATTCCTACGATTTTGTAATAACAACGCCAATTAGACATTTTAGAAGCTTTGGAGATATACAAACACAAACGTAGGGTACATTTAATGAATGAACAGATTGATCTCAGTAATTGTCAGTTACTGGAAGTGTTAGATATTTAATTCTTATAATTTTATCTTTTTATCTAGTTATATATTTTTTGTATTTACCTTAGCGACATGTTTGTTTATGTTTATAATACCTTTGATAATGACAGCTTAGCTGTCGAAACAATATTGTTAGGTACATTAGAATAAACTTGTGAGTTTTTTACTAATCTTTTATTTATTTCATGATTATGGAGTTTCACCATATAAGGCTAGAAACAATAAACAACTGAGTCATTCCATGCCAAATCATCACAAAGAATGGACTTTTCAATCCGACCATCTCAGATTTTCATAGAATGATAAAGGACATAAAATAACTTACGTATGTAAAGTTATAGCCCGCAGTGATACATAGTATTCATATAGCAGCACTGCAAGCATGATAAAAATGTAAGATTTACACTTACAAAGCGAACAAAAACAATTCATTCAACAACTCCGCGTCGAATTATTGTAGAACCTTCAGCTTAGGCTAATAAAGCATAGTTTTCATAAAAAATTGTTTTATAAAAAGATATTGAGTTTTGATTCCAAGGACACATGATGTGACCTTTCATCTTGAATATCTAAGAAAGTGTACCTTTAATTTTCTTAGGAATGCAATATTTTATACAGTTAGATGCAAACTCATTTTGGAGTACCTAATTCTCATTTTGGGAAACGTTTGGAAACAGGAGTAAAAAAATTGTCAAATATGATACATTCCACGCCGATTCAACCAAAGTTAGCGGGGTACCCTCATAGATCTTTTTTATATTTTGTTCACGTAATGCCCTTTCCAAGCCTTATATAAAGCTCAAATATTACTGCCCATAAATACACCGTTCGCGAGATATAGAGGTTTATTTTTTTCAGTTTTAAACGTACATGCCTATATTGAAATGCTATTTACTCGGCCTTCGTATTAGCTACGAAGTTCGGGTTTTTTGCATTTGAAAGAGAATGAAATGGACTATCTACGGTAATTTCTGTTCGTTTTTCCAACATTTGTAACATAGTATATTAACCGAGTTTTTAACAAATTTTGACTTTTCTCAAAATCGGCTCCATTAATTTTTTTCAAAAAAATTACAACTATTGTATGCAATGTTCTTATAATTGCGTTAAAATTTCAATTTGGTATCTTTATGGAATCAGAAGTTATAAATTTTCTTTTATAGTTGTAAGAACAAAATGTTCTGAAACGACATACACTTGTATCATGAACAGCGAATGTAACTCTCAAAATGTTCCATTAATTTTCTCAGAAAAATCACAACTATTGCATGATATGTCCTTATCATTGTAATAAAATTTCAACTTGGTATCTCAATAGAATCGGAAGTTGAGACATTATTTCTGTAGTCGTGCATATACACTTTACACACTGCAACAAGAATTATCCGAAGTCCACGGGACGCAGTTGCGAGCAAACCTATTGTAGGTATATATTATCGTTTTATGTCGAGTTCTGTGATCTAAACCGACACATTTTTAATAGAGAGTGTGTTACTACGTGTCAGAGTTCATTGTCTATTACTCAGGGCCGGATTACCAGTCTGCGGGGCTCTAAGCAGTAAATATTTTGGGGCCCCATTGATCAATTTTTTTATCCAAATGTATACATTAAACTCCAGTTTTTAATTTAAAATCTATCTAAATAGGATTTTTATAATTTTGTGTATAAATTTATGACAAATTGCAATATAACTTAACTAAAAAATTAATACAATATTTATGCATTTCAGTTATCAATCAATTTTATCAATCAATAAATATACATTCATTAATACTTTTGATTTACACTTGACTATTCGTATGTACAGTAGATATATAACTCGTTTAGAACATCTTCTTTCTACGCTTTTGCCCAGCAAATTCTTTTATTAAATCGTCAAAATTTAAGCGATGCATAACATCATATTCAATTGATAGTGTCGGACTGGGCCGCCGGGCAACCGGGCAAATGCCCGGTAGGCCCCCATGAAAACCAAAAAGTGGGCCCCCAAGACCCTAAGAGCAATTTGGAAAATCCAAATGTTATTATCTCTTGAAGAAAAGCCAGACATCGTGAATACGAGAATACAACGGTTTGTTTTTTATAAGTTGAATAATTAATAGTAAATTGAATAAAACTTTATGGATTCAGTCCTCAAATTTATTTTTTATAAATTCGTCAAGACGTTTCGATAATGCTCTGTATTCTTTATCAAGACCTAGATAAGTTAATACAAATTACAAAGAACTGAACTATAAGTTCTTCTTTTTCTTAGTCTTATGCCTTTTTGCCGTTACGTGCAAGGCCATATGAACTTTACTGTTCATTCATGTATTTTTTCCATCCTTTTCTATCTTGTGTCATTTGCCTGACTTCTTTTCATTTCTGTCTCTTCTTTGATTTCTCCATTCCAGGTTTTCCCCATTGTGTTCTTACCATCCATTTTTACTTAGACCAAACCATCTTAGTTGTCCTTCTATTATCGTTTCATATATTGGTTTGATTTTGAAGCTGACCAATGACATAACAATGTCATCTGCGAGCATTCATTTTGTCAATTTCACTTCCGCCATCTTTCAGTATCCTATTTTTAATGTTTTTCTTCTTGTTTATTATCTTTTGAATTAACTCCTCCATCACTAACGTGAATAATAGGGGGCTGAGGACACATCCCTGTTTCACTCCTTTTTCTGTTGTAAAATTCTTTGATTTTTCATAGTTTGTTCTTACTATATTTCTGTTATTCTTATACATCACTTTGATCGCCTCTAATTAAGCCTTTGCTGATTCCTCTTTTTTTTAATGTTTTACACACGTCCTCTCTTTTTACTTTATCAATTGCTTTACACAGATCGGTGAAGCATGCATGTATTTCTTTGTTTTTAGATATTGTTTTTTTACTAATTTGTCGGATTATAAATACTAGGTTTATCGTGCTTCTGCCTTTCCTAAATCCACACTGTGTTTCTTCTATTGTATTTCCTATCTCTCTTCTATTATTCGCTCTAAAATCTTTCCTTATATGCTTGATAACGTTATTCCGCGGTGGTCATTGCAACCTTTTAGTGTCGCATTCTTTTTTATTGGCTCATTGAGTATTTCTGTAAATTGGTTTATTTTCTGCTAAGTACTTTATCAGTTCAGGTGTAATGTTGTAAGTTCCTGGTACTTTTTCTTTTTGTATTACCTTTATTACCTCTTTTTTCTTGATTTCTTCAACATCTTCACCTTCTTTTATATTCTCTTCTTCTTCTATAACTCTTGTATCTTCTGTTAACTCTTTGAAGTGCTGTTTCCATCTGTCCATTATTTTGGTCTCACACCGTGCTGTGGTGGTTAAAGGATTATTTTTAACTATATTTACTTGATTTTGTATTTGTTAAATTAATATCTCAAAATACGTATCACTCAGATGATGTAACTCATGCTTTTTGCCTAAATCTTGATAATTTTGTAAAAATAACCGTAATATTTATTGTAAGCGATTTCTCATATGCTCAAGTTGATAACAAAAAAATGGGGACCCCCCTTCGCCGTTTGCCCGGTGGTCCCCAATGGCGCCAGTCCGACGCTGGAGCCAATGAACTCAATCTATCTTGTCGCATCGTCGTCCTCAGAGGATTTCTTATCCTTTTTAACTGTGAAAAAGATCGCTCTCCAGAACAGTTTGTTATCATCAATGTTAAAAACATTCTAAGGCAGATTTCTAAGTTCGGAAAAACTGTCTGGAGTTTATCATTTATAATGATTTTATAGAAATCAGTGTAATTGGCATGAATGCTTTCATCTTCGTTCATTTTCAAAAGTATGTAATGATGAAATTGTGTATTGTTTCGTCATCGTTATCGTTTCAAGTTTAAACATGAAATTCGGAGAATACCGACAGCAGCGCCGTAAGCCAATAATGAACTTGAACTTAAACAAAAGGGCGGTTGGTTTGAATAATCGTACTCTTGGATAGAAAAATTTAATCCCCCAAAGTTTGAAAGATTGAAAAATTGACATTTTTTAACTCATAAATATTAATAATAATATTAAGTATATATAAGCAACCTTATATCTACTTAGAAATATTTTCAAATTTAATTAGTTAAATAATATTGCTATTTTTTTTAATATTAACAAACATAAATAAATTTCGTCTTTTGAAGGGGCCCCAATTTGACGGGGGCCCTAAGCAATTGCTTAGTCTGCTTATGCGGTAATCCGGCTCTGCTATTACTCATGTTGTCGGTCATGTAATTGCTCCATTAAATTACTCCGCAGTAAAATATTTTTCGAGCTTTGAAATTTGATTTGAAGACTTTTTCTTGCATTTCTTGTGGTGAAAACGCTAGGGTTTGAAACTTCATGATGGAATTGTAACGGAAGCTTTAGACATGGAATTGATATGGATTGGTGTCACTTGAATATACAACATGTAAAACATGTTGGGTCAATTTCCGAAAGTACTACCTTGTTAAAATATTACAATATGTATATATGGCACCCTTTACCTCTCTATCTTTTGTGAAACTGAATATAAAGCAGGTGAGCAAATTGATGCTTCACCGGACAAGCTCAAATATTAACGGCATAGTGTCTCTCCGATACACCACTACAAAAAACAATAGAACTAGGACAATCGCGGACAAATTCCTCGTGGTAAGTTTAGAGTCCAGGTCACACTCGGAGGGCAGTTTAAGTGGTGTCGGCAGGAAACCTCCTCAAAGAGGCGGTGAAATTTTTAAAATTTTGAGTTTTTGAAAGGGGAGGTAGTATCTCAAAAACTATCCGGATCCAAAACGATACAGAGGGTATCCAAAAGACCCATAATCTTAAAAAAATGTTGCATGTGTATTGAAAATCATAAAACAAAAAAATTACAGGAAAAAAGTCAGAATTCTACCCCTTTTTTAGGAGCGTATAGCTCCTTTAAATTCAATGTGACCCAGCGCACTGTTTGAGGGTTCACGAGAGCGGTCAAATGTTTTGTAGAATTTTTTTCTATGCGCTTGAGTTTGAATATTTGTAAATTGTTCTACGACGTCGGATACATCTAAAAACATGGGAGCGGTATACAGCTTGACCCGGAATTATTTATAATCATAATGCAAGAAAGATTGCCTATGTGGATTTGACAACTGAGGACCTTAAATGAAGAATCCAGTGTTTCTTCGTCATCTCCTTTATCTTACGTTTTCGTAATAAACATTACAAAACCACCACTGTTCCGCGCTCATATTCACTCCTACTCACTCCTTACTTAATAAAAATTACCAAAACAATCTTTAGGATTGTTCACGAAAGCCGCACAGTGAATCGCGAAACTGTTTGGTCGTAGCGAACTGGATATCGCGACTTCGCCGTTCACTGCACAGGACAGGTGTTAAATAAAAATAGGTTAAGTAAGCTACTAAATCTAACGTGATCTAACTATCGAAATATTTTCTCAGGGTGATTTTACAGAAAGTTTCTATTTTAGGTCGTTTTAAGGTTTTATTATTCTGCTATATTATGAAATTACTTTTCAAAAGTTTTTACAATTTTATTATTATATTTACAATTCTCACTAGACCTAAACTTTTTCGTATTTTTCGTATTATTTAGCTATCACAAGCGTTTTTTTGTATAAAATAGGAAATAGTCTTTTTTAATTAGAGCTCTATTATTTCAACAGATGGAAATAATTTGCCGAAACACATGTTATTTAAAGAAAAATTAAACATAAATGTTTCTCATAAAAATTTGTAGTTTGTTTAATCCTCCCCGGTCTTTTTCATGTAAATAAAAAGATTAAAATTACTGCATAAATTTTTGTTTACTTTAAAAGAGATTTTTAACCGGAAATGCGGCTCAGTTTAAATTTATCCTTTTCAATAAAGGTCTATGTAGGTAGTTTACTTGCGAACCAGATTCATCAAAATGAATTTTGATAAAGCTTGGTATACCCCCTATCAATAGGTACAACTGCGGAGCTTTAATAACTCTAGACTGGACAGGTTGTCCACTTTAACAAAATCTATATAAAAATACTTTCCGAGTACCAAAATAATCATTTTCATAATTTTACTAATCTTATCATTTGTTTTGCCATATCAACTGCGTAAAGTCAAATTTTAGAATCTTAATAACTTAAGAGCTTTATAGATCTTTCAAAAGATAAATTTCAGGTTAAATCTTTTCATATGTGGTTACTAGATATTAGTCATATTAAGTGACATAGGTCAAAAAGTTATCAAGCATGACCAAAACTTGGATTGGGAAGAGAAGACAATCAAGAAGAAAAATAGAACTTTTGTAAAATATGCGAAAATATAGGCTACAATACATTCGACAGTAAATGTGTGGATAATTCGCAGGTGAATGAACTCCTGAGCTACATCTATACTTGAGATAAGTAGTTTCGAAATCTTATAGGTTCATAATTTCAAAGATCTATGCGGTGATGACTGTTCAGTCATCACTCTGTCACCATGGGAAGTGGAAAATGAGGAGTTCTTTCCGTTTCGGAGATATTAGGTGATAGTAAAATAATCACGATGATAATTCCTTGGGAACATTTTAACAATTAGGCTTATGGTTGCATTCTCTGTTTATGATTTTATAAGCTTTTTTATATTTTGTCAGAAGGTTTACTGGTTTCATTATGAGTGTCTAATATTCCTCAAGACACCGTGAAATAGTATCAATAGAAAGAGTATCGGAAACATGAAACGTATCTTTACATGAAGTGGACGTGATCAAAGCGGACACATCTTCTATAGTATTTACATATCTTATATAAAATTAGGTATATATTTTTTATATATCTTTTAGGCAGGAACTGCCTATCCATACTGACCGAGTAGATTATAGTATACCAGAGTATAAATAGGTTTTTTAAATTACCCGCTAAAACATAGAAGATCGGTAGGAGGGTTTTATTATTTAATAACAGTTCCAATTCTGGTTTCAATCAAAAATAAAACATTGTTTTCATTTGTAATTATGTTCGGTTCAGATCTCTGCTTTCAGGCCAATGATAGTTTCAGATAATTACCATACTGCTATAGCCCAAGAAAACTCCAATCGTTTTTAACTCAAGAAATTTTAAAAATCCTCAACCTAATAAAAAGGTGAAAAACCCGAAGAAAAAGATCGTAGAAGCTTGAATGTGGGATTAAAGGTAGAGTCTCTCATACTATGTATTCAACCCTGAACAAAATCCTATTAAATCATACCTCATGATTATTCAAAAATTTTCCCTTGCTAATGCTATATGTCAGATCTGAAAAAACGTAATTTTCAGTTTCACTCATGCTTCTAATTAATTGACCAAAGCTTTTACAAATGTGCCAGAGTGATCCGAAATATTATATTTAGTTAGGACATAATGAGATTGACTAAAGCAGCGTTTCATGTTGCGTCATAAAGGGTGAACTTCAACAAAATTTGAACGTTAAATAGGAGCTTTAGAAAAGCTTACATATTTTTTAACAAAGTGGTTATTTATTTTTATACTATAATGACAAGGCCGTATTCTGACCCCCCCCCCCCGAAACTAAACTTAATACTAATAAAATGACAACAAAATAAAATTATTTTTCTATTCTGCTTCCCCCCGAAGATAAATTCCCCCCAGAACCCCCCGAAAATAAATTTCTGGCTACGGCCCTGTATAATGATATCATAAACCACAAATCACTCCAAAGTTATGTTGTAGGTGACTTACTGGACCTTTCGACAAACATATTCTTTCAGTCTTTGTACGATGGCCTGATCGATTTTCTGTGATGTCCAAATTCACCTCAACCGCAATTGATCAACGGTTGTGATTGAGTTACCAGCTTTTTTCAAGCTATTCTCTTACGTAATTGATCATAATTTTTCAATGGGTTGAGTTTTGAGTTGTTCGGAGGGTTGCATTTTTCGGTATGTAGTTCGCATTGTTATCAATGTACTTCTGATGGTTCGTTCAAAACAATAGGTTTAGAGATGTGTTCAATCACGAAAGATGGCCGCTTTTGTAAACGCTCTTTTTTCTGTAAAAGGATTTTTCCGTGTCTTTGACTACTACAGCCTTTATTTTAAGAGATAGAAAAAACTTTTGATTACAAAAGTTGCAGAGCTCTTTTTGAAGCGCCAGATATTTATTATCAAATAAAATAAATGATTAAAGCAAAATTAGGGAAAGATAAGACCATAATTTTTTTATGGAACGACCGGTATCTATATTCTATATTATTTTACCTCTCGACTCTTCCCAGACTTCAGAAATATAATATGTCATGTTTATTTTGCCGGTTGCCCAATATAACGCTAAAAACGCCACCGTCAAATTATATTCTTAGACGGTAACGGGTCCACCCGTGAATTAAATCTATCAACATAAAGAGTCTTGTCCTCCGATTGTCGCCGCCCCTCGTTTTTGCGTTTGCTCCCAGAGCCGGCGCGAGGCGGGTTCAGCGCGTTCACCGGAACCCGGCTCTGCACTTTAGACGGCCTCGCGTCAACTTACAAATCAGGGACTGGAACTCTTTACAAATATAGGTTTCGGTTCCAGTTCTGGTTCTTGGAAATTCAAAATAAGGGTTTTGGTTCCGGTTCCAATTTTAATTTTCTAAACATTAAGGTTCCGGTTCCAGAATTTTTTTAGGTTCTATAGGGGTTTCGGAAGCAAAAGTATGGACGTTACATTTTATGTTTCTATATAGCTCCAAATATTTCCAAACAATTATGACCTTGTTAACTGACAGTCGATGCCTGTTATGTTAAAGTATTGTTTATCACATGGATGATAAATATATTTGCTTTTCGGTATTTCAACTCTTTTTACTCTGAAAGCTCTATTGCTATAGTTACAATTATTTACAACAATGGATACCATAGAGACTGAGCTCTTGTAGTAAACAGATGTGAAATACCGAACGCAGCTAATATAGTAGATTTTTTCAAGATGAGATTTGTTTGGAAATATTCAGAGTTACCAATATAAAATGCAGTAGCGTGCGGTCCATGGAAGCAATGCGTCCCTTGAGAATTTATTAAAAATAAAAACCAATGCTAACAAACATATTTTTATAAAATTATGGTTATCGTTTAATTAAATTTGTAATATTTAATCAACTTAAAGCTCAATATCAATTACCGTACAGCAAAAAGTATAATTATTTAGAGTACTATTTTAATTAAATTAGGCTCATTAAACTTGCACGGAAAGGTAACACCGATTCAAACGTGTTACATACACTGCATATAAGCACTGATTTCGTTGCTTATAACTGCTCTTCTCTTAGCCTTGGCGTGGATCAGCAGGTGTGGTGATACAGACGATGCTGTTAGCATTGTTTGGCCGTTATTTTTAGTGTGCTTCATGCCCAAATGTTTATTTATTATAATTTGGTTATTTGTTCGATTTATCAGTGTTTTTTAAATTTAATGCTACTTAAATAATGTAAATCTGCGAATGGGATTGTATTTTGTCACATTTTATTATTTTAATTTAGATA
This sequence comes from Agrypnus murinus, assembly GCA_929113105.1. Taxonomy (NCBI): domain Eukaryota; kingdom Metazoa; phylum Arthropoda; class Insecta; order Coleoptera; family Elateridae; genus Agrypnus; species Agrypnus murinus. The sequence continues at coordinate 76,634,453 of OV816023.1, read as the reverse complement.
AGTTGGATATTTTTAGACAAATTCTATTTAGTTTGCTCTGTATGCAAATTTAAAATTGCATTATCGTCACGACTGCAAATTCACGTCGGTAAAGCTAGAAAGCACTTAACGGCAGAACTGAATGCAAAATATACCATAATTATCGGCTATTTAAATGCCCAAAATTTAATTTTTTTGTTGCAGTAACTTTTTCTTAATATAAGGTTCTACTAGCTTTACCGTAAAGTTAGCAGAACACATAGAAATGTAAAAGAAAATGCAATAATCTGGACCAGGATAATAGCAATAATTATCGGCTATTTAAATGCCCATAATTTAATTTTTTTGTTGCAGTAACTTTTTTTTAATATAAGGTTCTGCTAGCTTTACCGTAAAGTTAGCAGAACCACATAGAAATGTAAAAAAATGCAATACTCTGACCAGGATAAAAGCAATAATTATCGGCTATTTAAATGCCCAAAATTTAATTTTTTTGTTGCAGATAATAGCAATAATTATCGGCTATTTAAATGCCCAAAATTTAATTTTGTTGTTGCAGTAACTTTTTCTTAATATAAGGTTCTACTAGCTTTACCGTAAAGTTAGCAGAACACATAGAAATGTAAAGAACATTGCAATACTCTGGACCAGGATAATAGCAATAATTATCGGCTATTTAAATGCTCAAAATTTAATTTTTTTGTTGCAGTAACTTTTTCTTAATATAAGGTTCTACTAGCTTTACCGTAAAGTTAGCAGAACACATAGAAATGTAAAAAAATTGCAATACTCTGGACCAGGATAATAGCAATAATTATCGGCTATTTAAATGCCCATAATTTAATTTTTTTGTTGCAGTAACTTTTTTTAATATAAGGTTCTGCTAGCTTTACCCTAAAGTTAGCAGAACCACATAGAAATGTAAAGAACATTGCAATACTCTGGACCAGGATAATAGCAATAATTATCGGCTATTTAAATGCTCAAAATTTAATTTTTTTGTTGCAGTAACTTTTTCTTAATATAAGGTTCTGCTAGCTTTACCGTAAAGTTAGCAGAACCACATAGAAATGTAAAAAAATTGCAATACTCTGGACCAGGATAATAGCAATAATTATCGGCTATTTAAATGCCCATAATTTAATTTTTTTGTTGCAGTAACTTTTTTTAATATAAGGTTCTGCTAGCTTTACCCTAAAGTTAGCAGAACCACATAGAAATGTAAAGAACATTGCAATACTCTGGACCAGGATAATAGCAATAATTATCGGCTATTTAAATGCTCAAAATTTAATTTTTTTGTTGCAGTAACTTTTTCTTAATATAAGGTTCTGCTAGCTTTACCGTAAAGTTAGCAGAACCACATAGAAATGTAAAAAAATTGCAATACTCTGGACCAAGATAATAGCAATAATTATCGGCTATTTAAATGCCCAAAATTTAATTTTTTTGCTGCAGTAACTTTTTCTTAATATAAGGTTCTGCTAGCTTTACCGTAAAGTTAGCAGAACCACATAAAAATGTAAAAAAGTTGCAATACTCTGGACCAAGATAACAGCAATAATTATCGGATATTTAAATGCCCAAAATTTAATTTTTTTGTTGCAGTAACTTTTTCTTAATATAAGGTTCTGCTAGTTTTACCGTAAAGTTAGCAGAACCACATAGAAATGTAAAAAAATTGCAATACTCTGGACCAAGATAACAGCAATAATTATCGGCTATTTAAATGTCCAAAATTTAATTTTTTTGTTGCAGTAACTTTTTCTTAATATAAGGTTCTGCTAGCTTTACCGTAAAGTTAGCAAAACCACATAGAAATGTAAAGAACATTGCAATACTCTGGACCAGGATAATAGCAATAATTATCGGCTATTTAAATGCCCAGAATTTAAGTTCTTTGCTTCAATAATTTTTTTTTTAATATAAGGTTCTGCTAGCTTTACTGTAAAGTTAGCAAAACCACATTGAAATGTAAAAAAAAGGCAATACTCTGGACCAGGATAATAGCAATAATTGTCGGCTATTTAAATGCCCAAAATTTAATTTTTTTGTTGCAGATAACAGCAATTATTATCGGCTATTTAAATGCCCAAAATTTAATTTTTTTGTTGCAGTAACTTTTTCTTAATATAAGGTTCTACTAGCTTTACCGTAAAGTTAGCAGAACACATAGAAATGTAAAAGAAAATGCAATAATCTGGACCAGGATAATAGCAATAATTATCGGCTATTTAAATGCCCATAATTTAATTTTTTTGTTGCAGTAACTTTTTTTTAATATAAGGTTCTGCTAGCTTTACTATAAAGTTAGCAGAACCACATAGAAATGTAAAGAACATTGCAATACTCTGGACCAGGATAATAGCAATAATTATCGGCTATTTAAATTCCCATAATTTAATTTTTTTGTTGCAGTAACTTTTTCTTAATATAAGGTTCTGCTAGCTTTACCATAAAGTTAGCAGAACCACATAGAAATGTAAAAAAATTGCAATACTCTGGACCAAGATAATAGCAATAATTATCGGCTATATAAATGCCCAAAATTTAATTTTTTTGCTGCAGTAACTTTTTCTTAATATAAGGTTCTGCTAGCTTTACCGTAAAGTTAACAGAATCACATAGAAATGTAAAAAAATTGCAATACTCTGGACCAAGATAACAGCAATAATTATCGGCTATTTAATGTCCAAAATTTAATTTTTTTGCTGCAGTAACTTTTTCTTAATATAAGGTTCTGCTAGCTTTATCGTAAAGTTAGCAGAACCACATAGAAATGTAAAGAACATTGCAATACTCTGGACCAGGATAATAGCAATAATTATCGGCTATTTAAATGCCCAGAATTTAAGTTTTTTGCTTCAATAACTTTTTTTTTTAATATAAGGTTCTGCTAGCTTTACCGTAAAATTAACAGACCCGCATGGAAGTGTGAGACAAAAGCAATACTCACGACCGGGATAATATCAATAATTATCGGCTTTTTAAATGCCTATAAATACATTTCTCAGTGGACATTTTTGTTTAAATAAGGTTATGTTGGTTTTACCGCAAATTCAACAGAACCTCACAGAAAAATGAATAAATGCAATAGTCTAAGACACGGTAATATAATTAATATTCTGTTTATTATTTACTTCATATTTTATTATTTCATATAAAATTAATTGTTAAATACACACGGGCGTCAATTTTGAGACACCCTATATACATGTTAACGGCATGCTTACTAGATAGTAAGAATAAAGTTAGTTTAGTACCAATTATTTTCTTTAAGAATTTTACTAGTATATACCATTCGATTTTATTAAAAAAAAATTAATAACTTAAAAGTGGTTCATGTTGAGTTTAAATTGACACCCATAACCTATAAAATTTTAAAGCCAGAGAATATTGTAATAAATCCACGTTAGCCAACGTCCTCACAATTGAATGGGCCAGCCATATAGAACTCTTCTTAGGGTTTTATTAATCGTAGTCAGCCATTCTAATGTCTGACAGGTGTATGGTTAAATGCCTGCAGATGACGCAAAACAAAATCTTACCGACCTAGCACTGCTGATTAGATTAAAGATACATATAATTATGCCTGGTTTATACAGTCACTTAACACGTAAATTTAATTTAACACGTAACAAGTAAAGAAAAGTAATGCCGGTTTATACACGCAAAATATACACACGTGCGCATACTGCCATATGTTCGTAATACCGCCACAAAAATTTGAATTTTGCAAGGGCAATTTCATGATAATGTAGTGGCTAACCTGTTTTGATTCCTAGCCGAAATGCGCACTAACGATACATTTAAGAAATTAGTTTGCCGTTGAGAGTTATTTGGCGAACAGCTAATGTGTAACCTGTAACTAAACATGGCCAAACGCGGGAGACCGTCCAACGTTGACTTGGATATTGTTATCGAATCTGTGCAAAGCAATACTGTTCAGAATTACAATTTTAACTAATATTTTGCTGAAGCAATTGAAACAAATAAAACATTAATTCTAAAGTAAGAATTTTAATTGAATACCTTGTATACAAAAGTCCCGTGTTTCGAATTATTTTTCCTGGGACTTGAGACAACAAAAAATAGAGTAATTCCCGGGAATTTCCCGGATCAGTAACCATAGTATATACAGACACGAGTGAAAAAGAATATTCTGCTCAAAATTTAAGATTTTCCCGGGAGGTTCCACGCAATTCACGTACTTCATCACCTATATTCAAATATTTCCAAAATATAGGAGATTTTGCTCCTATATCTAAAGGTTGATAGGATATAGGAGATTTTGACAAAATAGAGGAGACTCCTATTAAATATAGTAGAGTATTGCAATGTTGTTTATATTTCTATGTGGTTCTGCTAACTTTACGGTAAAGCTAGCAGAACCTTATATTAGAAAAAAGTTACTGCAGCAAAAAAATTAAATTTTGGGCATTTAAATAACCGATAATTATTGCTATTATCCTGGTCCAGAGTATTGCAATTTTTTTACATTTCTATGTGGTTCTGCTAACTTTACGGTAAAGCTAGCAGAACCTTCTATTAAAAAAAAGTTATTGAAGCAAAAAAATTAAATTTTGAGCATTCAAATAGCCGATAAAAAGCCGATAATTATGGTATATCTTGCATTCAGTTCTGCCGTTAAGTGCTTTCTAGCTTTACCGACGTTGCAAATTCAGCTGCTTCAGTGGAAGGTTCGCGTACTTCATACATCCGAATCGGGACGATGTTTTTGTTCAGTTTGTAAATTATTAATAAGAGATTAAAGAATTTTCTGTATAGTTTTGGAGAGAAATTACAAATTATTAATAAAGGCAGGTCAAAACCAGATCTTTCAAATTCAAAGATTAAAACCTGCATCGGAATTTTGCTCAGAAAGACCGGAAAATCGAGTTGCAGTATAAATACATAGTAGTTTTTTTAAAATAAAGAATAATAGTCAACAAATTCCTTAAGTATAAAGTGTAAAAGTTCTTCTTTGAAAAACTGTTTTTTATTGTAGCAGGGGCGGATCCAGAGAATTACTTTGAGGGGGAAATTTTTGGAAAAATAATTGTTTTAATAAATAATAATTAAACAAACAATATTTGTTTCTATTCTATGTATTTGGTATGTTGTATGTTGTAGTATGTTGGGGAAATTACCCCCCCCCCCCGTGAATCCGCGCCTGTACCTAGGTATATTAAAATTAAAATCGTGGTTGCTTCCCTAGCCTAAATTATCACTGCACGCCACTGATAAAATGTGACGTAACACTTTTTTAGTCAATTCACAAACTATTGGTCATTTAGTAGCGATAATGGATTTAGTATCAATATCAACTCAGTAAGAAATGGTTATGGTAGCGCTGTTGGGAGAATGTCTGGAGAATGTTGACTATGTTTTTATTTACCAGTAGAACCGAAATGTGGAACCGGAAAATACAGATTCCTTCGAAACTTTATCTTAACATTAACAAGGATTTTAGTAAGGGTTCCGATTTCGGTTTCGGTTCCATAAAAGTAATCGGTTCCGGTTCCGGTTCCGATTCCGGTTCTTTTGGGTTCCTGTTCCAGTCCCTGTTACAAATACGCGCGCTTTCTCTGCTGCTGTAGTCACACCGATGTTTTCGTGTCACTTAACGACTGGCAAAGCAAACTCCAACCATTTAAGCTACGTAAATCTTGATGACGTAATTAAAAAATAAATAAATAAATAAACAAATAAAAACTTTGCAACTCCAGAATTTGTTGCTAACAACCTACGCTCCACAAAAACATCACTATCTAACCAAAACGCTAAGCAAAAGCAAATTCGAGTTTTCTCGGCCTAACCTAACTTCACCTAACTTAACTTAACTTAACTTAACCTAACCTAACCAAACCTAAACTAAACCTAACGTAATCCAACTAAATTGTGTAACTGTAAATTACACAATTTGACAAGCATAGAAACTTAATATAATTGTTATTTATATCCATCGAGATTAAGTATTATTACTTTTGATCCCCAAATTTGGGGCATTCTCCCCAATAATAATTTACATATTTAGAATCAACATTTTTGGGATCAAACTGCCCTAAGCCTCCAAAATTGGGTGCTACTAGCCTAACCTCCACAAAAACACCACTACCTAACCAAAACGTTATGCAAAAGCAAATTCGAATTTTTCCCAACCTAACCTAACCTAACTAAATTGTGTAATGTGAATAGCAATCATAAAAACTTAATATAATTGTGATTCGTTTCCATGGAGATTAAGCATCTTTTTACTTGTGATCTCCTTTGGGACCTTTGGGCGTTCGCCCCAAAAATGATTTCTGGGAACCAGTTTGGTCAAAAAATGTTTGCTGGGGGAATTCTTTAATTATTTCTAAAATTTAATTTAGAAAATGCCGTTTTCCCATTTGGGTATTAGAAATCACAAAAGAAAGATTAATAATCGATAATAAATCCACTGATAAATGTGCGAGCGCCATCTATGGGCAACACTAAAATGCTATTGCCTACTTTTATGTTTGCTTTGAAATCGAAACAGTAATACAGATTTTGGTTAATTAAGTTTTTTTGTGCAAAACTCGATGCGCGAGGTCACTTCGACGCATTCGCGCAAATGTATCACTCGCTCCTTTGTCGCTCATGCTTCAAAAAATGCACGACTTCGCGTACTTCGTAAATAACTACAATGCGTAATGTACTTGCTACAATAGCTCCATTACCTCCGTTGCACTCCCATAAGAGTTTGTGTGGAACCCCGACACTGCGAAATGCGATAAAAGGGGAATGGATTATGTATGTATGTAATAATGATACTCTATGATCTTATTGTAATATTAAATAATGTGTTTAATAAATAATTTATTTAGAAGTTGTTTTAGGCTAAGTGCATTTTTGAACCCGGTCCCGCAAAAGCTTACGCCGGGCCTGTTGCTCCCACAGTTTTCTGCCATAAGCCAGAAGTGGGAAAGCATTTATGGCATTGTACATCAGATGCACAGGGCTATTCAACAGCGAAAACCCGAACAAGACTAAAACTGTTCGTGAGGTAGTGTTTTGGGGCGTCGATCCGGAACGGGAACGGCGACGAGTTCAAGAATGGGCGCAAACCATTCAGGTCGCTTTGATATTCTATGCTGCACGCATAATTAAGATGGCGGTGACAATTTCACGTTTGCACACATATCGTATTAAATAGCGTGCAGAATTCTCATTCTTTTTTCTATAACTTTTTTTTGTTTATGATTTGTAAGACCCATTATGCAGAAAATGTTTGTAGGTTATGAGAGTTTAGGTATTTTGATACCATGTTTGTCATTTAGATTCGATATATAACCTCTCGAAAAAAAAACGTAATATCTTGAGGAGGATTTTGCCATACTTTCTGAAACCGTTATCGAAGTGCGGTCTGGATTCCCAACTTATAACAGGGAATTTGGTCACGATCGTACTACTTTTACCGTTTTTTCGAGAGACACCTATCTGTTCGGAGAAGGATTAATTTGCTGAACAGCTATATATTTAATTTCACATAAGATTTAGTGGCAAAAGGCGGCTGAATCAAAGGTGAGGGGGAAGGTTGTGAAATGCCACTGTTTTTCAGAATTCTGTCAATGTCAGTCAGACGTTTCCTGAAATTTTTAAGAAGCGTTGCTCCTTAGATTAGATTATGGTAATTTCAACTGTCCGGTTTGGTGAGTGCTTAGGTTCGGATTTCGTGCAAACTCAATTCATTTCCGTTCAGGTCGAAAGATGCCCAAAACTGTAACTGTCCTTTTTTTGTTTCTATATCCTCTGGCTATTTGCTTTTTAAATTTCAGCCATGCAGCTGATACAGTGTGGAAAAAGTATGGCCTACTCCTAATAATTTGGTAGTCTTCAGGTTTTATGGAAAACGCTCGAACACGTCAATTTAGTTTTTCAGTTTCCCACATTCTGATAGAATTCATTTGTTTTTTTATTGACATCTGTCAAAAATATGACGTCATCGACATTTTTCTTAAACGACAATATATGGCATGTGATACATCATTTGAAAGCTCTTTTTGCACTCAGTATGTTCCTAGATTTTTGTGCGATTCTGTCGTACCGTTTCAAAATGGCGACCGTTGAATTGTGAAAATTGTCTAAAATTAATTCCCAGTAAAAGAAAACAAGAAAACTCTTACTTGTTTTATCAGAAAAAAAGCAAACTATTGAACATGGTTTTATTATCAATCAAACTAGAACAACGCGTAATAATTAAATAAAACAAAACACGAACACAACAAAGAACAATAAAATAATCATAAAAATAATAATAAAATAAGAATGATGTGTTGAAGATAAAAGGCATAATAGAAAAAATTTCAGTAAATGCTGAAAGTGACGACGTTGACAACTTGACAGTGCCCAAGTCTAGAAACAAATTCTTCTTGAACATTTCGTATCATTTCTGGTGAAATTTTTCGTATTTCCGTTCTTATGCGGCACTTTAGATCATCAATATCTCTTGGTCTATTTAAAAAAACTTTGGATTTCAAATAATCCCACAAAAAAAAGTCCAAAGGGGTCATATCAGGTGACCTGGCTGGCCATTCAATGGGACCCCGTCGGCCAATCCATTTTCCTGGAAACATCAAATCGACATATTCTCGAACTTCTCTTGCATAGTGGGACGGGGCTCCATCTTGTTGCAGCCAGATTTCTGGACTGGGCAAATCGGGATTATTGTGGTCAGGATAAAGAGTGACTAAAGCTAGCAAAATTTCGAACTGCAAAAAAATCCAAGTCGGCTTCACCAGTAACATTGTTTTCAAAGAAAAATGGTCCCAACACTCTATCTTTCAATATGCCAGGCCAGCCCATACATTAAGTTTCTGAAGTGATTGCCAATGAGCTTCTTGAATCCAATGTGGATTCTCTTTGGACCAATATCGACAATTTTGCCTGTTTACAGTACCGTTGAGGTAAAAAGTTGCTTTATCTGAGAGTAAAATATTTGCGGCAAAGTTTTCATCTTGATTACAAATTTGTTGCATGATTTAGCAGAATTGCAGTTTTCGGTCGAAATCATCCTCATTTAATTCTTGAACCAGGCAAACTTTGTACGGATGGTATTTTTCTTTGTGCCAAATTGTTTGCACAGACGTGTGACTTATTCCCATATCAAGTGCTAGTTGCCGACTGGCACTATGAGGATTCTCTAACAGCCAATAGGACATCAAGCTGAATATTTTCATCTTCTTCGGCCTTCCATTTTTAGGTAAATTTTTAACATGGCCATGATGTTCTTCATATTTTCTTAAAATCTTGCAAACGGTGGATTGCGAAATCGGTGTTCGGTCTGGATGAATTTGAAAAGCTCACGTACATGGTTAGTAGATCTGCGACGATCTCCGTAACCAACCATCAAAAGAATTTCAATACGGTCTTTTTCACTGAGCGACATTATTGATTTATAAAACAAGGGATTTTTAAATACAACGCAATGACAGTTAAATCTTACTAATGTTCAACCTTACCACTTGTCAATACTGACGGTAATTTTTGTTTGTGTTTGGTTTGTCTAAGCTTACTATGACCAAAACTATTATTGAAACGACATTGAGATATCGAATTTCTTTTTCCATAATGGATTTAAACACAAGCTCAGGCAAAGAAAGTTAATGTAAGGGCTGGCATTGAATGATAAAGCCTTAGGACTGTCTTAGTGTGATTGATAGTTTGCGTTTTTTTCTGATAAAACAAGAAAGTTATTCTTTTATTGGGAATTAATTTAAGATAATTTTCACAATTCAACGGTCGCCATTTTGAAACGGTACGGCAGAATCGCACAAAGATCTAGGAACATACTGAGTGAAATAAGAGCTTTCAAATGATGTATCACATGCCATATATTGGCATTTAAGAAAAATGTCAATGACGTCATATTTTTGACAGATATCAATAAAAAAACAAATGAATTCTACAAGATTGTGGGAAACTGAAAAACTAAATTGACGTGTTCGAGCGTTTTCCATAAAATCTGAAGGCTACCAAATTATTAGAGGTAGTCCATACTCTTTTTCTCCACACTGTGTAGACTAAAATAATATAACGGTCACTGTCATCTGCTATGAGAAGCCTGCATTTCCGTAGTCTAAAAAAAACAAAATGTTTGTATCCGTTGCTAAACTCTAATATGGAGTAGTAGATTTATTTAACTTCCTCAGAATTGCAGTGGTTGAAAATGGCAATTTTCATATTGTAATGATAATATTTTTAATTCTAGAAAGAAACAATAATGCCCGTATTGAAATAAATAAAAGATTTTAAAATTTAAAAAATAAACAATTTTGTATTTGGCTCCGTTTACTTTTAATGGTTTATACAAGGTGTTGATATATAATATAAAAAAATAATATTAATTTTCTAAATATTGATTTTTAGATATCTTTACAGTTAATATTCTTATGTTATAAAAAACTTCAGTTAACTTGTGTTATAAGAAACAAAGAGCAGTTTATGAATTTATTAAAAACGATGAGAGCATGAGATTATATCGGCAAGCAATCTATAAAGACTATTAAACAATCGAACGCCTACCAAAATATCCCATCGCTATAACTGTCATCTTTGATTTCTAGGTTATTTAATTTAACACATAATAGCCTTTGTGTAAGAAGCTGGCTGAAAAAGTCAAATTTTAGCACTTAATCCCTTCCAAACTTCCCCTATTTAATGATATATATACCCTAATGTACAATACAACAATATTATAAACTATGCATTTATTATATTAATTAGTTATTCCCGCCCTATAAAAAATGTTTACAAAATAAAAAAAGAACTTGTCAAAACAAAATTTACTAAAGTGCTACATTTAGATATGAAATGGAGAGGAGCTTAACAGCGCTGTTTATTATATAGAAGTTATGATAGGGATGTGGGGAGTTCGGTAAACATTGATTTTGCGGTATTTTTTATATTAACTGTGTAGGAGGATCCTAGGGAAGATCCACCCAAATGATGGGAATGGAGGAACGGTAGATGTTCATCATAACACCACGCCTCTATTTTCTTCTTTCATCCGGAAATAAGGTTATCCTTAGTTTAACACAAATAGTGCAACAGACTGCCCGGGGTGATTATATGTAAAACTGAAATTTCTCGTGTTTGTGTCTATTAAGTTCCGGAAATATGTCCTTTCGGCAAAATAATTCCCAAGAGGTTTATCAGTATTCTTATAATTCACAATCATCTTATGGTCATCATTCTTATTTAGTAGGTAAGCAATTTTTATTCACTATTAAGTTAGTTAAGAAGAAATGGATCAAATTAGGGTTTATTCCCTTTTTTTTTTGAAAAGGTATAACGACAAGTTCAAGTTAAAAAATTTATTTTCACCAATAAATCCATTCATAACTTCATAACTTACCATAAATTCCGAATTCAAAGTTCCAAAATGTACCTTACTAAACATGGCAAATTCTCGTTGGCACTAATTTTGGTATTTTTCTGTGCACTATTTCATGTTGGCAAAATCACATGATTCCACGAATACTTGATAAATATACAAATCCCGTAACTTGCATAATTATAAACTACGATAAAAATAAAATTGTTTAAAAAAGTTTTCGGGAAAATCCAGTCCTTGCCTACTAAATATTTCTTCTAGTACGATAATTTATTGTATTTTCTTTTGTTTTGCTGCCTTGATTCTATTAGCGAACTTCAAACAGCAAGTGGCAGAAAAAACACAAAACATCGATTTTGCCTAATATACAGAAAACCGATATCCATTTTTCCTGTAGTTGGGATCTTGACCACATCATACAATGCTTGGGGTCATAATTTTTAGAATTTCTTTTGATATTAGTCAATTATATTATATTATATCAATTGATTATTAGCCACCCTTATTAAGTAGCGCACGCAACTTTATGGTTTTCGTTTGTGTGTCTGTCTATCTGTGAACACAACAACTGTCTTCACACTTAAAGGATTGTAACCAAATTTGACATATCCCCTAATTGAAAAGATGATCCCTATTGAATATGGGCACTGCCTGGTCACTCTTACTCTAGAAATTAAAAAAAACTGCAGTTTAAAAGCGTTTATCTAATAAAGTTGCCGTAACTGCAGGTGCAACCACTACATAGGGAGCCATCAGAATTCTTTATCATAATTGCACCAGTAATTAAAATTTTGGGGAAATCTTAAGACTGGGAATTGAGCCAACACTGTTTGAAAGGGTTTCACTTACAAAACTAAAGGATTAAGATATTGAACAAATTTTTGCTTAAAAGAAAGATAACAGACAGCGACTTTTGTTTAATAAGTATGTTTATCTTTTCTTTGTTTAATTATGCACCAGCATCTAGGCCATACGGCTTAAATATGAGTACGATCAATTGTTTCGACAGCTAATGTGTTATTATCAAAGGTAATATGAATATAAACAAACACGTCGCTAAGGTAAATACAAATAATAGATAACTAGATAAAAAGATAAAAATAATAAGAATTAAATATCTAACACTTCCAGTATCGGAAAATTACTAAGCTCAATCTATTCATTTATTAAATGTACTATGAGTTTGTGTTGTGTAAAATGTCTATTTTGCGTTTGTTATTACAAAAATATAGGAATTTGATATTATTTTGGAGAGTCGTTGTGTGATTCTGTTCTAAAAGGTGTTTGGCGTAATAAGATTCTTCGGGATGTTTATTTCTGTAACAACGCACGTGCTCTTTATATCTTGTGAAAATTTCGAAGTGTTAAACGGTAAATACCCGATTTCATGATATGTCGTATTCTGTGTTTAGCATTAAATAAGAATGAAAAAGTATTCATGTTTGTTTTAAAGGCTATTTTGTAATTGTTGATTTTTTGTAGCATATGTGCAACTTCTGTTTGATTGTCAATGGGATATATTCTTTTGATAGCTAACCTATAATCTTTTTGTTTAATTAAAGTTGGAATCGTGTTTGGGGTGTAATGATTTACATGCGCTAGATGGTTAATGGTTGAAATCTCTTTGTTACAGTGGCGTGCGGTGAGAATTTAGGCTAGGGAAGCAACCACGATTTTAATTATAATACACCTAGGTACAGGCGCGGATTAACGGGGATGGAATAATCCCCCCCCCCCAATTTAGAAATAAGTTTACATAGAATAGAAACAAATAATGTTTGTTTAATTATTATTTATTAAAACAATCATTTTTCCAAAGATTTCTCCCTCAAAATACTTCTCTGGATCCGCCCCTGCTAGGTACAATAAAAAACAGTGTTATAATTATTAAGCTTAAAAGTTTTTCAAAGAAGCACTTTTACACTTTATACTTATGGAATTTGTTGACTATCATTCTTTATTTAAAAAAAAACTACTACTACGTATCAATTTTCCGGTCTTTCTTAGCAAAATACCGGTACAGGTTTTAATCTTTGTTGTTAAATTTGAAAGATCTGGTTTTGATCTGCCTTTCTTAATACTTTGTAATTTCTCTCCAAAACTGTATGCGAAAAATTCCTTATTAATAATTTACCAACTGAACAAAAAATCGTCCCGATTCGACTATATCGAAGGTACTCGAACCTTTCACCGAAGCAGTTGAATTTGCAGTCGTGACGATAATGCAATTTTTAATTTTTATACGGGCAAACTAAATAGAACTATTTGTCTTTAAAAACATACAACTTATAAATTAAAATAATAAAATGCGACAAAATACTGTCTCATTCGCAGATTTACATTACTTAAGTAACACTAAATCGAACAAATAACCAAATTATAATAAATAAACATTTGGGAACGAAGCACAATAAAAATTACGACCAAACAATGTTAACTAGCCAAACAGCATCCGTCTATTATAACACCCCTCGCTCGCTGATTCACGCCAAGGTTAAGAGAAGAGCATTTGTAATCAGTGCTTATATTAAGTGTATGTATCACATTTGAATCGGTATTACCTTTCCGTGCAAGTTTAATGAGCCTAATTTAAAATAATACTCTAAATAATTATACTTTTTGCTGTACAGAGTTGATATTGATCTTTAATTTGATAAATATTTCAATTTAAATAAACGATAACCATAATTTTGTGGTGACACGATTCATTTGGTATGGTTATGTCCGTATGTGTTGGTTTTCTGTATATGGTAAGTTCAATTAGATTGTGTGGGTTAATCTTGATAATTAAGTCTAAAAAGTTAATTGTTGTTTTGTTCTGTTCATAATGCAAAATTTCTGGTTTGGTGGAGACTATTAATAAGAATTGGAAATTCATTGATAACCTCAAAAGAACTGTCAAAACAAGCTAAAATGTCATCAACATAACGAAATCAAAAGATAATGTGTTTAGAAAGGTTTAATTCAAATATTTGATCTTCTAAATTATCCATAAAGATGTTAGCTAACAGAAGACTAAGTACATTTCCCATAGGCAAACCATCTTTTTGTAGATATGTTAAATTACTGAAAGTAAAATAAATTTTGACTTATACAAAGATCAAATAATTGGATTAACTGTAACCTTTTAACTAATTACTATTAGTCAAGAAACTATCTAATAAAGGAATACATTATTGTGGAGGTATTCTGCAGAACATGGTATAGAAACTTCAAAGTTAACGAGTTTTGAATGTGGTGGAAGATGTATATTTTGTATCTTAAATATCTATTGATTCTAATGAATTTCTAACAAAGTATTTCGATTTGTAACCTATCGTATTAAGAATTTGGTTGAGTTTCTTGGACAAAATGTGATTAGGTGCATTGCTATATGATACAACTGGTCTAATAGGCGTATTGTGTTCATGTGTTTTGGTGAGTTTAGGTGATTGTGGGTTTTTGTTTATGATTTGTTGCTTTGAAATTCGCTCAGTCCTCAAGAACTTCACTTAGCTAACATGTTTATGCATAATTTAGAAGATCAAATATTTGAATTAAACCTTTCTAAACACATTATATTTTGGTTTCATTATGTTGATGTCATTTCAGCTTGTTTTGACAGTTCTTTTGAGGTTATCAATGATTTTTTAATTCTTATTAATAGTCTCCACCAAACCATAAATTTCACATTAGAAACAGAACAAAACAGGACTATCTATAACTTTTACAGTTAATAACTTAATAACTTTATAGACTTAACTATCAAGGCTTAACGCACACAATCTATGTGAAATTTCCATATACAGAAAACCAACACATACGGACATAACCGTACCAAATTAATCCTGTAACTAAAAATCGCATAAACTAGCAGCTCACAGATCCTTGGTACATAGATCTTTAAGTATTCCACTCACACAGCCAGATTTTAACAAAGAGATTTCAACCATATTAAACATCTAGCACATGTAAATTATTATACTCCAAACATGATTGCTACTTAGGTTAGCTTACAAGGTTAGCTATCAATAGAATATATCCCATTGACAATCAAACAAAAGACACAAATTACATATCTATACCAACATTTGGAAAAATATCAGAAAGAGTTGGACATATGCTACGAAAAACTAACAATTATAAAATAGCCTTTAAAACCAACATTAATACTTTTTCATTCTTATTTAATGCTAAAGACAGAACACACGATATCATGAAATCGAGCATTTACTTTTTGAATTGTTCTTTTTGTAGTTCGATATATACTGAGCAAACATCCCGAAAAATCAAAATACGCCAAACACCTTTTAGAACAAAATCACACAATCACTCCCCCAAAATAATATCAAATTCCTACATTTTTTTTAATAACAAACAAAAATTAGACATTTTAATAGTTTTCGAGATATACAAACACAAACTCAATTGTGCCCTTTAATTTCCCGATACCGGAGTGTTAGATATTTAAGTCTTATTATTTTTATGTTTTTATCTAGTTATCTATTTTTTGTATTTACCTTAGCGACGTGTTTGTTTATATTGATATTACTTCTGATAATGTCAGCTTAGCTGTCGAAACAATTGTCAGGTTATAATTTAACACATGTTGTGAAACTTCTTATTAATTTTTATTCATTTCGTGATTATGGAGTTCCACAAACTAAGGCTCGAGACAGTAAACGCTGTAATACAACTTATCGGTCATTTGTCATATTTATACTACCGATAACACTGCACCTTCAATGAAATTCAGCTATTAGGTTAAGAAAATAAGTTCTATGAATCATATTTCATAAATTGGTACATTCAAACTATTATTAAATGTGCAATTAAAGTAATGATGTACCACAGATTCTGAATTTTTCGCGATGATGGTTTTCATCCAATCACAAATATGATTAATGGAGTTTTCACTTGAGCATCCAATCATTTTTATAATCTCTGCTGCTTAGGATTAGTAGTTTTTACTAGATGTGGAATTGCTGAAGATCGCAGCGAATGGTTAAAAATTGATAGTATCGATGTCATTTTTCTCTGTAGCTTTCTTTGACCACTTCCACAAGTTATTCCTACTCACAGGGATATTCTTGTACCACATGATATATAAACAAATCAATTTATTAGGCAGATACTATTGGTTTCTTAATGATCTAAGACAGGAAGGTTAACATGATCTATTTTTTTAGTGTTTTTT
This sequence comes from Agrypnus murinus, assembly GCA_929113105.1. Taxonomy (NCBI): domain Eukaryota; kingdom Metazoa; phylum Arthropoda; class Insecta; order Coleoptera; family Elateridae; genus Agrypnus; species Agrypnus murinus. The sequence goes on along the minus strand of OV816023.1, from coordinate 76,617,939 downwards.
AATACAAAACATAGCATCATATTAGTCTTTCTGTCCCAGAATTATAAAGCCAAATGTACATCAAAGATGAAAATTTGAGTTTAATTTACCTAACTAGGCATAAATAATTTACCACCCTTAGCAAATACGGAAGTATTTTCAAATATCCCCGCTTTTTCAATTCTCTTTCAAATACGGAGTTGTAAGTTACACTTCCGGTTTTTACTCTCAGTAAAATACTGCAGTGTATACCTAGTAGCGTTTCCTCTTCTTCAGGCTTATTTCAGGACAGCTACATAACAAAATGTGTTTTGCGGGCTAGTAGGCGTATCTTCATGTCACAATTTTGAATTTTTATATATTCACTTGGAGCCAGTGCTGTAGCACTGACCTTCCTTTTTTGATGGACGTGTTGTAACTGCTTACTAAAGCAGTACACAGCTTACTAAAGCATACGCTTAATGCGTATTATGATATGTTTAATTTTGATTATACATGGTGTTCTATAAAAGCAAAATAACAAAGGGTTAATTTTTGTAAATAAAGTACCCTGTATATACAGTATGAGATTAAAGTATGGAATATTTTAAAAAAAGCGAACTCAACCGGTTTTTTTTAAAACCCTGAAACACGTCGATTTTGTTTTTTTAAAAATACACATTAATATGAGCGATTCACCTTCCGACTTTCATTTGTTTCTAAGTTATGACGTCATCACAAAAAAGTTTAAATGACAATATAGACTTTTAATTAATTAATTTTAGTGGAATCCGATAGTGATTTTTCTTCTCTTTATGATCATGCAAATAAATTATAAGGTTGAATAACAAAAATTCTGAGAAAAATCAAGCTGAACATTGTAAATGTATGTTAGCTATGACGTCATCACAAAACATTTAAATGACAATATAGATTTTTAGTAGTGAAATCCGATAGTGATTTTTCTTCCCTTTATGATCATGCAAATAAATCATAAGGTTACATAACAAAAATTCTGAGAAAAATCGAGCTGAACATTTAATGTTCATCGATATTCCCGAGCAGAAATTTGTTATGGCAAACCCTAAAACGATCTGGGCCGGGTCAGGTTCTACTACGGCATGCCCTATTAAGGAATTTATATGTGGCCCTGATCAGGTTCCAATATGGACTGACGTAAAAGGTTGTTCCCTATCAGTCTCGGATATGGATATGGACATATTTGAAAGCCTGATCGGGTTCAGATCTGCCAAGGCGTTACATTTCTGATCTGGCCCTTGTTTAAACTAGGGCAGGCCGGATAGGGGCCCGATTCTAGCCTTATCAAATTTCTGCTCGGGTTATCGTATTTAATAGGAAATGATTCTAAATTATCCTATTAAAACACTACCACATAAAGTTAGATTCAATGTTAGTATTATCCAAGATAACAATAATTCAGACCTTTTTGCTTTATTTTCATTGTTCAGTTTAGAATTTTTCGTTTATTATGTTTTCAAAGTTAAAAGTACCATAATATCAACATTAAATGTTCAACTCGACTTTTCTCAGAATTTTTGTTATGCAACCTTATGATTTATTTGCATGATCATAAAGGGAAGAAAAATCACTGTCGAATTCCACTATTAAAAATCTATATTGTCATTTAAATTTTTTTGTGATGACGTCAGAACTTAGAAACAAATGAAAGTCGGATGGTGAATCACACATATTAATGTGTATTTTTAAAAAACAAAATCGACGTGTTTCAACGTTTTTAAAAAAACCGGTTGAGTTCGCTTTTTTTTAATATTCCATACTTTAATCCCACACTGTATATGTATTATTAAAGCTTATTATTCTTACTTAGATTTTGACCAAAGTGATTATATGGATCTAACCTGGTTTCAGCGTAATTTTTTTTCTGGAAAATCTTGTTTTTTAGTATTCTATTTAATTGCGGTAAATAAGATGCCATGAACAAACGTTATATAAATTATCCTTAAGCTTGTTTAGCTTTCATTAAGCCACAGTTAATATTTATGCAGGTCGACCAAAGATAGCACAGCTCGAAAAAAATGATTTTTCTGATCGTATGATATAAAGATTCAGAAAATCAATAAATTATGTAAGGTAGTCTAAACTGCAAGGTTTACATTCGCATAATGGACGTGGTTGAAGAGAATAAAATAAAATAAAAATCAAATCTTTGTTCCACTTTTGCAGAACACCGTGGGTACCTGAAAATAATTTCAGATTGCGTGCAAGATCTAAGAAAAATTGAAAAGTTTACGAATAAGTTATTGAATCTATTCCATTTCAGACTTCCACCCTGTATATATATTAATTATTATTAAGTCAGTTATCAATAGTTCTGCTGAATGCACTGAGTGTTTCGTATGCTACTGTCGGCAACGTGCGATTTTATTTATATAAATGTAACAATTAAATCGCTAACATTTGTTCTTTTAGGTAGACAAACTGATTGTAAAGCTAATTTGATCAGCGATAGGTTGACAAGTGTTCGTTTGCTATTTAACTTTTGTTTAATAAAATAGTTCTCTAATATTAAGTACAATCGAAGAAAAAATAATGTGTATAACTCGTTTAAAAGCTACGATTGTCCTATACTTGCTCAATCGACTTTCTCCTCGGGTTATAAATTTACCACGCGCCCTATGCTAACTGTATTATTTTTATATGTATTACACAGAGTGAATCAAAAGTCTGGAATAAATTATCAATTTTGCACTTATTTTAAACTTATTCAGGGTTTACGTGCAAAAATATCTAGTATACTGATCAAATCATCTTTTAATCATGATGATCATTTCGATCGTTATCATCAGTCGATCAATTTGACATAAGTTAATCGTTAATAAGTTCGAATTGAACGTTAGTCCAACCGCACAAGTACTTTGAAACGTTTTTGATTGTTTTATAATATTTAGCCTTACAGTTAGGTTTATTTAATTATAACGGACAAATCTAATTATTTTAAACCTTTGATCCTTGGGAGTTTAGGAGGGGGGGGGGGCAAGAAATCAACGCGCCTGAAATCAACAGTAGAACTTTTATTTTGTGCCGTTTTTTAGAAATGTTTAGCAAGTTTTTTTGCAGTTACATAAAATCTTAATTATGGCATTTCTTTTATTTCATTCACCTTTTTTTTTGAAAACCGCATCTTGCTGTTAAATATCAACATTAAGTTGAAAGCTACTTTTTCTTTATTTAAATTGGTTTTTTTGACAGAATAATAAAAAATTGTTTACTATTTATACCAGGTTTGTGGTCTCGTTTTAAACCCGTTCTTTGATTGTTTAAAACGACATTTAAAGATTTGATGATGACGCAGTTCTTTTTTACGATGGACATGTATAACTTTTGGTATTATTGCAGAGAATATTTGTTAAATATAATAAATTTTATTCATAGAAAAATGTTTTCTTAAATTCAGAATCTTGGTCAGAAATTATCTTTTTCCTATGGCATAATAAATTCCTACATTTTGTTCTTTTATGATATTACCGATTTAGTTGGAAATTGGTAAGCTATATGACATAGCTATATGACAATAATCATATGAAATATGATTATTTCATTTAGCTTCTCTTGATTTTTGACATCAAGATAATATTTCAAAGCATTAAAAAGTGCATTTTTGTGAAACACATAATTTAAAAATTATTTAGAATGTGCAACACTGTCATTTTAACCGTTTCAAAACCTAACCTAACAAGAAAGCTGTTAGTGCCAAAACCAAAACATAGGTTGTGCCTTAGTATTAATAAGTCTAAATACACCTAGAAATCGTAAAAAGTCTGATCAAGGTCAAGCTCAAATCTTTAGTTGCTATATTTGGACGACGACATATATTAATAACAAGTTCGACTCATTCATTAATAGAGCAAGTTATGATATAAATTTTAATTTTTTTTATATCAGCATTTTGCATACATTACGCAATTTATTTTTGTAATAAGTTGGCCTTTAAGTTTTTACCAGATATCGTATCTCTTTGTCAGGTGAAAACTAAACAGACTTCGTATTCTTAGCTGTCTGCTATTTTAATTTAGTCTGCTACTCCACATTGCATTTGCTTATATAATTATAGATCCAAACGATTAGTCTTAAACGAGCAATTATTGAGATAATCTTGTCATATTTTTCTCAAATTGCTTGTGGCCTGTGCATAAATATTAAATATTTGATCTGTAGAATTTTCTTTTATGAGGACATCTGTAGTAAGCTGTCAAATTTCATCTCAGACAACTAACTGAACTCCATTTAGCTTATCAAAAAAGTTTTTCGTTAGTACAGAAGAACGACTGTGTCCGTGTTTCCTTCGAACGCCGTGTTTCCTTCCGTTTGTCTGCTCAAGGTTTTGATCACTACCTAACGAAAAACAGACCATCGCTAATTGCAAAAGAACAGGCAAATCTCAAACTTTTACCATAAACATATAGAATAGCCACAACAAAATGGATGCTGCGACCATGTCAATTCTTATTCTTAATGAATTTGTTTGTTTATTTACATTCTGTCTATATTACAATTGTTTTTGTGAATTTTTTGTGGACATGACTGGAAAACTCGGTTTTACATCGACTCACTAATTTCACACTACTATCCATTTTTTTTCTAAAGTCCTGAAGTACTGAACCAAATTAAAAATTTTAAAAACGAGCAAATAGTAAATTTATTTCTACATACAATAGTAAAATATTAAAATTCTAAATTGCATACTTTTGTTTTTATCGGTTGATACGTAATAAAAGGTGCCCATTTTTAGAGACAATTCCATTAAAAGTAAGTTAAATATTTTTTTCTCAGAAAGTATATGCGATATATCTATGAGATTTTTGTACGGGTTAGAAAGAAATCTTGTGGTTGTTATGCTATTAATTTTCAGACAAATAAGTGTTTTATTTAAGATTTATATACAAAAATAGCGAACCATGTTTTCTTGTTCATTAATAGAGATAGCGTCAATTTCTTTTCGTTAAATGAACACAAAGAATTGTTCCTAATTTTAACATTAAAAGTACTATAACAAAAAAACTTTTTTGTCTAAACTGCTTGTCACTAAACATCGTTTTTTTGTTACAGCGTTCTTATTGTTAAAATTAGAAACATTTTTTAAAGAAAATAATGTCTACACATGAAAATTGTTAACTTAGCGAAAAAATTTTGAGGCTATCCAAAAGAAATTGACGTTATCTCTATTAATAAACAAGAAAACATAGTTCGCTATTTTTTCATATAACTTTTAAATAAAACACTTTTTTGTCTGAAAATTAATAGCATAACAACCACAAGATTTCTTTCAAACCCCTACTAAAATCTCATAGATATAACGCATATACTTTTGAGAAAAAAAATATTTTACTTACTTTTAATGAAATTGTCCCTAAAAATGGATACGTTTTATTACGTATCGCCCGATGAAAACAAAAGTATATGCTTTTGAAATATAATATGCTACTGTTATATGTAGAAATAAATTTACTATTTAATCGTTTTTAAAATAATTAATTTGGTTCAGTACTTTACGAGCAATACGCTTTCAAAGTCAGATGACTCTAAACAAAATGGATAGTAGTCATATTAAGTGCGCTTCGGTATAACTTTGGATAGCTTCTATCTTGGAAATGGTTAACTCTACTAGTTACTAGCTACTAACTTAATACTATGTTGTGTTAATTTACTAAAAGTTGTATAGATTGTAACGTAAGTATAATACAGCGAAGAAAATGGCGTATAAATGTATATCTTTAATTTTGTACGATCTTATTCTTGTTCTGCTTTTTTCAACTCTTTAACTGTTTGCAAACCAATGCATTAGGGTGAGCCGCAAAATTAAAAAAAAAATTTCAAGTCGTAATACCAGCGGTAAAAAAAATAAAATCAGTTTATATCTTCCGATCGCGCATGTGCTCTAGACTTTGCCGAAATTTGGAAAAATTCACATTTTCACGGTAATTTTTAACATTTTTAAATTAGCCTCTTCCCGAATGTAATAGCTCAAATTCTGATGTATTAGAACCACAGAAAATAATGTTTAAATTTTATTTAAATCCATCAACATCTTCAGGTCGCGCATTGCCTTCAAAGTTAATGAAATTTTGAAAAAAAAATTACAAATAAAGGTAGATCACAGTTCAAGAAAAAAAATACTAACAACTTACACGTTTTTTTTTTGGTTTTCTTTATTGAATACAAGTTTAAATGTTTAAAAACAAATTATTTTATTAGTAATATTTATAAACTGATTTTTTTATTGAAAAACTAAGTTTTTGTGTGGAGAGTTGTCCAAGAAGTCCAAGAAAATCATGCAGAACAATTGATCATCTCCGTTTTCACTCATTCTTATCTGAAGGTACTTTAAATTCTGATTTATGGGCGAAAATAGGCATGGTTGATCTTGACAGCAGAGTCGTTCTGATAAAACCATCCCTAGACTCAGCTCCGCAAACTTTTCCTGAGGCTTCTGTCACGCGTTTCACACATCGCTCAGCTGCCTGTGTGTGAACTGGGAATGTCTTGAATGTTATATCCCAATTAGGGACTGAGTCACTTTGAATATGTGATTTAATCTCATCGTCACTGATATCTTTTAATAATGGAGGAGAAGGTAAATCACAGTCCATCCAGTTAATTATTTCCGAGTAGTCTTGAGCCTTGAAATTGAGTTTTGGCGGCATGAATGTTCTGATAGTTGTTCTCATTTGATCTAACTGTTTCGCCTTTAGAATTCGTCGAAGTCCGAGCTCTCTTATGTGTTTTGTATTATCTTGTGTCATGGCTAACATTAAATGTTCTGGATGAGCGAAAAAGCCATTTCGTTCGATCACAGGGTCGATAATATTACGTAAATCTTCAGGCAAGTACCTTGAAGATTGTATTGACTAGTACACAAGTCTTGGTCCCTCTGTAAAGTATTTACTTGTTTCAATACTTGTTTAATACGTTTACGAGACAGTGTTACGTGGGGGGGCGTCGTGGTCTTTGACCCGAGCGATTTACGACGAGCGCGAGAATTTGTTAGATTTGACATTGATTCTTTTTCTTAATCATTATCGATTCGAGTAAGAGTCGACTAGAGCTATTACATTTAAATATTCACAAGTTAAATAAGATAAGAAATATCGTAAAAATGTGAATTTTTCCAAAATTCGGCAAACTTTAGAGGACATGCGCGACCGGAAGATATAAACCGGTTTTATTTCATTTTTTACCCCTTTTTAGTCTGCCAAATCCGCAACTTTTCCGTGGTATTATGAATTGAAAAAAGCTTTGAATTTTTCCGGACCACTCTACTATGCATTCAATACAATGCCGTCAAATTGAAAACTGATTTTTAAAAATCTATATCAAATGTTTTGTTCACTCCTAAATTAAAAGATCAGTGCCATCTACCAGATAATTTACTTAATCACAATCATTTTATTTGTATTCTTTTATACTTTGAAAACAATTGATAGCTTAAAGAATTGCTAAAACGCCGACGTTCTCCAAGAAGAAGAATAAACACTTCACAACGACGTTCCCTCATACCTGTACTCGAGTAGAAAACTTAATAGAAAAAAGGGGTTAATAGTATAAAGTATACACTTTAGCAATCGCAAGTCAATATAATATACATACAGTAAAGGCTCGCTAATTCGGACTAATTAAAACAGGGGCAATCCGAATCATCACGGTATCCGGATTACTGCGTCTGCAGAGTTACAATGCTATATTTGTACATAAATGCAATTAAAACATTCTGCAAAAACATTTATTTAAAAATAAATAAAACTACGAAAATATTTACGCAAAAATTGCTTTAAAAACAAAAAATAATATTACGCATTATTATGTCGTTAACCAATAAAGGCTGTGATTTTTGTTTGTTCCGTGTTTTTTGAACTTAATACGTTAGTTATGATTTTTTAAAAATCTTCCGGCATCACAATTGTTTCAAATTGTCATCACAATTTTCTACCGCCCTTTGCAAAGCCACCGCTTTGCAACTGTTTCTTAAAGGGCTTCACTGCGTGCGAATCATTGAACAGCTTTTCTCCTGCGATTTTTAACACACGCAAATTGTGTCTTTTTAAAATTAAGTATCCAATCTTTACTTACCCTGACGTCATCGTTTTGAAAACATCTTTTATAAAGTCACAGCAGAATGCAGAGTATACGAAACAGCGGAACCAGTCGCGATACGACGTATGTGCTATCAGGCTCGTACGCTATGTGTACGAGCTTACTGCTGGATAGATGCTTTGCCTTTTCGGCCAAAACTTCGGAGGATATTGGTGACATATTTAAAACCATGCAAACAACTTTGGATCCATCTCTAGATATTCCGCAGGTTTTAACGTTTTTTAACTTTGTTATAATGATCCTTCAGATTTTGTAACAAATCTGGAAATGTTTAATATTTAAAGTTACAATGCGGTCTTTTTACATTTAACAATTTTTAAATTTAGCACAAAATATTTTTATATACAGATGCCGGAGACACATAAAGTCGTAATTCGTAAAAGAAGTATCAGTTCTTTTTTAACTTAAACCTTTGTAACTAATATGAATTATAAAGTTGCAACGTAACCACTTTTAAAAAATACGTGACTTTTTATAATAAGAATTTGTCATATATAACTATAATGTAAACATAAATAAAATAATAATATATTAAAGAACGAGTTTCATAAGGCAAGATTTATTGCACGAGTTTTCTAAAGGTCGAGTGCAACAATGACTTATGAAACGAGTTTTTTATGCTATTTTTTCTATTTTGCTTCTTTTATTCCCTTTTTAAATAAAAAAATCGCATTTTCAAAATTTAGGGATTTTTAGGATAGTTGACAACACTGATGCGACATTTGAAAATTCATTGATTGACACAGAAAATTGAGTGAAGTTTTTGTCAGTTTTCTGTTTTTTTCAATTATTTTTCAACGCTACCAACTTTGAAAAAGTTGGGCTATTAAAGCACTCAAATGAGCTATTAACGCACTGTTTTGGGTGCTTTAACAGATTTATTATAGACCCAAAATAGAAAAAATCTTATTTATTTTATCTACAACGGTAGTTTTGTAAAAAATTGCACATCTGAATACCCATTCCATTCGTTACTGTAAACAAAACTTGATAAATAAAAACAATTAATTTTAAAGTTCGGATTATCAAAACCTTAAATCCGGATTACACTGTAATCAATGTAAATAAATTGCTAGTCCGGAGTATAGTGGTATTCGGATTAACGTAGATTCGGATCAACGATGCTTCAATGTATGTCTATATTCTTATACAACCAAAAACAGGTCTAGAAATTTCAATCCGTGTTTTTAGTTTTATTTTAATAACTAAGAGAAGTATTATTTTGGAAAAATAATAATATTTGTATAGCTTACGTAAAATTGTACTGCTCGTAAATACTCTTATAGATACTGGAAGAACAGTTTAGACAAAAAGACTAAATTCTTTGAGTTGAGAATGTTTCTAAGCTCAAACATTATGGACTGACGGACTGTGGACAATTTGAAGTGTGTAAACCTACCATCGAATACTGAAGATTCTATGGATGGTAAAGTGTTCTTCTCCACCAATATTGAGATTCTCATAATTGAGAGATCTTATAATTCAAATTAAAAAAGCAGATGCGGGCCGCGTAAATCTTGTGGTTCGATAAAGAAGAAACAACATATAGTTCAATATTTTTAATATAATATTTTCTAAAATGTTTATAACAGAATAAAACAAAGTGATTGATCAAAATATATATTTTTCCTCAACTGCTGGAATATAGCACTATATCAAATGATTCTGTAAAGAAAGGAAGTACATTTCAGAACTGTTACTGGTCACTATAGCAACTGTAACAAAAGAATTTTGTGTAAATAACGACAAAAAACAAGGACGTTACGCGACACACTTTTTTTTGAGGCAAGTACCTCCAAAACATTTTTTTACATCACTAATGCGAAATAATTAGAAATTCTCAATTAACTAATAATAATTTATTTTTTCTTTTATAATATTAAAATATCAAATTAATTTCTTATGACTTAAAGATTAAATTTGACGTTTCTATTAAACTCTTACTTGCTACTACTGTGACGTCACGAAAACAAAAACTAATCCTAACTTCATCATATTTTCAGTAAACGCACATCCCTGTCGAAACGTCTAAAGAAAGTTCTTCGAATTCTTAATGAAATAGGGGCGATCATTACACGTTTATATGTATTTTTGAATTATATTAATACAAAATTATCTTGGAAACAAGAATTCCATAATAAATTACAGTAAATAAAAAGTAATTTAACGTCATGCTGTTCTATTCTAAACAGTTCTCTTACGGAGAAGACTATATACAGTTAAAAGTAGTTGGAGAAAAAATAGTATGTTTCATTCATACAAAAGATGCGTTTTTGGACTTATATAAGACGGCCAGGCTATCGTGTCAATAATCACTTAATTAAACAAATAATTACAAGTTTAAAACGATGCCCATCAACGGTCAAAACAAAAAAAATTATATCCTACTATAATATAAACGCGAGAAAGAGTCTCATCAGAGTCGACACCGAAGTCTCCAATATTAACAATAGCGGACAGAAAGTTGGTATTTGTCGCCCACAGTTGTTTGGTAGCAGGCAGTCAAGGGTTGACTGTAAAATGTCTTTCTGTCAAAGTGCCATACAATGTCCATACGTCTTTGCTAGGGCTCAACCGATTGCAAAATCTTACAGATAGTAATGCCGATGTAAAACAAAATAATTCAAAAAACAAATGAAATAATGTTGATTTCTCTCCTTGAGAAAATTTATAAAAAATACATAAAGTTGCTTTTTGCTGTTACTACCCTAAAGATTACAAGGGAAATATGCGACTTGCAACTTCACGCCTTCCGTGCAAATGCGAAGCGAAATGATTAATTCTGTCGAACTTAATGAGCTGCCAGCAAAGATCGATTTTTTACTTATAAATCGGGGTACATTTGCCGATGCCGATGTTTGAATCTTTGGACAATCGGCGTCAATGCCGATGCCGAAGCCGATGTATTGGTCGAACGCTATTTTTTGTCTACTTGACATATACTTTAAAAAAGAACTCCAAAATGTTAAGCATGAATGCAAGTTATTTGGATCTCACTAAGTTTCAAAGTCTTAATACACAATATTTATAGCACGAAAGTTACTCATCTTCGACCACTATAGAAAGTTATACATTCCGCACAATCTAGTAACCGTAAAAATTATTCATTGCTCATAATCTGTAAACTGAAAGGTAATGACCGTGGACAATGATTTCCCACGTTCAGTAGTTTTATTAAAACGCCATAGATGTCAACACATGCAAAATTATAATATTATTAATTATTTGAAATATAAAAGTTATAAATTTTAGATAAAGGTAAATTTATTTTGTTTAATTAATATTTTACGCTTCTGAGGGAAATCGAACCCTGAACCGTCTGCTTACTAAGCCTGACCTCATACCGTTCACCTACCTAGACGATCTAAAATAATTTAGTAATTCTTAGTATATAAAGTTATTATGAAATTGTTATTCAATTAACGTAAAATTGATAAATTTTTTATAATATTATATAATTGTTAATATAATATTATTAATTATTATTGCTAAATTACAATAAAAAAATCTATAATTAGCTGCATAATTCACAAGTGCAAGCGCAATGGGTACACATAAAGCTATCTTCCTTGTCATCGCAATATGTTTACATGCCAGATTATGTTTACATTTCGCAGCAAATGGGTTATTAACTTTGACATTTGAATTGTGATTGTTTATAAAAAATTAGTTTTTGAAAACGAGTAGCGTTTTTTTGAGTGCGAGTTTAGCTGTAAGTACTAAATAGTAGATTGATTGAAATTATACGGATTGTAAACGTATTATTACTACTGTCTTTAAAAATCTAATATTTACTTTCGTCGTTTTCGAAATGCTAGATTTATCATGATTGAATCCGACGATGGGAGAATGGAGTGATGCTCACATTACATCTCTTAATTTATTGCCAGAGATTTCACGTAAAAAATATGAATGCGAGTGTAAATTCTAGGTTAAATATTTTTCTTGGCTTTTGGTGTTTTATTACTTTTTTGTGGTCGTAGATAAAGTATAGTGTGCAACGCGTGCAAAAACGCCAATTTCACACTCGTGTGATTTCTTCTTCTTTACACTCGTGAGAAATTGGCACTTTTCTGCACTTGTAACACAATATACTTATTAATTTCAACTACAAATGTAAAAAATAATGATAATAAGAAAAAAATGACAAATTCATATTTTTAAAATGTACTAAAAACTATGTATATCTAATAACAGTGTAGAAAATATTTGTGGTATTTGGTTTTTCAGATAGATAGCCTACTACCTAATGTAGCATTTGTCAAAGTTAACCTCAAAATTTACAATAAGTCAAGTGTTTTAAAATTTTGTGTAAACGAATACAAAAAATATTGTTCCCAATTTGCTTGCCCTCTTTTAAAGTAGTCCGCTAAAGCGTCTTGTCTTAAATCTCGGCTTTGAGCCTAAAAATAGACGTGACGGGGCACGCAAGGACAGACAGGAATAAGGATTTTAGGGTAGTTAAGGAACTACCCTAAAAGACTTTCAGTTCAGGTATGCAAAAAGATATTGCAACCTGAAAGGACCACGCACGTTTTTATGGAAATTGGATCCCAGTCAAATTGACTGGAATTTTGATATGTTGTAGTTTATATCATCCTGAAAAAGTTTCCATGGCCACGAAGCTCTAAAATTAATAATTTCGGAGTTACAGAGCACGAAAGGCAGGAAAAATTCATACTTCGGTTTATGGATTTTTAACACGTACAGCCTCGGTAACTCATTTTTTGTGTATATTTTTTATTTTTGTTTTGATTAGCACAGGTAATTATGTTGCTTTGCTTTTGTGTGAATTATGTGGAATTATACCGGGTGTCCCATTATATTTTGCCCTCTTTATAAACCTATGTAACTTTTGAATTAATTGAAATAATGAAATGTGGTGTTCACTAGTATTCTTATTTTTCAAGTTTTTTCTGAGTATCTGTCTTTTTTATAATTTTCTGTTTAATTGGAAATGACATAGCGTATTTTCGGAGATCGGGCAACTTTGTGATTTCAAATGGAACATCCTGTATATTTTTCCACAGTTGGAAAGCCCATTCTCTCCCCTTTTCTAAAGTGCAATACCCGTCATGGTTATTACACAGGGTGATGGTTTTATCAGCTCTTAAAATAAATACTACATGTTATTGAAATGCTACGAAAAAGATATGTCTTTAACAGCATTACCCCCGAGGTGTTAGGTAGAAGCTATGGCATCTTGGTAAAGCGAATAGATAAATGTATCCAAGTTGATGGACGTTATTTTGAACATCTTTTATAACTAATGTTTAATGATTTGTTTTTTCTTAATTGATTATTGTTTAATAAGTATCCTGTTACCCTTTGTTAGATCGAGATTCATATGTACATTTTGAATATCAGCAATTGAAGTAACATGTACTTGTCAATAAACTAATTTGACGTTTACACTGACGTTTTCTTTTATTTCCATAGTCTACTTTCCGAATCATTATATTTTTTCGTAGCATTTCAATAACATGCGGTATTGACTTTAAGAGCTTATAAAACCATCACCCTGTATAATAACCATGACAAGTCTGGTACTTTTGGAAAGGGGGGGCAATGGACTTTCCAACTGTGAAAGAATATACAGGGTATTCCATTTGAAATCACAAAGTTGCCTAATCCCCCGAAAATACGCTAACGTCAAAATATAATAGGACACCCGGTATAATTTCACATGATTCACATTATGTAAGACAACATAATTACCTGTGATAATTAAAACAAAAGCAAAAAGTATATACAAAAAATGACGTTACCGAGGCTGTACGTGTTAAAAATCAATAAACCAAAGTATTAGTTTTTCCTGCCTTTCGTGCTCTGTAACTCCGAAACTATTAATTTTAGAGCTTCGTGGACTTTTGATCAGGATGATATAAACTACAACATATAAAAATTTCAGGCAATTTGTTCGGGATCCAATTTCCATAAGAAACGTACCCCGCACGAAATCGCCATTTCATCGGGCCTGGAGGTAAACGAACAGTTTTGATGACAATTTCCATTGTTTAAATGTAAGTGTCGAAAGTAATTTCATCTGTAGTAATCACACTGTTTTGAATAGCATGTTAAGTGATTTTTTTTGATAATTTAGATGATGATTTTTTTCAAATGTTAAATTCCACGAGTAAAACTTACAAGGACATTGAATCTTCAACAAACAGTAAGTGTTATTCATACTTTTTAAATATTGTAAAAGAATCAACGTATCTGTAAAATGTCAAAAGGGGCGGATTATTTTTGACTAGAAATTGAAACCTTAGCTATCGAATTTCGTCCCACAGTTAGATATTCTCTTGTAGTTGATTATAGATACATGTGAGGCCTATAATGGATATACAATTTTTGTATAGAATTATTTATAACTATAATTAACTCTATTATAACTAATTAAGTATCTAGTAAATTTAAACTTTCCCTGTTGCGGTTTCACTTTTTCAGAGATTCAAATTGAAATCTTTAAATTTGAGATTTTAAAGATTAAGATATCCTTGATTTCAACGTTTTACAGACTAGAGGTCCATAATTAACTAAAGCTTAGAATTAAATCGTTTTCGGGTTTTAAAAATAAGGTTATTCAGTTTGTAAGTGCTAAAACTTATAACGGTTAGAAATTTAAAATATTTTAAGCATCATCGTTTCTGAGTAACTTTTTCCGAAATGTTATTAAAGTGGGTTATCTCTTTCGTATCTCTGTTTTTCTTGAAATCTGATACAATGTAGGAACCCATATACACTTTCATTTCCGCGTTCTTTCTCATGCCGTATATGCCCAAACTCTGAAAAACCCTGATATACCTAATAACTTCGAGTTTTTTGCATTGGATTGATTTCATCAACTTGTCGATTGGTACTTTAAACTCCGGTGAGCTAAAAATTAATAGTCATTCATATGCTGCTAGCAGTACTGGGCTATGTAGAATGTACATTGTTGACAGGATGAGAAGGTTTTTATATTGGACTCAAACTAATAGAAGCTGAACTAACTTTTAGTTTAAAGATCAAGTGAGATTCCGTACCATGGTCGTGTGTAACGAAATACATCTGCAGTAGAACAAATAAATCTGAGTAATAAAAAATTACCATTGACCTTTGACTTCAACAACATTTTCTTCGGCGTAAATTTGATTCTCTTTATTTCGAGTGTCCATTGTCAAAAGTCTTGCCAACCTATCAAATCAATATATTTTGAGTAGGTCTCAGTCTTAGCAGGTATCAATAGTAGTTGGTGCTTGAAAAGGATCTTAAAGATAAAGTTAGGTATATTAGTTGATATACGGAGTCATTTAGAGCATTAGAAGTTCTAATCAGAAAATGATCATGAGGTCAATTCCTAATAATCAAGAAGTTATATACAATTGAAGTTCGTCATGTTATCAAGACTGGCTATCTTTGTCATAGTTAGTAAGCTGATAGTGAGATTTGACATACCTTAATTATTTAAATTATTAATTATTAAAAAATCTACCATTTTCTATAACAATTGAATTTTTATCCTCTAAAGAATATGGGTCATTCTTTCTGAACTCAACCACCGGCTAGATCCAGAAATTGGCGCAACTTAGAAAGGCTAGCGGAGGCTCATTTTATAGCTTGAAACCTCTACTTTCGAATGTCATATGAAAAAATTTATATTTGTCCCTTAAAACACGGTAAACACGTATACAGGTCCAAAAAAATTGTACAAGTTGAAAAAATTAGAAAAAAAGTATTTTTTTAAACTTTTTTAACGGCATCGCATTCTTCGTCAAAGAATACATAAATTTTGTCCACTGCGTTCTTTTCCTAGAGCGATTCAATTTCGAGCAAAACTGAGAACAACAATTTGCTATTTTTGAAAGTTTATCATTTTTTCATCGAAAATGACGTCAGATAGAAAAACATTTATAAGAGTAAAAAATACTTATTTTTACTCGATGAATACGGGAAAAAAATTACAGACCGATATAAAGCGATTTTGAAAATTTTCATCAATTTAGAAGGTTTTAATTATATTATCATAGATAGGCAACACCTACAACCGTAATTTTCAAAATCACTTTAAATCGGCCTGTAATTCATTCAAGTAATTTTTTCGTATTTATTGAGTAAAAATAAGCATTTTTTTACTCTATCATTTGTTTTCTATCTGACACCATTTTCGTTGAAAAAAAATAATAAACTTTCAAAAATGGCAAATTGTTGTTCTCAATTTTGCTCGAAATTGAAGCACTCTAGAAAAAAACGCAGTGGACAAAATTTATGTATTTAATTAAAAAATGTTTCTTTTATTTTTCAGCGCTTAAAATTTTTTTTTGAACTGGATACGTGTTTACCCTGTTTTAGGGGTCAAATATAAATCTTTTTCATATAGGAGACATGTGACATTCGAAAGTAGAGGTTTCACGCTTTAAAATGATCCCCCGCTGGTCTTTCTAAGTTGAGCCAATTTTTAGACCTAGTCGGTGGTTGAGTTCAGAAAGAATGATCCATATATTTATTCACAACGCATAATCTTTAAAATACCTTAAGAACTGAAAACTAATTTAATAACTACACCAAAACACTATTTTGACAAATGTACAACTTCAAGGA
The DNA here is from genome assembly GCA_929113105.1 of Agrypnus murinus. Classification (NCBI taxonomy): domain Eukaryota; kingdom Metazoa; phylum Arthropoda; class Insecta; order Coleoptera; family Elateridae; genus Agrypnus; species Agrypnus murinus. The sequence goes on along the minus strand of OV816023.1, from coordinate 76,601,268 downwards.
AACACATTTTCAGCAAATCCTTATCTGTAGTTCCATAATTAGTATACCTCTAACATTGTGGAAACAGTAGCATTGAAAGGAGCAAAAATCTCCAGTAACTCTTTACTTTGTGATAGCCGGACATAGGTTTGCATCTAGTGCTCTGCATCACCCTGTATAGTACACGGTTAAATCTATTACATCCTTGACTTCCTTCTCCTTAAAAGATAACAACTGAAATATATTCTTAAAATGTTTTAAGAATGTTATATTATATAAATTATTAGAGGCGGCTCTGACGATAACAGTTGGCTTGCAAATAGAAATCTGTATGTACACATGGGTTTTCGATATAGTAGAGTCAATTTTTGCATTAAGTTCTTATTTTTTACTATCTAAAGATAGAGACTTGGAATCTTTTTTAATGCCTTTAGTACTGGACCAATATAAAATGTAATATGTTTAAAATGGTGGTTGAGACCCCCATTTTGTACCCTTAATTTAATAACGCAACCAAATTAAGCGAAATTTATGTTAGGAGGGTTCTTGGGGTCGCTGATTATGAGTCCAATGAGAAAATTGAAAAATCCAAAATGGCGGACCCAAAATGGCGGTCCTAAAATAAGACTTTTGAGATTGAGAATGCGATTTACGCCATTTCTATTGATTTTAGATAGAAATTTAAAGAGTCAAAAAGTGTTTAGAATGTGATTTTGCAAAGGAATACACTATTTTGGTTACCTTATTATGTAACCTCTTCGCTCTACCCTAGTAGTAGAGTCAATTTTTGCATTAAGTTCTTAGTTTTTACTATCTAAAAATAGAGACTTGAAATCTTTTGTAATGCCTTCAGTACTGGATCAATATAAAATGTAATATTTTTAAAATGGGGGCACGCCCCCTCGGGGGGTTGAAAACCCCATTTTAAACTCCCAATTTAATTAAAATAAGTGTGGCGTGCTCGAGCGCTTGCATGATACCACACTGCAGTTAGCCGGAGCGGGGTGATAATAAGTCGCTGCGCCCCAGGTTCGAATCCAGCTGGCAGATTTTTTAATTTATTTATTTTACAAAACATAATTTAAAATGCAATTATTCTTTTCGAAAATATCCATTTTTTGCAAAATTTTAATAAATTGCGGCGTTTTTTTTTTGTTTATTTCTCATTTTGCTAAATGTTTTGTTTTACTGCTTACTAAAACTTTCCACATTCTCTGTTGTATTTTACTGGTCTTAAGATTGATAAATAATAAGTTATGTAGTAATTGTAATTGAATCAGGAGTGCAAGGCATACCATTTTCCTGGAAACAAGATATCACAAATTTACTAATCTTCGTTAGTTCCTAACTATTTGTTATTTCAAATCTTGTTTTGTAAAAATATAGAAAAGAGAAGTTGAGATCTGTCAGCTGAAATCTAACCTGGAGTGAAACTCTACGTACTATCGATATGTGATATCACTTCGTTGCCATTGAAAACCTACTCTGTGTTGATTTCAAATGCACTCTTGTTTCGCTGCCATAAAATAACTGTCGCCTCTACGCGATCATTCTTAAGCTGTCGTTTTTGAAATAGAGAATTTCACCTATATTAGTAAGAGAGAAAGATAGAGGGAATGGAAGGTAGCACTCGTTATCGTCGTTAGTATTATTTTTACGTTTGGTTGTTAAATGAATGGGAATCTAAATAAATAAATATAAACTATTTGGCATATTACAATTATCTCTTATTTCGTCTTTGGATAGTATAGTGACGAAGACCTTCCAAATGCTCATCTTCTTCAACCGCAAGTACAGTCTTTAGCAAATGTCTTGTCCCGAGTAAGCGCGCTGCTGCTTTAAGAATCGAAATACCCCTTATACTGTGTAGGAAAGAGACCGAATTAGACAGAGATGAACAACTACCTGGACAAGATATTTAAAATCTTTAAAGTTTGTTTTGAAAACATGCTTGTAAATGTATTGTTACTCATTCTATTCAAAATTTCTTTGACACACTTTATAAAATATCCCTTTTAAATGGAAGCATCTACTTATTATCCAAAGTTGTATAGGGTATTTATGTTTCATTTTTTACCTTTAACAAAAAAATAACTAAAGAGTGAATCTACTGAACCTAGTTTACTCCCGTTAATATGTGTAATAATCTTTATTAGCATTAAAATTAAAAACTTTTACTTTTGCAATTTTATATTAAAAGTGTCTTGATTAGACGATTGTAGTAATTCAAACCTGAAACTTGTTTTAATTTGTTCGCTAGATTTAGAAATTGATATTCAATTACATAGTCACAAGAAATGCATATTAAAATAAATTTAGTATGAAATACCTGAATAACTGTTATTTTTTACCTGCTACGTAAATTCATATGATTTCAGAGAAACACCTAAAGGCTTACTTTCCGCTTTAACGAATGAACGGTTATAATTTTATAATCTTTTCATTCATGGAATTGACAAGAAGCTTAAACTTTAAGATAACAACAAAGTGAAATATTTTTAAGCATTTTTGCTTATACCGTGGTTGTGTTATATATACCGTGTTTTTGAGTTTTCTTCATTTAAAGATTTATTTATAAAAATCATATTGTATTTATACAACATATAAATATTATATTAAATGTTTAAATACGCCTCGTTTCTATGGCCACTCTGATTCTACTTTGGAAACTCGGTGAATGGTTATTAGTATGTGAGAATGACTCATTGTTAACACTGGCTCATTGTAGGGCATTCTCCTCTGTTGTAATATTTTTATATTAATTTATTTGTTTTGTAAAGGATAAATGATAAACCGTTCTACCTTACTTTTTATAATTGTTAATTTTGATTATTTATTATTTTTAGCATTTTTTACAATAAAAACTTATTACAGTTAGCACTAAAAACTTAGTTTTTTTAGTGTTTACAAAATAATTAAACTTTGTAAATAAACAAATCAGACGCGTAAATAAATTAATAGAGTTTATAATAAAATATAAAAAAAGCGTACGATATTTATTTCTTAAAATAGAAGAAACTAAAGTAGAAGTGAAAGGGCTGTTTTGTACTCCAGTAAAATAAGAAACTCACTTGAAACTAGAACTTTTTACTACTCTGTTGTTGTTATACAACGCCACTGTAGGTAGGGTAGCAGCCTTTAAAACTGATTATATTTTAACGTGTTCCATTGTAAAAAGAAACTACGCTCCGAAACGTATGTCCTTTCTTTTACCAGATTTGTTAAATGTGTTGCCAGCTCGGGACAAGACATTTGCCAAAGACTGTACATTATTATACTGTACACAATATGTACAGGCATTCTCTAAAATAAAATAAGTACGACTAGTTAAACATCTGTAACTCGGCTGCAGCCGCACTTAGGGCCTACGTAATAATAATAATCGCCCCCTCCCTCCCGTACAAGCTTATAGCTTCTGGGGCCTGGTTTCCAGGCTATGGGTTGTATCAATTATTATTATCATTATTATTATATAAACAACATTTTATGCTTACCTTTAAAAACAATCTTATACTAATACACGAAAATGAAGAAACTTCTGTATTTACACTTTCAAATAACCTTAAGTGAAAAACAAACATTCATACATCAAATTTTCAAAAAGTACAGCATTTCCAACTACACGCGATAACAATTAAACTAGAAAGTTGCCCGATATATTTAGAACAGTTAGTAAAATCTCTGAACTTCAACGAATAGAAGTCGATACTTGCACATAGTTAAATAAAGATAGATTTGATTGCAATTGTCGATATCAATAAAACTGAAACGGCAGCGACTTCGGGTTATCACTTCGCTCCGGCTAACTGAACTGGACTAGGTGTATTTTCTTTTATTTTCAGGATATGAATACTGTTTAAACTAATAAACAAAATGATAAACAGAAATAATAATCTTATTTACTTTGGGTGATTTTACAATCCCTAAGTTTGATTTCCAAATGATGAGTATTTTAATTTTTTACGTTGGCATTGCATCATTATTGTATATTACTTATAGATATATGCAAACCGTGCTTGTTTTGGTAGGTATACAACTCTCAACTGGCCAGACCTCTTTAAAAAGTCGGCACTTATAGTGCCAGATAATTGCCTCGTCAATTTTCAACACAAGATTGCTACAAATCAAAGCAGCACTTTTGAGCAATAAAATGGCAAAAGTAATTCACCCAATCCTTCAGAAGAAGATCTTGTCCTAATAAAAGTACTAGAACAACCAACTATCAGTACACTGGGCTCTAAGTAGTGTAAGATTACATCCATGGTTCAAGGGGCAGTAGAATAGCGTGGGTTGTTACAATGAAGTATCATGGGAAAGATATAGCACGATAAATAACCATTTCTGCCTAAGTAGCTGAATGAATTTATGTAATTGTTCGTTTCTTCACTTCATCTGGTAAACTTCACATAATACTATTTTATTCTACGATTTTTAAATCACCATCAAAAGTAATCCTGAAAGAATAAAAAGCAACTCCATTGAACGTCTTAGCGAATCTTCAACAAATGAGTCATGTATGTTTGTAGATTCAGGTAAATGTTATGGAATTAGGAAAATAATTTCCATTCCAAAAAAGAGCTAATATTGCATCGATAACGGTCCTGCAAATATTAACTCTGCACAATAAATTTTTATGAAAAATGGTTTGACATCATTTGAACACCAAAAACACTTTGGTTGCCTGGTATCACAGTCTCGCGTTTCTCCGCCACCGTGCTAAACATTAATCGTCTCCATTAATCCAATAATTCCTCAATCACCAACTATACAAAAAAAATAAAAACTTTATTTGAAATTTTTGTCTCCATATGCTCCTTTCATATTTCAACAATTCTCATAGTGCTGCCTCCATTTTTGTAAAATAATACTAAAATATTTGGTAGTTTGTGATTTAAACCAATAGTATTTAAATGAGAACAGCTGAGCAATTTCCGTTTAAAGCCATAAACTAAAATTTTGGAATGCATTGATGCATTGTTATAATGAAACGAAATTGCTTGGCGCAGCAAAAAAGTCACCATAACTCTCTCACAGGCATACCAACAGAGAATATTCCAGCCTCGCAAGTTTCTAAGGCTCTTCTGAATATTTCTTCAGAGTATATGTTGAATAACAATGGAAATAAAACATACATTTGTCTAACTCCTCGCAGAGATGAACTTTTTCAAAAGCCTTCTCAAAGTGCGCAACCAGGCTTTTGGTAGCATAGTAATTGTATATAATAATACAATTACTACAACCCATAACCTGGAAACCAGGCCCCAGAAGCTATAAGCTTGTGCGGAAGGGAGGGGACGATTATTATTATTATTACGTAGGCCCTACGTGCGGCTGCAGCCGACTTACAGATGAAGCAGCGCAAATCCCACATTTGTGTCACAGGTAAGGAAAACTGCAGAAAACCTTAACTAGATCTGCCTGTAACAGGAGTCGAACCTGGCCCGCTTTGGTGAAAGTTCAGCACGCTAGACATTACACTACCAAGGTTGTTACTACCAAGTATATACAATTAAATACTTAAATAAAATCAACTAGGATTGAACGTTTTTTGGCTTCTAGTTATATTAGCTTCGGAAGTTCTATTGATATTTAATCCGGCGCTAGGACATCTTTTGAATTTAAGACTTTTTATTGCTTACGAACCTACAAACACCATCACATCTTTTTTATTATTTCTAAGATTGTCTCCTTTTTAACAACATATACCATCTTCTAGTTCCTTCTATTGTCTTTTACTATTGTACTATGCATACTATGTAGTTTTTGTAGTTGCTGGAAGTTTTCGCGGAGAATTCCAGTCTAATGGGGATTGACATTGACACGGGGCCTGCGGTTTTACTTATTAGAGAAGAATGTATGTTTTAATTTCTCGTCTTGGTAGTTGTTTTCTTAGGATCTGGCTTTCTTAGTTTACTTTATAACTACTTTGTGTAAAGTGCGATACTCAGTTTCAGTATTATTGGTCTTCATAATTCTTTGCCGGTCCATCGTCTCTAATATACTTTTTATCATCCACTATTTTCTTCTTTTCTTTGTTTCAGGCTTTAATAATTTATTGCAGATTCATCTCGAAATCGACTCAAAAGCTGTGCATGTTGTGTGTGTGCCTGCAGTATAATGTTTTAACTGATTTAAATTACGGAACCCGAATTGCTGTAATGGGTCTATCAGATTACGTATCATATGATTATGGATGTCTGCAGGTGATTTCCATGTATATAATCAGCGATTTAGGAAAAGTTTAAACCAAGTATTCATTAAGGCTAAATCTTGCTCTCTAACTGGATCGTCCTTTGTTCTCTTTCATTTTGGTTACCCAGTCCGTATTTTCAGACTATCTATTGGTAACGCGTCCTTGCCAATCTTGATGTTAAAATCGCTTAAAACTATATTGACATCTTATTTTTTAGTTTGCATCAAAACTGTTTCTAAGTCGTTTAGAACATCTCCACACTTCATCTGCACTTTCTGCCGCTGGGGCGTATACTTATATAACGGTGACAGTGATGTTTGAGGACTTATAGTAGATGAGGAATATGAGAATAGAATGTAAACTTCTGCAATTTTTTTAAATATTGAGGCGATTAAGCTACGCCGTTACTGTTGTGTGTGTATATTTTCCAAAATAATTTAGCGTTTCACCGTCATCAGTACTTATCATTATTTGGTCACTGCACTTTACTAATTCCGAGTATATCTTAGTAGGAAAGGTATACAGGAAATTCTGTAAGGATTGTGCGCTTAATTTATTGGCACAGTGATGGCTAAAACCATGGCGAATCCAAGTTGGCCGCCATATTCCAAGATTGTGTCTAGACCTTTTACGTGTTTGTAATATCTCCTAAGTATAAACTCAAAACTACTGGGAAACTTTTCCACGTTTTTCATTTTCTGTAAAAAATTTACTACTTGATTGTATTTTCTTTTTTTTTTAGAAAAATGTTTTGACCAAAGTCATAGCTCTTGGCGAGCTCTTTTTAAATCGACCGTTATTGAATATGGACTTGGCCATATACAATGTGTGAATAGCATGCATAATAAAATAATGAGATTGAAGTTTTAAATAGGAAGGTTTATTGAAAGGTTTAATAGAAAGGTCCCCTGTTTCAAACAGAACCTCCCCTACTGAGAAGTCCAAGGGTAGGACAAAACAATTGTCTAGGGGTGTTTTGTTTGAAATGCTGTATGCTGCACCTCTCTTATTATTATTATTATTATGGGTGGCTATTTAATTGTTATAGTATACACATATGGGTAATTCTTCAGAAATATTAAATTTACCGTCCCTGTTTAATTAATATTATATTACGAATACCTTTTTAGCTGTTCGTTCAGTACAGTGAAGTGATATATATTAACAACTGACCTATTTTTTTTTAATAATAAAAAGTAAACTTTATTATATCATATGTCATTCACGTGGCATGTCCCCAGTATGTATTCTCAAAGTAAAAAGCAGTTTTTCTAAGGCATCAGTTAATGATTATTGTTCTAATTAAGGAGAATTGTAAAACAAATATAGGGCTCTCATCCAGAATCAATTAATATATAAAATATTAAGCATCGACTACTACACAACCAATAAAATGTTGTCCCTGATATTTTTGTCATTTGCGTGGATTTAACTAAAGACAGAAGGACATTATTAAATTTCACGTAGAGTATCAGTATTTCTACAATATCAGCATTACACATGTATTGCTTGCATATGTAATTTTAATGAAATCAACATGTAGTGTCTTGTTCAGTTGATCTATAAACTTTGTAGAGGTAGTTTATATGGTTTGATGTAATAGTGCATTTATTTCGTCTCATTCATGTGGTTATCATAATTTCTTACTGGTGTTGAATTTAGAAAACAATTTTTCGTAAGTTAATACACTACTTGTGTTGTTTCATTATAGCTAGTATGAAGCCTCCAAAGAAAATCGTCTAGGCGCTATGTTATATTAATGCTCTAATAGTCATTAGCGTGGCATTTTCATTGTGTCATTTGCGTGGATTTATAATTCCACGTAATACAACTTGTCCACGTAAATGACAACTCCTACATACATTCATGTTCTTACATTATGAGGTGCAAACAAAATGTGGAAAAGAAGAAAAGAAAAAGAGAATGCGAGAAGAAAAGAAGAGAAAAAATAAAAATGATCCAGAAAAGAAACAAATGGAGAAGCTGAAACATGATGACCGTCATATCACGTAAAATAAAAATTACTAATTTTTATTTTACTTGTTGGCCATTACTAAGCCATTATTAAGCATTATCGTGTTAGAAACATCTTTTTTTATAATATTAAAGTTCAGTTTTTTTTATTAAATATAATCTTTTCTGTCATTTGCATGTTATTTGGATCATTTGCGTGGATTTAAACACTGTAAAGGTCGAAAATGTCCAGATTAAGCTCTACTAAGCAACAGTATGTGTTCTGTACAATCAATTAATAATACTATTTCTTAGCAAAACAGATTTCAACTTTTCTGAGAATTTTTCACATCCAAATTGTAGGTTTCGGAAGAAACACCCATATGCACATATTTTGTTTTAACAGTTGGCCGCTTTATGAGTTTATTTTGGTTTTTTACCTTATTTACTACGTGAAATCTCAGAATCTCTGGCGATTTCATTATGATCTGAAGACATGCCTCCAAACTAATGGATCTCTTGAATTCATAGAAAGTTCAACGTCAAATTCCCGAACGATAGCATAAACCGTTTTAGCTTGTGATATAATAAGCTAAACCTTTAGTTAGTTTTTACTATTTCAGCCTCAGATTAAGATGTTTGTTGATTAGGTCAGTGACCTAGACGTTTAGCAGGGGGTACTAAGTTTCTAACTAATTTATTGTATCTCGACTGACATTTTTCATAAAGATAGGTACTTAATTTTAACTTTAACTTTATGGACGAATTTAGAGCAAGCCAATGTTAAGCACTAGTTTGTGTGGGAAACTGACAATCCCTATAAATCGTCAAAATATCACGCTGAAAGTCAGTTTTTCTCAAAACGACGCTTCAGAAGGAATTTTATTGTACCAGTTTTGCTTTTTTACTACAGATTATTTAAATACTTTAAATGGTCAAAAATGACCAAAACATAGGTTAAGGACATTTCTACCTAGTTCGAAGAATACGAGCAGGCTTTAAAACAAAAGTTCGCCATTGTTACGGTTTGGTTACGTGATCCTCCCTATAGTTTTTATGTATAATTATCAGGCATAAAGTAATTAACTTGGAAGTAGTCATTAAAACATCTGGGAAATGCAACATGCGTCTGATCTTTACTTATCCACTCTCCCGCCATTTTCTTCAAAGTTTCTAGCGGTTTGATTCTTTTTGAAATCAATTTCAGCTTTTGTAGAAAATATTTTTAGAATAGAGTTCACATTTTTCATATTAACCTAAGAAATAGCATCACAGAAAGGTGTTGTAGTGGTTGTTTTTGCATTTCCTGTAATAACCATTCACAAGTTCCTTTTCGATCAAAAACGAAATTGTACAGTACTGGCCATCATTTATGGAATAATGATAAATTCGTAATGAATTCGAAAATTATCTTACTAAACACATTTGTTAAACAAATGTGTCATTAACTCTATTAACTTTCATGCTACTCAATTTATTATCAAACAAATAGAAAAGATTTTGCAAAACTTCCTCAAAAACATTATTTTCTCATGGCCTCATATTTACTTTAATAATAAATGCTATTTTTTAACCGGATAATTGCAGCAATATAGGTACGCAGTACATCATAAATTCCGTTCATCAAGTGGAAGATCGAAAAGAGTTATTTTTCTTACCAGAATGACACTATAAATAAACATAGCTCTTAAACTGTAAACGAAACATGTTAATATGAACTACTGAATATCCATTTGGCTTCTTTTGATGGGTTGTTCGGCTTTAAAGCTGACAACACGTTTACTTTTTACTACTCCTAATAATAATAATATGATTATGATTGTATTTTAATGTGTTACAGATGGAAATGGTTTATGTACGGGTGAAGAATCCAATTTTTGGACGAGTAATAGCCCTAGATCGGATACCCCGTCGCCTAGCATCGTAGGGAGAAACCCTTATCACACTTACACTAATTTATCCTTTGCCACAAACGACGTCTGCGCTTCACAATACAGAGCAGGTATATAATAAGGACTTATATTTATTTGTAGGAGGTTGGTTCAAAATTTTTAATAATACTAAAAGTATGAATAGGAACAGTATTAATAATAATAATAATAATAGTAGTAATAAAAATAATAATAATAACACAACAAACGCTGTTTTCCAACATCTAGACAACAGCACTGTAGAAAGTGTACCTCAATCGCAAACGGCTGGGGCCACAACGACAGATAGGCGTAGGCAACGAAAGAAATGGGAAAATGATGTCAATGAATTCATTATGAGATGCTACTACGCAATTACAAATTTAGAGACAGAACTCACGGGATATAGATCATTATTACTTAATAGATTTAAAGACAAATACCCAAACTGGAGCGATGTAACAGAACAAAGACTCTCCGATCAAGTGAGAGCTATAAAAAGAAACAATCTAATACCGATACCACGCTTGAATTCGCTTAAAGAAGCCAGAAGAGAACTACACCAAATCCAACAAAATGAGGCGACAGAGGAAGAAGATACATATACTAATAACCATCAAAATACAGTTGACGAGGAAGTAGAAACCAATATTGAAACAATCCAAGGTGAGAATACAACCCAAGAGACAGAAAATAACGAACTGACCAATAAAATAAGAGACGCATTCCTCAGAGCTATAACCGAATATACACATACAGACCCCACTTAGAGAGATTTATTACGAAGACAAAGAACCACACGGAAATTGTATAGAATAATTACCTATCTAAACCGAGAGATACTACCAGAATATATTGACCAAGCCCACAATTTTGAAGATCTACATACCCTCATCTATTGTGCAGCGGTAGCTACAGTAAGATGCAATGGATGAAAAACATGACTACAACAAGCCAGATATCCAGAAAAGAAGACATCTGCACGGGAAAAAAAGACTTATTAAGAAAATAAAAGATCTAAATAGAGACATTAACAGGCTGAACTTATACATTAACGGGCAGAGAACCAGAAAGCTTGCAAAACACGTAAATATAATACTGGTGAAATATAAGACCCATACTGAACGATAAGAAAACAACAAAGAAATCACAGAATACTTGGAATACTTCATACAAAAAATTGGCTCAGTTTTCTGCATATTTGTGGCTAATCAGGAAAGAGAAATTTTGACCATAGTATATTCGATATAGTCACGTCAGACCACAAATATGTTCTATTCTGCAGAACAGAAATTTGATTATGCATAGAATCTTTGACGGCCAACCCTTATATTGTTTGTCTATAAAAATAATTCCGCTTTGTGCTTGTTTTTATAGAATGGTCTAAGAAAGAGAACCGTATTGCTGTTGCAGAACTACATAAGTATAAAATAAAGAAAGGAGTCATTTTCAGAACGCTTCATCCATTCGAGATTTGCCGCATGCTGTGTGTCGGTGTATTAAATTGTTTTAGGAGACTGGGGACACTAAAGATTGTCGGCACCTCATAGACGGTACGGACACCGCAAGCCATCAAAACCAGAACATGTGGAAACTCGCTGCAGAAGCAGATACTCATGGCCCATGAGATGAATATATCACGAAAAATATATATCAACAAATACTTTAACTATCGGACATTTAAACATTGTAGAGGACAATTGCTGACCATAGCTCTAAACAAATATAGGATCCAAAATCGAAACCGCTATTGGTGAAGCACGCCGATGATCGGCACAAAAGAAATCCTATTTACTGACGAAAAATGTTCACCGTTCAAGAAAAATTTAATAAGCAGAATGATAGGTTTATGCCTGGTCATCTAGTGAAGCCTCCGAACTGGTCTCACAGGTCCAAAAAAGTCACAATGCAGCGTCAGTCATGGTTTGATGAGGTATCTCCTGTGATGAGGTCACTGACCTGCATTTTTGCAAAAAAGGAGTCTTAACATCGATTAAAGCCTATCAAGATTCCTCTGCAACGGCACATTTGGCCAGAACTACCCAAATCTGGTTCCAAAACAATTTACTCAGCTTTATAAGCACCGAAAACTGGTCATGTGGCAGCCTATATATATAAACACTTTGGATTACAAATTGTGGTCGGTTTTGGAAGACATGATATACCATAAAAGGATAGTCCAACATTGATTCCTTGCAGCAGGCCCTGACCTGAGCTGTAGCTAACTATCCAATGCACGAGATACGTGCTGCTATTAATTGTGGGCGGAACGACTCAAGGTCTTCCTTAGGGCCAAAGGCGAGCAATTTGAATGAGATCAGCATTTTTATATGCCATATATATTAGTAAATAAACCAATAAAATTTGTTCAAAAAATATTTTAAAATATTCATTTTATCGCATTAAATGTGTGTAACAGTATTTATGGCTAGACTAGGTAGTATCACTGAGGGGGTAACAATTTCAGAATATAGATTGATAATGTTTTTAAAGAATTGCAAAAGCTTAATAGGCATGTATCATTTGATTTCGGGATAAAGATATGATTATAATCTCAGAACACATAACGAGCTTTAAATTTCTGTTTAAGTTACGTTGCAAATTCTGGGCCAAAAATGGAAACAGCAGCGTTTATGATAAAATTTTGGAAAGTTGTTTTAACAGTAGAAAAAATAGAATGTTAAAACTAAACTACTAAACACTAAAACACTATTTGCTGCCAAACAGAGAAAGACAACATTTTGCGATTACGACGTCCTGTTACTAAAGCTGCTAGAAACTTAGACGCTTAGACGCTAAAAGCTTAGGAAAAATGAGGACCTATCGAAATTGAACTAGAAGATCTGCAACAAGACACTAAATGCTTTATACCACATTTTGGGTAAACTGTGGTAAAGTTTTTCCTAAAGCTGGAAAGACAGAAGAGAAAACTATGTTACTAAACTTTGACTAGTTACTTGTTTTCTTATATTTTAGGTATCGTTGCTTTCTTGATAAAATATACCTAGAGTCTTCTGTATAATATGAATAACAATTTAGTGGGGAATTTCAATTCGTTGGTTGCTAAAGAAATTAGTGACAAAAGAGTAAGTCTCTCAACACAGGATGTGGGGTTGCGGAATTTTTAAATAATTCCTGTGCTATCGCGAGCTCGTCAAATAAAAGGAAACTCCTTTAGTGTTCATCTCAAATATGGAAAGAAAGCGACAGAAAAAAAACTTAGTCTATCTCGAGGAAGGAAAACCAATCGACTACGTAATATGTTCAACCGCCTACTAGTTGTTGCAAAAATCATTGTATAATAATCACTGAATGTTAAAATTGAACGTGGTTTAGTTAGTGACAAGGAAGCTTCAGTTCTTTCTAATACACCTGACGAATGTCTATAAAATGTCTATAATGTTTTCAGCGCGAGAGATATTACTCGATGATGCCATATTTGATAAACTGACCACACTATATAAAACAAATAAAAGTGGAAAAACAGTTATGAAAAAAAATACTAATATTATTTTGAAATCCATGATCAGTTACACATTGTACAACAAGAATATTGTATTTTTAGAATCTGGACAACACATATTTTGTGCTGTTATGATAAGTAAATTAACAATATTTTGTTTAGGCTGTGTTCTTTCTGTGGTAGTGGATCCAAAACGACACAAATCATTAGCAACAAGAAATTCTAATTATATTCCTTAAAAAATATTAAAATTTGTCGTAATTAATAGAAAATAAGAATAATAACTGTTTATTTTGATGCCCATTTCTTAGATGAGTATAAATTTGTTGAAACATTTTTAAGCGATTTTTCAAAATAAAATGGGAAATTAAAGATTCTTCAATTTTTGTAATGTTTAAATTTGCTTATGCAGTATCTATTCAATCTATACTATTTATTTGTTCAATTATCTATATAATATCATTATAAAAATCATTATAATAATGTGGTCTTTATTATGTGATGGATTATCTTAATTAACTGCAAAACTCATTTTTAAAAGCTTTATTCTCCAAAAATATAAATTAACAACGAATTATTATTGATTGACATTAACACACCCTTGATTAATTAAATAAAAATTAATTATTTGCTAACATCAGTAACGTAGGCAATGCGACCACATACTCCCTCCCCAGTGACAACGTTCAGGAATCGTTCTGGAAATTTGACATGTCTCCCTGATCTAGTAGTGGAAGGCCGTATAAACGAGTGATCAGGTAGACTGGAGGAAGTTGTTGCAGGCGGATTTTTGTTAAGCGCCACCTTAAGAGGTTCTTCCGTTTTCTGCTCTAAATCTTGTAATAGGAATGCTGGCTTCAACCGGTGTTTTGGCTTTGGGCGAGTTGCTAATTTATTGATGGAGTTGCTAAGTTCAGCTAGTTGTTTCTCTAGTCTACTAAGTCTGTCACCCGATGAAACAGAGGCGACTGGATTATTTATCTCAGTAGCTGCAAAGAATGGCTTGAAGGTGTAGTTATTTCTAAAATTTTATCAGCCATTGTGGCTAATTTGTCTAGATCATCTTGACTAGCAGCTAATATTGAACGTGCATTAGTGGGAAGTCTTTGTAAAAATATTGTTCGTAAGAATTCATCGGCTACCTGCTTGCCAGCAAGAGATCGCATTTCACGTAAAAGTATAGAGGGCCGCTTGTCACCAAGTCCAATTTCTGACAACAGATTTTTTGCTTTTCTACTCTCGGATTCTTCAAATTCAGTAGTAAGGCGATTCTTGAGGTCTGCGTATGGGGTGGCTGAAAGTGGTTTCGATATTAAATCACTGATAAGTTCAGCTACCTCACTATCTAAAGAACCCAAAACATAATGATATTTTGTCACTTCATTAGTTATGTTAGCAGTAATAAATTGTGAATCCACTTGATGTAACCATACAGTAACGTTTCTTCGCCAAAAAGGAGGTATTTTCACTGCTACCCTTGAAATCTCTTGTGTTAAAGATCCTCACTCTTCCGTCATATTTATTTTTTGGTTGATTACCAAAGGATTACGTCGGGGTCACCAGTGTGGTCTTTATTATGTGACGGATTATCTTAATTAACTGCAAAACTCATTTTTAAAAACTTTATTCTCCAAAAATACATATAAATTAACAACGAATTATTATTAATTGACATTAACACACCCTTGATTAATTAAATAAAAATTCATTATTTGCTAACATCAGTAACGTAGGCAATGCGGCCACAATAACATTATTACAAGTCGTAATAATACGAAAAATAACCTTATTACAAGTCGTAATAATACGAAACAGGAAAAGTTCTTCTAAACGCTTCCGATACGGTTACTAGTATACCGTAACATAATCCATCCATATATAATATAACGAATTATATATTAACCAACCGGCCTTTTGCTAGTATATAATATAACGAGCTTGTTCGGGGTTTATATCCTATTTACTTTGGAAACTGACTAACAGAGGCGTCACTGCGCGGTGAATCTGAGCGTATGCTATATATTTAAGTGGTCCTTATAGCTAGCACTACTGCGCGGTGCAAATTGTAAGTTTAAGCGAAGAAAAAACCTGACATAAAATCAGTTTTTTTAATTTCTTAATTTCAAGGTTCGTACCCACAATATAAATAATTATATTAGATAAGGGAATGAAGTGACAAAGGTTTGAAGAACTGGCCTTATGCTAGTATATAATACAACAAGCTTGTTCGGGGTTTATATAATACTTACTTTGGAAATTGATCAGCAGCGGCGCCACTGTGCGGTGAATCCGGGCGTATCCTACAGATTTAAGTGGTCCTTACAGCTGGCGCTATTATGCGATGCAAATTGTAAATTTAAGCGAAGAGAAAACCGGACAATTCCTGACTGGAATTTGGCTTTTCTTTATTTAGAAAACTCGATATTGTTAATTAGATATGCATCAAAGTATTAAACTTTAATTTGCTCTATAACACTTAAAAGTGACAACTAACAGCTTTAGATTTTATCCCGATTTATCTACTCTTTGTATTTGCAACATTCAAGAATGCAATCCTTGTATGTTTCTACAGGGTGGCCAGCGAACCTGGAAACCTTGAAAACCGGAAAAAATCGGAAAAAACCTCGAATTAGTCAGAAATTCCATTTCAGGAAAAATTAAAAAATGTTTGAAAAAATGAAATAATTTTAATAGTTCTTTCAAGTTCTTTCAAAAATAATTAGTATTTTACGTTATCTTTTTTTTCTATTTGCCTGTCCAAAAGAAATTTAGTTGAATACTGGAAACAGTAACAGTTTATCTTTTAAAGTTTGTATCATTGTGGAACAACTGTTCTTAAAATGTCAAACTTACGTATTTACGCAAATCACTGCAACACCACCTATTATGGGTGGTGTTGATCACTGACGCAAATATGAAAAACAAATGCAGAATTAGAATTTTTAGTGTTGTCAACTGTTAAACTAGTTAACAAAGCATCCCTAACAAATTTTGTTTAAAACTAAGTTTTTTAAACAATAATTACACATTAACTTTAATAGAAAAATAGAAAAGATAGTGTAAAGTATTCGTTTCATAAGACGTTTTAACGTCTCTAACGCATCGAAACTTGGACGCATGTGCTAAAAATGTGTCTTATGAAGATTTATTTCAACACCGGAAACAGTAACATTTAACATTTTAAAGTTGATATCACTATTAAACAGCTGTTCAAATGTCAAACTTATTTGCGTTGTAAATTTGAAAAAAGTAGAATCTGAGTTTTCGGTGTTGCCAACTGTCAAAATACTTTTCAACTTTTCTGTCAACAAATTTCCCCCTAAAAATTTTTATTTAAAACTAAAAGTAAGTTAAATGATTGAAAGATAAAGCAAATAGAAAAAAATAATATAAAGTATTCGTTTCATAAGACGTTTTAGCACACTTGTCCTTTAGAAACTTGCGCGTGCGCTAAAAACGTGTCTTATGAAAGTAATACTTTATACTATATTTTTCTTTATACTATTTTACAGAGTTTAATAATACTAATCCATTATTGATTGTTATTTGGTTATTTGGATTCTTCCGGCAATAGAAAAAAAGGCTTCAAGTGAAGTTTTATGTTTATACCGTTTATTATTAATTCTAAACTAATAATTTGAACGTCAATATGGGTATGCAGTGGCGTATTTAGGTATTTCTTCGGAGGGTGGGGGCACTCTATAAAAATTCCGAATCAAAATACGAATCTAAAATTTGATCCATTGATTCTCGATCTTCCTTATCTTTATAATGTTTATGGTTCATTTTTTTATGGACTGATACTTGTCAAAAATCTTTAGATCTATATTTATTTTATTTTTTAAATATATATTTATTAATTACATAGGTCCTGTGTGTTCCGAAGCAGATTCTGGACGTCCAATAACAGTCCCATTTGTCAGAGTGGCAAAACGTAGAACAACGGCAAATAAAAAAGAACGCCGCCGAACACAATCTATTAATAATGCTTATGCAGATTTAAGAGATTGCATACCAAATGTGCCAGCAGATACAAAATTATCGAAAGTATGATAGAATTTCTTACTGTAATAATATTAATATTCTAATAAACGAACTTTTACAGATTAAAACGTTAAGGCTAGCAACTTCATATATATCTTACCTCACAGCAGTATTAGAAACAGATGAACCCGCTGGTGGATTCAAAGTAGAGTTAAATACCAGTACCAGAAGAACATCATCTATCCCAATGCAAACCAACGATTGTTCCGGGGGTCCTACCGAATGTGAGATTTCGGTGAGTATAAACAGTCAAACAGAAAATCATAAAACCGCCACCGCTATAAAATTAGATGGTAATTGTTATTTATTTTCCGATTATAAAGGCTTTTCGGATATGGACCACGTGCCACCCCTCTTAATATCCATTTATCGAATTAGATAATCTATTTAACGCGTCAAATTGCTTTGCGCGTAAAGGGTGGCGATGGTAATTGTCAGATGCTGTGTTAGTAGTTCACTTCGATTAAGAACGTTAGGGATTAATGGAAGAGGGAAACGCAAAGAGATAAACAAATTATAAAATAAGATTCAATATTTCATTTCAGTATATC
Source organism: Agrypnus murinus (assembly GCA_929113105.1). NCBI lineage: Eukaryota > Metazoa > Arthropoda > Insecta > Coleoptera > Elateridae > Agrypnus > Agrypnus murinus. The sequence continues at coordinate 76,583,175 of OV816023.1, read as the reverse complement.
TTAATTGTCTTCTATTAAATTCTATAAATATTGAGTCCAGTAGCATGGTTAAATTTGTTTGAAATGAACCTTTCAAGAATATTGAAGTATTATTAGCCTACTAGATAGAATACTTGGCATATACATATATCTTTAAATATGGTTTATTAGAACTAAAAGAACATGTTCCTTACATCGTTACATATCTCATGAGTTTATAGATTGTTACAAGATTCTCAATTTATTTTTAGCAAATTATGTTTGTTATATCTACACAATTAGCTCCTTTTAATAATTTACTCATTGGCGCACTACTATTTCCCGCTAACATATGTCTGCAACCTCAAAAAAGGGTGCCATTTTGAAAATCTACGGTTTCAGGAATGCCTCGAAAAATGTAAACAATACATATTTTTTTGTTGAAGAGTAAAAGATTTTAAAAGATACTGTATAATATACAAAAAATAGTGCGTGTTCTATTCTTATATGAAAACTTTTACGATTCTAGTTTTGAAAACACCAGACTTTTTTGTGAATAAATATACAAAGACCTATTTTTATGTAGTTGCTGATTATATACAGTGTGTCGCAAATTAGGCGGAACCACCCTTATATCTTTATTTTCTTTTATCAGATTTGAACCAAATTTTCTTCAAAGATACAACATATTTATGGTCTATGTGTAACTAAAAAAAACATTCGCCCTCCTCAAATGCAAAACCACCTGCGATACCAAAATAAATGCAAAAATCAAAAAAATGTTACCAACAAAAGTTGTTCAGAGTTACTTAAAAAACTTAAATCAGTATTGCATTATTTTCTAAAGAATAACATAAAATCCATGGCCAACTTCCAAGATTGTTTTTAAATTTACTGAACTTTTTAGTTTTTAAAATTAATAAAATTTTGGATTTGAACTTTTTTGGACAATTTGTTAGAAACAATTTCCGATAAAAAAATTCCTCATATGATTTTTTTGAATTTCTCCATTTATTTTAGTATCGTAGGAGGTTTTGCATTTGAAGGAAGCAGGGGGGGGTCAATCCATATGAAAACATCCAATAATAGTTGCATGACCGTTTCAGAAAATCCTTATTTTTAATGGCATATATCCCTGCACAAAGACATAATAAAACCATATATAAAGATTTTTTTTGTCTTTCATTTATTAATTGCGGTCATTTTTTTAATCCGTCTGATGCTCAATTTCTACAAAACCAACGTTTACAAAAAGTCAAATATCTATTGAAAGAAACCAGGTGGAATAAATCGAAAATCTATCAAAAAATTGTAGCTATTGAAATGACCCCTCTTTTGCTGTATAAATATTTTTATCTATCTTCTACAGGAATGCTGAAAGGCCTGGATTTAGAGTTTTAATCTGCCAAAAATCCCATTTTCGGATTTATATTATAGTATATGAGGGAGAGAACTCTATTAAGTTTGTCTGTACCAAGAGGGTTTACAGCCAGAAAATTATCCTTTTTTTAAAGGATAATTTTTTTCACTCTTCTTTTATAATGGGGACATAAAACACCCACATTAGGGCATTATATCTTTGGTGGGGAAGTTGCAAAAAATCAGAAAATTCCAAGTATAATCAAGTTCCAATTAAAATTAAAAGAAAATTCAAAATTAAAGTTCTAGAGTTCTAGTTCTAGTCTAGTTCTAGTTCTAGAACACTAACAGTCCTGTAACCTTCAACTACCAATTTATAAAATGCTAATCTTTAAAGTCAATTATTTCAAAATAATAAACTTGAGATTACTAATTTTGAAGTAATTTAAATATAAAAGTACTTATTGAACGTTTTAGTTCTGTTTTATTTCGTTTCCTCTATGTCGTAGATTGTAAACTCATTTTTAACTCAGTACAGCAGAATTGGCCCCTTTTCATAGCCTAAATAGTTACAATAGTAATCTTTTCTATCAATTTTTTTCGGTTACGATAGTAACTTTTTGCAATTTTTCATAAATCTAGATAAAAATGAAATCTTTCAATTGTTCTTTAATTAGCTTTGTATAAAGACTTCAACAATGAACCTTTAGGTAAGCCTTATCAGTCAAAATCGTTTGTTCTATCGTACTTCTCTTACAATTCGTATCATGCACATAAGAGGTAGAAAAGTACTAATATAAAAGTTTAAATTAAATGAGAACTAAAGCTTGTGCCTGGATAAGCCTTGCGTAAAGGCCTTGACAACGCACTTCCATAAAAGCCTTATTAGTAAAAATTGTTTCTTCTACAGTCCTCATTTACAAACCGTATCATGGACATAAGAGATAAAAAAGTACCAATAAAAAAGTTTAATTTAAATGAGCCATAAATTTTCCGGAGGTCGGCCGGTCATCTACAAGCCTTACTCTATTGACAGCCATTCCAGCCTTATCTTTCTAATCCGCCATGATCCGCTTTATAGAGCGCCAAACGATTGAAATGTATCTCCTTTGCTTTCCCTCTTGGTAATTTTTGAACGCATCAGACCAAGTCATTCATTTGCTTCTTCAGTAATAAACCACAACGTTCCAACCCCTTAGGTTGGAATCCTCCTTCTTGGACTCTCACATCGACTGGTCTTCTTCAACTTATTTTCTGTATTTGCTGATGTAATCATCTGCTATCCTGCTCTGTTAGCATTTATGGCACCATTTCTTCACGTCTTCTTTACAATTGACCAAAAAAAAGAGTTATCCAGGGTTTTCTTCGCAGCGTAATGCTCTTCTTAGGCACCATCATGGAGGTGTCGTGGATCTTCATTCTGCAGATTTCCGATTGGGCCCAATTTGCCTTCAAGGTTTTTTTGGAAGAGGTGAAGGCTTTCCAGGCTGGTCTTTCCAGATCGTTGGTGGTACCTGCATTTGAGTGATTTTTTCTTCTACTATCTTTAGGGCCTTATCTTGTTCTATCAATTTAATTTTTACTTGTTCTAACGCGCTAGAATTTGTCAGTAATTTCTCCTTAAGCCTTCTAAAGTTTTCTTCAGACTTTCTGGAGTTTTCCAGCAATTCTTCCTTAATTTCTAGACTTCTAGAATTTTCTTCGATTTTACTTATACACCCGTTACGCGTTATGAATACAACGCGTTAGTATTCATCTTCCCACCAGGTATTTCAAAATGAAAAGCGTCTGGAGCTTCCTTATGTTATATCATTCATTCTTTACGCCGATTTATCAACGCGCTTTTTATTTCCATTTGCTTTTAATTCTCTCTCATCCAATTCCCTTCTCAGATCTATCATTTTTAATTCGTTGCACTATGCACGTTCCTATGCACTATGCAGTGTTTTAATAATATTAAAAAATAGAATAAATATAAATAACAAACTCCAATAAATAATAAGCACTACAGGTAGGTAATAATATGCAGGAAACTGCATATGCGCTATGTGGTATGACATTTGATAACCAAAGGTAGATTTGAAAAGTCTAACAAAATCTTTTTCTCGTGGTAACCTCTTTAAGGGATAAATATAGTTACGGTGTTAATTATTTTCTTTATGATAAAGGGACAGTTGCAGAAGGACACTGCTGCGGCAATAACCCGCCTGAGTAACTATAGTTGTGGAGTAACGATAATAAATAAATAACAATAAATGAGTAATAAATAATATGTAATTGTTTTAATTCATTTATAGTTTACAAAACATTTAAATTTGAAACATTTAACCCGTCCGGATTGTTATGTAAATAAAAGAGTTGAGCCAAGACAATGGTGTTCGTATCTTAATTTTTATGGTCATCAAGCAGACAGAACTTGCCCAACCAAACCTGTTTTTTATTAAATCACATACTATTTACTAATAATCCGACTTTTATTTAAACTTCATTATTAGTCTATTACTCTTATTTTTTTATTTAACACCCACACTATGGGGGAACCAACATCTTAGGTCATATGTCCCTCATCTAACATGCAACACAATCACACACATACAACCATAGTTGAGTCGGCCAAACCTTCCAATTTAGAAAAATCCTGTGGGACTAGAACCCATGACCCTTGGAACACGGGTGATGCACTGACGAATTTCCTACATTTCACATGTGGTACCGTTTTGATTAAGTATAAGACACTCCAATATTTCTTAACGATTTTTTGCCCCCCCCCCCCTTCTTCAGTTCATCTTTCCGGGAATTATATAGCATTAGCTATATCTATGTAAGTGTACCGATTGTTAGGCATTTTGAATATCACAACTGCTAATAAGTCCTCTAACCGAGATGTCATTTTATTATTCTAATCATTTATTGCCATCAACATGTAATGAATCAATGATGTATAGCAGGACTCGCGGCCCGCGGGCCGCATGAGCCCACAACGAACAGTTTTGCGGCCCGGCCAATATATCGGCACACAGTAATATATAATAAAATAACAAACCGACGCAAAATAAAAATAAGATAGGTAGAATTCGCTAAACCTTTTTTAATTATACGCTTTTTTTGCTATTATTAAGCAAAATGCGTACGTTTATTTTGAATATGGTAAATACGGTATTTAAGCATAAATAATATCTAAAATATGTCAAAAGTTAGGTTACTGACTTTTTCACAGATGAAAAGTCAGTTATATACCGTGTGTCAATTTGAAAACTTCCCACCCCTAGTATCGCTAAACTGGCAAATTATTTCAAAAATCGCTGAGACACGTCAAATTTGTTTTCAAGGGGGAAGAATTTTGACGTATAAATTATATCCCCCCCTTCACCTCCTGCCCCCCAGAGCCACCCACCCAAAGATCTTAAATGGGAAAAGCGGCCGAGTAAGACATCATTTTGAAGGGCTTTTTATTCTCTACATTTTGGTGTGCCATTTTCTAAATTTGAGTGCTGCGTTGCCAAGTTAGGCGTCTTTGAATATTTTGAATATATGTGGTTTACGTTAATCTAGTAGGTATAATGGTACTTTATCTGTAAAAATTGATTTATTAAAACAGCGTACCACCGTCAAAACCTGTTTCAATGAGAATTTATGAGTTTAATGTATCACACAAATAATTACAAAAATTCAATTTTGCAATATTCAAACACGCGTAAGTTGGCAACGCAGCACTCAAATTTAAAAAATGGCACACCAGAATGTAGAGAATAAAAAGCCCTTTAAAATGATGTCTCACTCGACCGCCTTTCCCATTTAAGATCTTTGGGGCGGTGGTTCTGGCGGGCAGGGGGTGAAGGGGGCGATATAATTTATACGTCAAAATTCTTCCCCCTTGAAAACAAATTTGACGTGTCTCAGCGATTTTTGAAATAATTTGCTAGTTTAGCGATACTAGGGGTGGGAAGTTTTCAAATTGGTACACTGTATGTTTATTATAATGTATTATTCGAAATAAACCTACGTTTCTATGAATATTGATTTCTTTTGCGGCCTTTTGGCGGCTTTTTCTTTGTTTGGTCCAAGTTAGCCTTTGAGTTTGACACCCCTGATGTATAGTATGATCAAATAGTATAAAACAAACTGTACAACTTTAATGAAGGCATTGATTGATTAGTAAAACTTTTTATTAATCTGCGTAGTATAGAATTTTTTAAGCAATTAGTATAGCAAACAATTATTATATGACATGAAATAAATAAAGATTATTAAAAGTTTCACAGTTTTATTAAAATATACCTGACAATATTGTTTCGACAGCTATGCTGTCATTATCAAAGGTAATATAATTATAAACAAACACGTCGCTAAGGTAGATACAAAATAGGTAACTAGATAAAATAATAATAATAATAAAAATTAATAATAAAAATCATAATTAAACATCTAATACTTCCAGTAACGGAGAATTACTGAGCTCAAGTTGTTCATTCATTAAAGGTACCCTGAGTTTGTGTTTGTATATCTCAAAGGCTTCTAAAATGTCTAATTTGCGTTTGTTATTACAAAAATGTAGGAATTTAATATTATTTTGAGGAGTCATTGTGTGATTTTGTTCTAAAAGGTGTTTGGCGTAATTCGATTTTTCAGGATGTTTATTTTTGTAATGACGTACGTGTTCTTTATATCTTATGTCAAAATTTCGAAGTGTTTGTCCAATATATACCGAACTACAAAAAGAACAATTTAAACGGTAAATGCCCGATTTCATGATATCATGTGTTCTGTCTTTAGCATTAAATAAAAATCAAAAAGTGTTAGTGTTGGTTTTAAATGTTATTTTATAATTGTTGGTTTTTCTTAGTATATGTGCAATTTTTTCTGATATTTTGCCAAAATATGGTATAGATATGTAATTTGTGTCTTCTGTTTGATTGTCAATGGGATATATTCTTTTGATAGCTAACCTATAATCTTTTTGTTTAATTAAAGTGTCAATCATGTTCGGATTATAATGATTTGCATGTGCTAGTTGTTTAATGGTTGATATCTCTTTGCTAAAATCTGATTTTGTTAGTGGAATAGTTAAAGCTCTGTGTACTAATGACCTGTATGCTGCTATTTTATGTGTATTGTGGTGACAAGATTCATTTGGTATTGTTATGTCTGTTTGTGTTGGTTTTCTGTATATGGAAAATTCAAAAAGATTGTCTGCGTTAATCTTGATATTTAAGTCTAGAAAGTTTATAGCCCTGTTTTGTTCTGTTTCTAGTGTAAATTTTATATTAGGATGGATATTGTTTATAAGAATTAAAAATTCATTGATAACCTCAAAAGAACTGTCAAAACAAGCTAAAATGTCATCAACATAACGAAACCAGAAGATAATGTGTTTAGAGAGGTTTAATTCAAATATTCGATCTTCAAACTTGTCCATAAATATGTTAGCTAATAGAGGACTTAGAGAATTACCCATAGGTAATGCTAAAGACAGAACACATGATATCATGAAATCGGGCATTTACCGTTTAAATTGTTCTTTTTGTAGTTCGGTATATATTGGACAAACACTTCGAAATTTTGACATAAGATATAAAGAACACGTACGTCATTACAAAAATAAACATCCTGAAAAATCGAATTACGCCAAACACCTTTTAGAACAAAATCACACAATGACTCCTCAAAATAATATTAAATTCCTACATTTTTGTAATAACAAACGCAAATTAGACATTTTAGAAGCCTTTGAGATATACAAACACAAACTCAGGGTACCTTTAATGAATGAACAACTTGAGCTCAGTAATTCTCCGTTACTGGAAGTATTAGATGTTTAATTATGATTTTTATTATTAATTTTTATTATTATTATTATTTTATCAAGTTACCTATTTTGTATCTACCTTAGCGACGTGTTTGTTTATAATTATATTACCTTTGATAATGACAGCATAGCTGTCGAAACAATATTGTCAGGTATATTTTAATAAAACTGTGAAACTTTTAATAATCTTTATTTATTTCATGATTATGGAGTTCCACAAAATAAGGCTGGAAACAATAAACAAGATTATATGACAGTTCAGATAAACAAACAAAAAGCGTTTGACATTCTATACCCATATACCTATATCTAATGTAGTACAGCGTTATGAACTTATTAGACAATGATAACGTTAATAAGGGTTGTTAAATAGCCAATTATCTGTTGCCAACTACCATGGCTACTGAAGATTATACTATGTACATTTAAAATCTAGCTAGCATCTATAAATTTTACTTTTAGATATGTTTCTTGTAGATCTGGTCTATAATAAGATTCTTATCTTATAGATGAGATAATTCTTGTTCTAGATCTTACTAGAATAAGAATCGGAGAGAAATGAAAATGGCAAAACACGTGAACTTACAGATATGTGATAGACTCTCATTAGGTGTTTTATGAAAACATTTAGTGTTCGTTTTTATACAAAACATTACAAAATGATAATAATAGCATTAATAACATTCTAAATAATAACGATATATATATGCTGATTAATGATAGATAATCTAAAGCAGATTGTGTCAGATTAAAAATATCTTAGAAGTTTAATTTGTACCTAATTATATAAAGCTTCTATTTATTTATTTTTTTTATTTAAACAGGAAGATCCAGTAAGCAATTCAAGAAGAGCCAAAGGACGTACAGGTTGGCCTCAGCACGTGTGGGCTTTGGAACTGAAACAGGAACAAGCTCTTTAACGGGATGTAAATTTGCTTTACAGCCTCAAAGAGGATCCTTCTAGGCATTTCATTTGTAGATATTTCCTCAAATTGTATATAATATATCTATTTTAAGTTTATGTTGAACACATGGCCGTGTAATGTATACAGTTCGCCTCACCTTAGGTTTGTATATATACTCCGACATAGTTTATTTGTATGATTGTGTTATCGTCGATATTTGTCGTTGCACTGTTGATTATATGTAATATTTAATTAAGTCCAAAAATATATGCAGGATGGCTTTTTTATCATTTCTATTATGTATTCAGAATATAGTAAATAATTATGCATGTTGAAAATGTCCAAACTTTGGAAAAACCATTTTGTTGGTTCAAACCAATGCAATGCACTCATTGGTTTCTCTATATTGAAAAGGGCCAGTTTATTGATCAAATACTATCAAAAACTATCAATTGTTATTTTTAATTTTATATTGTTTTAACTAAAATACAGTTATACAGCCAAGCAAAAGTTACATTTGCCAAAGAGTTTTAGTTCATTTGAACATTAAGCGCACATATGTATTAAAATTATGCCAAATATAATATGTCAAAGATAAGAAATATGAAGATACCGTGCCAAACCTAAGAATTGTAAAAATTGATTATTGTCTTGGGATACTGACAACCAAATTCATAACGAACGCGGCTTGTTCATTTGAAAGAAGATAAGTCCTCAAATATTTAGGAATATATGTCCATTAACACATACGAAAGTTTATTTAAGCATAGGAGTTAAAATATATATTCAATTATAGTAGTGTTTTCCGTTTTTTATCTTTTTTTTATAGATTTTTCTGTTATTTGAGCAGTGGAAGGATATGTATCCTGATTATGAGTATTATTTGCTCAGTATTTTGTTTTGTATATTTATTAATATTTAACCGCATACCAAACATATTTGTTAGTAAATATGTTTTGTAAAGAGTGATGAGTCATTAACTGTAAATATAATACGTTATTATGATGGGTAGATCACTTTTGCTGCAAATATCCCTAACCTTACATCGATGTAGCTAACCAAACTAGGTTAACAGCTTTTATTTTCCATTGGATTGGAGATGAGTGTTAAAACAATTGAAATGCGTTAACGATGTATTTGTATTAGTGAAGTAGTAATATACTATGTGACCTAAAATGAAGAAAGGGACCTAAAGGTTAGAAAAATCAATTATTAGATTTCTGCACCGTCTTGTACTATTCTTGTAAATAGTAATAAGATGTTATAATATTAATGGAAAATTATCATTTCTGAATGGGACTCAAACCCAGGACCCTCTGGTATCTAGGCAGAAGCTCTACTAACTGAACTACCTGAGACGACTCCCAGTTAAACAACATTCTTCATATAAGATGGAAATATTTTATAACCTATGAAAGTCTAATTAAATTACTTTATTAAGTTAGGTTATTAGTTTAGTTTTAGTTATTACTTATTATACTTATTATTACTTAGTTATTTACTTATTACTTTATTACTTTTTAGTTCGACAAAAAATGACTCATTTAACTATCAAAGCTAAATTAGAATTTGAATCAATTAATTAGTCTTTCATAGGTTATAAACTATTTCCATCTTATATGAAGAATTGTCGTTTAATTGGGAGTCGTCTCAGGTAGCTCAGTTGGTAGAGCTTCTGCCTGGATAGCAGAGAATCCTAGGTTCGAGACCCTGTCAGAGATGATAATTTTACATTAATATTATAACATCTTAATACTGTTTACATCATTTCTGTAACAAATACATGAATTTTCCTTTAATTCTTGTAAAGAAAATTAATCTCAAAATTCTAGCATGAATATTCACAAATCGCTATTAAATTGCATCTCCTCTACACAAATTATGAAAATAAGAAACCAATAAATTATGTATCTTGATACATTTATTAATAAAAGATTCAATTTAATCTGCTAACATTTTCCAATGCGCTGTATGTGCCTTAACAATTGGGCAAACTCTAATTTTATTTTTTTCATTAGCAGGTTTTCAAACGCGATGTCTGTTTATTCATTCCAGGTCACCTATATACAATTTTCTCCTATAACATTCAGTTAACACTAGGTTTGGATGTATTGCATTAAACAAAACTTTATTTGTAATTCTCTTCGAATGACCTATTGCGAATTTGTGATTGCCAAATGCGGTATTCAATCTTTTTTTCTATCAACGCTATATGTCTTAAGGAATAATATTTAGAATGCTGATCAAACACTTTATACATAATTGATATTAGTTTTTCTCATTTCTCAATCTTCTATTTTCGAAACTTATTCATAGGCAGTACGAAGTAGGCTACAGCCTATAGAACGGACCACCAATTGGCGGATAGCGTCGATAGCGATCTCGATCCAGAGCGCGGAAGTATTTTTTTCGGACCTGGGATCCCCGCAGCGTCATTTACGATGTAACGCTGCGGATTACTACTCGCGATGGCTGGTCCAGCAGGCAACAGGTACTTACAACAAACTGATTACTTTCTCGATAGGAGACCGAGATGCAGCTAATTACATTAACTTTTGCATCATTTCCACTACTGTTGTGTTATTGCATTTTCAGATATTTTCAATAGCCTTTAATTAATTTAAATGAAAAATGATACATTTTATCACAATAATATAATAATAATAAATAATAATTACTACAACCCATAACCTTAACCAAGGCCCCAGAAGCTATAAGCTTGTGCGGGAGGGAGGGGGCGATTATTATTATTATGTAGGCCCAATGTGCGGCTGCAGCCGACTTATAGATGGAACAGCGCAAATCCCACATTTGTGTTACAGCTAAGGGAAACTGCAGAAAACCTTAACCAGATCTGCCAGCGCCGGGAGTCGAACCCGGGCCGCTTGGGTGAAAGTCCGGCACGCCAGACATTACACTACCAAGGCTGTAACATGGTTTTATTTAATAATAATTTTGAGTTGCCGGGCCGCGAGGGTGAAATGGATTTTCAAAGTGGACCGCCACTAAAAGTAATTGGTTTCACAACCAGTAGCATTCGACTTACAGCTTACTCTTTATAGTGTAGTTTACAGTCCGTAATAAATCGTGCGCAGACCTCAATCCATAATGCATGATCTGTCTATTATCTACACGTCATGGTCTATACTCTATGGTTTGTAGCTTATGGTATATAGAATATGTTCTATAGTCTACAGTCTATGGTCTATAGTCTACGTTCTATAGTTTACGGTCTATAGTCTGTGTTCTATAGTCTATGGTCTATAGTCTATGATCTATAGTCTATGGTCTACAGTCCATGGTCTATTATCTATAGTTTCTAGTCTATGGTCTATAGTCTATAGTCTCTAGTATATGGTATATAGTCTGTGGTCTATAGACAATGACTTATGATCGATGACCTGTAGTCGATAGCTTATAATCGATGGTCTGTAGTCTGTGGTCTATAGTTTATGTCGTATAGACTATGGTTTATAATCTATGGTATATGGTCTATGATCTATAGTTTATAGTCTATGGTCTATAGTCTATGGTCTATAGTCTATGGTCTATAGTCTATGGTCTATGGTCTATAGTCTATGGTCTATAGTCTACGGTCTATAGGCTATAGTCTATGCTTTATAGTCTATGGTATATAGTCTATAGTCTATGATTTATAGTCTATGGTCTATAGTCTATAGACTATGGACTATAGTCTATGGTGTATAGTCTATGGTCTATAGTCTATGGTCTATAGTCTATGGTCTATAGTCTATGGTCTATAGTCTATGGTCTATAGTCTATGGTCTATAGTCTATGGTCTATAGTCTATGGTCTATAGTCTATGGTCTATAGTCTATGGTCTACAGTCTATGGTCTATAGTTTATGGTCTATGGTTTATGGTTGATAGTCTATACTCTATAGTCTATGGTCGATAGTCCATGTTCTACAGTCTATAGTATATGGTCTACAGTATATGGCATATAGTGCGGTCTACAGTATATTATTTACAGTCTGTAATGCATTGGTTCAAAAGCTATGGTCTTCATTCTCATTCTGTCGTTTCCAGCCTATAATTTAGATCTATGGTTCATAACATACAATACAGTGTATATTATACAGTAAATACAGTATACCGAATCATGTTTGTTGAAATTTAGGATCTATGATTTGTAGTTGAAATATACGGTCTATAGTCTTCTCTTTGAAATTCTATAATCGTTCAGGAAGTCAATATTTAATATAATTATAAACGTTTAGATACCAAATAGATCTTGTTCCATTACAATTTTCAATAAACAACGTTTCGTTTATTTTCCTTTATTTTTAATTGTAATGTATTTTTCTCCATATCTATAATTATAATTGTAATACGGCAACTCCCCTTCAATGTAATTGGGCAATAGTACCTATGGTCTAGTACCTACCCGTTTTGTTGGGAGTAAGTAAATAAATAAATAAATTTGGCAAACACAAGTAATAATTGCGTGCATAAACTTCCATATTGTTAGTCTTTTTGATACAAAATAGTTTATTATTGATGTATTTTGGCAAAACTGTATTGATATTATTAACTGCTATAGATTTGATATGTAGTTATATTTGTTGAGATGAATATCAATTTTTATTGGTGTTACAGGCAGTAAATCATTTTAATATAGGCAATTATTTTACTTATGAATCTGTATTTGATTTTAAATTAGAGTTGGCTAATAACAGTAATAAAACTAATAACTAATAAAATGGCCAACAAATAAATATGAGTGATATATTTTTTTAAGGTTTTTACTATTTCCAGTTTTCAATTAGTTGTGGAACTATCTTATCTGGTAGTAACTGATTGTGAGCCATCTCTTGCAAACTATATAAAGTATGTGACTTTTATGATTTATTTCAACATTTATCCTCTTTAGTCTTATTTAGAGTTTTAATAAATATATTAATGAGGCCAAATCTGATCGTCTTATCCTAAGAGTTTGCATTTGGACAATATATTGGAACCGTTTCTTCCCAAATTTCCCTGAGGCCTTGACAAGATTGCTATTATTAGAAACGTCGTTCTACAAATTCATCTCCCTTGATGGCCTTGATAAATCTGATCTTGTTATTTGTTATCAATTGTTATTAAAAGTAGGTTTGAAAATATCTACTCTAGAATATTAGTGCAAAGAATAGTGAACAGAACATATTTGTTACATGCACTTTCGTTTATTATTCATTCTAATTTATTACTTCGTTCTATGTTTGAAATCCAGCATAAATTATTACAGGTGTTAATTTAAACAAATACCTGCAAATTATTGACTCTGTAAATTTAAAACAGAAAAACAACGCTATTAAGCGCAAGCGAAATTATATTTAGATCTAAAGGCTTTCAAATTAGTGTCTGAATTGTTATCATAGTATTTTTCCGTTTTCATGTACTTGCGCATGTACCCGAAAGATGTCGCCACTACAGGTATTCTTTTGAGAAATCTCTGTAACGTACATGTTTTGTAAGACCACTAAAAATAATATATTATTTTGACTTGCCAGATTCATGTATGATTACTTTTTAAGAAACAATTGAAAATAGAATATTTTAAATCCTATATTTGAATATTATATTGTTTGATAATAATTGTTCCTAGTAAGAATTTTAATATGAAAGCATCTGTTGCCAAAAAGGTTACACTAAGATACGTTTGAATCTTTGAATGATTTTTTTATACTTAGAGGATTTCTGTCATTTAGCTTCATTCTAACCTATTTAGTTAGCCTCTTGGTACCTACCTAATTATGGTAATAACATAGTATAAATATTTTCTTTCTCTCTGTAAGCTAAGATATCAAAATCAATTGATAATTTCAATTTTAAGATAGTAGGTATCTTCTGATCAATGAATTGAATATCTAACTCGTCCAATAATCTAATAAATACATTTATTAAGCCATCCTGTATTATGTATGTATAGTTGATAAAAGTGTTACAACGAACTTCTTGAGATTGTCAAAATATGAGTCTACAAATAACTTGAAATGGTATACTTATTATGTTCATAGGAAGTTCGCTGTAACACTTTCATTGCCAGGCAATAGTATTTTATATATAGTTACCATTTTTATATTTACTTCTTGTTTGATTGTTAGGTTAATATTTTGTCAATTATATTTGTTAATGATGAAGCATCCATGCTTAAAACTTAAAACCGTTATTCTACAACAATTTGATAAATAAAGCTAAGGATATTTGATAGTCAACTGTTTACCATTATTACAACGCCTAATAAGTCGAGGTTGTCATGAACTGATGAAAGTCAGTTAAATTAATTAGAATCTATACAGAATGCAAAATTCACACTCCCCAATTATTATTATTTTTATAGTTATACCGATATCTCATTTTAAAGTTAAGAAAATTGGAGAATATGAGTTTTGGATTCTCTAAGAACCATCTGAACTGAATTCTGTAATTATAAATAAATTAGCCAGAAAACTAACAGTTTTGTTGCAATAACAATACATATTGGCAATTATGTTCTTTTTCTTTAATAAATACAAAATTGTTATTACAATATCATGCACAGTGTACACATTAAATTTATTGTAGTTTACACTTTTAGACACAAATCGCCCATTTGTGTTTTTAAACCTTAACCTAATTAGCCTTTAAGATTCTTCTGTATCCATGGTAAGAACGTTTGTACTCTAGTATATACTCCTGGATATTGCCCTTTACCACAACCGATTCCCCAAGAAACAATGCCTACTTGAGTCCATCTTCCAGTATTAACCATTAAAGGTCCACCACTATCACCCTGAAATGTACGGATAAAATCCATAAAACTCATTTGCCAAAAAGAGGAGCAGGCATATTACAATATAAATTAAATACTTACACTGCAGGAATCGCGGCTTGCTTGACCAGCGCACAGCATATGTTCAACAATACCGCCTGGAGCGGCATGTCCGTATTTTAATCGACAGTCCGTATTACTCCAAATAGGGATGCTTACTTCTTGTAATACTGCTGGTTGAGGACCACCTGCAAAATTATTTTTTTTAATAAAATACATACATAGCAAAAATTAAGTAAAAGTTGTAATGTCATATAAGAGATACATAACAAAATTATGACAAATGATGAAATTGAATTTATAAAAACAAAGTGTAAAAGTTTTGTAAAGCATTCCTTCCTAATATTTCTTCTTTGTCAATAAGGTTGAAGGGTAAGTTATTTTCCAAACCTAAGAATGAGTTTCATTCATAAAATTTCCTAGTATCGTCAAACTCCATAATTCTTTTCAATTTAAATTTTTATAAAATATAAACTAGATAGATGTACAATACAAAAAAGTCGTTTTCTGAATTTAGCAAAATGAAGATCGCTATTTTGGTTGCTATTGCAATATTGGAGATATGCTGAACTACATACATACGTATTCATTTTAGTGCGAATAAAACCATTTTTGATCAATACAAATTTGGAAAACCGGTCTAAGTTTCATTTCCGGTTGTGATCAGTTCAGCACTAGAACCGTTAAAATAAGTTTAAAACACATCAGAATTCCTCTTAAGTAGATCTATACAAATTTGAATTTTATAAAGTAAAAGAAAATAAACTTAAACTTACTTTCTCTAAGACTACCCCATCCAATTACTGTTGCCATTTTCCCGGCGTAACTATCACCATTAACAGTTGGTAAGCATATTGGCCGAATTTGTTGTGTAAACTTCACTGGAGCTTCTAAAGTCAATATGGCAACATCATTATACTACAAATAAAAATCATATTATTAAAATAAATACGACCGATAATTAGGTTCCCTTTTACCAATGTTCGTGAATCGAAACCTCTATGCCTTACAACTCTTTTTACTTTCTTTTCTATGTGTCTCACTTCCGAATTTGTACGTATATTGTGATCTCCTAGCCTAACTGTTAACCTGGCTACATCCCAAGAGCTCATACTGAAAAATACGCAATTATTAGCTGTGTAAACAAATAAACATAGCCAGTATGTAAATTTTTGCTTACTGTGCAACGCAATGTGCAGCTGATAAGATATGAATATCATCAATAAGAGAGCCTCCACAAAACTGTCTTCCTCCATTAAACAATCCAGCAATCCATGGCCATTCCCCAAGGTCTGCATTATGTCCACCCACTATCCTTTCTTGATCTTGATATCCGTTTTTAGCCCCACAAGAATAATCCGTAACCGCAACCGGAGGTGAAGTGGGAATGGGAAGTGGAATGGCCGGTGTAGGTAATCCACCTGGTGGTTTCACTGTAGGCGGCCAAGCAGGAGGTTTTGAAGTCGGTAAAGGTAAAGGTACAGCAGGAGTAGGAAAAGCTGGATATTGTGGATATCCAGGTGAAGGAGGATGTGTTGGTAGCGGTGGAATAGTGTGATGGGGTGGATGTGTAGGAAGTGGTGGTGGCCAGACAGCGGGAATCTGAGGCCTTTTAACGCTTTCTCCAGTATTGGTATCGTTATTGTGGTGTTCTGGAGTTTCTGGAAGGGCTGCTTCTGTAGTTGCAACAATCCCGTCTGGATTTGGTGTTGTAGAGGGAGTTGTACAACAAACCCCAAACATCTATAAATATTTAAATTGTTAATTGGAGTGTCCGTTGGTTAATAAAGTTAAATTGATTAGTTTTTGTTATTATAAGAGTTTAGTTATACCTGACGCCCTTGAGCTGTAAAATAACCGCAAGTGTCGTACATGCCCAGAATCCAGGTATTCCAGTTATTTAAATCAGGAAGTTTGAAATAGGAGTAGCATTGCCTAAAGGACATGCATCTACCTAATAAGCCTTTACTGGTGAAGCAAGGGCCTGTAAGGAGTGGATTACTCACTAAATCTTCATTTTGTGAAGCAAGAATCTCTTCTCGGGATGGCAGGATTAGTCCCTGTCTAGCTTCTCGAACGTTAGGTTCTGGTGTTGAATCGCTTGCAGCTATTAGTGGGAGATATTTTAAAAGAATATTATTATTGAAATTATCTATTATTGGTACGTGATGGTTTTGGTCGAGTTACAAACATACAGAATATCATCATCAGTTTATCAATACTACGGTCCGGTCAAGCAGGTGAATGTTCTGCACGACCTTGGCAGTGGCAAACCGCTACTGTTCGTGAATATATGTATGTAGACCACCACCGCCACCACCACAAATTTTGATAAATGAATTTTTTGAAAAAATTTAAAAAATTAAAAAAGTCACTTAATCCAATAAGATTTAAAAAATATGGAAATATTTACGATTGAAAATTTAATAATTGTAATTTTATTTATAATTTGGTAAACATGAAAATTACAATCTATAAATAATTAATAGGTTTAGTTTTTTATAACTTAACCATTAACTAATACCTATCTAACAAGTTAAGAGTTAATGAACCTTTAAAAATAGATTGGTATGCATGAATAACAATTAAATTTATTACAAACAATCAAAATCCTAATTAATTATTCAAAAGCTGAAAACAACTCTGCATACATACCTAATTCAAAAATTAATTATTCTAAATATATGTACATATATATATTAATACCTTCGGTTACAATAGCATCGAAGTATGTTTCTGTTTCACTAAAAACACCACTACAAAACATTACCAAAAAGCACCAATAACCAAGATTTTGAAACACCCCCATTTTTACTAAATTATACTAAAGGGGGAGGTGAAATGAAACACCAACCTGTTGGTCACTCAATGCAGATATTTTATAAAGTTCGTCTTATAAAACACATCGCGTGCATCTTCCCCCTCTACGTTTTACCTGTAATGCCAATTTGCAAGAACTTACCGCGGGATATTGCAAGTCGGAGGAACAAAACTGTG
Organism: Agrypnus murinus; assembly: GCA_929113105.1. Lineage (NCBI taxonomy): Eukaryota > Metazoa > Arthropoda > Insecta > Coleoptera > Elateridae > Agrypnus > Agrypnus murinus. Next base: position 76,565,334 of record OV816023.1, on the reverse strand, counting down.
TTTGCCGCGAGAAAAACTATTGGGATAACAGTTATAGTGTCAATGATTCGCGATTTAAATATCCGAATTGGCCAGTGAAAATATTCAACACCAATGTAACAAAACCGACGTTTGACATTGTTAAAAAAATATTTAAAATTTTAGTATTTAGAGGGAAAATTTTGTACAAAACAAAACTAATAAACAATTGAACTACCTCAGGAGTACAAATTAATATGTAGATGGAAGAAAATAAAAATCACATTCTATTACTATCATTACTATAAAATTTCTATAATCTGGTATTCAGACATAAAACCATTCTAAAATCATTAACAAAGATTAAAACATCCAAAAACATTATCATTAAGCCCAAAACAAATATAAGAGTCTTCGGTTTTAAAACGCAATTATGCATATTGTTCTAAAGTTTAAAATGATAAATACAAAGTTAAATCTAAAATGCTTTTCGATAATCATTGTTTACAGTTAACATTATTTTAAAACTCAACTCAATTGTTTTTTATTTTCAGAAAATATTCATTTAAATATTTTGAATTGCAAATTACGTACTACAATTATAAAACTGCGCTTTGCGTTTTTAATTTTACTTTTACTTTTCACGGTGCCATTCATATATCGGAATAGAGCCAAAACTGAAATCATTGATCAAAATTACATAATTGAATTTTTCATTGATTTTAAAACCTAAAACAAGCTGGCCGAAATGACCCAGTATTTGACCAACTATCGCTACTTCCATTTCCACTGTTCAGGAAGTTAAATCATATAGGTTTGAATCATAGGCGCCCGCAGGAGTTTGTTCAGGTGGGGGGGGGGGCAAGCCTACAATGAACGGCATACTAGTGAGGCAAGCCTAGAATAAACTACATTCTAGGGGGGCAAACCTAGAAAAAACGCCATATTATACAAAATTTTCAATAAAATTCAAATTGTTCAACTTCCAGGGGGGTTGCCCCCCTTCCGGGCGCCTATGCTATGAATAGTTTAAAGAAATTGTATGAGCTTGTCGATCGACTTTTAATGTCTCGATTTTGTTTAAATTTTGTCTTTGCATAGATACATATGAAATATTAAATTATTTTTTCCAAATTTTTTGGATTAAAAATGGTCGAAGTAGAAGTTTTTGAAAATTCCGATTTTTGGCAAATTCTGCTATCCGTCACTATACATCATCTAACTAAACTTGTCATAACTCCCTTATTTTTGAGTTATCTGGCTCATCCAGGTGAAACGAGCAAAAACATTGCACCGTAAAAAAATTGCAGGCTCCGAAGGCAAATTTTAGTGTTTTTACAAATTTTGACATTACTCCTGTGTTACAACTATCACCCTTTTGAAACTTTTTTTATAGAATCATCTTAGTATATGCTTGGTATAGTTAAAAAATAAAAAGGGTGTTTTTAGTAGTTTTGGAAAATAGTCTGATAGATCTAAGAACTAGCTTTAATCTGACACCTGGATGAGCCAGATAACTCAAAAAATAAGGGAGTTATGACAAGTTCAGTTAGATGATGTAGAGTGACGGGTAACAGAATTTGCCAAAAATCGGAATTTTCAAAAACTTCTACTTCGGCCATTTTTAATCCAAAAATCTGGAAAAAGTAATTTAATGACATTTCATATGTATCTATGCAAGGACAAAATTTGAGACATTGAAATACGGCTCTAGTCGATTTGGCATGAAATTAGCCATACTTAATCTTTGATCACTTCTGAAGGTCGAACGATCAAAGTTAAATAAGTATGCAAAGTTTTGAACAATTCTATGAAATTTTAAATTTTAAAGTATTTAACCTTAGATGAGCTCTGAAGCTCAAGCAATCCTTCAGACCGCTTTGAAAGCAATTTAGACATTGTTCAGAAGGTCAAGCTCTATACGTTTGCATGCATTAAAACAATTCTATGAAATTGTATACTTTATTGTGCTTGACATTTCATTACATCTGAAAGTCAAACAAACAACCGGTCCACTTTGAGGGTAATTTAGAAATCGCTGGGAAGGCCAAGTTCTATAAGTCTGCAAAGTTTGAACCAATTGTATGAAATTTTGTTTTTTAAGGTACGTGACATTAGACATTTGGAAGCCAAACAGTTATTCGGATCGCTTTGAGAGTAATTTAAACATTATTTAGGAGACCAAGCTCTATAGGTCTCCAAAGTTCGAAGCAATTTATGAAACTCTATATTTTAATCTACTTCACATTTGACGACATCTGGAAGTGAAACGATCGATCGGGTCGTTTTAAGAGTAATTAAGCATTGCTCAAAAGGTCAAGTTCTATAAATCTGCAAGCAATTCTACGAAATCTTATAATTTAATGCGTTTGACCTTTAATGATCTCTGAAAGTCAGACGATCATTTGGATCGTTTTGAGAGTGATTTAGGAGATCAAGTTCCATATGATCGCAGAGTTTTGTAATTCTATGAAATCTTATATTTTAATGTACTTAACTATGATTATCTCCAGAGGTCGAAAGATCAATCAGATCACTTTGAGAGTAATTTAGTAAAGTTCAGGAAGTCAAGTTTGCAAGCTATTCTAGAATTGCAATTTATATTTTAATGTATTTACCTTTTGATGAACTCTGGAGATCAAGTTTGATATCTTTGAAGATAATTTTAAATATGGTTTAGGAGCTCCAGTTCTGTAAGTCATGTGTCTCTAAAAGTCTTCTATGAAGGGGTATGTCACACTTTTTATGAATCTTGGGCACCCGCTAATATAATATTTGACTTAAACAGTAAATATTTCATACCGTGCAGCCAAAGTTCGTCTATATCTCATATTCTACCTGAAAAAGTTTTTAAAATTTATTTTGTAAAGAATCGACCGTATCACAGCGCGTATAACGAATTGGTAACAGTTTCAGCCGTCTGTCTTCATTTGTTTCAGAATTATTGCTTTAGCAGTTGTTTTGGTTTTTCTATTTTTAGACCCCGAAAATGGCATCTATCAGAGAGGATGAAAGCTTTTTTGTGCAGCAAACAAAATGCTATCGTATGATCCAGGGGCGGATCCAGAGAATTATTTTTGGGGTGTAAATCTTTAGAAAAATAATTATTTTAATACATAATAATTAACCAAACATTATTTGTTTCTATCCTATGTATACTTATTTATATATTTGGGGGGGGGGAATTCCCCCCCCCATTGAATTCGCGCCTGTATGATATAACATTCTCCAATATAGATCTGTAAATAACGATCCTGGAAACTTTCAAACTTACTCTTAATCGATTTTTTGCTGTAACAGTACCTTAAAAAACAATTAACGATCGATGTTTCCATAATTTGTTATCCCCTGTCTTACATGTTAGGGATCGACCATAAATTACGCTTGAAGAACGGGGGTCTTTGATAGCGTTACGCAGTGTCACAAGGGGTAGGGGGTATTAAGCTTAGCGTTGTATGGTGATGTATGGCTATCATTTTTAACAGACTAAGTACTTTTCTACGTTATATTATTGCTGTTATTTAATCATTTCATAAAATAATATTTCGAATTTCGCAGTATTCTAGACCTTCATATTCGTGGATGTCATACAATTTCAGAGTTTACATGCCTTTTAAAATTATTGGGGGGATGGTAGTAGCGTTACGTAATTATCGAAATGGGCTTCCAAGGCGTTACAAGGGGCAGGAGTGGTAGCAAATTTCTTCTAATCTTGCGTTACGTAATTTAAGGTCGGCCTCTTATACGATAATGTCACATGAAGATTCGACGTTTCAGTCCCCAGATATAAACAAAAACTTAATTTTTGTGGGTGGGGCAAGTGGAACAAAAGCCAATTGGATGGAATTTAAGCCGATAGCTAGATGTGTCTGCCGCCCCAATCCATAAACTAAATTTTATTCCGATATTTTGCAAAAACCTCCAATGAACAACGTCTATGGAATAAAATAAACTTTCATGTAGAACAAAATGGAAAACAGTGATTTTGACAATCCAGTCCGCGTATTTCTAAACGTGTTTTGCAACTCGCCCTGTATACTGACCGGTTTAGTGTAATGGCACGAAATGGTTACTTATTCAAGCCAAATAATAATTAGAATTTCAGCCAAGTTTGTTGGTGCCTAAAATCCTTTAGAAATGTGACCTGTCTTTTTATATTAAATGTGCTTGACATTTGATGGCTTCTGGAGATCAAACAATCAATCGAATCGCTTTGAAGGTGATTTAAATATCGTTCAAAAGATTAAACAAGTTTAAAGCAATTCTATGCAACTTTATATTTTAATGTATTTGACTTTTGATGACCTCTAAAGGTCAGATATACTATCAGATTGCTTTGAAAGTAATTTAAACATTGTACAAGCGGGCAAGTACTATAACTCTGCAAAATTTGCAACAATCCTATGAAATTTTATATTTTTGATCTGTAATGCCAACTGAAGTTGAAATGGTCGCTCTGGGGGTAATTTAAACATTGTGTAGGAGGATAAAGTCTGCAAAATGTAAAGCAATTCTATGAAGTCGTATATTTGAACGTACTTTACATTTGATGGCATCTAGAGGTCAATCGATCGGATCGCTTTGAGAGTATTTAAACATTAATCAGAAGGTCAAGTTTTATGAGCCTGCAAAGTTTGAATTTTATGAAATTTAATATTTTAATTTTGACATTGGAGTGAAAATGAACCATCGGATCACTGTGAAGATAATTTAGGCACTCTTCATGAGGTCAAGGTCTAGGTCAAGTATACAAAGTTTGAAACAAATCGTACGAAGTCCTTTTTACCATATTAAATGTGTCTGCATTTTGCTGCTTTAGTTTATTTATTACTCTTAAACTGTTGCTATTTGCAATGTGTTTATTATTTTTCACCTTTTCAGATATCTTTTGACCAATGTTTCAATTGGTCCGACTTCCGGGAAATTTATAGGAGGTGGTGGTGGAGTGGTACTCTAGTCACATGACTTTTATTGTACCAATTCGGTCAAAAAAGACGAACGTTTGGTAGTGATTTTAAATACATATACGTCAACAACATTACCTTAATATAAGTAATTTGGTAGTTAAGTAGTACAGATTACAAGGAGTGGGTTATCACAACAGTACATTCAAAAAGGTGCTCTGAACCACACAGTTGTATTTGGCTACATGACAATATGTACTTCGATAACAAAGTTATCTTGAACACGCCATAAAACACGTTTTCGGTAAAAACCCGTTTTTTCGTGGTTAAGGTAACTTCATTGTCGAAATACGCATTTATTATTTATTTATAAGCAAATATGTTGTGGGGTTAGGGATTAGGGACTGAATTTTTAAAAATGGTTTTTGGGATTAGTGATCAATTTTTTAAATATTTTTTGGGATTAAGGAATAAATTTTTAAAAATATTTCTTGAGATTAAATATAAGGGATTAGATTATTCAAAATATTCTTTGGGATTAGAGATTGAATTCTTAAAAATATTTTTTTAGGATTAGGGATTAATTAAGGATTAGATTTCTTTAAAATACTTTATGGAGTTAGCGATCGAAGATTGAGTTTTTAAAAATATTTCTTAGGATTAGAGGGATTAATGATTTTATTTTTTATAAATATTTTTGTCATTAGGGATTGAGTACTAGAACGTTTTAAAATCGTTTTTGGAATTAGGGATTGGGGATTACATTTTTTTAAATATTTGTTTAGGATTGGTGATAAGCGAGATTACCTAACCCTATTTGTAACTGCAGAATTACTACCCAACCAGCACACTGACGTTACAATGCCGTTATTTTTAAGTGATTATTGGTCGGCAACGTCATATGACTAATAAATTAACATATGTCCATAAGACGTTATATTATGGGACGTACTTAGACGTCTTTTAGACGTACAATAAGGTCTTTATAGACTTCTCATATTATTAAGTATGATAAATATACTATTTTTGTATTGACAGGTCCACTGACGTACGAGAGACAAATCTGGCAACACTGTCTTACTTTATTTTTTACTGAACAGCACGTGACAACATTTCGCAATACAAACAGCAACGACATCATGTATTTGTTTTGCTTTTTAATTAATAACGTTCCTACTTATTATTAAATTTGTTGACGTACATTCATAGTGTTTGTGTGCAACTACTGCATATAATAATTGTGTGGGTTGTCAAAATGGGTGAGTATAATAATTACTTGTTCCGACAAAACACTACATAACCTATACAATTTTACCCCGTCGGCGATTTTAAGAGATTAGTATTGTTAATTTTAATACTAATGTAAAGGTTTCTTATATAATATTATATAAATAAATATATTATTATATAAACACAGCCTTGGTAGTGTAATGTATGGCGTGCCGGACTTTCACCCAAGCGGCCCGGGTTCGACTCCCGGCGCTGGCAGATCTGGTTAAGGTTTTCTGCAGTTTTCCTTAGCTGTAACACAAATGTGGGATTTGCGCTGATCCATCTATAAGTCGGCTGCAGCCGCACATTGGGCCTACATAATAATAATAATCGCCCCCTCCCTCCCGCACAAGCTTATAGCTTCTGGGGCCTTGGTTTAGGTTATGTGTTGTAGTAATTATTATTATTATAGTACTTACTAATATTATTTTTTATTTTAGTATCATCAATTATTTTGCATATAGTTTTAGCAGCTTTTCAGTTTAGTGCATGCTTGCTTTTGTTTATTAATTATGAGATGTTGAGTTAGTAGAAGAGATGTTATTTCTGTTACTGAATGTTTTCATAATTGTGTATAAAATAGTATATATAATAGTATATATTAGGGAGATGATGGAAGAGCAGCTTATGCTGAATCATCTCCTTGCGATTCTGATAATTAAATAAAAATAAATAATTAAATTAAATAAATAATAAATAATTAAAAAAAATAAATAAGTAATTAAATTAGAAAATTAAGTATCTTATGTATATTATTTATTGTTTATCTGTTGTATATTGTTATTGGTTATTGTCAGAATAAATAAATATTATTATTATTATATAATAAATGTTATTTCCAATATTTAACTATCTATTTATAATTCCTGTCCTAGTATGTAGGACGTTTTAATGACGTCATTGAACAACGTTTTAATGACGTCTTATATTGACGTCCTTGGGCTGTGACATATTGCTGTCATTTTTACTACAATTTGACGTCATTTGACATCGTTACTGTCGAAAAAAACGACGACATTATGACGTCACTGTGCTGGCTGGGTAGCACTTGAGAATGACTATTTACCTCAAGATTTTTTAAAGGATAGTTTTCGACAATTTCAATTTGTACAGTTGGTAGTAGCTAACAAAACTCTCGAAGATGCAAACGCATATGTTTGGCTTAACCCTGATTTTATTTGTAGCAATTGTTGTAAAATAATTACGTTTTCTACAACTGTTACGAAAGTGATCACTTTCATGACTCTTAGTATAACGTGTATGATCAACTATCAATAAAGTTGTCCAAGCTAGTCTAATGTTAACATAATATTTGCTACAAATTTTGTTTTATTGACTTTCAAAAAAAATGTTATTTTTATTTTTTAAGTTTTCCATTTTTGTTTTTTATTAAAGCAGTTGCAGAAACATATTATACGCAACACGTCCAGAATATGTTTTTACAGGACACACATGTCCGGTTCCTCCGTCGGTACCTATAAAGCACCACTTTTCTGACTTGTTATGCAAATAACCCAATCACTCACAAATCCGAATTGAGACCGGCACATAAATAAAAGAACACGAAAAAATTAGAAAATCGATTAGTCAGGATATAAAAAATTAAGGAAGTTGTGGCTATAGAAAAAAATTATGAAAATGTAAAAAAGCGCAGCGCAGTTGATAGATTTTAATGCACAAAATACTTGACTTGAACATTTTATGCGACTGCCATTTATTTAAAACCTGACTTACTCTGTATGCAGGGCCGTAGCCAGAAATTTATTTCCGGGGGGGTTCTGGGAATTTATTTTCGGGGGGAAGCAGAATAGAAAAATAATTTTATTTTGTTATCATTTATTAGTATTAAGTTTAGTTTCGGGGGGGGGGGTTCAGACCCCCTAACCCCTCCCCCTTGAATACGGCCTTGTCTGTATGGACACGATTGATACTAGTATTCTGCAAAATATCCGTAATTAAGTGACTTTCATTAAATAAAATGAGGAAATCGTTACTTTTATGGTTAAGCATTCTGTATTTTGTATGAAAAGATGTTAACGAGGTATATGAAACACAGCAGCGTGCGGTGTATACGAAACAGTGAAAGCAGTCGCAATACGACGTATCGTATCGTATCAACGTAGTATCGTATTGCGGCTGCTTCTGTTTCGTATGCACGCTGCTGATTAAACGGTTTTTTCAAAAGGCGTACTATGGAATATCTTCGGTTATTAGAATTTGAGCTATAAGAGAAAATCACTTATTCCATGCTATATATATGCTGCAATGATGAAATATCGATCCATGTTCTTGCGAACGGGATATGTTACTACATTCATTCATTTATGGTGCAAATTATGAATGAATTTTAGGCACTAATTATATTATTACGAATATTTCATTCTAAGTCAGAATAAACGATATATTTTTTCATGCACAACGGTATCTCCAAAAAAATTTTTTTTAACGTTTTTGCCTCTCCTGAGAAATTTGCGTATTGTTACTTATCTCCTTCTTGCATCAGGGACTTTAATTCCACTATACTATGAACAATTTAATCAACTCAGTGGAAAGTTCTTTCTCATAAAATGTCCCTTTAGGTCAAGATTTTTTAGTTAATTAAAATTAATTAAAAATCTACAAATCACAAATGAGTCGGCGGTAGATAAGTGGTGCGAGAGCACGACTGGCATTCCAAAGGTCGTGGGTTCAAATCTCTTTTGATGCGGCGGGGTTTTCCTAAAATAGAGTATTCAATCATCTCAACTATGGGTGTGTATGTTGCGATCGGTCGTCCGTTGAGTGCGCGCGGATGTTTTCGTTTGCATGTTTAGATGGGGAAGACACGACCTTAACCTTGCTCCCCCCTAGTGTAGGCGTAACTAGTGGAGAAGATATTCGCCATAACTACTCTAATATAGAGCATATTTGCTAAACGCAGCGACTCTGCCATTCTAGGTCGACATGAGTTCGAGACGGAATTCAAGAAGAGATTTTTTCGGCTCTGGAGTCGAACTCACGAGGCTATATAACCTGGATGTTGGTGTCTCATTAATTGAAATTAAAAAAGAACATTTTATGTTAAAGTATTCAACTTTACCCTATTCGCCCACTGCTTTAGTATGTAAATATAGTTAGTAAACAAATAATTGTGTACCTATAAACTTTTGCATGCGGTAGCGGGGATTAAAATAATAATACAAATAATCTGTTTCCCTATGGTACAATGTTAGCAAAATTTTATTAAATATCCATCAAACAAAAACAAGTTAGTTGATGTTTACACGCCCAGATTCTGCGAAATCCACTTTGTACTGTTTGTTTCCTGTTAAGATAATGAAAAGAGTATTATAAAAAACCCGCTCGAACAAATTATGGAAAACAGTTTTTTCTATCCGACATCTCGTATGAATTATGATCAACATTATCTAGATGTATGTATCTGCTTTGTTAATAGTTCTTCGTGTCATTGAGTACGAAAATGAACAAGTTGATTATGAATATACCAAGAATGTCCGCCTACCCGTAAATATTACCGCTACATAATTAAAAATGATCCTAACCTAATGTCCTAAACCTATTTGATCAAATTATGCTATATAGTGTAGTAGGTACGCTAGAGTTGCAATGCAGTAAGTACCATCTTACCGTTTCCAAACTTTTCTTGACATATGTTATTTCTTAAACTGAGTATGAGAACACCTTTATCATATTAGACTACTACCATATCATAGTTGACTGTAGTGAACAAGATATGAACTCTGCCCGAGTTCCTTGATGTTCAAAAAGAAAACCATTGACTGAAGTATTTTTGATTGTTTGCTATCTAAACTCTAGATCTTAACCGTGAGATTATTTATAATGGATTGCCTTCATAATTATTCTTCATTCACTCATTTTCTCACTTATCTTCACGATTCAAGATTCGAGACTCAAAGATATCTCTGTTTCACATTTCGTATTACTAATATCTACATATTTATACATCTTTCTATTACATTAGTTTCGATACAACAGTTACAAACCTTATTCGTCCACTAGCAATATAGGAATTTACTACTCAATAATATTACTGACTCCATCCTAGTCTTACATGTCTATGATTCAGTGTCAGTGACTGAACGCCTACCCAAACCATTGTTACACAATGAATCAATTTAAAAAAAGTCTTCTCTAGAGGTAGGTAGTTTTTAGTAATGCGCCTAAACCTGGTATTATTTAGCATGTTCTGTAACCCATATATTCCAACACCGCAGAACGATCACGATTAAGTTAAAGGAAAAGAAAATTTTCTGCCCAACTATATTTGACAGGATAGATTTTTCTGAGCATTGACACGCCCACGCCGACAGAGATGAAGTCGTAAGTACTGTTGTGAACGACTCACAACTCATATATTTTTGCATAGATACGAAATGGTACTAGGCAACGCGTATCAATAAAACGCAGACTCCAGATCAGAAGGTTGCGTGTTCAAATCACGTCGGGGTCACAGATTTACTTCTATGAATTATTTATTTGACTCTACTAGTTCATTGATACGCGTTGCCTAGTACCATTTCGTATCTATGCAAAGATATATGAGTTGTGAGTCGTTCACAACTGTACCAAGGTACCAAATGTGAAGTATATTCTTAGTCTGGAAGGTAAGACTTTTCTAACGATATCTATATTTGCAGGATGATTGGTTGCTTATTTATCGTCTTATAGACTGACCTGTAACCTCGGTTAACGGTCGATATGGCTCACATTCTAAAAAACTGATTGAACTCTAAAGCCAGGCACTATTGGAGATTCGGAAAAAGGTTTCATTTTTGGCCAAATTCCTTATTATAAGCTTATGTTTTTGTCTATAAGTATAATAATGTCTATAACATCATTGATTTAAATCTTTATAGAGTCCCATTTAGAGACATTTATCTGTCTACGCAGGGAAAAATTCTATTCTGCATTGTAAAAGATCTTAACATATTAAACTGTTAACCTGATAGACACTGATGAAAATTGTAGATACGACAAACACATTTTCTTTAAACTACAGAGAATACCACTGTAGAAACTATGATAATTATAGTTATGTATCTTCATACCTTAAAAATGCACAAACATCCTTTATAACTTCCCAAAAGTGTTGCTGAAAACTTAATTACCAACTGGAGACCAAATTTAATATGCTCTTGCACCCAGACACTTGAACTGGCTAAAGAAAATGTGCCCACAGGACACACTATGTAATCGACCTTGAAGACCTTCCCATCGAGGTCAGATTTGCCATTAGGTAACTCCCCCAGCACCTACGAGGCGTTTATGGATTAAAAATTACACTTTTAAAAAAGTGACAACAAGACTATATGATTTGACCCTTTTAAGACGTCCCTGCCAAGGTGGATTTGACCTCATGTCACTCTGTCGCCCTCTATAAAGAGAGGTATGAGTCAAAGTGGCACTTAAAAAACTGTGACTACATGTAAATGGACCATGGATACCTTCCCGACGAAGTCAGATTTGATCTTCGGCCACACCCCTAATCTCTACGAGGGGGGGGGGTCATGGGTAAAAATTATACTTTTGAGGATGTGGCATATGTTCTTATGGGAGATATTTTAATTCTTAAAAACGGCTGTGGAGTCAGCTTGGCAATTGTACAGAACACTTACTCTTGTCACTTTTTCAGTCACCACTGTGACCTACGTATTTTAAAAATACATTTGGCGCTATTTTGCGCTTTCTTTTACATATAGGAAACGTAAGATTTAATGTTTTTACATAAGAAATAACGGTTGTGGTCCCTTTGGAATTTCGTGGAACATTTTTTAGAATTCTGCAATTCAGTTCAGGAATAATTTAATCGCGTGCTCTGAAAAATGTTAAATTAATTTTAAATGTTTATCTTTGAGTTTTATCTTCATTCTCAAAATTCTCTATTTCAGAAATTTTTATGTTGATCCTTCTTAATTGGAATCAAAAACTTAGTTTCTTCGATTTTGTATTTATTGCCAATATCTTCCAATTTTTTGGTTAGATTCTGAAATTCTGACTTAGATTCTTTAATTTCTGGTTGCATCCTCAAAGTCGCTCGAATTTTAAAATTCTTGTTTGGAATCTCGGATTCTTGCTTGAATACAGTATGTCCTCAGTGTTCCATTAGATTTGACAATTCTTACTTAAATTTGTAGCTGTTGATTGAATTTTTGATCCATTTTTGTTTGGATTCCCGAAACATGTTTGTGATTGGGAATTATTGTTTAATTCTGAATTGTTGTTATTGTTTTGGTTTCGCAATTCTGGGTTAATTGAATTTTGGCTTTAGTTCCAGCTCAGAATTAGTAAATTTTTCTTTAAATGGTTACATTTCGATCTGAAGACTTTTGGAAAATTGTTCTGATGAATACTATAATTCGTGCTTAGATTCCTGTATTCTTGGTTGGGGTGGTTTTATTTGTTGAATTCGTAAATTTTTAGTTTGATTTTAGAAGTACCAAAACAAACCTTGGTTAGAATTTATAATTCTGCTATTCTTAATATAATATGAGAGACTCTTTCCCGGTTCTTGATAGACCCAGAACATAATTTCTGACGGGATTCTTAATTCTTGCTGCATCATCTGATTCTGGGTTGGTTTCTGAATTAGTGTTTTTTCGATATTGTAAATTCGTTATTTAATTTTGAAGTTATGGGTTTCACAATGGAACTCTTTGTTCAACTTCGCTATCCATGGCTAAAATCTGAATTTCTTGCTTTTAAAATTAAGATTTTTGTATTTTTGTTTCGTTTTATATTGTGTGTTTAGAATAATTCTTTGTTCTCTGAACTGTGAATAATAACGTAGCATACGTCGAAATGACAAAATAGTTGATATATAAGTGCTTAGACGGACCCTTGCTATTCTCTTTATAAGCCGCATTCACTATCGTTATTCCCAAGTTATACAGGCTTTATAACAAAATCATACTATAGTTCGTCTCAAAGTGAGAATTCTGTACAGGTGTTATGCACGACATCGATGCCAACTTCTATGCAAACTTGTATTAAAGTAAACGTGTACCTGTTACTTCATCAGCCTAATTCATCTTTTGTGATGAGGGCAGCTTAAGTACCAATACCAACTAATGACCCTATCTGGCTTCCTTTTGTCAGTGGTTCTAACATAAATAATATTTATATAATATTCTATAATTTTATATTTTTAATATAATTTCGAAAATAAAACTAATAAATAATTTGAAAATAAAAGAAGTCATGGTATTTCATTTCGTGTGTAAGTAATCGTAATTGTACACAGTACAACATTATATTTAGTTCCTTTTTCTGCTAATCATTGTCACTTTTAGTTTCCACTTTACTATTATCATCATCATCAGTATTATCCTCATCATCATCACTATCTCCATTATTAATATTTATAACAATTGGTGCGATATCATCCAACAAATTGTCAATTTCCTACATTTTTCTTTCTGTTGTTATTACGTTGGTTTACGTAGTTTTATTGTTATAAAAGATAAAAGTTGATAAGTTACTATTACAAACAAATAGTGTAGTATTACGTAAAATTATCAGCAAAAGAGATTTGTAAATTACATAAAATCTTACGTGAAGACTTGTTGAGATCTTCTAGATTCCATTTAGTTTGAAAGATAGACAAGGCCACCACTCACTGCATAAAATTGACCATGTCTGAGCAAAATTTCCATAAAGATAGCATTGCATATCTTTAGTACGCAAAATACTCACTTTGAGACGAACTATAGTTGGTCTGCTTTTAATTTTATTTAAGATCATCCTTGAATGTTTACTCCGAAATTTGTTTTTCATCTTCAAGGTGGCTATTTCTTGTTGCTAGAAGTGAAGAACTTCCTCTGCATCTCTTCTATGTCAAGTTTTTTGAGTTTCTATCGGGGGTTCCCTTACACCGCCCGGCCCTTCAAAGTTTCTGGATAGTCTGCTTGTCAATCCGTAGACGCAAATGTCCGGTGTGAGGGTACTCTCCCATAAAATTTCATGAAACTTGACTTGGTGAGTGTGCAGGGACAATACTTCATTCTGGCAACAAAAAATACCTACCTCGTAAACCATAAATGGAAATTCTGTGGTAAGATTTGAAGGTGTTCTTTAATATAAAAAACAAATACACTACAAAATATATAAATAAATCAACATATCTTATTATTATCTTATAAACCATCCTTAATATCAAGAAACTATGTTTAAGAAGAAACTATGTTTAGTATAAATCAGCGTTTCCCAACCGCCGGTCCGTGGAGAAATTTTTGTCGGCCCGCAGAGAAATAACAGTATTTTCAAAATCTTACTGTAAGGATTTTTTTGTATTTCGTGTTATCCTAGAGCTAACGTAGTCAAATAGTATATCGGAGTTGACCAAGAGTAAACTGTGACTGTTCTACGGAGCCGCGCTGTATACATGCATACGTGATATATAACGCTCCGGCTCCGTACCTATATGGTGGGGTAATATCCAGTAATAGGTAATAAGGAGGATCTCATATTTCAGAATTTTTAAGCGGGTTTGGAGCACATGGGTCTAGGCATACCGGAATCGAAAGAATCTTACCTCCCCGATTAACGTGAACGATCAAAATCCGGGTTTCGCGGTTTTGAGGGGCCGCAAAACTTGCTTCGAAACTTGCTCCGAACAATTTTTTGTGTGTCGATGCGTTGAGTAGTTCTCGTCTCAGATTTGAAGCTTCGACCGTCTCCGGCAAACGCCTTACGATAGGTTGGAGCGAAAATCTGATAACGGAATCTTTACTACCCCAATCGTTTCTACAGTGAAAGTCTTTTTTGCCAATACTTCCGGGGGCGGGGGCTAGGGCTGAGATGCGGTTTTAAATGTTTTCTTTAATTTTTTACCTTACCGGTCCGCTAGCAAATGCTAGATCGTTTGGCGGTCCGCGGTATTTATTTTTTATATTTTAAGTCGAAGTGCACCTGACAATTTTTACCGAGAAATTTCTTTTTGAACTACAACATGATTGTTTCTTGTTACTAGAGTGAAGTGTTGCCCCTGTATCGGTATATGACAATTTCTATAAATCTTTTTTGGGAGTTCCCTACACCCTTCCTCAAGAGGTGGTGCGAGAAAATCCTCTAATCGAATTTCATGAAACTTTTTATGCAGTACGTACAGAAACAGTACTTCACTTCCAGCAATACGAAACGTCCACTTTTAAAATTAAAAAATCCGAACAGAAATCTCGGTGCGGCCGGCCTTTAACAAAAATAAAAGCGAACGAACTAATGCGATTTTGAGGTATTTAAGCGCCAAGACATTGACATCCAAATACCGGGGAATCTTATTGAGCGTTGTCTTATAAAATAAACAAAAGAAATTAATGCCTACCTGTGTAGAAATATTGGGTTAGTTTTTGTATTGTTTTATTCTAGGTAAACAAGATCAATGGGGTAGCTTAAAAATAAAACGCACGCCAAAACATTTTAATTGGATACATTATATCCAACGGATCTGTTAGCAGAAAGAAAGAAGAATCACTTGTTATTTATTTCCTTTGGTTTTCTTCCACTTAATTTATATTCACAAAACACATTAAAAATATGTTATTTGGTACATTTATCTTAATTTGCTCGTTGAGATTCCCACTTCTTTAAATAAAAAAAATACATAACTGACAGTTGATAGTTGTAAGAAATCCAATCTTGGCTATTATTAATTAAAATGCTATAAAAAAAGGTAACGTTGCTATGAACAGTATAGCTTAGAGCGATGCTTATAGCCGAAAGCAAAATATCATTAATATCATTTCCATAACTTGTAAAAAAATAATACTTAATTAACGGTATTTGACTCTTTTAGCTAATATACAGCAGACAGTAGCGTATTTAGGAATTTCTTTTCCGGAGGTGGCTACTCTATAAAAATTCCGAATCAAAATACTTAGATTTTCACATAACATATAGATTTTAACACTATTAAGAAAAGTTCGGGGGGCTTCAGTCCGATAGTCCCCAACCCCCTAAATACGCCACTGGCAGCAGATATCTATCTATACAGGGTGGAGCAACAAAGATAGGATGGAGAATTACTCTTAAACAATAAAATATACTTGACTTATTTTAATTGTAAATAGCTACGGACCAATTAGGCTATATTTTAAAAATTTTCTTCTTTATACAAGGTTGTTCAAAAAAATGTGCGGAATCAAACTTACTTTCTTCTTTGTAATGGAACATCTGGTATAATTAATAGCTCACATGAATCTACTAGCTTAAGTATTCTTAACATTTTTGATGTTATGGGACTAAAGTTAGTAGTTGCGGAGACAATTTTATGCTTTAAAATTTTAAAATAAGAGTTATTCAGTTTTTAAATAATATAGGGTTTGTTACCTCTTTAACTAATAGTCATGGAATAAAATAGCCTAAAATGTAAAAAACGTAAAAATATCCAGTCTAAGAAAAATTAAAAAAACCTAAAGAAGTTTAAATTAAATTAAATATACCTTTTTCTTGAAAGCACAACTCAAGTCGTTTGACAAGTTCGACCAAGTTGGGACATTTCATTTATAGTACATAATTTTTTTTTAGTTTTTACTATTGTTGGACTTGAGGCGCCACATTCTTGGGGGTGCCAGCGCCAGTCATGGTTCGCAGAAATGGAAATTCTTAGAAAGGCCTGCGACTAAACCACCGGAAGTATTCCTAATGGCTACAACAAACTGTTCTGGAGAGCGTTCATTTTCAGCCCTCAAAAGGGTAAAAAATTATTTTAAATTTTCATTTGGCCAAGAGAAATTAAATGCCATATTAATTTTATGCATTGAATCAGAAATAATTGATTCTGTAGATTGTTAAAACTGTATAGATACATTTGCCAAATTAAGATCATGTAGAAATATAATTGCGTAAATTAATTTGGGTTTAAATTTATAATCAAATTTATAACAACATGTATAATAACAATACCTAAATATAAATAAAACACAAAATACTTTGATACCAACTTTTATTTATCTAAAGTCTGGTCGCGTTAGCTATTCGGAAAGCGTAAACAAACCAAATACATCGCTTTTGGTGGGCGCGCTTAATGACTGATGACGTTTACTTAAGCGTAAAAATGCAGATAAACGTCCAGTACTAATGTTCATCTTACACACTTGCAGTTGCATTTATTTTTATTTTAAGTGTTGTGACTGCAAATTCAAAAATGACTAAAAACCTCGAAAATGTTCCTTTAAAAAAGGAAAAAAATTTAAAGGAAAAACTAAAATTTAAATACGCTCGTAGATGCAGGAATACCATGCTCGTTGACCGGAAAGAGATTGTTCTCTGGCGGTGAAAATTTTTAAGGGCAATTAAAAATATCGCGGAGACAGGTGATCGATATTTTTACTTGGGTTAAGGCTGAGGATGAGGATTGTTTTTATTTTGTTTGTTTGTTTGTTTTTTGGGCGAGGAATGAGGATGGCGGAGTATCCTTCGTACCTCATGGCACCGATTGCTATGATCATTTGGCCGACCCTACTAGAATTTAGCCAAATCTGGGGAATTCCACGCCCAGTAGGAGTTTTTAACGTGCCAAACATCACATTAACACGGGACCTACAGTTTTACTTCCTATCGGAGAAGAAGGCATGTTTTTAATTTTTCTCCGCTGTGAAGAATTACCAGCTCGGCCGGGGATCAAACCTGATTGTTTTTATTTGTTTTATGTTTTACTAGTTAAATATACATATTTTACAAGCGTTTTTAAATAATAACAGGTATTGTGACCTTGAACTTTTATTTGTTATAGTGGGCGTCTACGTCGTAAAAATGTCCTTTTTAGAACAAACACCATTTCTCGGCTTTGCTACTGGTAATGGTAGGTACGTAACGATTCTAATCTAATTGCGGTGTTAAACATTTTCATCGTCGTTTTGGATTTCGCGCGCTAGAACGTATACTCTAAGCGGTAATGCATCATTATGGGAAAGTAGTTTTGAGCGGTCACCTGGCCACTGTTTGTTTACGCTTTCCGAATAGCTAACGCGACAGAAGTATAATGATATATTATCAGAAGGCGCCAGCCATCAGCTTCAAGGTGTTCAGAAAATTAATTCGGGTCTGACGGCAGATAGACCACCCAAATCAAGGAGCAGTAAACGATACTTCTGGAAGAATAACAATGGAAAGGGCTAGATGAAAAATATTTATAATATATATGACAGGAAGAAAGATAACTTATATACAGCAATCGGCAAGTATGGTGAAGAAGTAAGAAACAACAATGAGAGAAGATATTGGATTTTTTATAGACACGATTCAGTGTCGGACTGTCCCGCCCGGCAACCGCGCAAATGATTTTCTGCCCGCTTGGTCCCTATCCTGTAGTACAAAATACTTTGTAATAGAAAAAAATATTCAACCGTTAACTGGCCAGATGGATATGTGTATAAACTCATTTAAATTTTAAAACTTTAAAACATGGCCATGCGTCGATATCTCAGATTTTATTTAAATTTGTTCCTTGCATAGATGCATATGAAATGACATTAAATTATTTTTTTCGGATTTTATGAATGAAAAATGGCCGAAGTAAAAGTTCTTGAAAATTTAGATTTTCTGCAAATTCTGCTATACGAAAATCGTCAGAACACCTTTGTTCTTTATGTTATCTGGCTCATCCAGTTGTCAGATTAAAGCTAGTTCCTGGGTCTATCAGGATATGTTAAGAAACGTGCAAAGACATTGCCCAGTAGAGAAATAGCAGGTTCTGAAAGCAAATTGTAGTGTTTTTACAAATTTTGACATAGCTCCTGTGTTACAAATATTACACCTTTAAAACTTTTTTATAAAATCATCTTAGCATATTCTTGGTATGGTTAAAAAATAAAAAGGGTTTTCTTTGTAGTGTTGGAAAGAAAAATTATTTTTGGAAAATTTTTTTCTTCGGAGCCTGCTACTTTTCTACTGAGCAATGTCTTTGTTCTTCATATACTGTGAAAGATACAAAAACTAGCTTTAATCTGACACCTGGATGAGCTAGATAATTCAAGGAAGTTAATGACAATTTAAGTTTTATGATGCAGAATGTCTGATATCAGTATTTGCATTTAAAATTTTGCTTTGCAAAACTGCATCATTTAACTGAAATTGTAGCAGTGTTAGTGAAAAGTAGCAGGCTCTGAATGCACATTTTTAAAAAATATTTTTTTCAAAATCACAAAAACACCTTGTTTATTTTTTAACCATACCAAGCATATGCTAAGATGATTCTATAAAAAAAGTTTCAAAGTTGTGATAGTTGCAACACAAGAGCAATGTCAAAATTTGTAATGTAAGCCGGTTTGGGATGCCCCTGAATGGTCTCGGTGCTTGTACGGGGCTTGCTTACGAAGTGGCGCTTGTATGCTTCTCGGTGATCTCGGTACTCTCGGGCGCCAGTTATTTTAACGTGGTATGCTCCACGGAACCGGGTAATTGCAAGTGGAGAAAGGATAATCCAGGGAACTGCTGGGGTTGCTGAAGTCGGTCCAGTCTGGATCACTTTACTAATTCCTAAAGCTTTCATAAAACAAGAGGGTATTAATGCTAACAAATAAAACACACAATCATCAAACCAAATAAAGTTTATTATTACCAAAGCTCCAAGCTTTAAATTCTATACCTAAAAGCAAGCATACGGTTATCTACGGTTATCTACAAAAGCCACAGCAAGCGGGGTGCAATCCGGCGTGCAATAAACAAGCAAGCGTGCAAATACGGGTTCGGGGTTGCGAGACGGGGTGTCGGGTAAAGGCGGACGGACTAGAGTAAGGAGAGCGGGAGGAGATCTCCAGGCTACCCACAGTGAGACCTCGGACAGGTGGTATGGGATGAAGGGATGAGACCTCCAGGCTACGCACAGTGAAGTCTCGGAAATGGTGTGTGAGATGTAGGGTTGAGACCTCCCGGCTACGCACAGTGAAGTCTCGGAAAAGGTAGGGATATAAGGATGAGACCTCCAGGCTACGCACAATGAAGTCTCGGAAAAGGGGTAAGGTATACAACGAGCGGAAAGGGGATCGGTTTATCGGTCCGATATCTTACTCTTATAATTCCCCAGGAACGGTCTGGTCGGACGGCTCTGGCTGGGCAGGCTGGCTGGCTGGGCTGGTTGGCTGGCTGATCCTGTTGGGAGTCCTGGACGCGGACTGAATAAATCGTCGCCCGGCGCTTGTTTATATAGGCGCTCTCGGAGCGTGGGAGAAATGGTAGGAGTAAACCAGAGCGGCGCACGCCAAATATCGGTTAGGGAAGGGACGCGTGCACTCGCTCGAGTCGGTCTCTTATCCGGACGGAATGAGATTGCACGCCAAGGTATGGATTTTATTTAATATACACAAAATAAATAACCAAAATTAAGTAACTTCGTTACAGTAAAAACACTGAAATTTTCTTTCGGAGCCTGCTACTTTTCTATTGTTCAATGCCTTTACAGTTTCTTTATATACCCTGAAAGACCCAAAAACTAGCATTAATCTGACAGTTGGATGAGCCAGATATCTAAGAAATTAAGGGAGTTATGACAATTGTAGTTAGATGATTCAAAGTGTCGGATGGCAGAATTAGCAAAAAATCTAAATTTTCAAAACTTTCTAATTTTCTCAACGGACGTTTTCGTAGTGTAATAATTGTAATAATTTGTAATAGGTTTCGACAAAAATTTTACAATACCCGAGAATTCTCGACCAGTGCGCTGCAAAGAAAAATGCTTATTTACCTTTCTCTTTTGTGATTTCTCTTTTTTCGGAAATTCTTACATGCCAAACATGGGAAACAACCGAGAAAAGGAAATTTTCATATAAATATTTTTATAAAAGCGATAGTGAATTTCTCTGTAACCCTTGCAATAATATTGTAACAGATCGTAAAAGGTTTATGCGCCAAAAACTGACTGAATTCACGAATAACGCCAACAAACTCAAATTGACAACCAGTTTATAATGTGAGGATTTTCCAAAGTTGGTACTACCAATTTTTTATTGTATCTAGCCTTATTTGATGAAACAAATAATCATGGAATAAATAAAACTGATTAGTAAAACGTTTCACAACTATAAAAAATAGAATACATTTATGAAACTTAATTATTAATCATTATAACTGCTTGTTTTTAATTTAGTATGATATTTACAGAAGTGGCAGTGGCAGTGAGTTTCTATTTTCTTTTTAGTACTTTTTAAATAAAATCGATTAAACGTTTTTGTTTACTACATAATTTAATTCTGTTGGCGGGACACAACATAGGCCAGAGTAAAGGTATTGGTTGTGGGGGGGGCTCGTAGTGGAGGCGGTGCTCAGTCATAGATGACAACTCGTAAAAATGAACCCAAAAATGATAATGAATAACACAATAACAATAACAATACTTCAATACAATAATAAAAATGAAGGTCAAGTTCGTCTCTGAATGGTTTGAAATCCACCCATCGCTCCATCAATGTCCGAGGTACGAGGTCGAAAATGGCGTTTTTTGCATTTGTTCCATCCGCCACTTCAAGTGCCTTCTACTCGTTGAAAATCGAAAATCGGGGATTTTTATTTGGACTTTTCTTATTCAGCTTGAAGATCAAAACCTTTTGGGACCAAGTTTAGTCATGTAGTTATGTCATCTGGAGTTCATAAGAAAAGCAAACACTCCTACCAAACTAACATTGAACGGGGAACATGCACTGTCATACTTACTTATGCTGTTCGCAATTCATCTGATGGGTCTGTTTGGGTGGTGCGGTAGCGATTAGTTGAGATCGGTACAGAACCGAATGAAACCGTTTGACCAACTGCATTCGTGGGTTGCCGATCTTTGAATTATGGGAATACATTTTTTTTCAGAGGAAATCTTGATCAAACATGAAAATATTCAAGTTACAAAAAGGGAAAGAAGTTTGAGAACGTGGGAACATCGTCCAATAGCTAACAGTTGACCGGCACGATGCGATGTGTCTTTGTATTTTTCATATTGTTACGTAAATGGAAATGCTTGTAGAGTACGGTGAGTTGAAAAATATTTATGTTGATAGAGTTGTGTAAAGCAACCTATACGTTAGATTTATTGCTTCATGTGAATAAATAGTACTAAAAGGTTTTACTGTTCATTAGGGTGGTCCAAAAAACTACAAGTTTCTTCGATTTTTCTGCCACATGTATAGATTTATTCCTTGTAGAAAAACATTAAATAGACCCAAATGTATACGCAATCGAATAAATTCTAGAGGTCCTGCTAGTAGTCCAAAATTTATATTTTAACTTAAGTTTTCTGTCTTTTTGTTGTAAATCATTATAAGACTGGAATTGAAATACAAAATAAGCATTTCTTCTTTAGTAAAAGAAATATAAAAAGGAATTACATACTTTTCATACTTCAGATTCTTGTACGTTTTAGGTACAAAACACAAAGAGCTTGAAATTGCTTGTAAATTCTCAGAAAATTAGAAACTTGTAAAGCTAGAAAAACTAGCAGCGTATTTCTATGATACATATAAATAGCTTACCATGAATATGACAACTCTAGTGCTGTTATACTCACAGATTATTATTATTACCCTTACTGGCTTACTATATACAAATACATGGAAAAAATTAATATGACCCACATAGAAACTAAAAACGGACTATCGCACCTTGCAATCTAGTAAGCATAGGAGAATTCTAATGTTGCGTTGTAAATCAGGACTTGTTCTTATAGTCCTATACCATATAGTCCTATAGTACTATATAAAAAGTTTCATATTTGTAACCTTAACAGTTTCTCAATAGTGAACAGTAATCAACAGAAAAACGTCCATGTATTAGCTCTTTGTTTATATCTAGTTAGCCATGGATTTTTTAGACCTGGAACTTGCTTTGAGACTCTCCAAACTTGTGTAAGTATTGTGTAATTAAATTACCATCATATCCATCACCACTGCAAAATCTTTATAATATGCGTTTACTATGGGAAATACAGATTACAGAGATACTATATCTCCGAAACTAAGAAACTAACAGTCGTAGCTAAATAAAACAAAAACCAGATTGTGAGAAACTTGACGTCTTGCATTTTTTACGTAAAACCTACCAAAATCAAGTTATTTAAAATACTTCATTTTAACTGCAATTTTTTTCAAGATGGCGGTTCGATCACACCTTCTTCAACTCGGGACTAATCGATCTCTTAAACAGTATGTATTCACCAACATCTATGCCAGTTTTCAGCTTCCCATTAATTTTCGCGTAATTTAATTCTGATCTAATTTCACTTTTGGCCAATGATCTTCTCATAGTCAATGTCTGCTGATGAGTCATACTGCGTTGGAAGGTACTTAGAAATTACCTTTCAAATGATATATAAATATGATATTTTCATAATAATGAAAAATAAACTCTGAACGATTAGATCGACCTCTAAATATTGTCTGATTGCGTTTATATTTGAAAACATTTAATGTTTTTTCACGAGGAATAAATGTATACATGTGGCAGAAAAAACAGCAAAACTCGTATTTTTTTTGAACCACCCTACTGTACATCTATCTTATTCTCGTTAATTAAAAATCATATCTTTTATCTCTTATTAACAGTAGGAAAAGCTTTTGCTACATTTTATTCACATGTCCCATTGTGTTGTTTCGAAATTCTTGTACAACGATGACAAGGACTTGTCTGTCAAGTACGAGTTATAATTAATCATACAAACAAATAAATTACAGTTTTCAAGATAGATATAATTAAGAGAACTTCGCTGATTTCGAAAGCTCCCTTTAAAAAACAATACCCATATAAAAATTTAAAAACGAAGCAGTATGGAGAACTTTACAATAAAGTCCCAGCCTGCTGTCGAGTTTCTAGTTCCTTTTAGAATTTCTTGTTGGCAAAGAATAATGATAAGAAATTGTCAATTTGTTCAAAAAAGATTTTTTTAGTTTGGCATACACAATCACCGTTGTAAAACTTGGAGCTTGCCGAAGCTGGCGAGGTTTCAGAGTTAGATGCGTTTAAAATGTTGTCACTGCCTGACTTTAGACTCATAGCAACTACATAGAACTAAACTGATAACAGATGTGGACTCAACATGCGGAAATACACTTTGTAAAGACTGTATATCTTGTTTTACTACATCGACAAGTTCACTAGGAGTG
This sequence comes from Agrypnus murinus, assembly GCA_929113105.1. Taxonomy (NCBI): domain Eukaryota; kingdom Metazoa; phylum Arthropoda; class Insecta; order Coleoptera; family Elateridae; genus Agrypnus; species Agrypnus murinus. The sequence continues at coordinate 76,541,105 of OV816023.1, read as the reverse complement.
TAAGTTGTACTTTGACCACATTTTCAGAAAAGTCTTATAAAGTAAATTTAGGTTTGATGAATCCATATCTGCAGCTTTCTTCTAGCTGTTACTAGCTACTTCCTAGCTAATGTTTTAAGTAAAGTTCCATTTGGCGGTAGCGACTGCTTAAACGTCTATAACTCAGAAACTACGCAAACAGCCAAACTAAAAGTTATTTGGGAGAGCGAACTAAAATGCTTCTTTCGAATAGCTCCACTACTGAATAGATTCGAATTTTTGGAAAATTGACAATTTTGGCTATAGCTTGTGACCGTTGTTATTTTATTGTAGTTTGATTTGGCGATCGTCTTTAAATAATGCCACATGATTAATATCATCTTGGCATTCTGATAGTTACTACTTACAGGGGCGTCGGAAGTATGGGTCAGAGGGGGCGAACAGCCCCCTCTATCTTAAAGCAGGGGGGGGCGTTGCCCCCCCTAGAAACAAGGATGAAAGTATAAAATATATTTATTTTAATTAAATATTATACGATCAATTTGTTTTTACTAATACAATTATTATTATTATTATTAAGATCAGTTTAATTATTTTTATTTATTTGCTCTTAGTTACATATTCTTAATGATTTAAAAATTATTATTTTAATTTCGCGCTCAGTCATTTCACTAATAAAAAGCAGAGATGCGAAAATAGCTTCAACTTTCTCGAGATTAAATTATTTGTTTGGGTTTTCTAGATGGTAAATCTGTTTGCAGATAGTTCGCCCATCGTTTAGAGCAGTGGTTCTTAGCCTGTGGTCCACGGGGCCCCGGAGGTTTATAATGGCCTCGCAGGTGGTCCGCGAAAACTGTAATTATTAGGGGAGTTATATTATTTAAAATAATAAATACGAAGAAAAGATTGCGACAATCATTCTGTCTTTACGTTGTCAAAAATTACAAACATTGTCAAAATGTTCAATGTCAGTGATTTCACAAATTATTATCAAAAAAAATAAGAAGCATCGCATGCTTGATGATTTGCCTAAATCACGGCACAGGAGAGGCTTGGTAAATGCAAGAGCTGAGAGAATGTTGTGAACCTGTTAAAATCAGAAAAATGCTTGCCTGTACGTAAAATAGCTATAAAGAAAGGCGTTAGCAAAAATAGTTAAAAATAATAAATTAATTAATAAAAAATATAGTTTAAGGAAGGTTGTACAGCGTTTTGATTTAAAATTCATTGCGATTTTATGTATGACGAAATGTGCGTCAAAATGGACAGCTTTGCGTTACCAGGACCCGAATTCTTGAGTTTCGCATACAAGATGACGTAATTCTCTATTACCTTCTAATATTTGCTTGGCTGAGTTGCATCTTATGACGTAAAAACTACGTCATCTCCTATGCGAGACTTGTTCGTATGAGTTCAAGAATACGGGCCCAGGGCCTCAATTTTACAATGTAGTTATAGGAGAAGGTGTAAATAATAGTGTAAAAACAATTAAAATAGATTAATTCGGGAAGAAAATCCTTGTATGGCAAGCCATGCGTTCTTATGATCTTAAAAGTTCAACATTTTTTCCAACTATTGGAGGCGACGTCTACAGAAAAGAATACAATAACGTTTATTACCCCTACTTTATATCGTATACACGTTTCCATGTTGTGTTGGGCAGATTTTGCATCTGCCCACTATTCTGGTACGACCCTGGAACTTTTGAATTCTAAAAATGTAAATTTTGCGGAAAAACAGGACATCTACCACACTGTCCTAAGCTTCATCCCATAGAGCGCTATTGAGCTATTATAAAAAGAAACTTGAGAAGTGGTGGCTGAGCAACTAAAACAATCAAAGAATTCATACAAATCTGGGGTGCACCTAGCCGAAGGATTTCAGCGAAGGATGTCCAAAGGCTGGTATTCGTGCAAAAGTTCGAACCTTCTATCATTGATTACCTATATGTATTATTCTTTATATAAGTAATAGACGTCGATATAAGTTATTTTGTAATTTCAAAATAAAATAAGTGAAATTTGATGAGAAGTTTAAAATTTGTATCAATAATTTAGTATCAGTTTAGTAAAATGAGCAGTCCTTAAAACAATTTATTTGTGGGGAAAACTCGATCTTAAGGAAAGTAAAAGCATTCAGAAATCAACCATGTCTGAAACTATAGTCTCTTTTATAGGAAAATTGGTTTGTTATCTTGTAAGGTTCTATTTCTTTGTCTTAAGGAAGCACTTATGCAAGATGGACGTGCACCATATCTAATCGGAAATTTCCAAATAGCATATTTCCGACACTACTACAGTAAGAACAATTAATTGGAGTATCTCTGTACTTCGTATGTTTTTACGTAAGTTTATGAGTATGGTCAGTAGATACGCTATGTGGGTTCTAGCACAAAATCGTATGTATTTTTTTATGAACGTTCATTTTGCATTTCTAGATCATCCGCCGGCGACTTATCGTTTATCTATCGTTATATTTATCGTTAACTAAACAATATCGTTTTTGATAAACTATAAACGCCGGCAGATGACCTTGAAATGTAACCTTGATATGTGACCTTGATATTTATATAAAAGTAACATCAAATAATATAGTTAATTATTTGTTAACAAATATTTTATATAGTTAATAATTAGGTCAAATTAAAATTACCTTTTAAAAATAAAACATTTTTATTTTACTTTCAAGGAGCTAGCAGTATTGAGCATCCCTGTCTTAACTATTATATCATCCTTTTTTACTTATTGTATCTTATCTATGAAATCGAAGTTCGCCCCCCCCCAAGTGAAAATACTTCCGACGTCCCTGACTACTTAGTACTTCAGAATTATATATATTTTCTTACCCTTTTTCCCATATTTCCCGGATATGATATTTACTTTGTCTTATCATTACCTTGTTTGTATAGCTTTTTACATTAAAAATTACCTTAATATGTTTGTACAGTAAAAATGTAAATCTGACCATCTGTTTAAACTGACCCTCTGGTCATATTGACCACTTTTTTTCAGTCCCTCCGAAAATCTCATTACTTTAATGTAATTTATACTGTATAAACTGACCACTTCTCTTTTGTGACCATTGACCACATTTACCTAGAATATTGTTTTAAAAATGTTTGTGTAATGTGACCATTAGCCAAGGGATTACAGTAAAAACTGTAAATCTGACCATCTGTTTAAACTGACCCTCTGGTCATATTGACCACTTTTTTCAGTCCCTGAAAAAATCTCATTAATGTAATTTATACTGTATAAACTGACCACTTCTCTTTTGTGACCATTGACCACATTTACCTCGAATATTTGTTTAAAAATGTTTGTATAATGTGACCATTAGCCAAGGGATTACTTATAACAGTTAGAACTAATCTTCTAAAAGTTTAAGTAGGTATGTACATATAAATTGCATTCAAATAATTTCTAAGAATGCATCATAATCGCTTAATAGTGACCAGTTGAGTTCAGGTATTTCCAAGTTTTAAGACTTTATTTCTGTTTCTGAGAAATTCATTAGCTGCAAACTTTCACATTAGTAACCCTTGGATAGTTTTAAAATTGTTTTATAAAATCAGTCTTGTTTCATCTGTTGATTGAAACCATTGTGTTAATTAGTGCGATTAAGATGACTTCAAAAAAGTTTACAAAGAACTAAATTTGCAAGAAAAACAAAAGGTGTTGGAGTTTTTAAAAAACCATAGTGAAAGAAAAACAGTGGAACATTTTGGTATTAGCAAAACAACAGTAAATAATATTAAAAAAAAAGAAAATTAGAATATCAACAACGTTACGAAGAAGATGCTTTAGACTCCTTCAGAAAAAGAGATTTAACAGAATTTGAAGTGGTTAATTGATTAACTTTAAATTGGTTTTAAAAAATGCGCAGTGTATATGGAAGCCTTCCTGGACCAATGTTACAAGAAGTAGCATTAAAATTTGCTCAGCAGTCAAATTTGCCTAATTTTAAAGCATCGTCGGATTGACTTTAATCATTTAAGAAACGAAAAACATTTCCCAGAAAAGTTTAGTTGGTGATGCAAATGAAATCGATCCTGCAACAGTAAGTGATTTTCGTATTCGTTTTACAGAGTTTGCAAAGGACTTTAAATCAGAGGATATTTTTAATGCCGCCGAGTGTGGGCTGTTTTGGGCAAATTGTAGTGTATAAAGAATTCACACTTTAAAAAGTGACCACCTGCTTAAATTGACCATTTTGGGTCCGTCCCAAAGGTGGCCACTTTAGGCAGTTTCTACTGTATATTTAAATATTCTAATGACTGCTACCCATAACCTCAAAACCATGCCCCAGAAGCTATGGAGCTTGTGCGGGAAGGAGGGGCGATTATTATTATTATGCAGGCTCGCCGTGCAGCTGGCTTATATAGATGTTATACCACAAATCTCACATTTGTGTTACATAAAGCTAACGAAAAACTTTAAAAAACCTTAACTAGATTATATGTTATGTATGGCCATATTGAAATCACATAACTTAATATACAGGGTGATTCTTTTTTTCTGGGAAACTTCACAAACACATATTCGAATATGCAGCATTTTCGAAATATAGAGTATTAAAGTTTTCAAAAATTAACTTCCAAAACACTTATTTATTAATACAATTAATTATTATCTAAGCAGATGTTCAAAATAAAATCCACCATAAAACTTTCGATACATTTCCTACAACGCCGAGTCACTGAATCGATTGCTCTGGATATTTGCAGTGGAGTTTACGTCATATCATTACAAGCATCTTTAATTTGTAAAATTAATATAGTTTTATGGCGAGTGTTAAGTAAGTACATGTAGATAACAGAAGGCCGTCTCATTTACGATCTTACTTTTTTTTATTAGTTTTGTCAGTAGAATATACTGCTGCCGTTTCCCGAAATAAACTTAATCGCTCTGTATACTATAAACGGTTTTCCTTTACTCTAAAGACGTGTGAACAAAATTCCATACACATTTGAAAAATGAATAACTTCTTTGCTATTGAATTTAGTTGAACAGCAAAGAATTTTATAAAACAGAATAAGCAGCCTATAAACTTGCTTTACTATTTTTTGTCTTTGCATGGCGGACTAGGCGTGCAGATTTTTGGAGTTTGCTAGTGCGTAACGTTTATAGTGGATTTTTGCCTAAGGTTCAGCTAACAATTGCGGCACATTTAGACACATTCAGCTCACATGTCCCAATAACAATATTCGTGCTATTGGTTGATTTAATAGAATTGTGAAGAAGCTATATCAGTTTATATATAGCCTGGGTAGTGTAATATCTAGCGTTCTGGATTTTGCGAGCTTAACCCAGAAGGATTACAGGCAAAGGTTACGTAAATAGAATTACCTCACAAAAGATAGGAGCGTAACTTCAAAATAAAAGAAGTTCAAATTCGAAATATACTTACCGTCATATCCGAGGTCGCAGTTGCCGCTTGCTCAGTGGCGAAGTCGTGGGTTTACGGCAAAATGGAATTTCTAATGCATCAACCGCTCCCTACTGCGCTCGAATACTCCGCCAAATCGGAAAAACGTATCGTTAGCGGTATACGATTCGTAGTGACGATAACTTCAAAATGAAGGTTGCTCTTGCTAGATTAAGTAAAGTTAACAACAACAAAAAGTAATAGGCCAAATAGTGAGTTTAAACCAATACTAGAACAGTACTTTATTATCAATAACACTAACAATGTTAACGAGATAGACGTAGCAACGTACCTCTTTAAATAAACCTTAATAATATAGTTAAATAGGCCTGCAATAACCCATGTAGGAACTGCCAGTCTTGACAATAGGCCCCAGCTTGGCTGAATATTGGATAACCAAATGTCGTTATTTCAACATTGGTCGAAACCTAGGCCAACCTTCACATCCCACGCCTCGGCTGCTTTGTCGTGGCCCAAGGGTCAACCAACGTCTATATACCAATGCTAGGCTCTCTAATCTCTGCCCAAGTCAGAGCCAACATTCAGCGCCCTAGTCTCGGTTTCTTACTGTTTGCCCAAGCCCCAACCAATGCTAGTGTTTTCAGACTTGGTTTCTTACCCTTGAACCAAGTTTGGGCCAATCTACACATATTCTACCAAATCAAGCTTGTGAAGTTTTCTGTCTTTATTATATCAGATAGTAATTAATTAAGAGAAAACTATGAGAAAAGTTAAAACTAAAATACCTACATAGATTATAATTATTATTACTAAATATAAATTCAGCTTTCAAATTTTTGCGCGCTTCGTTTCTTCGAATCAAGCACAGACATGACAAGTCAGTAACGCGGCAGCTACAGGGGCTACAAATTTTCTCATATTTTTTTCTTAATTAATTACTAGCTGATATAATAAAGACAGAAAACTTCACAAGCTTGATTTGGTAGAATATGTGAGGATTGGCCCAAACTTGGTTCAAGGGTAAGAAACCAAGTCTAAAAACACTAGCATTGGTTGGGGCTTGGGCAAACAGTAAGAAACCGAGACTAGGGCGCTGAATGTTGGCTCTGACTTGGTCAGAGATTAGAGAGCCCAGCATTGGTACATAGGCGTTGGTTGACCCTTGGGCCACAACAAAGCAGCCGAGGCGTGGGATGTGAAGGTTGGCCTAGGCTTCGACCAATGTTGAAATAACGACATTTGGTTATCCAATATTCAGCCAAGCTGGGGCCTATTGTCAAGACTGGCAGTTCCTACATGGGAAGTTCTGAATAACGACTGCCGACAACAAGAATAACCCATTACCATCACCTCAAAACCAATCTGTCAGATTCGAACTTGCACGTATGACAGTTCCAAGTAGTAATAGGCAGCAAAATGGTTATTCCAAGAAAGGAAAACAAAACGATAAAAAGGAAAGAAAAAGGCTAAAATTAAAATACATATTTATCAGTAAAAGAGAAACGCAAGATACCCAATGTACCTTTGACTGATACGTACATCTTTAGAAAAACACCTTTTCCGACAACTAGATCTTCAATAGTGTGTTCGCAATTAATCCATGATACCATGTGAATAGATAATCTTTATTTCTAATTAATTATTCTTTGCCAAATTCGTCCGCCAAAATTCCACAAAAAGTGTGGAATTTTAGATAATACGATATTAGATAATATCGTATATATACCCTTATTAGATAATACGATAAAAACGGTATAGGGCGCGGCTAGACTAAATTTTCTTTTAACACACAAAGAAGTGGTTTTGTCAAAACGACATTCAACGAAAACAAAAAGTCTTTTCAAAAATGAAAATCGTGACCTGTGCAAAGGTAACCAAATGTATCTTTAGAAGCGTGACCAGAACTTTAAATACAAGATTAGCAGAAGAGCTTTTATTTTAAATATGGTATTTCATAGCAAAATTAACTTAAAATGATGCAAAATATTGAAGACAAAAATAAAGCGTGACAACTTTCGGACCAAGCGGGTCAGGTCCGACTCCTGTTACCGGCAGATCTAATTAAGGTTTTCTACAGTTTTCCTTAGCTGTGACACAAATGTGGGATTTGCACTGTTCCATCTGCAAGTCGGCTGCAGCTGCACGTAGGGCTTACGTAATAATAATAATCGCCCCCTCCCTCCCGCACAAGCTTATAGCTTCTGGGGCCTGGTTTCCAGGATATGGGTTGTAGAAATTATTATTATATATTTGTAATCGGTTTTGTATTTGATTCAGTATTGTATTGATTTGGTTCTTGTATACTATCTGAAAAAGCTAACCGCCGAAGATCTGTATGGTAGTGTTTTAGTGCTGAGTCGGCTAATACAAAATAAAAAAAACGGTTTGACAAAAGAAAATCGGAAATGTGTTTTGAATTTATTGATGGTTTAGATTTACATCAGATTTGACGTACAGCCCAAGCGATGCGACTTCACAGATATTTTTTGGTCTTTACACGAGTAGAAATGTATGTATGTATTATCTATCAACGTGTCTTTCGGCAATTTGCTGAACTTCCAAGTAGTAGTACGGCTTGATTGGAAAAATACAATTCCAAAACTAAAGAATTATTGCTGACTTTATATGGCATATTTAATTTGACTGACGCAATTTTTGAGAAGTCAATATAAATTCAGTAAAATGAATTTTAAATATCTATACGCTGTACCTTTGGTTTTGTTTTGTGAATTGTCATTACTCATAAACTTATACGGCAAAATTTCTATATCAAAAAACACTATTATACAATTCTGATTAAAAAAAGGATAGTTTTGGAACTTTTATCTGCTTCACCTATTAAAATCATATTCTATACAAATAACTTTTGAAGACCAAACGGAAACATAAATTTTGGTTTTCTTGTAGCCTACGCTATTGATAAATTATATGCATCTTTGTCGTATAGATGGTTGCATTTTTTTGTAAAAAACTAGTTCTGGTTTATTCAATTTCGTTGTAAAGTTGTAAACGATACACCTTATTTAATCTTTATGAGGTTGAAAACACAATAAATAAAGTGAGAAAAGAACTGAGTAGTTTGGATTAGAGATTTCGAATCGCTATGAGTTTGCATTGAGGTGTTTCTTGAGTTTTCCCATGAGAGGCAATAACTAAAATTATTTAAAATCAGAAAAAGATAGTTAAATAGCATTCATTATGAACATCAGAAAATATTTGCAAATCTAAATGAGCTGCTTGATTAAAAGCATCACTGATCAAAATATATCTACCAAATTATTTTCTTTCGGGTAGATAGGAGTTTTGAGATGTTACTCGTGGTATACATCTAATAATACGATACAGATGTTTTGAAGCAATTTGGAGGTGATAAGGATGAATTCGTGCAAATCCTTCCATAGTTTATCTGATTTGTAAACGAGTTTTTTATGTACCGGTATTTTGATTACCAAAGCAACGACAAACCGCAAGGGTCAACTCAGGGCATTTCGAATCATTGGACATTGGCGGAGAATAATTTCAATGCTGTTTTTCAAAACAACATGCCTGTTTATTTTTAAATTACTTGTTTTGTATCACCGATAAATTATAGATGTTACGCCTCTGATTTCGGCAGAATACCATCAACTATAAAATTGATTGCAAAAATTCAAGGTCAAAAACTGGACTTCTCGAGAACCGTTTTGGTTTATTTTATCGTCTATCGCCTTTATTAAAGCTTGTTTCTGTTCTATAATTTTTTATGCAGTAAAATAGATATAAAACTTCAGTAATTACCTTATGCATATCTACCGCAGTCTCGTTTACCTTACAACCGATTGTTTTGTTGCAAATTTATAACAATAAAAACGGTAGTAATTCGGAGTACAAATAACCTGTTTATATTTAATACAGTAGATGGAGAGGAGTTTCTGAAAACTAATTATATATCTTTAAAACACAAAACTTGCTCGAGATTTTTGCTCATTTATATCATAAATCGGTATAGTCTTCAAAAGATAGTCAATTTTACCAGATTCTTCTTAGTCAAAAGGGTATATATTTTGGTGTATGATGATCAAAGTGAAAGTTCAACAATAGCAGGAAAACAATTTTAAAGAAAAATGTTATTGGAGTTGTAAGGGAATGCAAAAGACCAGATACCGACCGAATACTAATGTGTTGTTTGTTGGGTATCTGCAATCTACATTAAAGATCGATTGGTAACGATAAAAGGTTTACAAACATACCAACACGTGTAAAAGCTATTTCACTTTTTTACTAATTTGCATAATTAATACATAAATAATATTTTTGTTGAAACAGATAACAAAACAGGTAAACACAGTACAGGCAGTACAATTTTATTATCACTATTATTATGATCTTAAACGTTGACGACCAAGACGGCTATAGACGTCATAACTTCCATATAAGAGATAATAGCTATAAAAAACTTTGTAGGTCAAAGTACGGATTTTCTAGAAAATTACTTTTAGAGACCAATATTTTGACTTGAAACGACCAATGTCGAAGTAACGTAATTTAAAAAAATGGGGCTTGGTACCTTTTTACTTTTCTACTTTTTACTATCTTCTATTAAAACGCGGAAAAATAAAATAAACATTTATTTCTTAAAACATGTTATAAAATAATCAACAAAACAAAAAAAATCATAAATACACAAATTGTAGTGTGTTAATAGGAATATGTCACCTTTGTAACACTCTTCACAAGCATAAGTGAGTTGAAGAGTTTTCTTCTTTAAAATATTAGATATATTAGTAATATTAGACCAAAATTAACTAAAAAGGGAACAACTGGCATAGGTGTTCCGAAATACACACTACTATTTAAGAAACCTATGAGTCTCGAGTTGAGAAGGAAAATATGGAGACTAAACTATATTTTTCGACATATGTAACTCGGTTTTAATGATTTTACGTAAAGAACGCAACAAAGTCTTTTTTATTGCTTGTCAAATTCCTTTACACAGTAGTTGTTTTATTTAGCTACGACTTATAATAGTGTCGGAGATATCGTATCTACAATGTAAAATGTATTTCCTAGAAGAAATGCACGGAATGAGGAACATGTAAAGACAATTCAATTACATAACACTTCTCAAACAATTCTCAAGTATATAAAAAAAGTTCATGACAAGGACTCTCTCGATTGCTTGCGAAGCGGTTCTTTCCACATATACACGAGTTTACCTCTAATATAAATTCAAGGGATAGTTATTATAGAAACTAAAGTTTTTTCGAATTATTGTTATTCATATAAACGCAATTGAACAAAAACAGTTGAAAATACTAAGTTTGCTATTCTCAGACGAACTTTTAACCGCTTTATTTAACAAACACCCCCGATCCCCCCACCCCCGATTTACCCACCCTTAGTTACCTTGTCTTACTCTATTTTCCGGCTTACCGTGCCAACTTATTTCTTCTCCAGACTCGCCTCCCCTCTTCCGGCTTAATCTCCCCCAATTTATCTCCCTCTCTGACTTCTATGAAGACTGACTACTCTTAATTCTACAGTAAATTCATATACAGAAGTGGGCAAAACTATGGAACCAAGTAAATATCTCTGGAGTTTTTAGAGATATCGGAATGAAATTTGGTAGGCAGATATTACAGTAAATTGTGTGTTTGCGTTGAATGTTTAGACAATTCTGAGTTTCCGGTTTAACCGGAAGTAATGCCGGTTTTTAAATTTGTAATGGAACACCCTGTATATTATTTTAATTTTGAATAGTACATTTTATTACGATTACAAAAATATGGGGTTCGATATGTTTTATTTCAAGGCCAACCGAGATTTTTACAATAAAAGTACTTTTGAGGCAAAAACTAATGAAATCTAGTAATCTATAAAACAAACGTAACAATCACAGTTTATGAAACAGACATTAGCCGTGATAGTAGTTAAAATAAGTAGGTGTTTTAACTTGAACGCAAAATGCTCCATCTAAGTGAAAGAGAGAGAATAGAAATTCTAATGATGATTGGCTTTGGTGACCGAAGAAGAACGCATCAAGAAGTTTGTGATCTTTTTAATGATATTCATCCGGATCGGCAACTATCACGTTCGCTAGTAACAAAAACTTTGCAAAGGTATACCACAAGTGGCACAGTCGGTAATTTACCAAGAAGTGGACGTCCAAAAACTTCTACAAAAAACGATATAGCTGAAAATATCGCAATATCTTTAGAGGAAAATCCGCATTTGTCTACTGCTGAATTCTCCAATATACACGCAATAAGCCGTCGTTCACTAGGAAGAATATTAAAACGAGAAAAATATCATTCCTACAAAATTCGCCTTGTTCAAGAACTCTCCGACGACGATTTCGACAGACGGTTAGAATTTTGTGAAACAATGATGAATATTTGCAACCGTGATAATAACTTTGTAAGAAATATGGTGTTTTCGGACGAGGCTACGTTTTGTTTGAACGGTACAGTAAATCGACATAACTGCCGCTACTGGTCGCAAACTAACCCTCACTGGATACAAGAATCTCATACGCAACATCCTCAAAAATTGAACGTTTGGGCCGGTATTTACAACAACAGAATTGTAGGGCCTTTCTTTTTGGAAGAAACTTTAAACAGGGATAGATATTTAGAGCTTTTAGATACCCAAGTTATTCCGACGCTGGAGGAAAATGGACAACTGCTAAATAATATCTGGTTTCAGCAGCACGGGGCACCACCCCATTTCGCTCGCATTGTTCGAGATCGCTTAGATAGGAAATTTTATCATAGGTGGTTTGGAAGAAGAGGTACCATTGAATGGCCTACGCGATCCCCCGACCTTACTCCACTGGACTATTTTCTATGGGGTTTTTTGAAGTCCAAAGTTTATCTTAATCGACCAAACAGTTTGTACGAACTAGCTGAAAAAAATAACCGAAGAGAGTCAAAGAATTCCACCAGAAGTAATAATTAATGTTACAAGGGAGTTTACAAATAGACTACCCTTTTGTCAAGAAGTAAATGGAGCTCAGTTTGAACATTTACTACATTAAGTTTATTTTTCCTTTAGAAAGTACTCCTGTTTTATTTTCCCGTTTTGTATTAATTTAATTTTGATTACTAATGTGATTGTTACGTTTGTTTCATAGACTACTAGATTTCATTAGTTTTTGCCTTAAAAGTACTTTTATTGTAAAAATCTCGGTTGGCCTTGAAATAAAACATATCGAACCCCATATTTTTGTAATCGTAATAAAATGTACTATTCAAAATTAAAATAATATACAGGGTGTTCCATTACAAATTTAAAAATCGGAATTACTTCCGGTTAAACCGGAAACTCAAAATTGTCAAAAACATTCAACGCAAATACACAATTTACTGTAATATCTGCCTACCAAATTTCATTCCGATATCTCTAAAAATTCCAGATATATTTACTTGGTTCCATACTTTTGCCCACCTCTGTATGTATCTTATATCATACGCTTAATATAGCAGATTTCCAGACATTGTTGGTCATTTTCTCTATGTCCCTTAAGAGATAAAACATTAGTTCTTAGACATTTCTATTTTCTTCTACTTTTTCATCAAATAGCCCAATCTGCAGTCAAAATTTAAAAATTTCGAGAAAAACGTTCACACTCAGAGACAGACAGCGATATCGAATTTGGTGAATATGCTCCACACACTATGAAACTGAACTGAAAATTGTTGGTGGCATAGTAAGCAGGTATAGGAAGGATGTTTAGTTCCAAAACATGACGAAGCAAGTGCTGTAAGTGGACAGTCGATTTTGGGCATATTGAAATGGATATATACAAATAATGCTTTTAAATTAAAAATATAAATAATTAAAAAATCACAATACTAAAACTCCACAGACAAAAAAAGAACAGTTTTAAAAATACAGTGTGTTTTATTTTACAGCTTGACATCCCTGTATTTTTGTTATTTCGAAATAATCGAATCAATTTTAAATTTTTATCAGGTATAGAACCCCGTAAAATAAATTTATGGGCAATTAAAAACCCCATTTATTAAAAACCAGCAGCCTACTACGATCAAAGATGAAGGAAAAAATTATATTAGGACTTATTTAATCGGAAAAGTCGTTACGAAGATTTGTTCTGGGCCACTTGGAAACCCCAAAACCAAATTTTGGTTAAACGAATCTTGACTAATAATTATTTGAGATTTTAGCTGTATAGCCCTGCATTTTTTCTTTATAAACGAATCAATTCCAAATTTGTATCACGGAATAAAACCCCTTATAAGAGATTTGTGTGTAATTACAAACCCCATTTATTACAAACCATCAGCCTACTACCAAAGAGTATATATTATAAGAGGCGAAAGTTGGTAGAGAAACCTCAATTCCGAGAGAGATAGAATACAACAACCGCTTTAAAGGGCCCATCACCGATTCTTGGTTACTTTCGGCTCGCTCTTAGTTTGTTGCGATGCCATTGGACTGGAGCACAGGAATGCCAAAGATGGATGCTTATTTTCATTCTTTTATACCTGTCAAGTCAATTCGTTATTTCGTATGTGTTCCGTGAAAGTGTACCCATATTGCGACAAACAGTTAATGTGTAGTGTGTTTTTTGGTGATTATGAGAGTTTAATAAACAAACAATTGAACATTTATAGTGAAGCATAACATCAATGGAGAAAAACGTAAACACCGCGGGTGTTTGCAAGAACTGTAGGAATACATTTTATTTCGATGACAACGACATTCACTTCTTTCGTTTTCCGAAAGACGAAGTATTGTGCTATTTACGTACCGTATTATTTTAAGATTATTTTTTTAAATTCTTTAACCTCAAAAGTAGATGTCATCTAATCTTAAAACACACCTGTTAACTCATAGTGGCGAGAAACCATTTGAATGTAATTTGTGTGACAATGTTTACAATGTGTACAAATGTTTTCAAAAGTTACTCAAAGTGTTAGTCTTAAAACATACATGTTTTGGTGAGACCCATTTGAGTGAAATATATGTGATTATAAATGTTTACTGTTTAAAGGACATGTTAACTCACACTGGTGAAACCCATTCAATAAGTAATTTATAGTTTGTATACTAAATACATACTAAATATCATTCTATAATGAACTGCAATTCATGCGAAATGTTATCATTAGTTGATTATTAAATATTTTATATTGTTGAGAGAGAATACCATATATGTATCTACCAATCACTTGTAATAAGCTTTTTATGTTTGTAAAACTTTATATGCAATAAAGATTTGAATTAAATTGAATAAAGACAACAATTGGTTTATAGTTTTATTAAAATCATTCCTCATATACTGCCCAACTAGTATACATACGAAATTAACAAGCCTGGACGCTAGCTGGTTGAGTTGAGGCGTGTTGGATATTTATATTTCGCGCGCTTCTATACAACCGAGTTAAAGGGCCAAGCGTTCCAAGGTCATCGAAACTGATGACGTGAGATCAAAGACGCCGCGCGAAGTTTCGCCTTTTATAATAATATACTCTTTGCTACTACGATCGAAGATAAATTCAAATAATCGAAGAAACATAGTAGGCCTTGTTTAATCGTAAAAGTCGTTTCGAAATTCTCTTCTGGACCAATTGAAAACCCCAAAACCAAATTTCCATTAAAAAATCTTCAATAACAATTATTTTAATACATTATTAGAAAGGTATTAAAATTTTTATTTCAACTTGATACCCGCGTATCTTTGTTATCAGGGGCGGATCCAGAGAACTATTTTGGGGGGGGGGATTTTTGGAAAAAAATTGTTTTACGGTAGTTGTGACTGTAGAGAAAAATGATGAAAATGTAAAAGAAATTAGCGAAGTTGATAGATTTTAATGCAAAAAAATGTTTAGGAAGTTTGTTTATGCCTAAATTGCATTTAAGAATAACACGCGATCTTATGCGAAATGGTAAGTTGTTGATACACTTGTTATAATAACTTCATAAAAAATGAAGAAAAGAATTTGACACCAAACTATTTCACGTAAAAACGTTGTAAGATTGAGCCGTTAAAGTTTCAAATTTGTTAGAAAGATAGTTTTACGAAAAAAAAATAATACGAAGAATTTGTCGATTCAACGCGTGATATAGCGCGCAATGTAATAATGTCGCATTACGGCAAACTAGCGGGAAACTTAAATGCTTTATATCAGCAGCCTGCCGTGCATACGAAACAGTGGAAGCAGTCGCGATATGACGTATGCGCTATCACGCTTGTACACATTGCGTTCGAGCGTAATAGCGCATACGTCGTATCGCGACCGCTTCCACTGTTTCCTATGCACTGCACGCTGCTGCTTTATATATAGCTACATGCAGCACCACTGGCCGCTCGTAATTTACATCTCGAAAACAAAATCAGTTGTGTTAAATAATAAGATACATAATTCGGAAGTTTTTACTGCTACGTTTTAAATGAATCGAATAAATAGTGTTTCATCCATCGTTTTATATATGTACATATATTTGTAATATTTGCAAAGATAACCTCAAACCTTGAGTCAAAGTCATTTACATTAATTAACAAATTCCTGTACGAATTTTTTTAATTCTTAAAATTATTTGTGAAACGTTACCTAAATACAATATTCTGGATACACCTGTCAAAAAAGTTTTTCAGTAGTAGCAGAACACGTACAAATTGTTATCAACTATCTAGAATAAATTAAAATCACTATGACAAGACAATAAAGAAAATTTTAATTTGATGCACAGTATTGATGTAAAATACTGGATGCTAATTCCATTTCCTGATAACTTAAACTGTATGTACAGTCTTTAGCAAATGTCTTGTCCCGAGCAGGCAACACATTTAACAAATCTGGTAAAAGAAACGACGTACATTTCGGAGCATAGTTGCTTTTGTTTACAAACAACACAGCAAATATAACCCGTTTTAAAGGTTGCTACCCTGCTTAGAGTAGCTTTGTATAACAACAATAGAGTAATAAAAACTGCTATTTTCAAGTGTGCTTCTTATTTTACTGGAATACTAAACAGTCATTTCAATTCTACTATCATTTCTTCTATTTTAAGATATAAACATTGTGGGCTTTTTTCTACTTTATTATAAACTATATTAATTTGTTTACGAGTTTGATTTATTTATTTACAAAGTTTAATTATTTTGTAAACACTAATTTTTTAGTACTAGCGGTAATAAGTTTTTATTGTAAAAACTACTAAAAGTAATAAATAATCAAAACTAATAATCATTCCCCGAGTTTCCAAAGTAGAATCAGATTGGATATACAAACGAGGCATATTTAAACATTAAGGGTCGGTTTATTCACCTTCAGGTAAAGTTCCCCGTAGTTAACGGTCAAATAAATTAACAGGTAGCAAGAACACAGTTTGAGTATATTCACAGGATTATATCTTGAAAGTAGTTGCTGGAATGTTTATGAGAAAGGGTCCAACTTTTGCACACAGGTAATACATGCAAGAGAGAGATGGGTAATTGACAGAATAATGTTTTAGAATTGTCGCTGTATTTAGATCTAGTTTGCTTAAAATCTGCTTGTAGGATACTGTCAGGGTATCTGGTATTTGCAGAAAAACAAATGTTGTTGCAGGACCAGCAGGAAGTAGAAATGATTTTTTACTATCTGAACACATCACGTGGGCTAACCACCACTTGCAGTTATACTTACATACAGCGTGGTGATAAAGTAAGGAAAAAAAATATAATTGCGTTATTTAATGTTTTCAAGCAAAACCCTCGGACAGGTCAATTTTATTTTTTAATTAATCACCTTATGACATAATAATTTTACTTATGACGTCATGTATTCTTCCACAATGACGTCATCATTGTTTTTTTTAAATGACAACCCTAATTTTTTTGGTGGATTTTATAAATGGTACAACTACTTAAATGATGGTGTAAAAAAATTGGTACCTTAGATAACTATTTTTTGAGAAAATAACACACCGTAAGAAATAAAAATGTAACTTTAATAGAAGAAAATCTTAATTAAACATCAAAAACAAACAAAAATTTAGCGCAAGTGTTCAAATTGCTCTCCGTCAACCATTTGGCACTGACCGATACGAGTGTAAACACTTTGTACACTTCGCTCAAGGACATCAGGAGTAGGGGTGGGCGATATCAAAAAAGCTATCGAAAATATCGATATTCAAAAGTTATCGATATTACCGATATATCGATAAGTATCGATAGATATCGATATCGATAAGTATCGATAAATATCGATAAGTATCGATAAATATCGATAAATGTCGATAGCTAACGATAAATATCGACATTTACCGATACTTATCGATATATCGATATTTCCAACCACTGATATCGTTCTTCGATATATTGATAATTATCGATAATAATCGATATATAAGAAAATCAGCTCTACTTGCAAATGTACTTACGTCTTTATTTACTGTTTAGAAATAATTCACGTAATATGTTTAGTATCTGTTATTATTTATATTTTATACTTTTAATTATACCTATATGTTGTTTAAACTTTTTCACTTTTAAGTTATTACGAGTACTTATTATTTGTTAGTAATTAAGTAGTACTTATCTATAAATTTCGATAGTTATTGATTCATCGATATTTATCGATAAACATCGATATATCGATATTTATCAATATATCTAAATTATCGATATTTATCGATATATCGATGTTTACCGATATATCGATATTTATCGATATATCGATTAATCGATATTTTCAACCACTTATATCGTTATTCGATATATCGATAATTATCGATAGCTATCGATATATCGATAAATTTTCCCTAATCAGCCCTAATCAGGAGTAATGTGCTCCACTTCAGCGCGAATTCTTTACCGTAGCTCGTCTAAATTATTTGGCCTATTAAAATAAACCTTTGATTTTAAATAACACAACAGAAAAAAATTTAAGGGAGTCAAGTCTGGGGAACTCGGTGGCTACTCAATTGCTCCTCGACGTTCTATCCACCTTCCAGAAAATGTGGCGCCAAGATATTGAAGGACGTTTATTCCAAAGTGAGGAGGCGCCCCATCTTGTTGAAACCAAATATGCTGATGGGGTACATCTGCTTCGTGATCATTTGGAAACATTGCTGTCAGAACTGGCACTAAATGAAACCGCAAAAAGTCCAAATAACGTGCTGCTGAAAAGTTTCCTTCAAAAAAGTAAGGCCCTATTAAACGCCGTCCGATTATTCCAATCCAAACATTTAATTTCTCTTGGCGTTGACTGTGAGAGTCTTGAGTCCAGTGAGGATTTCCTCTTGACCAATACTTGCAATTGTGACGATGTACTGTCCCATTCAGGCAAAAAGTGGCTTCGTCAGAAAAGAAGATATTATTTAAAAAATTGGGGTCTTCATCGCAGCGTAACATTAGTTCTTCGCAAATCTGCATGCGGCGGTCTGGATCATCCTCGTTTAATTCATGAATCAATTAAACTTTGTAAGGATGATATTTCTCTTTCTTGAATAACTACACGACAAAAGAGTGGTCCACGTTGTTATTTAGGGCTAGCTGCCTTGTAGAATGGTGAGGATTTTCTTCAGCTTCAAGTAACACAATTAATCTGGTTCTTCGTTTACTAGAGGTCGACCTTGCCGATGCAAATCATGGACGGATCCCGTTTCAGGAAATTTGGCAACCAATTTACTTACTGTGGATCTTGCAATAGGCGGTATATCAGGATGTTCTTGGTTCAATAATTCATATCCAACCGTTATTAAAATTTCTATTCTTTCCCGTTCAGTTAAACGTACCATTTTTTATTAACGGCAAAGAGAATTCTCTTTTAAAAAACTTGCGAAATGCCTCTTTCACACTCTCACTAAAATACTCGAGTGCTGTTTTTAAAACGTCAAATTTACGAGTATTAGTTTTTGTTTCATCCTTTACAGACGTGATAACGATAATTTGCAAAAACAAGTTTAAATTTTTAAGAGTGTTATTTTCTCAAAAAAATAGTTATCGAAAGTACCATGACGATGAGTCATACATGCAGGTGTTATTGATGAGTCATACAGTTGATGACTCATACATCTAGAATGTTTGATGACGTCATATGTGGGTTTACTATTCGTTACAATATTGTAATATGCACTATCGCTTTCATAATGATTATTATGTATTATTTAATTCTATGCATTTAGACTGAAAAAAGATATATTAGCATCATGTTGTCTTGTTGTCCTAGACCATTATCAAATCAATAGTGTCACTAGGTACTGCACAGTGGTATGTTTAAAATAAAATATTAGTAATGATCCAATTGAGAGCTCAAGTTGAAATTTGGCAGACTTTGGCATTAATTTTTTTTTCATATTAAAGTATGCTATACAACTAGGGCATCCAATCCCGGGATCCCGGATCCCGAAATCCCGGGATCCCGAGCATTTTTCAGTCCCGTTAATCCCGAGATTGTACAAATTAAATCCCGGGATTTTAAAAATTCAATTTCAATATAGTAACTATATGGCGACGGGCAGCGATAACAAATTCTAAATTTAAATTATCTGAAAAATAATATATGATGCTATTAAATTGGTCGGGGTTAGAAATGCTAAATTGTATTTTACGAACTTATTTTTCTAATAAACGTATTTCTGTTGCAATATTTGTTACAAATTAACATATTGTTTACAACAAAATTGGGGGCAGCAGTAATAATCTTTGCACAAGGGCAGCCAAGTGTCTGGGGACGCCCCTGATAATAGAAATATACAAAGATATAATGCGTAAAATTTAGTGTTTGCATCTGGTTTTTTTTAATCTAAAAAACGATTTTTAAGAACTGCATGGACAATTGTATGATGGTACGTGTTTTTTTAGGTTTATTATCGATCATGTCTACCTCAAAAGAATCCCTTATTTATATTGCACATAAAATAAAAGCAGAAGATAAAAATTCAGTTTGGTTTTACTTTTTAACTGAAAAGGGTCGGGGTGAAACGGCTAAGTGCAAACGTTGTCCAGCTATATTACAAACCAAAGGTGGATCGACAAAAGGCCTGTTGGTTCACTTGTTCAAAATTCATAAAATAGATTTGAAGTCCAAACGATTAAACCAAAACGAGCCTGGTCCATCAAACACAAGCAATGTCATTGGAGTTCAAGAAGAGGAACCGCCCAGTAAACAGAGAAAACTTACTGATTTTTTTGTGTCTAAAAACGAAACCACTTTAGAAGCCGTACTGGCAAGAATGACTGCACTGGATGGTATATCATTTTCTAAATTTATAACATCAAAGGATTTGCGGGATTTACTGGGAACTAGATTTACAGTTCCAGATTCTCCAACCACAATAAGAACTTTAGTCTTTAACTATAGCAGAAAAATTCGTTTATTTGTCACACAGGAATTACTGCATCAAAAAGCAGAAGGAAAACGATTTAGTTTAACATTCGATGAATGGACCTCTGTATCAAATAAGCATTTTATGAACATAAATGTGCATGCTGAGCAAGAATTTTGGAATCTCGGATTAATAAGAGTTAAGAAATCTATGACAGCAGAAGTAATTATTCAAACATTAGAAAACCGACTTACTGAACAAAAGTTATCTTTAGCAGATGATATTGTAAGCATTACCACAGATGGAGCAAGTACCATGACTAAAGTAGGGAAAATGATAATTCCAGAACAACAACTATGTATAGCTCACGGAATACAGTTGGCGGTTATAGATGTACTATACAAAAAACATATACTTACCGAAAATAGTGAAGAAGATATGGAAACCGATGATGAAGATGAAGACCTTGAGAGCCTAGAAACAGACCATGGATTCGTGATTATCAAAGTCAAAGAAAATTCTGCGACTTTAGAAACGGAAAAATATAATATTTATTCTACCGTGTCGAATATCCGAAAAATAATCAGAGCCTTTAGAAAATCTCCAACAAAAAATGATGTTCTTCAAAGTTATGTTAAAACTGAACATGGTAAAGAAATGAAACTTATTTTGGATTGTAGGACAAGATGGAGCAGTCTTCTTATGATGTTGCAAAGGTATGTTCTTTTAGAAAATTGTATTAAAAAGGCAATGATTGATCTCAATATGACGTTTCCGTCAGACGCCGAATGCCAACTTATTGCAAATTTAGTGAAACTTCTAAAGCCTGTAAAAATAACAGTAGATGCTTTATGTCAACGGGATATGAATTTATATAAAGCAGACATTGCGTTAAAATTCATGCTGAGTGAAGTGCAAAAAGTTTCAATTGCTTTATCATCAAGTTTGGAAAACTCTCTCAGATTCCGAATTAAGCAACGTCGAACAGTTTTTGCTAGTATCCTTTCTTATTTACAGAATCCCAGTAGCAATGAAACAGCTGATCTCTTCAAGATAGCTAATAAGAAAACTATAATGCATGAAATGATTAAACTTATAAAATAGGTTACAAAACACTAAAGATATTTCAGAAGATACCGAGCAAAAAGACAGGGCAGAAGAAAATGAGGAAGATGAGGATGTTGGTATTGCCGAAGAAAGTCTTGAAGAAAAGCTAAATAAAGCCCTGAATGAGAGTGTGGTACGGCCAACTATAAACGACCAAAATTTAAATGAGACTCTTCCTCGGGAAATGGACTTGTTTGAAAAAGGTGGATCTCGAGGACAAAATTTGCAGATGATATATAATTTTTTAATCACCATACCACCTACCAGTGTAGAATCCGAGAGGTGCTTTTCCGCAGCTGGAAATTTTTGTACGAAAATTCGTTCGAGTTTAGCGGAAAATATGTTGGACGAACTGGTGTTTTTACGCTATTTTTTTAAAAAATAATTTGTTCTTGTTTTGTTTTTATATTTTTTGATATTTTCTTTTAATTAAATATGTAAAATCTTAATAATTTTTTGATTTTTTTTTAAATACTTTGTATACACAATCCCGGGATTGATCCCGGGATTCCGGTATCCGAAAATTTCAATCCCGAAATCCCGGGATTGAAAATATACATCGGGATTGGATGCACTATATACAACTCATCATTTTAAAGCCCAAATGATGGACGACAAAACAGTGTTTGTTTCATTCTTTTATCTTATTTCTATCAAAAGTTATAAAGAAAAACGTAAACGCCAACATGCTCAAAATAATTCATTTTTGTACACTACACTTTAAAAGGGCACAACTCAAGAACCACTTGAGTTAACAAGATAATATTTTAGATTTTTACTTACGTTTAGGAGTAGAATAATTGATCCGAATTTCAAAAATCAAAGATGGTGATGGTCAAAACTTCGATCACTTGATGTGGAATTACGCAAAATATACAGTGTTGATTGATGAGTCATACATGCATGTGTTATTGATGAGTCATACAGTTGATAACTCATACATCTAGAATGTTTGATAACGTCATATGTGGGTTTACTATTAGCTACACTGCCCCCCTCTTCAAGTCTGTTCTGTCCCAGAACAGATTTTATTCTCTGGTTTCTGTAGAAAGGGTCGTGACGGTATCGACAGTCTTCACCTCGACTACATGTTCCATTACATCCAAGGCCTTACGGTATTGACAGCCACCTCAGCATCATCTTCTCGATCCGGGATTACGTTATTGTTTCCCTCGTAGTGCGGCAGACGATTGGAGTGTACCACCTTTGGTTTCCCATTTGGTAATTTCTGGATGCGATAAATCAAGTCATTTATTCGTTTCTTCACCTGGTATGGGCCTTCCCAATTTCGCTGTAACTTTGGAGAATAGCCACGACGTATTTGCGAGTTGTATAACCAGACAACATCTCCAGGTTGAAACCTCCTTCTTGGGCTCTCACATCGTACGTAGTCTTCATCCGGTCACTCGCGATTCGACTACTATTTCGGGTTCGGTCGTGAATATCCTCCAACTTCTTCTTTAAGTTGATGACATAATCATTCCCGGCTACCTCCTGCTCTATAGGTGGGGATCCAAGTTCCAGATCACACGGTAACCGTAGCTCACGTCCAAACATCACAGACGCTGGTGACTGACCGGTTGTTTTGTGAACCGATGCACGATAAGCCATCAGGAACAGATGTAGGTATTGATCCCAGTCTCGTTGATGATCGAAGACGACCTTCGCCAAATATTTGCCCATTGTCCGATTCATGCGTTCTACTATTCAATCGGACTGCGGATGTAACGGTGTTGTCCGAGTCTTGCGAATGCCCAACAATCGACAGACTTCTCCAAAGAGTGCAGACTCAGAATTGCGGCCTTGATCCAAATGCAGCTCCATTGGCACTCCGAAGCGACTGAAAAACTCTTTGACTAGTACGTCAGCAACAGTCGCAGCTTCCTGGTTTGGTAGGGCATATGCTTCTGGCCATTTGGTAAAATAGTCCATTGCCACTAAGATGTATTTATTCCCATTGTCGGTTTCGGGAAGTGGTCCGGCAATATCTATAGCTATTCTTTCCAGGGGACTACCCACATTGTACTGCCTCATAGGTGCTCTTCGTTTCCCCAAGGGTCTGTTACCAGTGGCACATAGTTCGCATTTCCGACACCACTCCTTCACGTCGACGGCCGCCCAGGCAGGCCTTTCTCCCACGCGCTTCCATTCCAGTACCATTTTAAATTCGGGATCAGCCTCCTGTTGTCGTTGCAATTCTTCCAGCAACCAACTGTCGTTGACGATGGTAGTTCTTAATACTTGCCAAACTTTCTCTTCCAAACGAGAATGACTGCAATCCGTTGGACAGGGTCTTCTTGAAAGAGCATCGGCATTTCGATGACTAGTGCCCGCTCGATGTTCTGTGTCAAAGTCGTCTCCTTGTAATCGTTCGATCCACCTTCCGACCTGGCCTTCAGGATTACGGAATTGTAGGAGCCATTTCAACGCAGCATGGTCCGTCCTCAATAAAAACTTCCGTCCATACAAGTATTTGTAGAACTGCTCATATCTTCGTCAAGAGCGAAGATATCTTGGTATCGGCGAACCAAACCCTGTACCTCTTTCACTTCCGTTCTATTAAGGTCTTCGCACGAACTAACCATACCCACTAATTTTTCACCATGGTCTTTGGGCACTGGTTTGGGAACATTAGCCATACACCTGGCTACTCGGAATACTGGCACACACTGTCCCACAAGGGTACTCTTCTTCAATGTCACCGGATCCACATTAACGTTCATAAGCCTCACCGGTACTGTCTTTCCAACCTTGATCAGCGCTTTTCCCACCAGTATGCCACTATAGATCTTCTTATCACAAACAGGCTCCATCATTCGCACACATCCTACCCGAAGATCTCCATCCAAACCTGCCTCGACAACCATCTCGCTTTGACCCGGCAATATCACATCTTCTATCAGCAAAACCCTTACAACAGGATCTTCTCGTGGGTGCAACGGAAGTTCTTCGTTACCGACCTTCAAAACACCCTCTTTCAAATCCAACGTAAATCCAAATTTTCTCAGGAGGTCCATTCCCAAGATGAAGTCATCAGTGATATCGGCTACCAGCACCTCATGATCACGTTCTTCACTTCCAATGCCAATCTTCATCTTCACCACTCCGCGTGTTGGTATCACTTCACCTGTCGCTGTACGAAGTTGAGTAGTTGTCTGTAACAACTTCATACTTGTTCGTAGAACGTTAGGGCGTATGATGGATTTTGTCGCCCCCGTATCAATGAGTAGTGGAACAATTCGATTCGCAATTTTCCCATCTATGAACAAACTGCTGGTACTATTCCTTGATGTTACGGCATGGACGGTGATCTCTGGGACATCTTTACTAACAGTCAACGTTCGCCCTCTCTTGCCAACCCCCTTTAAATTTTCCGACGGTTGTACTTTTCTTATTTTGGGACAACAGCGTTCTACATGTCCTTGTTCGCCGCAGTTCCAGTTAGCAACGGGGCCCTCAAACTTCTTGATGATTCTTCTTACGGCTTTCTTCCTTCCGAAGAACTCTCAGTACTAACTCCTCTAGGTAATCTTTAGAACCTTCTTCTTCTTCCACAACGGCCCGAACACGCCCGTGACCTCGGGACGCTTGTTTTGCAGCTTCAAATTCTAAGGCGTGAGCAAGCGCATCATCAGTTGTTCTTGGTCGAGCCAGCCTCAATGATTGTTGTGTTTCCCCGTTTCTTAACCCATCAATGAAAGTCTGCACAGCGAGTTGTCCCAGAAATGAATCGGGTGCCGTAGGGTATGCCAATCGGACAAGCCGCGCAACATCGGCTTCAAACTCCTGAAGGCTTTCTCCATTCTTCTGGACACGATTCTTCACTTGCGCTTGATACACTTGTGGAAGATGCGCGTCTCCATATCTCATCTCCAATCTAGACACTAACAACTGGTAATCATTTTCCTGTCCTGCTGGGATTGTTTGCAGAACGTTCAACGAGTCTCCACGCAAAGCCACAGTTAAAGAAACGGCCTTTTCCTTGGCTGTCCATCCATTAGCCCCAGCGGCCGCCTCAAATTGTTTGTAGTAGGTGGACCAAGGTATCTTTCCATCGAACGTGGATGGTTTTACTTTTATCCCTACGGCAGGACCCTTTTCTTCTTTAAATTGTTTCTTTACTTCATTAAACGGCCACTCAGAAGTTGAGGGAAACCGTAGTTGCCTCATTCTATCTTCCAGCATTTCGGTTATGTCATCTTTCTTAGTTGTTGGTGGTAATTGCATTTGGGCTATTTTCTTTTCTACCATCTTTATTACCCTATTTTGTACCGCCAATCTACCTTCCAACTGTCCTAGCGCACTCGCATTCTCAAAAAATTCTTCGAAAACTTTATCTTCCAACGCTTTGACATTGTCCTGCAATTCTTCTTTAAGCCTTCTAGAACTTTCTTCTGACTTTTCTAGTAATTCTTCCTTGAGCAATCTTGCGTTTTCTAGTAAATCTTCTTTAAGCATTCTAGAATTTTCAAAAACTTTTTCTTCCAGTGTTTTAGTATTATCCATTAGCTTTCTAGAATTTTCCAGTAATTCTTCTTTTAACATTCTGGAATCTTCTTCAGACTTTCCTAGTAATTCTTCTTTTAACATTCTAACATTTTCTTCGGACTTTCTAGAATTCTTTTCGGCTTTTCTAGAACTTTCTTCAATTTTACTTAACAACAAATTAGTATCAATTGCGGGTCCAGGTATTTCGAAGCGGTAATTTTCAGGGACTTCCTTCTGTTTTAAAAGCCATTCTCTTAACCTATTTATTAACACGCTTTTAAGGCCCGTTGTGTCTAAATCTCGTTCCCCAAGTTCGTGTTTTAACCTATTAATTTAAGATCTTTTAACAATTTCATCGACATTTTAATTATTCGTTGGAATTATTTTTAACACTAAAAGATTGTTCTCACAGCAGTTTATTTATTATTTACGATTTTATTTATTTTAAAAGCCACACCTGTAACACCACTGTAACGTTCTTTTTAAAATAATAACAAAAATGCTGTTTAAATCGTCTATTAATAAAGAAAAGATTATTTACAATGCACTTAATTAAAAACACTATAACTATAAACTATTTAACGAACTATTATTTAAATGATAGGCATTTACAAATTTATTTGAGGACTATTTATATAAAAACTATTTATGTATTACAATAATTATTAACAATTTATTCAGAGTACATTTCACTATGCCGGTCAAACATTAACTCCCCCTTCTACTCGCGATCTCAATTTATATCTTTCATACGATGACTTCATACATCTAGAATGTTCGATGACGCGTTAATGAGTCATACATGCAGCTGTTGATAAGTGACGTCGATGAGGCGTGTCGATGAGTCATACTTGCAGGTGTTGATTGATGAGCCATACATGCAGGTGTTATTGAGTCATGAGTCATACAGTTGATGACTCATACATCTAGAATGTTTGATGACGTCATATGTGGGTTTACTATTCGTTACAATATTGTAATATGCACTATCGCTTTCATAATGATTATTATGTATTATTTAATTCTATGCATTTAGACTGAAAAAAGATATATTAGCATCATATTAGTCTTGTTGTCCTAGACCATTATGAAATCAATAGTGTCACTAGGTACTGCACAGTGGTATGTTTAAAATAAAATATTAGTAATGATCCAATTGAGAGCTCAAGTTGAAATTTGGCAGACTTTGGCATTAATTTTTTTTTCATATTAAAGTATGCTATGCAACCCATCATTTTAAGCCCAAATGATGGACGACAAAACAGTGTTTGTTTCATTCTTTTATCTTATTTCTATCAAAATCTTAATAATTTTTTGATTTTTTTTTTAAATACTTTGTATACACAATCCCGGGATTGATCCCGGGATTCCGGTATCCGAAAATTTCAATCCCGAAATCCCGGGATTGAAAATATACATCGGGATTGGATGCACTATATACAACTCATCATTTTAAAGCCCAAATGATGGACGACAAAACAGTGTTTGTTTCATTCTTTTATCTTATTTCTATCAAAAGTTATAAAGAAAAACGTAAACGCCAACATGCTCAAAATAATTCATTTTTGTACACTACACTTTAAAAGGGCACAACTCAAGAGCCACTTGAGTTAAGAAGATAATATTTTAGATTTTTACTTACGTTTAGGAGTAGAATAATTGTGCCGAATTTCAAAAATCAAAGATGGTGATGGTCAAAACTTCGATCACATGATGTGGAATTACGCAAAATATACAGGGTGTTAGATTTTGAAAATTTAGGAAGCCTATCATTTGACTAAATTCTACATCCGGCATCATTGTGTCATCTACAGCTGTAGCAAATTTCACATAAATTGGTTCATAAATAATTGATCCTAGTCTCATTGTCTCCTGGTATGTAAGTCATTTTTATGGATTAATTGTTAAAAAATAAATGCTATATAAATCTTGAATATAAAAAAACTCTATTCTGTGGCCCTAAACTATGTGTCATTTAATAGCGCAATAACAACACGCCATCTTTTTATTACTTATTTCCAATTTTAGAATACACACTACAGTTGGAAAAATGTGAGTACGACCATAAGCCGGTAGGAATAAGCCAAAGCCAGTGACTTGAAAAAACACTGCATCCTGTGTTTTATAATTCATAAAATATATTATACTTTTCTTGCGATCAATTATCGTTTCTTGTTTGAGATTAATTTGTTTTTAAAAGCTGGGGTTTTCCTAATTGTAAGAAACAAAAACAATGCAATTTTCCTTTTTTATGAAGATATAGTGCACTCCTGACTTCTTCTGTTTTTTCTGTACCTCTTAATTGCCTTTAATATATTATTTATCAAAGAATGATAGAATTATATTCTTATAATTATTAATAAAATCAGTTGAAATAAAGAAAAGCGGTAATTATCTTAATGAGCCTCTGTGCAAACTAATAAAAAACAGGTTTCTGAAATAATTAACTAAAAGTCTATATGTATTCTATTATTATCCAATCGTGTAGGAGTAACGGGACCAACAGCCCCCGCAAACATATACTATATAAAACAGCGGGAGTTGAACCTCCGCAAAAATGCAAATTATTTTTAAATTCCACTATCGGTTATATCGTGATATTTTCAAACTTTTTAGGTGTAAAGCGCGATATACAATATATGCTGTCAAAAATTGAATAAATGTTAATATTTCTAATTACAAGTTGTAGATATGTAGATGAAGGATATTCGCGACTTTTATCTTGATTTTGGTATAGCAATAAAATAAAAGAAAACGGAAAAAACGTAAGACCTTTACTTGACCTACAACTTGACTTTTACAGCGACACTTTAGGGAGGATTCAATCTTTTTAGAAGTGCAATATAATTAATTTAATTATTTGAAATAAATTGAAAAGTAAAAAATTGTATCATTTTTAAAATTCTTATTACTTAATTTTGCCCGCCACCTAAAATAATCATCAATTTTTAGTACTTTTGCAACGTTACTTCGCAAATTATTCTTGACAGACAGTTTATAATTAAATAAACATAAACATAAGGTTTGTATGGTAATATGGGCCATTCTCAGATAACTTGCATTAATATATCGATGTGATTTTAAGTAAACTAATTAGAAAGCATTTATTGTGGCCAAGTCATGTAAGAGCAGTGCATTTTCACATTTTTTTCAATTTTAGGGTAGTTTTTAAACTAGTAACTTATGTGACTGTCACATAAGTTACCAAACTTCGTGCAGACTAAAAAGATTTTATAAACTGAGAAACCGGCAACAATATTAATTAACACTTAAGTAATTTGGTCAATAGTTTATTTTAAAAGGAGCTTAAGTGAAACTTTTTGTGCTGAGACTGTTAGTTTGGCTGCCGAAGGTCAGTAAGGCAGGTAAAACAGAGGAAGCACAAAAAACCATTTCAGATTCACATAAAATATATTATTTATCTTCAAACATAAAGAATAAATTGAAATGTAAATTTTCTCAAAATATCACGTTTTTGACTTCGAATAAAAATATTGACAAAATGAGTTTTTTTGTTTTGATATAACTTGACTTTGATTCGACATCAGCGGCACGTAAAACACTTTATCTGTCGTAGCCGCTAAACGTCAAAAAAAACTTTTACCTTGTCAACTGAATCTTAAAATGTCATATTTTTCGCGTGTGAAGATAAACTATATTTTATAGGCTTATTATAACAGAAACTAAGCATATGTGTTAACTATGATAACGCATTAAAAATGAAAAAATGGAAATAAACAATCCAATAAATTTCATGTTAAGCGTCTAGTCACATATGTTACCATACTGTCACTTAAGTTACCAAGTGTATGCTAATATATGTGACGGTAACTTATGTGACCATTGTAAGCTTTTGTTTGAAAATCCCGCTTTTATTTGGACTATCCAACTTTTGAACGGGAGATTTGTGAAGAGTTCATTTAGGTTTGTAATGTGTTTAAATTTTCGATACAATAGAAATGCAATTTCAAATGTATTAATGGAAAGAAACAATGGATTAAAACAAATGGTGTTTTCTTTAATACCAAAGTTCATTTTCAAAGTGTTCACGGTTACGAATTGTTTTTCGTAGAGAAAATACAGATCAAATTGAGTTTATAAAATATCCAGAAATAATATAGTCTTTTTAACAAAAGAATATACTGTCAAAAAAGACATTTAGCTCAAATTTAGTGTTCCTGTACATGCTTATCTGCAATTTGTATGAATAGATTTTTCTGAACGTAGACAAATAAAAAACGGTCTGAAGCCACATTTAAAAAGATCAGGTTTCACCGTGCAAGCAGATTTTTGCTCCGGTGAAATTCCATGAAATATTCTAGAAAGGTTTTACGCGGTTATTTCTTATTGGTTTAAAAGTGCCAGTCAAATTGACAGGCTGGTTTAAATTTCCCTTTCTTAAAAAAATATCAACGCAACAATAATTCCGCACTTCAGTCAGTCTGTACAAGGTCATTGAATACAGTAAGTACATGTGTCAGTTAGACGCATAGGGTAAAATACAGTACAGGGGTCTGTTAACGTTAATTCAGTACAGTACAGTAGTCTAATCAAGCGATTAGAAAAGTGATTAGTAAAAGTTTAAAAGAATGTGTCAAGTGAACCGCACGCGAAGTTTAAACTAAATTTTGCCGTGTAAACAACACAAGAAAGTTCGTGAATTTACTGTTGAGTGTAACAAGGGGTTGTTATTACAGTTTAATTCGCCAAGTTAATGGATTTAATTAATAAACTAACATATTTCTAGTAAAATATCCAAAGTTAAGAAAAAGTTTATAAATAAAACGCGTAACGAGATGTTTTAGCAACAAATAAAATCATTCCTTCGAGTTATGAGTTAAACTTTATAAAGAGAATTCAAAGTTTAGTTTTTTATAATTAACGGAAGTTCTTTTTTGAACTTGGTTTTAGTTCTTCATTAAGGGATTATTAATGAATGTGAATTTATGAAACAATTTTTGTGGACTTTAGTTTGTTGATTTAGGGTGTAACCGTTGGCATCGACGATCAGACTTTCCAGGTTCTTCAGGTTTATAGTGTGATAAATTGGTTATCTAGTGCTAAGTGAATTTTAGAGTCTTTTAGCTAATGTGAGATCATTTGTGAATTAGCCCGGACTAACAAGCAATTTGTTTTATAGATGTAAGTGAAGGTTTAGAATTTATCTGTATTTTTATGTATATTTCTTGTAAATTTACGCCCATATTTCCTTTTAATAAGAATAGGGAAGACGCACGTATTTTTTTTAATTTTTGTATTCGTTCATTTTGGTTAGAAAAATATTTCCAGATAAGCGAAATTTCTAAAAACCCTCAATTTATTTGAAAAAATTAGATTTAAAAATTCTCCTCATTTAAAACCGAATTTGGCCTTGAGCAACTTCCTCAAAGCTATTTGATGTAAAAAAGTAGGTACCGCTGTGAATGAGAAGAAGCAACATTGACGATCTACTCAGCGTTAGATGGCGCTGATGAAAACCAATAAACTGAATTTTGAATTAATATTACCAGAAATATTTTACACCACTTTAATTATGGCAGTTAATTACACAACAGCATAACGTACATTATTATACTAATTACTCGTTAATAAGTAGACGATATTTAAACTTGAAAATAAAAGATTTTGCAAACTGACGGGTAATACAGGACTCTTAACTGTTTCATTAGCACCAACAGTGGGTCGTCTTTGGAACTGTAAGAGGTAACAAAGTTTCATCCATTAGAGGACACCAGTATTGCATTTTAAATTTATTTAAATTTTCAAGGTTTTCAAAAATTAATTACTTAAAATTGGTAGTTGTTTAATGCATTTATAACTGATATTCTAACTAATTTAGTAATGACGTTTATGAAAATGGAAGAATCTCCTCAATTGACGACATATGCGTCTTCCCTATTCTTATTAGGACATTACTACCAAAATTATGATTATTGAAATTTGAGACAAACAAATGAATTTATTTACACATAAATGAATATTTAAATTAAATTCTGTTATGATGATAATGAACAGATCATTAATTGAAGCTATTCAATTATTTAACTTTCCTTAACGTCAAATTAACTAATGCTGATTAGTTTTTCTAGTTAATTAATTTTAATCTTTGTTCTCCGGGTTCTTTTTTATTTGGGAACCCAGATCAAGAATTACTTCAAATAAATGGCGCACATATCCTTTTATTGTGTCTACAAAAAATTCTTATTTTTCGTTACAATTCGAAAGTCATGGAAATCAGACTTACACCTGTGAGATAATTTGTTAATGAGAGATCTTAAGAGCCGGAGAATTAAAGTAACGTAAGTATCGCATTTATGGGTTTTGCAGTAAGTATTAAGTATTCACTATTTGAATTTTTTATAGAGGTTACGGTTACAGTGACGCCCATCGCGCGGCGTATCTTTATGTATTCAGAATATTTTAGAGTATCGAAACATTTTACGTTTCATTGACAGTCCATTCGTGGGGTTTCAGTTTGTGTGTACACCTTTGTTTACGTTTCAGCTTATGTTCTTTAACAATGAAGTTAATTGATTTCTTTTTATATAAAACCAAAATAAGGGCGCCGTGACCCTGTTACAAAGAAAACAGGGAAACGGCGCTCTTTTGGCAAAATTAAATACATATCAAAAATGTATACTAACAAAAAACAATAATAAATGTAACCCAAACTTATTTTAGTTAAGACTATTTTATGTTTCAATTTGCGGCACTGTCGCCACTTGGCAACCGTGCGTTAGCGTCCCCACTCCCCACCGCATTCTACTCTCGACCTCGATTACGTCAAACTATTATCACAGTGCAACAAGAAATTCCAGGCCAACAGACTAACAAAACCCCCACGGGGTTTGGCTATATTAGCTCGCATTTTCTTTTTATGACTTGCTGAAGTTTTCCGTTTTTTGAACTTTTGGCTATGTGTAAGTCAATAAATCGGATCAAGGTATAGATGAAACAAGTGGAATTAAATATCTTATGCTTGAAAAAATGAAAATATCCTGATTAATTGGCCTTTTAGTGGTTCAAAATGCTCTTTTTAGCCAATTTTTGGTACTTTTTCAGTACATTTTTCGCATTTTGGCCCAATTTTCGCATGTAATTCGGATTTAATTTTGTTGTTAGTTAATTTAATGAAAAAACAAAAGGAAATAAACAAATCGAAAGAATTTAAAGCCATCTCCAAAACATGATGCGACATACGTTCATTCAACCAACGCGCTCAATGAACGCGTTCATTGAAGGAACCAATTTTGACGTATGTGTCATTTGGTTTATTTGTTCTGTTTACGTTTGAAAGACAAATATTTGTGACGCTAAAATGGATTGCAATATAAACAATTTCTGTTATGTTTGTGGCCATTTCACACCACAACAGACAAAACATGGCTTTTTTAGTAAATAATTTAAGTTCGCATACGAGTAGTACTTCAACCAACCAGTTATTTCCAACGTGACGTGGGCACTAAATGTCGCAAAATGTGTTACAGTGATCTCCAGAATTGGATGCATAAAAGAATTAAAAGTTTTTCGTTTGGCGTGCCGATGTCTGGACGGATCGGATTGATCACGACCCATCAAATTGTTACGCGTGTGTAATATATAATAACTTACTTGAGTTATCAAACGTAAACAGAACAAACAAATCACAGTCACAAATATTTGTCTTACAAACGTCAAACAAACAAATAAACTTAATGACACACACGTCAAAATTGGTTCGTTCAATGAATGCGTTCATTGTGCGCATTGGTTCAGTCCAATGAATGTTCGTTCAATAAATGTACGAGGTAAGCGCCATAAATTCTCGGCCTGATATAGAAAAAGATAACTTGGTAAAATATAATAATTTTTATTTTTCAATATAATCTTCCCTAATGTCAATACACTTATTACAACGTGGAATTAATAATTCACTGCCCTTGTAAGAATAATCTGAAGTTTTTCTTCAAAATGCTTAATTACAGCTGCTTGCAAACTGTCCTTAAAGCGACGTCCCCTAAGGTCTTTCTTTAAATTGGAAAATAAATATTAGCCACTAGGAGCCATATCCAGACTGTACGGTGGTAGATCCAATGCTTCAAAGCCGCATTCGCGAATGGCAGCTTGTGAAATTGCGGCAGTATGAACGGTTGCATTGTCGTGTAATAATCGAACACCTCTTGTCAATTTTCCTCGACGTTTTTCACGAATATTATTTCTTAATTTATGCAATAAAGACGCATAATATGTACTGTTAACAGTTGTATTGCGTTCTTCAAAATCAATCAGTAAAATGCCGTCATAATCCCAGAATATTGTTGCCATAACTTTCTTTGTCAATGGAACGACTTTCGCCTTTTTGGGACAAGGTTCATCGGGTTGCCGCCATTCCATCGATTCCCTTTTGGATAGAGAATCATAATACAGAACCATTGTTTCATTTCCAGTGACAATGGACTCCAGAATCAGCTTTGTGTCGTCCCCACACAAGTTTAAAAACGAGCGCGCACATTCGACGCGACGTTGACATTGAACAGCAGAAAGAAGACGCGGTACCCATCTTGCACTAATTTTATTCACACCCTAATGGTCATGAAGAATTCGGCGAACACTTGCTTCCGAAATGTCAGACATTACTGCTAACTCCTTAACTTTCAAACGGCAATCTTCTAATACCATTCCTATATAATACCAATTGGGCGACCGCAGCGCTTATCATCTTCAAGAGATTCTTGGCCCAAACGGAAACATTTTGACCACTTTTTTACAGTGGAATATGAAGAAGATAAATCACCATAAACGCCGTCTAAACGTTGTTTGATTTGATTAGGCGTGTGCCCTTCTTTTGTTAAAAATCTAATGATCGCACGGTACTCAATTTTCGTTAGCTGCGACATTTTCATGTACTCGATGCTTGAGTGGCTACTAAAATCTATTACGTTTCTAGCCGTAATATATACAGTGCGATTCTAAAGTATGGAATAAGTTCGAAAAAAGGGAAAGTATTAATTTTTGAAAAAATTCCAAAAACACGTCAATTTTGTTTTTAAAGTCCCCACATTTTGACATAATATTCGAATATACAGGGTGATGCGTTTAAGTGTGGTGACGTCATCGGCATTTCTTAAATGGCAACTTGCATTTTTTATTCTATATTCTGACACTTCATCCTCTTGCTAAAATGGTAATGTAATAAGTTTGTTACCTTACATAAGGAAATTTTTGAAAAAAATAATTATGAAGACGGGAAAGTGCTATACTCACCACACTTAAATGCAAAGCGAGACGCAAAGTATTGATTTTTGCAAAAATTCCAAAAGCATGTCAATTTTGTTTTTAAAGTCCGCACTTTTGACATATCGGATATACAGGGTGATGCGTTTAAGTGTGGCGACTATATCACAAAATGCGAAAAATGTACTGAAAAAGTACCAAAAATGGGCTAAAAAGGGTAATTTGAATCACTAAAAGGCTAATAAATCAGGATATTTTCATTTTTTCAAGCTTAAAATACTTGATTCCACTTATTTTATTTATACATTGATCCATTTTATTGAAAAATTTGCATAAAAACATGCCAACTTCAGGAGGTCATAAAAAGATAATGCGAGCTAATATAGCTAAACCCCGCGGGGGTTTTGTTAGTCTATTGCCCTACTTTTAATTCACGTTGTAGCCACTCAGGCTGAAAGCGATGACTCAAAAATTGTTGCACAGTGAACCACTCATTACTAAGACCAAATTCGTGAAGTGGACCACTTACTTATCAGTGGTATGATATTTAATGTTAATATAAGTTTTCCTGTGTGATTTAATGGTAGTAACCTGATTCTTAATTGATTTTATAAAATTCTTGATTTTTCAAGTATTATTGACAATAGCATTTTCATGCAGATTTAAAAAAATTATTTTTCTAAGCTAGTTAAGCAACATTAAAATCAAAATTATTTAGCAAATTTCTGCATAAGGGAACAAAGATTAAGAAGAAGTAAACATTTTTTATTAAACATGATATCCTTATAACAATAAGCTTTTATAATAAACACATTAAATTATTTAAGATTTCTTTATCGACTTGGAACATTTTTCTTATCAATTTACATTCTGTGTACATTTACAAAAACATTGCTGAAAAAGATTTTTCCGATCCAAATTTTCTAAGAAATTACAGCAATTCTTGTCGCGTCATCCAAGTACGCTAGCATAGTAGACTGTGTATTCAGAGTATTCTTCAATAAAATTTTACTACGTTAGTATCCAAACAGCTGTGGGGCTTTTTTGTTTATGCGACACCACCTTGACCACCTCTGAGATGTTTGGTTCTCGATACCAGTCGTAAATTTCAGCATTTGATCTTCTTTCAAATCCTAATTCCGTTTTTTTCCTCCTAGCATTCTTCTTAGTATCTTCTTTCTTATGCTTCTATTATATATTGCTCCTTTTTATTTAACATCCACGTTTCACATCCGTGTAGAAGCTGTTACCCAAAAAATGGAGATTGCTAATTGGGAAACGTAACAACTTTTAACTGCAGTTAAATCTGTCGGCTGCCAGCTAACTAGTGTGAGGTCGTGCGTCTCACAAGAGGTCTGTAATGGGCGCCAAGAATCCTCCAAAATAGCTCCAATATTAGCCGACAAAATCTGAAAAGAACAACACATTTGCGACTACTACCAATGTGGTCGACTTTTCCCAATTAAGATATCCCGAAAGCTATAAATACCCCCAAATACCACACATATAAATAATAAGTCTTCAAGTAAGATATGCAGTGTTTTATTATAATTCAACAAATTATCAGGTAAATCAATCAGATGTCATGTTTTCAATCAAGGTGAAATAGCCTTGGCAAAAATTAGGTGTAGGTTATTAATTTTTATATACATTTGAACGGGGTGAGAATTCATGTGAGAGGGACTAATTACTTTAAATCTGACTAAAAGTTCAGATCTCAAAAATGTAACCAAAATGGAAGGGTAAATTGTTCTTTTTGTAGTTCGGTATATATTGGACAAACACTTCGAAATTTTGACATAAGATATAAAGAACACGTACGTCATTACAAAAATAAACATCCTGAAAAATCGAATTACGCCAAACACCTTTTAGAACAAAGTCACACAATGACTCTTCAAAATAATATTAAATTCCTACATTTTTGTAATAACAAACGCAAATTAGACATTTTAGAAGCCTTTGAGATATACAAACACAAACTCAGGGTACCTTTAATGAATGAACAACTTGAGCTCAGTAATTCTCCGTTACAGGAAGTATTAGATATTTAATTATGATTATTATTATTATTTTATCTAGTTACCTATTTTGTATCTACCTTAGCGACGTGTTTGTTTATAATTATATTACCTTTGATAATGACAGCATAGCTGTCGAAACAATATTGTCAGGTTGTATTTTAATAAAACTGTGAAACTTTTAATAATCTTTATTTATTTCATGATTATGGAGTTCCACAAAATAAGGCTGGAAACAATGAACAAGATCACCAAAGATTAATTAAGTATAGATCTGCAGAAATGCAATTCCCATTTCACAACATAAAGGGAAAATCAACAACGGCGATGCCACTAAAGCATTCTTTTAAAGAAGTTGCTTCACGATCGAACGAAAGAACGAAGTGTCAATTCTCTTATCAACAGGAAGTTAATTCCGATCAAATTGGCAACTAAACATAGAGAGAATGCAAAAATCCCTAACGATATACAATATAACACAAAAGCATAGTTATACAGGGTGCTACAAAATTAGCACGTGACAAAGCGTTGTCCTTAACACTGTTTTGTACAACCTCACTTTAGTTTTACGAGATATGTTTTTGACTGTATTATATTGTTTAAAGCACCCGCGCACTTATTACGTTTCATTGGGCTCATTTCTATTTATGTAGCTTCTTTGCACTTTTCAGATGATAGTGCACCTAAATACTCTCCTCCACATGATAGTCCACATAACTCTCCTCTTTTTGGAAAATTGAAATTTTATTTTCTTATGTTATCACCTTAAGAGATAGTCTCTGCCCTGTGAACTTGTTCCTGACACTGTTAACGTTCTGTGATCTTCTTCTCTGTTAATACCTGTTTGTCTGATTATTTTTTCTATAAACTATAGGCTGTATATTAGGGTGGTCCAACAAAAAAGCAAAGTCGTAAATCTTATGCTTTCACTCCCTAGGATTATTGTGTATCTAAAATAAAGTACCCCTTTTTTTATTTTGAAATCGGACGATGTTTAGGGGTGCCTCAAAGCCCTTAAAGTTTCGCATGTATTTTATATAGGAAAAAAAACGTTTTCTTAGATTTGGTATAGAATCCTAGAAAATCAATATTTTTCAACCGGACTACTCTGTTTATCTTCAGAAATATTCAGAGAATGACATCCAACAATTTATTTGTTAAATTTTTTATATTAACTATTTTTTACAGACCCGCAAAAAACCCCATAAATGTAAGAAACATAGAAAAATCGTTAAAAAATATTTATTACTATTTTTTAATATAAAATATTTTAATAAATAAATTATTGAATCTCATTCTCCGAACATTTCTGAAGAGAAAGAAAGTAGTCCGGTTGAAAAATATTGATTTTCTAGAATTCTATACTAAATCTATGAAAAAGTGTTTTTTTCCCGTATAAAATATATGGGAAACTTTAAGGGCTTTGAGGCACCCCTAAACATCGTCCGATTACAAAATAAAAAAAGGGGTACTTTTTTTAAGATATACAATAATCCTAGGGGGTGAGAGCATAAGATTTCCGACTTTGCTTTTTTGTTGAAACACCCTACTGTATATTATATGCTGTGGATCATATACTTCACCGTCAGGGCCGGATTTAGCACGGGGCCGTCGGGGCCACGTCCCCTGGGCCTCCACCAGTTGAGGGCCTCCACCAATGCAATGGAGCTTTTCAATTAAAACAAAATCCCAAAAAATGAAGAAACCACACGGAAAAAAATTAGGTGCAACAGCTGAACTGTTGTGCGATATTTGTACTTAGACTGTACGGACTGTCCGGACACAGCTTTTAAACGAGGTTAAAATCGGTACAGCCGTTGAATTTAAAAGTAAGTAGTGTGACTGCACCGAGCAGGGGCCCCAGCGCTTCCGAAACAAGTACAATATTCGTACCTATGTTCGGTGCGAAAAACGTGCTTACAGGTACAGCTGTGGCACCCACTTTTTTTCCGTGCAGGTACTAAAGAAAGATTACTAAAAGCGTGATAGAGACAGAATGATGATCAGGTGACGCTTTTTTATCTAAAATAAAAAAGCCTATTAAATTGCAATGTAAAACATTTCATTTAAAATTCGGCGTGCAATGGCATTCATGTGCAAGCGTATTTTAGTACTTCAAAGCGTTTAGAAGTAAGCAAAATAATAAAAAAAACCGTACAAAAATTACTATGAAGTTTTATTTTTCCGAGATTAAAAATTTTTTAGAAATTTAAGGAGCCCCCACCAAATACTGGCCCTAGGACCTCAAAATTCTAAATCCGGTCCTGTTCACCGTAAACTACATAGACCATTCATAAAATACTTTGAAGTCTATACCATTGGCTATGCGATTGGGGATTGTTAACTGTGTAAAATCCACTACTATTTGCTCTGTTTATTTTTTCTTATTGGTTATTTCCACTGCTATTTGGTCTGTTAGTGTACGTTACACCCACCATTGTATTTGTGCAAATTGGACCTGCGATCTAAACCCAGTAAAAGATATAAATGCTTTTGCTAATGGTTACATACATACATAGAATATATTTATCATATGTATTATCATTGTTTGTATTGCATATAGTTAATATATCTGGGTGCACATAACAGCTCGTCATTTGTTGTATTACATTAAATATCTTGATCTTTAGCGGCGCATATTAAACGTGATAGAGATATTCTTTATGACTAACTAAGTAAATAAACGGAATAAAAGAGAAATGGAAAAAATCAAAAACGCTAAATCAAAAAAATATAAAGAAAAACGTAAAAATAGCAGTGAAGAAAGCAAAACAAGAATCATGGATAAGATTTGGACTGGATTGGAAGATAGCATAATGGCAATACGGAGACAATATTTTGACATGGAGACAAGAATTGGCAGTTCGAATCTAACAATACAAAAGAAGAAGAAGCAATAAGTAAAATACAAGAAATAAAACTAACGCAAGTAGAAGAAACAATAGAAGCTATAAAAGAAGTTAGGAAAGGCGACAAGAAGAGGCAACATAATACCCAGAATGATGATATAGATGGGAGAAGTACAGACGATCTATTGGGAATAATAAATGATATAATAACTAATAAGAAGGTACCAAAAGATTAGAATTCGGGAATTATATTACCTATCTTTAAAAAAGGAGTTGTAAAGAGAGACTGTAGGCATAATGCTCATAATTCAAAATCTTCATTATTCGACGTTTAAAGTTGTATCCATAAAATTAGTATTATATTATTTTACAAGATTTGAATCAAGTTAACATATATTTAATGTATAATTATGTATAATTAATTAATTATACCGATCGTTTAATTTTGTCATCGGAAATTTACGGTCTAGGACAACTGGACGCGGCCAAGTGGACGCGGTCAAGTGAACGCGTCCAACTGTGCGCGGCCAACTGAGCGCCAGACAAGTGAGAGCAGGGACAATTGGACACAGGGACAACTAGAATAATGTTAAAATGTTTATAATAAAAAAATTAAGTTATATAACAGTATTCGAAGAATCAAAATAACAACACTGCAGAAAAATACGTACAAATCACGTTCAATACATAATTAACTCTATGTGATAAATGTCTATTAACATAAAGCCAACTCAAAATATTTTTAAAAAGCTACTGCATTTGAAATATAAGTATTGCCACTATAAATTATATTTACATTACGTGAATCAAATATTATGTGTTCATTCTGAGAAATTCGTGGCAAATATTTTATCAAATTATTGTTACTAGTCTTAAATCTACTACTTAATAAGAAAAAATAAATGCGAATAATTATATTATTACGCCAAGCTGTCC
Source organism: Agrypnus murinus (assembly GCA_929113105.1). Taxonomy (NCBI): domain Eukaryota; kingdom Metazoa; phylum Arthropoda; class Insecta; order Coleoptera; family Elateridae; genus Agrypnus; species Agrypnus murinus. Next base: position 76,499,866 of record OV816023.1, on the reverse strand, counting down.
CTGCGTCCAGTTATCCCTGCGTCCAGTTGTCCTTGCGCCCACTTGTCTCACGCCCAGTTTGCCGCTCTACTTGGCCGCGTTCAGGTGTTCCATCCCGGGAAATTTATTATGTCTCATTCTCTTTAGACAGTTTTAGCTGCCTTGTATTGCCCGTCTGGATTGGAAAATTGATTTAGTCATGTACTTCAAAAAATTGAAGAAATTAAAATTGTCACTTACTTGATTATTCATTTAATGTCCCTTTTTCCAATAGTGATTTCAAGAAAACCGACAGTTCTTTTAAGTTGTAAAAATAAGAGGCTTAAAAGATCGTGTATTTACAACCAGCTAATGGGTATTTTTATTAAATTTATATACAAGAATTTTATTTTTTAGCCTGCTCTGCCTAATTCAATACTTATTTTGTACAGAATTTCTTTTATCCAATTCAAGAAATCTTCCTTAATCACGTTATTACCGGTTTACTCTGACTCCAGGTCAGTTACACTGTCATTTTAGCATACTCTAAATTAGTTACACAGCATTGTAAAGTGTACACACCTTTCAACGCTGTAGTTTTTGTGCTCATAATGGTTGAAGATAGAGATTTACGAAAGAATACATGGTTTACTTAGATATACATTACTCTCAATGAATTATTGGTACTTAGTAGTAAATTTCGTTGAAATCAACACGTAGTCTGTATGATAATTTTTAACCTACGGGAGATTAAACTATTTCTGCGGGTGTGTTCCAAATTGCTCATATTCCAACGCGAGATCAACAACACTGCATGAAAAAGGTGGAAGAGTTACATGAAGAATGAAGATCTCTACAAAAAAGTTCTACGAAATTGTCTGATGTAAGAAGAAAAGAACAGGCTTTTATAGATAAACTTGACGGTCTGTTTTATATAGTAACATATTGAACATGGGCAGGTTACTTACTCACCTACTGACTAACACCTCTCCTCTTTCCTCCATTTCTACCTTCTCTATCATCTTCTTATCTATCCATTTGTTGCTGCATTTTGTCTTCTTCTCTCTTTTTTCTTTGTCTTTATAATTTCCATAATAGCTCCTTCTATGATTTGTCACTTTTCTAAGTTATCGAGCATGTGGAGTCTGATAACGTTTTCTGGGGTAAGAGCCTCTCTGATTTGCTGTATCATTATATTCCGTATGGTTGCCCATTTGTTACATTCCAATACCGTTTGTCTTGGGGTATTCATTTCTCTACAGTATATACATTCCATCCTATTTTTTATTTTCGTTCTGTATAAGTATGTAGCAAAACATCCGTGTTCTACTTCTGTTATGATTCTCTTTATTCTCTCAGCTCTTTTATTTTCGACTTTTTACCTCCTTTCTTGAACTAGTAAACGTATGACTGGGATAGCTCTGGTAGAGACTGTCCTGTATCACCTCATGATTTTTATTAGTTTACTTTCTTTGTTCTCTTTTCAGTATCTTGTATTTCTGTAGTCGGGTGCAGTCGGACCATATTACAGTGGCACATAGTAAAGTCGAGTGTACTACTGATCCAAGAAGTCTTTTTCTACCGGAGCTGATTCCACCTATATTTGGCATTATGCGGCCCAGTACGATGGACGTACGTTTAGCTTTCATGACTGCTCTATATGTTTTCCATATTTCAATTTCTGCTAATAGTGACTCCGAAGTATTTTAAACTTGGTACCTACATTATCTTTTGCTGACCCACCGAGATTTACCTTAATGTAATTAATGCGTTCTTAATATGTTTTTTCCTAACAGGACCACCGTCTATGCTTTTTGCAGCGCTAGTTGAAGCCGATCTTCCTCCAACCAGTCACTTATTCTGTCCACTGTCTATTCGAGTTTTTCCTGGATTTCTTTCCTGTTGCCTCCGTATACCACCATCGCCCGGTCATCTGTGTACCCTATTAAGTGGGTGTAGTCTGGTAATTGTAATCTAAGTACCCCGTCGTAGTACAAATTCTATAGAGTGGGTCCCAGTACCGAACCCTATGACACTCCACATGTTATTTTCATCCATGAATTCTCTCCTATTTTTATTTCTCTATCTTGCAAATAGTTACATATTATCGTCTTTAAGCATGGAGCCACTCCTCTCGTGTTTAATTCTTTTATTACACCGTCCCATAGTACTGTATAGATTCCGTTTCTTACATCCAAAGTTACTATTACCACTATCTACTATTCTGTTGTCTGCTAGCAACCTTAGCTTATTCTTGAATACTTTTTGCAGAGCGTCTATTGTTGACTTGCCTTGCCTAAAACCATGTTGTCGTTCATGGAGTCCTCCTGTTCTTCGGATTTCTTCTTGAAGTCTTTGGTTTATAATGTGTTCATATAATTTTCCCATTGTGTTAATTAGGGTCAGTGGTCTGTATGCTTCGGCTTCTTCTTCGTTTTTATTAGGCTTCTTTATCGGTATTAGGATTTCCTCTTTCCATTCCTTGGGGAATGTACCTTCTCTAATTTGGTTGTCTATCATTGGACAATCGACATGGACAGCATATTTCTGGGATATTCTCTGCAATTACCTTTGTTATATCTGGCGGCATTTCATCCCACCCAGCCGCCTTTCCACACTTTATTCTGTTGCCAGCTCTTCTCACTTCTTCCATAGTGCATGGGCGTACTTCTTCCATCACTATTTCTATATTTGGCCTTATCTTATTTTTTACCTGGTCGGAAAGAGTCCGAGCTTACCCGTAACTATCTTATATCCTGTTATTTGCCTCTTTCGTCGCACAGTTTCTGCCACGCTGCTTTTTTAGAGCTCTTCATTTCTCTTTATATATTTGATTCATTTCTATTTTCTGATCTTGCTTAACATTTGTGTTTCTATTTATTCTTGTTAGGTTTCTTCTTGCCTTACTACATTAATCTCTTTTTTCTGACACTTCATCATTCCACTAATGTACTGCGGGTCTTCTATTATATACGCTTCCCTCGGAAAGTTTTGCCGCATCCCTTTGTGATAGTTCTGATTAATTGTCCCACTGTGTATTGATTATTCTCCTCTTCTTGAATTCAAAATGTTCTTAATTTCCTGACAAATTGCTCCATCTTTATCTTCTCTATTATCCAACCCTTCTGTAAATTATTATGCTTTTTTGGTTCCGTTACTTTGTCAGATACTTTAAAAATTTTCTTCTTCCGTAACAACCCACTTCATCACATTTTTTACAATTTTTCAGTACACATAGAAACGTCTTACATAGCCGTGGATTAATATACAGGGTGTAACTAATAGAGCTACAAAACTGGTAATGGGGGCCATGGGGAGGTAGCTGTAATGATTTAGAACATATTTTCCTTATCAACATGTGGTCGTTTCCTGCTAGTTTTCGAGCAAGTACGCCCCTTGTATTTACATTACATTAAAAATACTAAACAAGCGAAAAGACTTTTTTTTAAATTTTTTTAAAAAGTTTTTAAAAATTTTAAAAACAACCAAAAAGAAAAAACGGAATAGAATGAGCATACATTAATAAAACCACATAATAATCTAGCAATACAAGCTCTTAAACTAAATGTTGCAGGCAGAAGAAAACTTCGAAAACTGAAAGCTACGTGGAAAACAAGATTTATTGTTGGTACAAGTCGAGGAAACGGCGTTAGATATAGAGGGAAATGGAAATTCTCCTCCTGTTTTCTATTTTCGATATGGACATTTGACTCCTAAATGTCTTTAAGGATTTCCATTCCGTTTTTATAAATTTTGGATTACCTTACTTACCCACTTGACTGTCAACACTGTAACGAAGAAGAGTGAATAAGCTAATCATCCGTGCGATCTATAGCCACTCGGATAAGTCGCCGACTTAAGCAAGAGCAGGCATCCCCCCAAGCGTTTATTTGGCGTGCGCCGCTCCGTTTTAATCCTACCACTTCCCCTACGCTCCGCGAGCACCTTTATAAGAGAGTGCGCAAGCCGTTTTATTCAGTTCCGCCCGACCAACAGGGAATATAAGAGTAAATCCTCTTATCATAGCTCTGATTCCCCTTTCCGCCCCAAACTCATAATGTCATACCTTACCCTCCTCCGAGACCTCGCTGTGCGTAGCCTGGGGGTCTCATCTCCACCTTCTTTGGTCTGTCCGTCCACCGTTATTCGCTTGTTACCGCACGGTATATATATTGCACCCACTTGCTGTCGCTATCGAAGTTAACCGTATGCTTTTGGGGCTAGATGAATTGCTTGTTGGAGCTTTGGTGATAATAAATGATATTAGGTTCACAGATTGTGTCTTTTATTTGTTAGAATTAACAGCCTTTTTTTGTGAAAGCTTCAGGGAAAACTGATAAAGTTTTCGAAGACGGTTGGCCTCAAGCAGTTCCCTGGATTACCATTTCTCCACTAGCAGCTACCCGGATCCGCGGAGCATACCACGTTAAAATAACTTGCGCCCGTGAATTACCGCCGATCACCGAGAACATTAGCGCCCTTCGTAAGTTGGTATCCAGGACAGAAATCTACAATGTGACGCCCTCTAGTACTGACCTTTGGCACATATCAAATCTGGTTCTAGAAATGAAACCTCCAAGGTTAATTATCCCTCTTAGTACTACACCATCTGACCACTTCCCTGTCCCAGTCAAATTTTTTAAAATGAACAGACAAACACACATGGCAGTGCTGTAGGCGCTAGTAGAAAAACCTAAAAAACCGAAAAACCTTTTTATCCGAAACAGAGGAGCAATGTCAGTTTCTAGGATTTTATAACTTCTTAAGCAGAGTAATGTAAAGCAATTTCCCAGAAGTGGTATTATTCTTGAACCATATGTGTGCCATTGAGGACGTCGATTGATGACAAGCCACATGAATGGTTTTCTGTAGTACAACTCAGTGGCGTACTTCGGGGGGGCTATCGAGCTGAACAGCCCGAGACAGGCCCCCGCCCCGAAAATCTTTCAATAGTCTAGGTCATTTATGTACAAAAACCGTGGTTTCCCGTAAAAAATCCTAAATACGCCACTGGTACAAGTTACGACAGTAGGGGGCAGCACCTTGGAAACTTTATAGTCTTCTAAATGCCATATGAAGAAGTGTAATAGCTCGAGAAAGGCTTCATTCGGTTTCTCACATCGAGGGGCAGCGATTAGTAAGTCATGTATAAGGCGACAGGTGAACATTTTTGCTTGATTTTTGGAAGGAGGGACATGGGGTGAAAACTAGAGTATTTAAAGTTTTTTTATTGGACTTCTGTGGTGCATGTCAAATCACAAGGGGAGAGAGGTTTAATGAATATTCTAAAGAGCATCGGGGTAAAGACTGTGGGGAATGGTTTTCTTGTGTGCTGGTGGGCGCTACTTGCCCATTTGATATCAACACTTGGGCTATTACCTCAACATATTATGCGTAGCTATAGCTTAGACTCAGTTGAAAATAAATGTTTTTGTCGTGTCTCTATTTGATTGTGCATTAGGGGAGAGTTACGATATTTCCTATATTATATAGGAATTACATATTTTTACTATACTTGCTTGACAATGTTTAGAATAGATATGGATATCGCTATGTCCAATTTAAGATAAAATAGTTCAAATCGTTTTCAATCTGGCGTTTTTTTTAGTGTTTTCAAGAAGAAGAGTAAATATTTTTTATTCTTTTAAGTGTTTAACGTTTATGTTTCATGATAAATTCATCCGCTTTGTCTGGTAAGTTGGTCTTTCCCTTCTCTTTAATACTGCAGAACTTTTAAAACCGAATACATAACCTAAAAAATCCTAAGATTGTTCTAACGAATCTACCTAACGTGTACGCTGTACCAATACAATAATTGTACCTTGGACCGGTCCAAGGTACATGCAAGCTGCACTTATCATAGAAAGACATAATTAAGAGTTGATGGAGTGGTACTACTAATTGTAGCTTCTCATACATCTCACAAACTGCAGCGCCCGAGAGAAACTGTATTCGGGCCCTACAAGACTTTTTATAACCAATGGCTCACAAATAACCCAGGAAAGCCCATCAGTATTTACGACATATCGGAAATAGTTGGAGTATTATACTTAAAGATCCAGGGCCGGCGCGAGGCGGGTTCAACGCGAACCCCAGAACCCGGCCCCGTGCTTTAGACGGCCCCGTGTTTTATAAGGCTCCGTGTTACAACTTACAAATACGTGTGCTTTCTCTGCTGCTGTAGTCGCACCGATGTTTCCGTGGCACTTGACGACTGGCAAAGCAACTCCTACCATTGAACCTACGTACATTTCATAATGTAAATAAAAACGAAAAAGACCAGGAAAATAATTTTTTAAATTCATCACTTTCAAAATTACATTTTGCAAATGTAACACTTAAACGCAAACGTAGTGTTCGCGCACTCGTTCTTTTAACAGATGCAAAAGCACTACCCTTTTTAGCCCTTTTTTTAAAAATTGGACCAGTTAAAGAATTCCCCTACCAAACAGTTTTTGACCAAATTGGTGTCATTTTAACGGAAATTTTATGCTGATTCCGAATATTTAAATTTTTGGGGCAAACGCCCCTAAGCCTCCAAAATTGGTTGCTACCAACCTAACCTCCACAAAAACGGCACTACCACTAACCAAAACGCAATGCAAAAGCAAATTCGAATTTTTCTCGACCTAACCTAATTTAGCCTAACCTAACCTAACCTAAACTTAACCTAAACTTAAACTAAACCTAAACTAACCTAACTAAATTTAAATTTAGCAATCATAGTAACTTAATATAATTATTATTATTCATTGCCATGGAGATTAAGCATTTCTTTAATTTTGATCCCAAATTTGGGGCCTTTGGGGTGTTTTCCCAAAAATGATTTACATATACAAAATCAGCATAAAATTTCGTTAAAATACCACCAGCTTGGTCAAAGAATCTTCGGTGATTCGGTTCTTTAATTATACCTAAAATTTAATTTAGAAAATGCCATTGTTCCCATTTGGGTACTAGAAATCACAAAAGAAATAATAGTAATCGCTAATAATCCACTGACAGAATCACTACATCTAGTCGCCTACGCAGCGCTGATCGATCAGAGTACCGCAAAACGCCGCCATATTGGGACAGAAAAGCAGGAAATTATTCATTATTTTAAGCTATATTGAATTTAATCAAATCCACGTTTAGTTTAAGAAGTTTTTTTTATTCTAAAAGTTCAAACCTCTAATATATCAAATACATAAAATGTGATTTTAATTTGTCCATTATTAAAAATCACCCTTCTCTGCCCCAATATGGCGGCATTTTGCGGTACTGATGGGCCAGCGCGGCTTAGGTGACTAGATACAGTGACCCTACACTGACAAATGTGCGAGCGTCATCTATTGGCGTGTACTTGGTTTTATGTTTACTTTGAATTCGAAACATTATTACAGAGTTAGGGTTACAGTGTTACAATGTTTTTTTATTGTTAAAGTTCGTTTCAAAAAATGTTGTGCAAAACTCGATGCGCGAAGTCATCTTCGACACATTCGCGCAAATGTATCACTCGCATTTTTGAAAAACGCGCGAATACTTCGCGTACTTCGTAAATAACTATAATGATACTCTATGATTCTATCGTAATACACAAGCATGTAATAATGTGTTTATAATAAATAATTTATTTAGAAGTTTTTCTTAAACCAAGTGCATTTTTGAACCCGGCCCCGCAAAAGCTTACGCCGGCCCTGTAAAGACCTTTACTATGGGTAATAGTGTAAAATGTTTTTCAATTACCGGAATTTGACCCTTTAACGAGAATATCAAAAGAAAATTCTCCCCTCTTATGTGACCTGGCAAGATGAAAGTGAACCTCCACATGATGTTACTGTTGGTAATCTTTCAATCAGAAATATTAGGAAGTGTGAGAAAATGGTGTCAGAACTAGGGCTGTGCATAACAATCGATTAATAATCGATTAATCGGACCTTCGATTAATTTTCTAAATAATTGATTAATCGATCAATCGATTAAATCGATTAATCGATTGTTCGATTAATCGATTGATCGATTAATTGATTATTTTTAGAAAATAATCGTAGTTCCGAATAATCGATTAACCAATCAGTCGATTAAACCGATTATTCGGTTTAATCGACTTCTTTTTTAATCTCTTTTTTAATCTATTTTTATTATTGATGGTCATAATCGCACAACCCTAGTTGCTTCTCAAACTTTGGTTGAAGTAGCCTTAACAACGACCACGAATTGCACAAATTGTTTCTCTATTAAAGCACAACATTGGTGATGTATGATGTCGTATTACTCATATTCGTAGTATGTATAGTGCAAAATAAAATTTATTAGTATGAGGTTAAGTGGAAGAGCAGAAACAGAAATAAATCTGATTCTGAACTTGATACTGCCTCGTGATGACATTTATTTAGTTATTAAGGTGTAAGACCAGTGTATTTCTTTTGGGAAAAAATTTATTATTATTATAAGTACAAGGTATGACCATAGCACCAGACTGGGATCAACCAGAACATACACTGCTTGACTGCACACAAATTGAAGTGGATTTCTAAAAATATAATTTATATAAAAATATACTTTAGCAAAATTTCAGTAGAAGCTACTATTTATGTTAATTCAGAAAAGGCTTTATACTATAATATAGAAGACACGAATTATCACAAGTAATTAATCGGACCTTCGATTATATTTTTAAATAATTGATTAATCTATCAATCGATTCATCCTATAAATCGATTAATCCGATAAATCGATTAATCGATCAATTGATCATTCGATTAATCGATCAATCGACTTAATCGATTTAATCGATTAATCGATTGATCGACTTAATCGATTCAATCGATTAATCGATGAACCGATTTATCAATTAATCGATTTAATCGATTAATCGATCAATCGATTAATCGTTTTAATCGATTTTTTTAAATCCATTTTCGATTATTGATTTCGATAATCGCACAGCCCTAGTCAGAACCATCTACAAGTGGAGAAAAACTAGAATATTAACTGATTTGCCTATAAAGATGAAATAGAAGAATATAAAAGCCAGCGGAATAAAAATAAAAATTAAAAACGTTTTAATGAGGGTGATTATGAAGAATCTAAACGTGAATTAGCCAAGAAAAAAAACAGAAATTTGAAATTCCATGATTCTTCATCAGATGACGACCCAGAACAGTTTTTTGAAAGCATAAAAGAGGAAGCCGAAAACGAAAAAACGAATGAACGATTAATTAAATGGGACTTTGGTTTTAGTAAACCTAATATTAATAGAAATCTAAAAAATTATTTCATGTCTAATTATTTTACATATTGGACCAAGGCAACGATGTGTTGCACCTTGGACCAAATCACTTTTTTCTTTCTTTATTTTTTTCGGCAATTAAGTATACTAATTTAAATATACTAGTTGCAAATATTAAAAGAAAAAACTGTAACGAAAGTGTGCTCGCATAAGTTTATCATGTAGAAGTAACCACTTTGCAAATATAAGATTTAAAAAAGATTGTCCAAGGTACGACACTTTGTATACGACAATTTTGATTGGTAGTGCCAAGCCAACGGAAAACTTCTTACAGGTCCTTTTGGTGTTTTCATGTTCCTTCGACTTTTTACTATAAAAAGTTATCATATAAATTAAATCTCGCCTTAGTAACCTATAAAATGAATTTTTTACTCAAAAATGGAATCATGCACCCAATGTGCGACGATTATAAAATCATAGGTTAGATTATAATTAATTTTTGCATGCGAACGTTATCATTACCTGATGCAAAATAGGAGATTGAATGTAGAAAATTATGCTAATAGTTAAGTAAATATTTGATGCATTGACAAGATTTTTTAAAATTGGCGCCAGTCACCTCCCTGTATATCGAAATATTCAAAAAAGAGCAATGTAGGCAGATGGTTCGAATTTCGGATCTTTGCTTGAAAATCGTGACTACCCTAATTAATTTTGTTGCATGAACAATTAATAAAGTTTTGTTTATAATTTTATATTGTCCTTTCTAAAGGAATTAATGTTATTTAAAGCAAATTTATGTTTTGAAATAATTAAAGAAGTTGAATATATTTTAAAATTGTGTTATTATACTTTTATTGCGTTTGGTTATAAATATTATTTTTCTTTTTTAGTTATCTAGAATTTATTTTTAATTGTATATGATAAAAAAATAAATACAATAATTGAACGCGTTTTTTACGACTAGTAAGATGTGGCAACGTTGCTATACTGTTAAAATTTGTTTTCTCGATTGGTCACACTGCTATTAGATAGTAAGAAATCTGTCAAAGCTTGTTGATAAGAAGAATTACGGTGTAGTGTTTATCAATAATAATATTTGTTTATTCCTCGGCAGCTGAATCTGTAATCTATTAACATACACACAGAGAAAAATGAAGATGCCTCCACAAAAACCAGTTGGAAACGGATACTACGGGTACGAAGATGTATCGCATTTACCAGGCAACGGGCTCGAAAATACGGCAGCTGGAACCGTTCCTGGCACTCCAGACGATCAAAACTCTACAAATGCTGATAATGATTTTGCTGAATATCTTTGGATGGAGAACGAAGAAGAATTTGACAAACAAGTAATGCAACAATTGGAAGAGGAAGAGCTTATGGAACAATGTCTAGAAGCCATGTTAGACGAAGAACATAATAACTTCGTTACAGATGATCGAACCAACAGAACAAATTCGCAATGCTCGGAAGCATCAGAGTGAGTATTATCGCTTTCAATAAAGATTTCCATAGAAAGTAATTACAATAATTTATTTTTAGGGGCAGCGAAATTTTAAATCTCGTAAACAATTTCAAATTGGATTTGGTTGACGTAGCGAAGAGTACTTTGAATCCTCTTGCAGCAGAATTTGTACCTGATGCACGAACTCAACCTGTGGCAACTACAGAATGACTATGCAAATTGATTATCCTCGACTCTCGTACTATTTAAGTAAATTTAAGTTTTTGATTTTGGGAATCTCATCTTCATTATTCATTATTTAAATTAAAATTGTATAGGTGTGTCATTAAAATTAACATCCTTTAAAAATGGCTACTTGCTACAAAAAACAGTTTGAAGCTGCTTAACCACCATTTGTATTTTATTGGTGATGTAGATGATAAAAGAAAAAAAAAACAAAAAAAGTTAATGATCTGATCTAAAAGTAATACCAGGTTTGCAATGTATAAGTAATATTTTAAAAGTTTAAAATAAATAAATGAGAATATCAAGTACCTAGTTAAAGCAGCGCTTTAAAAGCAAGGTTTAATGGAGGCATGCTAAGATTTAAAATTTTCATTTCATCGAAGTAGTACTTAAATGTAGTGTTTATATGAATTAGATTTAAGACCCGGTTAAGTCTGGTTTACATACAGATCTGATCCAAATTTTTATGTAATTATAATTGAATCTGGATCCAATTATGCTTTCCTCTTGGTCAAAAATTTTGTATTCTAATATGTTATCGCATGAAGACCACAGGAGAAAAAGGAGGAATGTCACTCGGAACTGAATTAGTTTTAAATTTTTAAAATCTTGTAAGAGGTAGTAATTATTTTTAATGGCTTTGGCCTGAAGCTTTATTGAGATAAAACTGTTACCATTCAGTTACAGGATGACAGTATTATCTCAATATCTGTAAATTTGAGACATTTCCTCCACCCTGGTCTTCATGTAATATGTATTTATGAATGAGATTTTTAGCTTTATATAAGTTTTTAAATCAGTATAATTTTTTTTAAATATTACTTGAAATAACCTACTCACTTGATTCGATTCAGATTCAATCTACACGATGGACCAAATTGGACGGCATCATTTTTAAATGCCAATATTTGTTTTATTTCTTAACTGATTTTACCATCTTTAAGTATATATTAAAAACTAAATAGTTCTCGTTTGTTTTTTCAATTATGTCTATTTTACTTCACTCGGAATTGCTGCACCATCAAAATTGAAGATGCATATTATCGGCAGTGATAAATGGCAAATGCAGTGAATACATCTTTTTATCATATAATTTTTTTATGTTTTTATCAGATTATCTATACTGAAACCATACAGTCTTTTCAAAAATTATTTCATAGATTCATGTATCGTGCTAAATGAAAAACTTTTCTTCGTAGCTGATTATAGTAGGTTGCACAAGCAACTTCAGTAAATAATTCATTATTATAGTTACATTACTTTTGATAACAAATGAGTAATTTTGAGTAATGAGCAGAGGCAGGCAATTATTACAACTATTAATTTTTTAGAAGTTGCTGATAATAAAATTTATCTTTTGTCAATTCTAATGTTTACAAAAAAATTTCGACAGCATTAATTTACGTATGTTGTTAAATGGTTGTATCTTTGTTAAACAAAATGTAACAACTTGAATTTCTTATATAATTTCTAAACTTGTTAATAGAAATTTAAAAAAATGCTTATTCCCGCAGATAGATTTAAATATTGAAATTTTTGTATCGTAAAGCATACTAGTACTTCTGATGATATAAAGGGTTTAAGATTGAAATTTAGATTACACTATGGAACAAAAATAGCACTTGTTTCTGCATCGAAGACCAGAATAGGTGATTCTTATAGATTTTTGTGCGTAGAATTCGATGGCATTAAAAAAAATTGCGTATCACGTCATGATTTTGAGATATTCGCACTTAAAAGTGCAAAAAAGACCTTTTTTTGACCATTTTCAGGTTATAACGCAAAATACTTCATATAGGATTAAATTTTGTCATATGTATTTGAAAGTACCAACATTCTGCTACAATTTAAGATATTTACTTTTCTTGTGCACAAATTTTTCGCAGAGATATTTGTATTTGAATGACAGCATATCAAGCATTTTATGTATTGACGTTAATCTTTCTTTTAGTGAATCAATCGTTCTGAAAATTTACATTCAAATATATTTCAAGTTATGCGAAATTAATTTAGAGATAGACTTTTTAAAATCAAGATGGCGGATCCAATATGGCGGACAAAATTATAAATTTAGGTGCAAATTTTTTGAAAATTAGTACGGGATAGTTATTCTGGCTGCGGATTTAATCAATAAATATAATATCAATTTTTTCATTTTGCATAACTTGAAAAATATTTGAATGTAAATTTTCAGAACGATTGATTCACTAAAAGAAAGATTAACGTCAATACATAAAATGCTTGATATGCTGTCATTCAAATATCTCTGCGAAAAATTTGTCCACAAGAAAAGTAAATATCTTAAATTGTAGCTGAATGTTGGTACTTTCAAATGCATATGACAAAATTTAATCCTATATTAAATATTTTGCGTTATAACCTTCTGAAAATAGTCAAAATAGGCCTTTTTTGCACTTTCAAGTGCGAATATCTCAAAATCATGACATGATACGCAATTTTTTGATAAATACATGATACGCCATCGAATTCTACGCACAAGAATCTAATCGCCTAGTCTGGTCTCCGATGCAAAATCGTGTTCCGTAGTGTTATCGGTTTGGAAAGTCTTCAAGCTTTAAAATAATGATTTCAATGAATTTTACATATGTGCTAATTTTCTAAACAATGTTTATCTTTACACTTTAAAAACCTGAAATCACCATAATTTTATATGCATACATTAGATATGACTACAATAAATTGTGTAATTAACTACCCAATCAGCAAAGTCGCGCCTGCCTCTGGTAGTGACTAATATGAATTACTTTAAAAAACTGTTCCATCATTTACCTATAATCTAAGTTATGACAAAATTTTTAATGTATATGAAATTAGAAACGTCTAATAATATACGTATTCAAATTTACTAAGAAATTTAAAAAAGTTGCAGTTAAATTTGGCCCCATTGCATTTCGATTCTATGTATATATTTAATTCACATGTAGATCATTCTCAATCTGGAAGAAAACCAAGTCTCGATCAAGATCTGTACAGCACTACTTGAATGTATTATTTAATTAATTTCATTATCCAACTAGTCTTATTTTCTTCTGTTCTATGTAATATAAATTGTAGTTAGTTATAAGGTTATCATTAATTTAAAAAATACAAAATTGTGTTTCTACTTCAAATGGGAAAAATATTTTAATAGTTAATATAGTGTGATAAAAAAAGATTAGAAAATTTGTTATGTGCAATTTGTACCTATAGCACTTTTTTATGCTGTATTTTAGTTCTGCAACGAAAATATGCCCTGACAGATGCAAATGTACAAAGTTCTTAAATGTAACTAAAATTAATTAAAATTTGTGTTTGTTAATGTAAAATCACCTAAAGGGTGTCTATGAAATGTTAATAAAGTTTTATGTAGGTGTAACTATCTTCTTCAACCCAGCGGTCAGTTGTTTATGCAAACTTATGTCTTTAAGATTTAGATATTCATTTTCATAATGAATCTAAAAGTAGTTATCACTTAATTGTTGCTTTAACAACAAAAGGATATATTTAAATCAAACGTTGAATTGACACGGAAGTCGTTCCTTGTCCATTGAATGATTATTTAATTTATCCTCTTATTGTTGATAGTTTAATCCATCAATAGTCCGGATTAAGAAGCAATACAGAAACCTTAATGCATTGCATCTTGGAAACGATGTGCTCTTGGACATAACTGACCTTAATTGTGGTTGCAGAAGTGTTCCACTCACATAACATAATTGTCCATATCATGAACTGGAATTACTTTTTATCCTTATGTATTCATCTTTATCAACATTTACAGTTTTACCAGTTTATAAATTTAATTTTATTAACTTTATCATGTGGAGAAGTACACTTTCCAATTCATGAATTGAACGGATAAATTATTAGTTGGCATAAGTGAATGCGACATCTGTATGTCAATTTTATATGTCTATGTATATCCATTTCAGTAGCAAACTGTATTGACCAGTGTAGATCAGAATAGACGCAGAGGTTCAGGCTAAGGTACAGATATGTAAGAACCCTTGTGGAAGTATGAAAGTTTCAAGCTCGTGCTTATTTCACTGTACAGTGATTCGCCATTGAAAATATAAGCTTTAATTTATAAAATTAACCACTGACATCACTATAATAATGCAATGATATTTTTATTTATATAAGAGGTGATATATTTTATTATACTATAACTTAAATTGTGAATAACATATATCATAATAAGTAATTGTATAAATTAAAAATTACAAAGATAAGAAATTGATATATGTGTGTATAAACAAAATTGAAAAATTAATTTGAGTTCTCAACATAATATAGGTACTTGATTTCTTATAAAAAAAGAATTGATAGTTTGGTACATAGACCAGTAAATTTTATATCAAAACCATTTTTGTAAATAAGTGAAATGATAATTATTTGTCCAAATTCAAAATTTCTATCAAAGTTTTCAATAATAAAAACAAACATTGGATTTTATGTACAAATGGTAAAATATATACTTTTGCTGGTCTTTCATAGTATTTCTTTTATCACGTTTTTGTTTTGTGTATTGGTGTATTCCTATTCATGTATATTTCTTGCTTTTTTATAAATGGGTCTCTTCATTTTTTTGTTCGATACATCACATTTTTAAAATAGGGTAAAAATAAAAACTTACATGTATAAAAATGTTATTATACGAACAAGGCTGAGAGTCAAAATTATTTAACAACCAATGTGCTAGTAAGGTTGGCAAAATGTCACTATTCCTTTAAACTACTACATTTTGGTCTTTCATAATTTTAACATTGGTATGACAGTACCAACTGGCTATCAGCCTTTGTATAACTAATAAGGAAGTTTATTTATGCATATGGTCGATTTTAATTAAGCTGGACACGTTTTTGTCATTTCCAATTACAGTTTATCTTGCTTAGTAAAACTAAAAAGAATAGACGTCTTAACTGTGTAATTCACTGCCTTCTAGCCAAATATTCCACCTCTGTAATATTATGTTTATTTGAAGTCATCTACACAATGTATGATCTAATGCATCTTATGTGAGCATTGGCATCAAAATATCAATAACAGAAGATACTATGATATGAAGGACTCCATGCAAACACTTCTAGTGACCTTTTATTTCTTTAAGCAAAG
This sequence comes from Agrypnus murinus, assembly GCA_929113105.1. Lineage (NCBI taxonomy): Eukaryota > Metazoa > Arthropoda > Insecta > Coleoptera > Elateridae > Agrypnus > Agrypnus murinus. The sequence goes on along the minus strand of OV816023.1, from coordinate 76,483,886 downwards.
AACTTTCTTGAAACAGAAGATTTATAAAATTTAACTATGTTGTTTTGTATAACATTATTGATTAATGAAACTACACTAAAGTATGGAATCTTTCATATGATCAAAATAAAGGTAAATGAACCAAAAATACTGAGATTTCAATTTAATTTAGCATTTTATCGCTATTTCTTTCAACAGTTCTACAATATTTTTGTTTGACATTTTCCTTGACTTTTCTGACGTACGAAGTTTTATTTCTACTTAGCAATGTTAATTATTACTGAAAATTATAAATCTGTTTTGGTTAAGAGTACGTAATAAGTTTATTACATAGGTGGAAAACGGTATAATACAGTATAAAATGAATAGTTCGTTAATTAAATACACAAGCTAATAAGAGTGAATAAAAAATGTAGCTACAAGAAAAATATATAGATCAATGTGTACATACATCACAGAAAATTCAACAATGAACTAAATATAACAGATCCCAAGTAAGCTCATTGTCAATTTTTTTGAATCGACCATTTGTAATATATAAACTTCCCGTACCTGAGAGTTGAAAGACACTTTGTTGTTATATATGTTACTAATGTATTTCATGGGTTAAATTAAAGATTATTCAATTCTCACTTATTATTTTATTAATATCTAGTTTATCATCACCTATCGCATACCATGTTAACATAACCTTTAAACGACAAAAGTTGGTTGTGATAGTAAAGAATGCATTATGTTATGTAAACTGCAACATATTTTTAAAGTGTAAGTTGTAAATATAAAAAGTTAAAAATAACATCACACGTCTTTGATTATGAAAAATTCTATTCTGGTGTAGGACCAACAAGACACTTAGCTTTACTTATTAATTTTAAATGATTATGTTACTTCCGTTTACATAATGATATTATTTTGAATTGTAATGTAAAATAAAAGTAAGTTGTAAACAGTGGTTTGATTTCAAATAGTAAGCATATTAGCAAACTGATAAACATGTAATAGATGAACATCTTGATACAAATGTTTTGATGATATTATGAACTTGTGGTGTAATCTTAATATGAATTGTTCTAAGCTGTTGGAATTGGTAAACTTTACTACTAATAAAAGAAAGATTAAGCGTACCTAATTGTATTTACACCGAACTTCCAACATACATGAATAATACGTTCTTGTATGGCTCTTTTTACTTGAAAATCAAGCTATTTATAACATTAAATGACCTAATTCATTCCAATATTCAGAATTACCCCCTTATCAATCAATATGCATACAATATTGAACATATAAGGAACAGTAATAAAATATAACAAAAAGATACATGTATACCTATCCTATTTTTGTCAAGATTCCACTCTGTCAGTAACAGTGAAACAAAAGCTAACGTAATGAGTCAAATTCACCAGAGTAAGCAAAAGACGGAAAATTCCAGACATTTCAGTGCTTTGTAAGTTGTAGATTTTCTCAGAAGCAAAATCCCATATTTCAGGGCTGTAGCCGGAAATCTATTTCGGGGGGGGGGGGGGTTCTGGGGAAATTTATTTTAGGAGGGAAGCAGAATATAAAAATTTTATTTTGTTGTCATTTTATTAGTATATATATATATAATCAGTAAAACCCAATTACCATATGGTGTAGGGTTGTATACATAGTTTAACTTAATTACAATTATCTTAAAAAAATTTTAAACTAAATCAGACTTCAATTCTTAATTAACTAACTAAACGTAGTGGGTTAATTGTATAGGTTATACATTGATTTATTATAAGATTTTATTACAAACTAATTTGTCTTTTTATATTTTAATTTCTTTTCACTTGAACCGTACACAATCTTATACTGACACTCTTATTATTATTTGACTCTTTAAACTCACCTATCACTTTGATTATTTTTATTTCCCTCCTGTCTTTCACATAACACTTCTTTGATGTATGAATCTTCTCCACTCCTTTTTGTTTCTTGCTAGCTCTTTTGCATGTTGCCAGGTTAGTCCTCTTTTAGTCAATAATCTTCCTATTACTTGATTCCAGGATTCACTTGGTCTACCTACTTGTCTTTTCCCTACTGCCTTTGCATCCCATATTCTTCTTACAGGTCTATTCTTGTTCATTCTTATTAAGTGTCCCCACCAGCTTAACTGCCTTTTCTCAATAAACTCTAATATTGACTCCACTTCTAGCTGTTCTCTAATATGATCGTTTCGTATTCTATCTCTCATTGTTACTCGTTTAACTCGTCTTAGATATCTCATTTCTGCTGCTTGTATCATACTTTTCGTTTTTCTTGTCAATATCCAAGATTCACAGCCATATGTAAGTATCGGCCTGTATACAGCTTTGTACACATTCATTTTCGTTTGTATTGTAACCTCTTTTTTATTGATAAATTTGTTTTTGATTGCGTAGAAAAGTTTGTTCGTATTTTCTATTCTTTGCGCTATGTCTAATTCTTGTTTTCCTTTTCCATCAATTATGACTCCTAGATATTGGAAATTTGAGACTTGTTCTATGTTTATATCTTTGAGTTGTATTTGAATCTTACTTGGCCTCTTTGCTATCATCATTGTCTTTGTTTTATTGGTATTCATTTTCATTCCATATCTCTCTAAGGTTTCATTCCAAACGTTTAAGTTTCTTTGGAGGCTGTCTTCTGTTTTTGCTAATAATACAACATCATCAGCAAATGCACATTCTGAAATACCTACTGGTTGTAGCTGATGGTAACCTATGTATAGCTTATTAAGTCTTGTTTTACATTCTTTTATGATGTCATCCATTATTATTATGAATAGAGCCGGGCTCATCACACCTCCTTGTCTGAGTCCCTGTTTTGTCTTAAAACTTTCGGAGATCATGTTATTAGTTCTTACATAATTGATGTTATTATTGTAAAGACTTTTAATGGCATTTATAAGTTTCCCACTTACTTTTCGACGACTTAGGCTTTCCCATAACTTTATTCTTGGTACTCTATCAAAAGCCTTTTCTAAATCAATAAATGTGAGACATGCTGTTTTATTGTACTGGTGTGTTTTACTTATCACTTCTTTTAATGTAAATATGTGATCTTGCACACTGTGTCCCTTACGGAAGCCACTTTGTGATCCTTCTAGAGTCGCTTCAATATATGCCCTTAATCTTTTTTCTAGAATATATTCATAAAGTTTCATGGCAGTACACAGTAGTGTGATGCCTCTGTAATTACTGCATTCTTTATTATCACCTTTTTTTAATACTGGTAAAATAACACCTATTTCCCAATCTTTCGGGATCTTTTCTTCTCTCCAGGCCTTGGTAAAGATATCTAACAGTAGCTTCTCTCCGTTTTCCCCCATATGTTTAACCATATCCGTTGTTATTCTATCATATCCTGGTGCTTTACCATTTTTCAAGCTTTGAATTGCTTCCTTCAGTTCTTGAGCTGTTATTTCTACTTCTACTCTTTCTTGTTCTTCCTCTTCATTTGTTCTATTTGTTTGATCATCGTCTTCTATATTTGTGTTATTTTCATCTGCAGTGAGTAGTTCTTTGAAGTAATCTCTCCACCTTTCCATTATTTTATTTTCATCTGTTAATATATTTCCACGTTTGTCTTTTATCGATTGTGTGCTTATAGCTTTAGTTTTTCTGAATGTTTTTAGTACTTTGTAGAAGAGTTTTTGGTTTTCTTTACTGTTTATCTCCATTCTTTCTCCAAATTCTTGCCATGATTCTTGTTTTGCTGTATGTACTAGGTCTTTAACTAAGTTTCTTTGTTCTTTGTAGTTATTATATGTAACATCGTTTTTGTTTTGTAGATATTTTAGCCATCTTTCTTTCTTTACTCTAACTTCCTTTTTTATATTTTTGTTCCACCAATGTGTTTGTTTTCTTGAATTCATTATTTTACTTACTCCACATGTTTCACTTGCTGCTTGTAAAACGATGTTTTTAAACATATTCCATGTCTGTTCCACATCTTTGTTCCTTATATGTTCTTTTATTGCTGTAGTTCGTTGAGTGATTGTCTCTCTATAAGTTTTAGCAACTTCTTCATTATTTAATTTGTAGGTTTTAATTGTTTGATGATCTGTTTTCTTTTTATGTTTTTCTTTTGACATACTTATGTTGCCTTCTTTTTTAAATATCTCTGCTACTACCAAGTAGTGGTCGCTATAGATCTCAGCCCCTCTTCTTACTCTGATATCTTTTATTACTTTCCTGTTTGTTTTCTCTACCAGGATGTAGTCTAATATGGCCTTTTCTTCTCCATTTGGTTTATACCAAGTATATTTATGTATATCTTTCTTTTGGTAAAATGTGTTCGTAATTATTAAGTTGTTCATTGTACAAAACTCTATCAATCTTTCTCCACTGTTATTTTTTACGTTTTCGCCATGCTTACCTAACACTTTTATTGTTCCATCCTCATTTTTGCCTACTCTTCCATTTAAGTCCCCTGCTACAAATATTTTCCCTTTGCTATTTTCAGTAATAATTGTGAGTTCTTCCCAAAACTTATCTTTAATTTCCTTGTTTGCATTATCATTTGGTCCATACGCTACTATAATTGTTATTATGTTCTGATCTATATCTTTTAATTCAACAGTTAATATTCTTTCTGTCCAGCATATCCATTCATTTATGTACTTTACTAGATGTTTATTAATAATACATCCAACTCCTGCTGCTGCTCGCTTATTTTCTGGTACACCACCGTATATTAAAATATGCCCATCTTTTATCTCTGATATTCCTTTTCCTTTCTTTTTTGTTTCTGTTAATGCCAGTATGTCTATTTCTGCTTTCTGGAATTCATCAATTAACTCATATTCTTTACTTGTTATACTTCTTACATTCCATGTAGCCAGTTTCCATATATTGTTTTTTCTATTTAATTTATTTTTACATAAGCCTTTTCGTTGCCAGGTCGTTTCCATTTTGTTGTCAGGGTTGTTTTGTTTTGTCTTAATTAGTTTTTTGAATCGCCACTAGTTTCTATGTGCTCTTCTTCCAGCTTCTTGTTCTTTTTGTTCCAAATCCATTTTTTACCGTCAACAAATAATTTTAGGTGTCCTATTTTAACATTCTTGTTTAATTGTTTTTCGATTTTGGCTTTTTCTAAAATGGCATTTTGAATTTTTCTTTCTTTTTCAGTTAGGTCACATTGTATATAGATTTTCTTGTTTGGTAGCTCTTTTAATTTTGTTTTATTTTTTAGAATACTTATCTTTTCTTCAAATTTTTCCATTTCTATCACACACATATTCTCTTTTATTTTCTTTGCTTTTTTAATAGATACCTCTAATTCCAGATCTTTTTTAATAAATTCTTGGACATGTTTACATATTTCCTCATTGTCTCTATTTTTCATTTGTAGACCACTTATTATAAGGTTATTCTTTCTACTGGCTTTATCTAAGTATTCCATTTTCTCTTCCGATATTTCTAATGCTTCGACTCTTGCTTGTAATTGTTTTATTTCTGATTTCAGCTTTCCATTTTCTAATTTTACTTCTTTCAATTCCTTTTGAAAATCTTTTTGTTCTTTTCTCATTCCTTTGACTTCTGCGTATATCTTAACCATCGTTTCGTTCATCTTTCTAATTACTTCCATATCTGTTTTGTCTTTGTCGACTTCTTTAGTTGGTGTTCTCGTTAACTTTTTGCTTTTCTTAAATATATCTTTATCTTCTTCTCCTTCCCTTTTCCTTTTCCCATCATCTGTAGAGAACTCAGGTGAAGAATCTTCTGTCTCCATACTGCACGATATACTTCTATTATGATATGTAGTTTGGGTTGCCTATTTTAAGTTTTAACAATCTCTTCTTTATTGACTTTTCAATGTTAACCTTGTTTACTTATCAATTATCAATATCTATTTAATTTTATTTTACTTATTTTAATGTTTATTACTTAAATTTGCACAAGTAAATAATTATAATCGGATTTAGTACCTTTTAATTGATGTGTCTGTCCAGATTTTCTCTATTATTTGCTCGTAACTATCCTAAAATTTGAATTTAGCTACGGAGCTCACACATGCATATAATTATCTGATACACCCACCACTCAAACTCAAAATTTTATTAGTATCAAGCTTAATTTCGGGGGGGGGGTTCAGACCCCCTAAACCCCCCCTTGAATACGGCCTTGCTATATTTGAAAATTATTAGTTATTATGTGACATGTACTTCATTTGAAAACATCGCGCCTAGTCTTTTTAAGGGTAGGAACTTCCTTGGTGAGTTTTGGAGAATTAAAGTCCTCTAAACCCATGTTAAATGCCTGAAGTAACCGATTCACACAAGAAAGTTGCTGTCTTACTGTTTTCATGAGCCAGATAATTTGCAGTGCAAAAGTGGTACAATGTTCTCCAATGATTATGTCTCCTTAAACAAATATACGCACTTCAAGACCAATTAGATATCATGGACAACTTCAGATTGATTTTACATGCAGGAGATAAAACCCTTCGGAAACATGATATTACTTGTCGCCTGGTTACATAGTGGTGAAAAGTTTTTGAAACACGTGCAGTATCGTAGACAGGAACGTTTCTGCCATAGACCAGTTCTTATGGGCATTTTCACATGGGTTTATATGTTATTTGAATTTTTAAAAATCAAGCAAGTTCATAAACCTACCCTTTATTCATTCAATATTGAAAAGTAAGTATTTAATGAAAAATACCTGTTATAGAATTTAAAGATTCTGATAAGTTACCTGCACTTAATTACAACTGTCTCACAAGGGAAGTGCCCCAGGCGTGTCCTTGGAGATTAGCAGCAGACCTGATTTGGTTATTCATATATCAAGTGGACCAGTAAAATAAAGTTAGCAAAGTCCAAAAGCACCACCCCCCAAGATCCATTGAAAACTAAATTCTAAGTTCATAAGCATTTTTTACTTTTTTTATTACTTATATTTACTACTATATGGTTACTTTATTTACTATCATTTTTTTCTATCTGACACAATTTTCGATGAAAAAAGTGATAAACTTTCAAAAATGGCAAATTGTTGTTCTCAATTTTACTCGAAATTGAAGCACTCTAGGAAAAAAAAACGCAGTGGACAAAATTTATGTATTCTTTGACGAATAATGCGATGCAATTAAAAAAAAATTTTTTTTAAATATTTCTTTTTCTAATTTTTTCAACTTTAAAAATTTTTTTTAGAACTGGTTATGTGTTTATCCTATTATAGGGGTCGAATATGAATTTTTTCATATAGGAGACATGTGACATTCGAAAATAGCGGTTTCACGCTTTAAAAAGCCCCCGCCGGCCTTTCTAGTTGCGCCAATTTTTGGATCTAGCCGGTGGTTGAGTTCAGAAAGAATGACCCATATATATTAAGATGGTTAGTTCACATATGGCATATGGATTATAACAGATTACCGAAAACAGTGTGTGAAGCTGGAATTCTTGGGTAGAGACTGAGAGGAAAACCCAAGAAGATATGAAATTCTCTAATTATGGAGATTGAAAAAGAGAATCACTTGGCATGAAGCTAAACAAGTACAAGATAGAAAGCAATGGAAGAAGTTGAACGTTTCTATTCATACATACCTCTACCCTGACTAAGCGGTAGATGAGGAAGGATATGTAAGTAAATGTTAACTACATGGTTATTCTGATGTTTTGATAACTCATGTAATTGGTTAATTAAAACCAAGTAAGAACATGATTTATTGTTTTAAACCCATTCCTAGATTTTATACGAACACGTTTAACTGCCTGATTAATTAGACAATGTGGTTAACTATGCTTTAGTAATCCCAAACTCTACATAAGTAATTATGGCACGTAAATTTCACATACTAAGTGGCATGTAATATATACATACTTTGTGCTGATTCTTATACAGTACCAACTGTGGTTAGCAGTAAACAAAGATGGCATCTGTATAAATTTTTTAAAATAAGAAAAGCCACTGAACTAGCAACATGTTGTTCAATTACGATAAATGAAATGACGAAGATGTCAAAAGGATGTGTTTTTCACATATTTATCTTAATAAGTTTTTAAAAATTAAAAAAAAAATTATTTTGCTCTCGTATTTTTAATGTAATGTGAGTACAACTGGCCTACTTAAAATTTAAAATGCGATTTTCTCGAAAACTAGCAGGAAGCGATCACATGTTGATATGAAAAATATGTTCTAAATAATTACAGCTGCTCCCCATTACAAGGTTGCTAGTTATATTAGTTACACCCATGGGTGTATGTCCATATTACATTTTGTAGGTGTGGGTAAAGCCAATGTTTAGAGAGGTTTCTATTATCATAAGCAAGAGCTGCAAGATATTGCATTATAAATTAGGAATTTTAGTTAATCTGTGGGTACGTTTTTAGTTTTATAATGTTAAGAAAAATGATATCATTATACCTACTTATTATATACTGTCTTAATACACCGAGCTTTAACAACTCCAAGGAAACGATCACATTCTGTTAAAGAAATTTTAATCATCAAACAATTGGCACATGCAAACCATTATAACTATAACATGACTGACATTTTAATTCAACAAAAAGATTATAGGTTAGCTATCAAAAGAATATTTCCAATTGACACTCAAATACAAGACACAAACTACATATCAATACCATACTTTGGCAAGTTATCAGAACAAATTGCAACTATAATACGAAAAACCAACAACTACAAAATAACCTATAAAACTAACACCAACACTTTTTCATTTTTATTCAGTGTTAAAGACAGAACTTAAGATATGAAATCCGGCATTTACAATTTTTCTTTTTGTAACTCGATTTATATTGGACAAACACTTAGAAATTTTGACATAAGGTACAAAGAACACGTACGCTTTTATAGACATAAACGTTCAGAAAAATCGAATTATGCCAAACATATTTTAGAACAGAACCACCCAATGACACCTCAAAACAATATTAAATTCTTACATTTTTGCAACAACAAACACAAATTAGACATTTTAGAAGCTTTTGAACTATACAAACATAAACCCACAGTACCTTTAATGAATGAACAAACTGAGCTTAGTAATTCTTCTTTATTAGAAGTGTTAGACATTTAGTTTTTGTATGTATTGTATCTAGTTACCCATTTTCTGTATTTATCCTTAGTAACGTGATTGTTGAACAATCTTATCTGTCTTTGATAATGACATTTAACGTCGAAACAATATTGTCAGGTTAAGAATTTAATAAAACTTGTGAAACTTTCATTAATCTTTGTATTTATATTATATTTCATGATTATGGAGTTCCACAAAGTAAGGCTGGAGACAGTAAACTCTAATATAATCATAATCCGATAATCTGAATTAGAAACAAATTGATGACATGTTCCATGTTGAAATAGTGTGATGATGTCTAAAGCTCACTTGGTTAAGAATGCAACCACAGTGCACTTTTAAATGTTTTCTGCATCACTTAAGGTGCCTAAATCCTGAATTTAGAAGAAATCAATAATGTAAACCCCAGTTAAAAACTTGGGCTTATTGTAAATCCTGGTTTGGAATAAATGGTAACATGTCCCATAGTCCTATATAAAATATTATGAGTTTCGATGACTTTTAGAGGTCAAACAATACAAACCGTGTGAAAATGACCCATTTAGATTGTTCAGGGCTGCCTAAAGCATTTGCCCATACTTTATGTCCCATGTCCTTGGTCTCAAGATAAGGAGGACAATTCAATCATGCCCGTCAGGAGAGAAACCTTTTTAATGCTTCCGTAAATTCATGGAAAATTTTTATTGATATTAATTAATCTTTTAATAAGATTTTGTTGGCCATAAATCTCTTGATACATTGTTCTATTAGTACTTATACACTGTGGCAAAAGTTATCTATTTGCCATTGCTAACTCCATTATTATTGAAGATACATGAACATTATTTCAAAAGATATCAGAAAGATTTTTAAGTATAGGAGTGTAATAAGGAAATTTGCTTTCAAAATATGTAAAAACATACAGGGTGTTGCATTTAAAAATTGTTATTTTTGTAAATAGCTTGAAAACAAAATGTTTAAAAGTTTTTTATCATTTTAATTAACAGAAAATATTGCCGCCAATTTGCTAATTTAGCCAAACCCGTAGCTCTATAAGCGAGTTAGCAATGGTGAACAGAAAATTTTGGACACAGTGTATAATAAAAAAAATTTATAGTAGGCTAGTCAGCATGCCTTTTAGGTAGATGTTTAGAATCGAGCATGTTGTGTATTTTTCTAAATGATAACTCGAACTGTCGTTAGCAGCATTTATTTTAAAACTGTCAAATGCATTTTAATTTATTCTTATTGGTAAGTTCAATTACTTGCATTTATAAATACCCTTTGCACTAAAAATTGAACCAATCAGTGAATGTGATTTAATTGAAATAATTTGCAGGTAAACTGCAACCAAGAATAATTTTTTACAAAAAAAATTAAGACATATCCTAACTCACTGTTACATAAATCAGTTCCAAACACAGTTAAAAACAAACAATCTATTGAACTATACAAATCAAATGTCTATGCGAGCAATCAACAGTTCTACCTTAAAATTCCGATGAATGATTAGTAGTCATGGCAGCTTTGATTATTTAATAATCCTAAAATGCCTTTATTTTATCAACTTATGTAAAGATATCTTAAAAACCAGCAGAATATTTAAAGCAATTTACAATAATCCTATATAATCTAAACCATTGAGACCAATAAATCAGTGGCAACACTGGCATAAACCAATAAAATGTAATAAAAATGTTAGGGCCGGCGGTGGACGAGTGGTGTCAGTGCATCACTCGTGTTCCAAGGGTCGTGGGTTTGAATTTGAATTTCTAATTGGAAAGTTCCGCCACCTCAACTATGGGTGTGTGTATTCGTGTTGCATGTTAGATGGGGGAGAGATGACCTTAGCTGTTGGTTCCCCCGTAGTGTAGGTGTGAAATAAAAACATAAATAACAATGTTAACAGGGGTCCGAAGCATCATTCTATAAATAAATAAATAAGGAGTCCAGTCGGATTTATTACATCAAAATCTTTATTAGAAAACAAAATGCATAACTTGCATGTAATAATGCATGGTACAAATTTATCAGTTACAAGATAAACTAAAGTACAGAAACTTTACCATTACAATAATTATTTAAATAAAAAATTTAAAAACAATTATACAATGGTCAAGTTACATTACTTGTCAGGTGTACAGCCCGACTTTTGAGTTTCATTCTTCTTTTGTTTTTCTCGCATCAATTCTGCATCTCTGAAAAAATTGAAGCTAACTGAACAACTTCATAAAATAAAAATCAATTTTTGAATGTAGTTCTGCAAAATAATTAAATTAAACTTAGTTATACAGCGAATTCTTCATATATTTAGGGTTAACTCCAACTAGTAAACAAAACATTTCTATAAAATAATAATAATAAACCATAATTAGGTTATTACACTCAACAGCAGCCGTCTGGGTATGAGGAGATTTCAAGTTTTTTCGACTATTTGGGTCGTTAATAGAAAAGTAATTTCTTAGTTTCTGTAGGTTAGCGATTTTAAGGGAGATTTTTGATTTTGAAGTTTGTATTGCCACGTATGGTAAGAGAAACGCTGTAAAAAAATTAATTTTGTTTAAATTCAAATATTTTTACTGGGAAAAGGTCTCCCTGGGGGTTTTTGGGTTAGAGGAATCCGAATCTGAGGTTTATTTTTACCTAATATGAACACTAGGGGCGCTGTCGAACAAATGTTCCTAAGTTTTGTGTGTTTTCACTAATATCTACTTCTGATTATTTTTAAAACCGTTTTTAATGCTGATAAATTAATCTTTATAATTTATTTTGGTGTAAATCATAATTTTGAAGAACTTAATTTTTCATTTTTACGCACTTCCATACCACTAAGTCAAAAAAAGACACAATTTTTTTTTCATTAGTTGCCTTTTTACATTCATGTATGTATTCATGTTACATTTTGAATGTGTAAAGCATAAAACATTTGGAAATGTACTACCGCCACACTACAACAGATGACGCACCTAAAACATACATGATAGAGACCCTGTATATTTATATAAGAGTTGACCAGGGCCCGTATTCTTGAGGTCCGCATACGAGATGACGTAATTCTCTATTACCTTCTAACATTTGATTGGCTAAGTTGCATCTTATGACGTAAAAATTACGTCATCTCGTATGCAAAACTTGTTCATATGAGTTCAAGAATACGGGACGGTATTCTTAAGTTTCGCATAACAAGTGTCTAACAAGTGCATACGAGATGACGTAATTTCTACGTCATGAGATGCAACTTAGCCAATCAAATGTTAGAAGGTAATAGAGAATTACGTCATCTCGTATGCGCAACTTGTATGCGAAACTCAAGAATACGGGCCCAGACACAAATGTCATCCGTGCCATTAGATCCAAAATGAATTCTCATGGCAGAGTCAGTAATTAATTTCTAACTCTGCCATGAATATTCATTTGTTTTGGATCCAATGTCGTGGATGACATTTGTGTCTGGTCAACTCTTATATAAATATATATACAGGGTCTCTAATAGATGATGTCATAGACCTTTATTAAAACGTACATCTGCTACGCATACACATCTATGCATGAAGAATGTTTTGACATTTCTTTAAGAGCTGTACGTATACAATACAATGTTCAAAATTAACTTTAATGCTAAAAAATTAAATGCTACGATAGCTGAGATTTGCTGGTGGTTGAAGGTTGCAAAAGAAGATTTGGATGAATATGACGAAGATGAGATGAGAACTTAAGGGCCTATACCATGCAGGAGCATTTATCGTTTTTGACATAACCTCGAAAAAATTATCTGAAATATGGGTGGATTCGTTTGCTAAAATTACACGCCCATATTGAGTAGTAAAAACCATGCATCTCTCTCCTACTCATTTCCCCTCTTTGTTATAGAATTTCAACTAAATTTATATTTAGTAAGCATAATTAATCTTACATGCGTAGATGAATTAATATAAATTGTTGATTAGTTAATGTTAATCAGTTGATAAGTAAATGTACTGCAATTAGTAATATTGTAAAAAAGAATTAAAAAGCAAGTAATAATAAAAAAGAATCAACCAAAAAGGTATAATAAATGGACATTCATTAAAGAAGAAATGTATGACAACAGCTTCATAGTCGAATGCTGCATTCGATTATGCGTACTAGTTTCGAATAAACGAACGAGAGTTCAAATCTCAGCTAATGCAAAATATTTTTTAATTATTATTTAATATATTTTATAAATAAACTTTTTTTTGTAAATACTATAACATTTACAAAAAAATAATTACATAAAATGCATAAAATTATCCGTTTTAGTCATTGTTCAACAAGGGGAGCTGACATGACATAGATTTTAATATACGATTAAAAATTTTATTGAATTAAATTTACAAAATAATGCAATTGTAAACAGGATGTAGTTTTATTAAAAATAATCTAAAAAAAAGTTATGCAGCTGGCGGGAATAGAACCCACGGAAATCTGTAAAAGCGGTTACTGTACTTTTCAGCCACCGCGCCTTTCCGTTAGGCGAATCCTTTTATAGGTACCAAGTTAATACCTTACATTTTGTATGCGTTAATTTGTGTTTAACTTTCATTTAAAAAAGAAATTTTTTCATTTAATATTTAATTGTAAAGCATAAATAAATAAAATCTAATATTAACTCTAATGGTTTACAATGTATGTGAGCGCATTCAACAATCATCCCCTATGCTTCGAAGGTCGCAGGAGCGATTCCTGTCTGGTAGGTTTTTTTATAAGAACAATAATAATAAAAAACAAATAACATTAAAAAATATAATTTAAATAATTAAATAAATAATTATTCTTTTTAAGAACTAACAAGTTCAAATTAAAACTATAACTACCCGAGCAGGGATCGAACCTGCGTTACATGAATTGCAATGCAACCACCTTTGACATCAAGCCACAAGGTTTAGTTGCTCGTGAAGCTAACGCGCATTTTATAGTACCATTAGAGCTGATGTTAGATTTTATTTATGCTTTACAGTTTACAATTAAATATATCATAGTACTTTTACTTCTATGAATAAAGGATGAAACATACGATATTTAATTAGTAAAGCAGTAATAAAGTACAAGTATTTAATTAGCTACATATGTAACAAAAGCATTTGCTACATTTTGTTCATATGGTCTATTATCGCACACGTCTCTAAAGTAGGCGGAACCACGTTTAGTGTTTACAGTATTTAGCAAATGTAGTGGCCTCTTTTGACACCAATAATAACTAAAAACTCCAAAGAAAATTGATTTCCAATTATTCGTCTCCTGATCTTATTAATTGATCTATTAAAATAAAACAAAAAGCAAAGTGCAGTACGATTAATAAGCTACACCAGCGCTTTTGATTTTTTTCAGAATTACCCTTGGTTAATATTTTAGGACTTTTTTAAACATCAATTAATTTTTCTGTTTTTCTTGTAAACTTTGTACAACAAAAAAAATTTTTTTCTTAAATCCGAAAAAGCACCTCTGTAGAATGGACTTTCCTTTTTATTTTGGTTCAAGTAGGGTGTAAAAATTTTATGAAATAACTGAATGAGAAGTATAGAGCGAAAAGCATTTTAGCTATCATAAATTCCCACGTACTGTAGACCCTTAATGGAAAAAAATTGAGTCTTTTTTGACTTAATGGTATGGAAGTGCGTATAAATGAAAAATTATGTTCTTCAAAATTATGATTTACACCTGAATAAATTATAAAGATTAATTTATCAGCATTAAAAACGTTTTTAAAAATAATCAGAAAGATATTAGTGAAAATACACGAAAATTAGGAACATTTGTTCGACAGCGCCCCTAGTGTTCATATTAGGCAAAAATAAAGATTATAAATCAGATTCGGATTCCTCGTACCCAAAAACCCCCAGGTAGACCTTTTCCCAGTAAAAATATTAGAATTTAAACAAAATTTAATTTTTTTACAGCGCTTCTCTCACCATACGTGGCAATACAAACTTCAAAATCAAAAATCTCCCTTAAAATCACTAACCTAGCAAAATCAGAAAATTACTTTTCTATTTATGATCCAAATAATCGAATAAAAGTGGAATCTCACCATACCCTTTCAACAAACAACCCTCAAAATGCTGTTTATAGTGTTATTAAAAAACAAACAAAAATTGTAGTATAATGACATGGTCCTTGTAATCATTCAAAAACAACTGAACCTGTCAAAATAAAAACAAAAGAGCAAACAAACGATTAGATTGACTATTTAAGTTATACTTACCGATGTTTTCGTTGATCGAGTCTTAAACCATCTCCTCCAGAAGGTTTTTTCTTACTTTGTTCCTGTTGCTTCTTCATGTTCTTGTTCCGGGCAACTTCACGCTGATTTCCACCTTCATAACAAAGAATTCTAAAGAAACTTATTTAATTCTATATTTTCGACTTACGAGTCATATTGATAATTAAAAGTTTACGAAAAATTTGTATCAAGCGCTTTTTTCGAAGGCCGCAGCCTCGAACAGCGATTGACGACCAACCAATAATTAATATGGAATAATACAAATGGGCAATTTCTAATTTAAAGGGCCTTGTCGGTAGCATCGCGCACAGCATAACCTACCATAAACAACAACAATACTGACGTCAATGGCCAATTTTTTGTTAGTTTTGGTATAGGTATCTATTTAGCATTTTCCCTTTCCAAAAGTCATTACTATCGTAAAATATAAACATTGTTACATGTTTCATCACTGTTGAATTGATTACTACTGAAAATGACTCGTGCGGGTAGCAACTATTAAACAATTCACACGAGATCTTGACTGATTTTTAATGTATAGGATCTATTTTTCTGTGCTTTATCTCTTCATCGTTTTCAGAAATTCTAGAAAACTGATTAGAATGAATTACAATGAACAATTATTTTTTCCTAAGTTGATAGATTATTTAATGAAGTTTAATTTTTGTTTACTATAATGGGCTACTAGGATATATCGGAATGTTTCTAGAATGAACCACAAGATGGCGTTCTGCGCGCGTGCTGATCACTTGTTTTGAAAGCGCCATTGTTCGTACAACAGTTGTCAAATTTTCAAACGCATTGGATATAAACACACGCCGTTACTATCGATTCAAGTAAATAATTTGTGCCTTATCTTAATCATTAGGTATAGGATTTCTATGCATTTGCATGTTTTTTCTGCTTATAGCAAACATATGCAGAGTTATATTTCTACATGTTTAAGCCACATATGAATCACATATGTCAATTTGAAAGTGCATATAAATGCATATTTAGGTGTTTTTTATAAATGCATTCATATTTTAGCATTTTTGAACGAGTGTGCATATTTTACCACTTTTTGAGCGTTTTACATGCTTTAATTATGAGATTTCTAATATTTTTTAAATAATTTTAGCATTTTAGACAACCAACCAAGGGCGGCTTAGTTGAGTCTAGGGGAAACCCATAATTTAAGCTTAGGTATTGTTAAATACTAGGCTTGAAAATATTTTACTGCCTTAACCATCTGTGTACTTGTTAATATTTTCTAAGAAAAAGTTTCAACTAAAATTTAAATACTTACATCCTGCGGTATTGTGATAAATAGGTATTAGGAAATTCCAAAGACCCTTTGACAACTTCCTGTTCATAGAAAAATTTGCCTGTACTTTTGTTTACTAATCTTGTAATCTTTCAATTAAGACAGTTCAGAAATTGCAAACTGCATTTCAGTGATGCAATTATGATCCAAATGAGCCACTTAACTTGTCTTGCCCATGCAAGTTCGAATGACCATTTCTCAGCAATGTCTAGATATGTTCAAACGTAATGAAAAAGATTTTTTGCGACGTTTTATAACTGTTGACGAAACGTGGATTCACCACTACACTCCGGAGACCAAGGAACAGTCAAAGCAATGGACAAAACGTGATGAGCCAACTCCAAAGAAGGCAGACGATTCCGTCTGCTGGGAAAGCCATGGCTACCGTATTTTGGTATTCCCGAGGAATTTTTATTGATTACTTGCAACACGGGAGAACAATAACGGGCGAGTATTATGCGTCGTTATTAGACAGACTGAAGAAAGAAATCAAAGCTAAAAGGTCTCATTTGGCAAAGAAAAAGATCTTGTACCACCAGAATAACGCCCCATTCCACAAGTCGGCAATTGCGATGGCGAAACCGCACAAACTACGATTCCAGTTAATTGAACATGCACCCTATTCGCCAGACTTGGCTCCGTCGGATTTCTTCTTGTTCCCAAATCTCGAGTAATGATTGGCTGAAAGAAATTTTCACCGAAGTTGTAAATGGATATTTTGAAGGTTTGGATAGTTCTTATTTTTGTGAAGGGTTGAAGGGTCCTGAAAAGCGTTGGACTAAATGTGTATAGCTGAAAAGAGACTATGCAGAAAAATAAATACGATAAATAGATACGTCTTGTTCTAGAAATTTTTCGAGCTATTCTTGTATATGTAGGATATTTTCATTTTACTTATTTGTTTCATAATAATAAAATGATAAATTTGTTTTTTTTGAGAAACTATTCCTAATTGATGAAAACATAAGCTCGCCGTGGGTTTACCAAACGATGAAGTGTTTGTGGACCGGATCGAAAAAATTGCAGCAACTAGCCAATTGATTTATGGCTTTTGTCGGGTGAATTTGGTCCCCTAAAACTGAGTGCTGCTATTATTCAAAGTTGGTTCAAGAGTGCTAGACGTCCTAGGAAACTAATTATTAGGCTAATCATCAAATACTAGACAAATCTATTCCCACAGTAAAGTTATAACCAGTAGGTGTACTCTCACAACTATTGAAAAACGTCGTGTGTGACCTTGTTGATTCTCGGGCTGTTAAACAACGGGCTGGCGGGCTACTGGACAACAGTTATGCTGTGATATACGATCCTCGTAATTCGCGAAAAGCGCGGAGTGGGCGACATCTAGATTTCGACGGGACAATGGATACCGAAGTAAATAACAAATCAGTTTGTAACGTGTGGTAGATGGTTTTTGCGATTTAACTAAATAAATTTCACGAAGTTTTCGTTGAAACCAGCTGTGAAGCGTCGAACAAAAAATGCAAAGAATTCATAAAAGTGTTCTTACGAAATATTGTTCAGTGCCTCAGTGTTCCTGTTATTACTGCATTAAAGACACATCACTCCATGACTTTCCAAAGGATTCAAGATCACGTCAAATGTGAAAAGACGTACTTAGAGACTACAATATTTTTAACAATGATGTATTTTTGTATTCATATGTTAGAAGTTGGAAATTCACAGCAAAATTATTTTTACCTAAAACTCAGAACACACCCTGGTATTTAATTTAATATAAATAATCCGGGTAATAAGCCATATGCTGTTAAAGTCTATAAACACTTTAGAAAGCTCTATCTATTGTTAAACGCTGTTTACACTATCTTAAACTGCTTCTTCTACCTCCACAAAGTGTAACAAATATCTGTGCAATCTTACGCATAAAGCTTGTTATTCACTCCTCATTCAGACATCTTGAAATTTTCAGCGCCATCTACTGGTACATGATTTTCACGAATGACGATCAGCAAGCCTAGGCAAACTGGTCATGGTTTGTCAATGTTGTGTGCGATATGCGAAGCGTCTTATCAGAGTACCCACAATCTAGTGGGTATGTAGTATATCTTAATGCTGTGGTATGGCTATAACCATACATACATATGACCCGATTTGTATTGTGTAAAAATGATTAAATATGTAGTATTAAAACTAGACATAATACTAATTTTTAAAACGTTAGGCCAAGTAGAATCACCATTTATTATATTATTTACAAAATGAAACTCAATAAAGTACACAATTTACAAAAGCTTTTAAAAATTAAGTTTTGTTCATCTTAAGTCTGGATCCCATTACTTGTGTATTTGACAAACATTTGTCATACGTGAATATTTGCCAAGTAGTGGGAACGGATTACTCGTATAAATGTTCGTCACTTGTCCTTTCCCATAGGTTGTCGGTAAATAAGTATAACACAAATCAAAGACTTTTATTACTTGACAAACATATTCTTTAAAAATGTGTATCTTCAAATACAAATGTTTGCCAAATTTTCAAGTAGTGGGAACGGGTACACAAACATTTGCGTATTTGCCAAATACACGAGTAATGGGATCCAATTTCCAAAACATTTTTAGGTTTCATTTGATAGACCGGTTATTCTAAATTTATGGATTAAAGCCATTAGAAGTAAATATGTATACATCGTGTCTGAACGTGCACGTAGTAAGTACATATTACGGCCGCGAGTGAAGTGACCTGCCGAGATACTATAGGGAGGCCGGGAGTCGTTCGCTGTATGTACGCACTTTACACGTTTCAGTCTCTACGGAATGTAGCAAATTATAAAAGCTCTCATTCTTTTTATTGTAATTTAGCAATCCATGTATAATATAACGAGCTTGTTCAGGGTTTATATCCTATATCAGCTTTCTTCTATTTCTTAATTTTAAGGTTCATACCCACATAAATAATTATGTTAATTAAAGAAATAAAATGGTCAAGCTTGGAAAAACCGGCCTTATGCTGATAATGCTTAATAATGAATAATATTAACAAATTATATAATAATGTTAAAATTAGTTAATTTTACGTTAATTCAATAACAATTTTACAATAACTTTATATAGTAGTAATAACTTTACACAGTAAACTCAGGCAGTAGCTCAGAGGTAGAGATGTCGTTTGGAAAGTGGAAGATTCAGAGTTCGATTTCCAGCCGGGGGTGATAATTATTTCTATATGGATTTGCATTCAAAATTTTTCTACAGCTGTCAAAAAATGATGACATTTTTCATTAATACCTGTATGCAAAATGCCACATTGGTTTTGTTTACTTGACAACGTGCACGAAATATTTCGTGCATTTATGCGATTTATATATATTTGAGCAATGTCGTTTCCGTAGCAACAACGAAACTGTCGACTCTGCGCTAAAATAAAAATTTCTTTGTTATTTTTCATGATTTTTTTTACTTTTTCGGTTATTTCAATAACGCGGTAGAAAAAAAGTTGTGTGCAATTCGTACTCGAAATGACTTTGGTGGTCTTGAATGAGATTTTTACTCGGCTACGCCTCGTCAAAAGACTTTCATTCTTGACCACCAAACTAGCATTTCGCGCACTAAATACACAAATAACTATTTCGTACGCTGTCAAAAAAATGATATCTTTTCATTAATATCCGTATGCAAAAATGGCACATTAGTTATGTTTACTTGACAATGTGCACGAAATATCTTTTGCTTTAAAGCGAAAAATCATTATGCGATTTATGTATATTTGAACAATTTCGTTTCCGTAGCAACAACAAAACCGTCCACTTTACTAAAATAAAAATTTCCTTGTGTTATCTTTTTGTTTATTAAACAACTGCTTTAATGGTCTGTATCGAAGTAAATAAACATGACTTTATAAGGCAAAATTCCATAAAAGTTATAACTTTATATATTTTAAATAATTAGCAATATTGCATGTGCTGACATCTATGGCATTTAATAGAACTACTGAAAATGCGTAATCATTTCCCACAGTTATTTCCGTTCAGTTTAGAGATTGTGAGCAATGAGTCATTATCATGGTTACTAAACTGCGTGAAATGTGTAATTATCTATAGTGGTCAATATGGTGTAATTATCTGTAGTGGATAAATACATTTATTTGTTACTCACTCGTCAAAGTCATTTAATGTAACAGAACACAAACAACGAAAAGTTACTTTTACTAGCTACTGACTTGTAAAACTGACAGCTGACCTGTAAATGTTTTAAAAGTTAGTAGAATATGACAAAATATATTTCATAAAAACGTAATTTATCTACGACCACTATAGAAAGTTACACATTTCATCCAATCTAGTGACCGTGAAAATCACTCATTGTCCATAATCTCTAAACTGAACGGTAATGACCGTATTAAAATGCCATAGATGTCAGCACATGCAATATTATAATACTATTAATTATTATTATTATTATCAATTATTAAGTTATAAATTTTAGATAAAGGTAAATTTAGTTTGTCTAATTAATGTTTCACATTAAATTATATTTTGAATGCAAATCAATCTATAAAAATTACCGCTTCGGCAGGAAATCGGACCCTGGACTGTCTACTTGCTAAACCAAACTTCATACTGTTCGCCTATCTAGGCGACTTAACATAATTTAGTTATTATTACTATATAAAGTTATCAAATTGTCATTCAATTAACATAAAATTGCTTAATTTTTTACATTATTATATAATTGTTAATATAATATTATTCATTATTATTGCTAAATTACAATAAAAACAATGAAAGCGTTTATAATTTGCCACATCATTCATAAGAGCAAGACTGATGGATACACTTAAAGCTCTTTCTTTGTCACTTATAATACCGAGAATGGCAGAATATATTTACATTTCGCAGCAAAGGGGTTAATAATCTTGACAATTAAATTGTGATTGTTTATATAAAAAATTACTTTTTGAAAACGAATACATAGGTGTGATTGTTTAGCTGTAAGAACTAAATAGTAGATTGACTGAAAGTATACAGATTGTAAATGTATTATTACTATTGTCTTTAAAAATTTAATATTTACTTTTGTTGTTTTCGAAGTTCTAGATGTATCATGGGTGAATCTGATATGAGAAAATGGAGTGTACACTTGTACACCTTCAAATATCGTGGAAGCTGCTCACATTTCATCTCTTAATTTATTGTCAGAGATTTCACGTAAAAAATATGAATGCGAGTATAAATTATAGGTTAAGTATTTTTCTTAGCTTTTGGTGTTTTATTAATTTTTTTGTAGTTGTAAATAAAGTTTAGTGTGTAACGCATGCAAAAACACGCAATCAAACTCGTGTGATTGCGACTGACTTCTTCACACATGTGAGAAATTGTCACTTTTCTGCACTTGTAGCACAATATACTATTATTGAAGATTTTATACATTACAAAAATATTATTTCATGATGTAATAGTAGGTGGCTGTGAAAGTAAAAAAGTAGTAGCTAGTTTGCAGGTCTTGGTTTTCTTTTAGGTTATAAGAGCGCATAAACAACTGCTATGTGCTCTTATTACACTGCTGTTGGTTCTACTTTATCGAAATAAAATATAATATTTAACATTTTCTACAGTGTGCTTCACTTCACAGCTTGACATATTTTTGTTATTTATAATCGAATCAATTTCAAATTTTTATCAGATATATGTTATAATTAATATGTATAAGTTTATGGGCAATTAAAAACCCCATTTCTTATAAACCACCAGCCTACTACGATCTAAGATAAATGCAAAAAAAAAAAACATATTAGGGCTTGTTTAATTGGAAGATTCGTTACGGAAATTTGTTCTAGGCCACTTGAAAACTCCAAAACCAAATTTTAGTTAAAATATTTTGAATAATAATTATTTTAAACAGCCTTGGTAGTGTAATGTCTAGGGTGCTGGACTTTCACCCAAGCGGCCCGAGGTCGATTCCCGGTGCCGGCAGATCTGGTTAAGGTTTTCTGCAGTTTTCCTTAGCTGTGACACAAATGTGGGAATTGCACTGTTCCATCTGTAAGTCGGCTGCAGCCGCACTTAGGGCCTACATAATAATAATAATCGCCCCCTCTCTCCCGCACAAGCTTATAGCTTCTGGGACCTGGTTTCCAGGTTATGGCTTGTAGCAATTATTAACAAATTATTAAAATTTACTTTTTTTCAGCTTGGCACCCCTGTATCTTTGTTATTTATAATCGTATAAATTTCAAATTTTTATAAGCTATAGAACAACTTAAAACAGATGTGTCTGTTATTAAAAATCCCATTTATTAGGAACCACCAGCCTACTATGATCAAAAGTAAATGCAAATAATCAAAGAAACATAGTAGACCTTGTTTAATCGGAAAAGTCGTTACAAAAATTCGTTCTGGACCACCTGAAGATCATAAAATCAAATTTTGGTTAAAAAATCTTGTATAATAATTGTTTTAAACGCATTTTTAGAATTGAACTAAAATTATTTTATTTTTTTAGTGCCATGTAAATTGGAAACAAAATCATGTTTACTCTTAAATGTGAATTAAAAGTTCATGTTTTGTGTGCAAAATGGCTAAAAGATTTTTATAGGTTGCTGAAAAAGTAGAAATAGTTAATTTAGTTGATGATAATAATAATCGTTTGGTTTAGAGATGCAGCTAGGGAGTTTAATGCGAGACATACGCATAAGAACATTAAGTTTCAAACAGTTGCAAATATTAACAATTTATTCAATGCTTATGGAAGTGTTTCTAGGTCTAGACCTCAGCGTCAAAACACCAGAATTGCTGATGCTGCAGACGAATTAAGTTTAGAGACAGTACGTGCTAATCCTAGACATAGCACAAGAAAACTTGCATTACAACTTGATATCTCACAGTCAAAAGTCTGGAGGTGTCTTAAATGGCACAAAGTTAAGCCATATGAGCCTAAATTCCTTCATCAACTTGAAGGAGGCGATGACATTAGGAGACTAGAATATTGTCTATGGGCGCAAGGAAACTTTCTAAATAATAGAGACTTTTTAAAAAGTATTATGTTCACAAATGAAGCCACTTTTACAACTAATGGAATTGTTTCCTCACAAAACAGTAGATGGTGAGCGCCCGAAAATCTAAACTTTGTTATAACTTGTAGGAGGCAGTACTCTCAAAAAATCAACGTTTGGGGGGATTTTGGAATGATAGAATTATTGGGCTATTCTTTTTTTATAATAATTTTACAGCACAGCGCTTCTTAGACTTTCTGAATACTGATTTTCAAGGCATACTCGAAGAATTGCCAAGAGAAGATTTATACTTGTAGTTGGATGGCGCACCAATTCATAATGCTGGGATTGTTTGCAATTGGTTAAATGAAAATTTCCCCACGAGATAGATAGGTCGTAACAGTTCATTAATTCTATGGCCGCCTCGATCCCCTGACCTAACTCCAGTTGATTTCTTTTTGTGGGGATTACTAAAACATAATGTGCAAAATAGAGAAGACCTGCGCAATCGTATTTGCCAAGCATGCGCTGAAATAACTCCACAGCAATTGCAAAATGTTGTTTCTAACAATAGAAAGCGCATAAAAAAATGCATAAGACTACAAGGCGGTTTGGTGGAAATCGGTAGAATTTAAGTGTTATTAATTTAATTGTTGTTCAGTGTTGTGTGATAAAGTGTTTCTTTGTTTAGTTTACGTAGTTTGTCAAAGTGTTTTAAGTAAAAATAAAATAATTTTAATTCAATTCTTATAATTTATTTAAAATAATTGTCAGCCAAGATTTTTTAACCAAAACGTTAATTTTATGGTTTTCAGTTGGTCCAGATCAAATTTCCGTAATGACCGATTAAACAAGGCCTACTGTTTTTTTTATTATTTGCATTTACTTTTGATCGTAGTAGGCTGGTGGTTTCTAATAATTGGGTTTTTTAATTACGCACAACTCTCTTTCAAGTGGTTGTATATCTTATAATAATTTGGAATTGATTCGGTTATAAATAACAAAGATACCGGAGTGTCAAACTGAAATAAGAATAATTTTTAATAATTTAATTAAAATAATTATTAGTCGTGTTTTTTTAATCAAAATTTGGTTTTGGGGTTTTCAAGTGGTCCAACAGAATTTTGTAATGACTTCTACGATTAAACAAGGCCTACTATGTTTCTTCTGGTGGTTTCTAATAAATAGGCTTTCTAATCAAATACAAATCTGTTTTAAGGGATTCTATAGCTGAAAAAGATTTTGATTCGATTATAAATAACAAAGATACAGGGGTGCCAAGGTGAAATAAAGTAAATTTTAATAATTTGTTTAAAATAATTATTACTCAAAATATTTTAACCAAAATCTGGTTTTGGGGTTTTCAAGTGGCCTAGAACAAATTTCAGTAACGAATTTTCAGATTAAACAAGCCCTAATATGTTTTTTCGATTTTTTGCATTTACCTTAGTTCGTAGTAGGCTGGTGGTTTATAATAAATAGGGTTTTTAATTGTCCATAAACTTATTTTATGGGGTTCTATATCTGATAAAAATTTGAAATTGATTCGATTATAAATAACAAAAATACAGGGGTGTCAAGCTGTGAAGTGAATCACACTGTATATTATAAGGAGAGATGCTTATTAAAATCTGAATAATAATATCTATGAAATTATAATAAGCATTTTACTCTATAATTTAGATTTTCTTTTAGATAATTTTAATTTATAATTAGAATTTCTTTTATAAACTATGAATTAATATTTTATTTAGGATAAAGAAAGTAGAACCGACAACACTGTAGCAATCAATTCCATCGACTTGATTAAACATAGTTGTTATGATCAATGTGCATTTGGGAGCACAAAGCTGAACGATTACCAAATATCTATCTGTTTTAAATAACTATTTCTTATCATAAACAACTGGAAAATTGATGTGGCTGTTAACTATCAGCTTGTGATAATAACAATAAATATATTTGTGGGGGGGGGTAGGGTTGCCAACTGTCCTGCTTTTAGCGGAATGTCTCACTTTGGTCTAGTTGTCCCGCTTTTTTGAGATCAGGTTAAAAAATCATTATAATAAAATTAAATACCATGAAAAAAGAAGTTCGCCGCAGTTAATGAATTTAAAACTATCGGTGCAGTTTATAATTTCTTTAAAGCTGTCGGTGCAATTTACTTCTGGATAAGCCAAGATAAGAATCAACTTTGTCATATAGGTTTTCGTACTCGCTCGCACGGTGTACTGAGTGCTTCGTTTTAACATTCTGTTCTGTACTCGTTGTCTAAGTCCAAATTTGTTCGGAATTTTATAGCACGGAGTCTCAAAATAAATACTCATTTATTACAAACACATAAAGTTTTGTTACCAGGGTGCCAGCAAGAGTGGTACTTTTAAATTCAAGGAGTTAGAGTAAAATTAAAAATCTTAATATCCTCTAATGCTTCACAGCAGCGTATATCCGGACTCGATGTTATTTGGGATATTTTGGCTTCAAGAATGTCCCTCAAAATCAATTCGTAAATGTGGTGATGACAAGGAAGATAATGAAGATGTTTCTGCAACTTATGTTCCAACAAAATGCATGCTCCATTAAATCTTCCCATATTTGAATCAGTTGTATTATAGCATAATGCCTGTAATGTCTCTGACAATTCCCATTCTTGCAGTATGTTAAATGAAGCTTGTGCTTGACCTTTAAAGTTTCGGTACTCCTAAAAGCTGTTCTACATCTTTGATAGTAACGACAACTGGCAATTGTTCAGTGGCAAAATCAGTAATACTTAATGATTAATCCATGTGGTAAACCTTTAAATCGTGTTTTAATTGTTTCTGCACATTTAATTCACAAAGATTCATGACATCGATAAATAGATGTGCTATTTGATTACCAGCATCCAAATTGTGCCCTAGAGTTTCTGCCATTGCTTGCAGAATATTATATAAATATGGAAAAATAGCAAGGTTTTTTAGACTCAAGCAAATTATTGACAATAATTAATGAAAGTTTCATTAACACCTTTCATTCCACACGGTATAGTGCAGCACCCTGCATGTACAGTCACTGCTATGTACCAGGGTAAGGAAATTATTATAGTGTTCAATAAAATTCCATTCGTGAATGTATACAAGCGTAAATGAATCATTCGTATTCAGTTCTTATTCTTATACTACTTACTACTCTGGAGTTTTATTTATATAAAATCATTAACCAACTTCATATAATACGGGCTGACACAAACAATTTAATTTAACCAAATATATTAACTAACTATGATAATGAAACAAATACTTCCACTTCTTTAGAGTGTGAAAATAATTTAAAAGGAAATCTATTAACTTGAAATATCAAGCGGCATTATGCTAACGTACATAATGAATTAAAATTTCTTGATGAAAACAAATAAAATTGAAAACAAGGTATCAATTAATTAAGAATTATCAAACAAAATTCGACAGCGCTCATACAGCACCATACAGATTTGCTCTCCGTGTATTAATAAAATTGCATCTTTACATATTAAATAACCTGCGTTGAGATTTAACTACCGAATGAATCATACGTGATAAATTTATGAATGATAAATATTTTTCAACTCTCAACAAATGATTGGCTCGAGAACAAGAATTTATTTATACCAGAGAATTAAAAAATAAAATTCGTGAACGAATGAAAAATTAAATTCTTATAAAAGTTATTTTTTTGCGAGCGATCAAATTTTTTCGTTCTTCCTACCCTGCTATGTACAGAATTTTATTGCAATTTCACATACAGCTTCCAAAATTTTAAGTAATAAAAGTTTAAGGAAACTTTAATGCCCTATATCTCAGAAAGGCTGCATTTTTGGTAATACCTATACGGGAACTTTTTTAGTATTTTGGTGAGTGGTCTATAGGTTAGTTACACTCTGGATACATACATATCCGACAATTGAATATTCTTGATCTGAAGGGCTGAAAAAGTAACAGTAATAAAATAAAAAACCATAAAATAGTAAATACTGCTAGATATATTAAAAATAGACGTTTTGAACAACAGTACATATTTACAGTAACAACAGGTGCACATAAATAATAACAGTTCATCAAAAAAGAAAACATAATTTTTTTTATTAACAAAATTACAAAGGTTACCTGGTTACTTTGATCCTCTTTGAAACACTAACAAGTAAACTGGAAAACAGTAAAGCTTTTGAAAGTGGGGTTCACTTATAATAAATATATCTTGCTTGTTAACAGCACTTTTATGCCAATTATTTTAGGTTATTTGGTAGTCAAGATTTTTAATATTATAAACAAAATATTAGTACTATTACATATTTATAAAGTCGGAAACATAATTGTGCTTGCATTGCTGTGTTGTTTAACAAGTCATTTTAAAAATACAATCCCATACAAATTAAGAGCAGATGAAATGACTAATTATATGGTCACAGCACAATTTATGGAGAGAATATAAATGGAAGAGAATATTTAAAGAACAGTTAAAGATGCTAGTTTGATAAATGGTGTTTCAATGACTTCAAACAAATAATAATTTTGTTGATACAATATCAGAATGTAGACATCAATGTCAAATTCATATTCTATGTACTTTAGTAACAAACAATAACAAATGTCACTTGCCATTTTTTGCTATTATGATTTATAATATCTAAATTATTTACAAGTCATGTGATATGTTCAAATTACAGCAAGGCATATTAACTGAGGTACAGTGGTTAGTTTCTTCCAGTACTACCTCTTTCAATGCTCTTGATAAGTAAGACACTACTATCTATTTTTCTTCTAGAGACCTCTAACTCGAAAAGTGTATTACTCATAAACTACTGAACGTAATAAAATATTTTAAAAACGAGCCAATAGTAAATGTATTTCTACATATAACAGTAAAATATTATATTTCTAAGTGTTATACTTTTGTTTTTATTGGACGATACGTAATAAAAGGGATTCATTTTTAGGGACAATTTCATAAAGTGTAAATTAAATAACTTTTTTTCCACAAAGTATATACCATAAATCTATGAAATTTTGTAGGAATTTTGCTCTACCTTTTGCTACTAATTTTAACAATAAAAAAAAACAATTTTTTGTGCTAATTGCTTGTCACTAAAAGTTATTTTTAGTTATTGCATTTTTATTGTTAAAATTAGGAACATTTCTCGGGGAAAATAATTTCTACAAATGAAAAGTGCTGTGCATCTTGACGCTATCTCTATTAATAAACAAGGAAATATAGTTTGCTGTTTTTCATATAAATCTTAAATAAAACGCTTTTTTGCTGAAAAATTAATAGCACATGGACCGCAAGGTTTCTTCCTAACCCCTACAAAAGATTTATAGGATATAGCATACACTTTCTGAGAAAGACATTATTTAATTTACTCTTAATAAAAATGACCCTAAAAATGGCTACCTTTTACTACCTATATCCGATAAAAACAAAAGTATAGAACTTAGAAATATAAGCTTTATTGTTATATGTTGCAATAAATTTACTATTTACTCGTTTTTAAAATATTGAATTAGGTTCAGTAGCTTTCAGCTTTGAAAATCAGAGGTCTCTAGAGAAAAACTGGATAGTAGGATTTTATATTCACTCTTATATCTTGTTTTTAAGAATTGTATGATTTGGTATAACAAATTTTTTTAGATTTTAATATATACACATTTAAAGATAGTTAATGAGATTTACTATAGAGTAACGGAGACTTATAATGCCAGCGGCCTTTAACGCCACTTCATTTTTTAAAGTTGACTGCAGGAGCCTGCAGTATAGCCATCTTGATATCAGCTTACGCATTGTATACAAAGGGCATTTCTAAGTAATTTTTCAACTCGTAACACTTGAAACATCGTTTTTAACAGCCATAGTGAATCCAGAAAATGTTTTCATAACATCTAGAATGTGCACTTTTGCAGTGGCGGACCCAAAGAACTATTTTGGGGGAGAAATTTTTAGAAAAAGTTGTTTTAAGGTAGTTGTGGCTGTAGAAAAAGATGATGAAAATGTAAAAAAAAAGAAATGAGTGGCGTTATAAGCCGCATCGTAAGCCTATAACGCCATTTACATTTTTTTAATAAAATGTGATGTATTTTAAAACCTATAATAGGTACCAGCAAAAATATATTATGTTTCTAAAGCTTAGAGGTCAGGCTATTCGGACATATAAGCCTATTTGAATGAATTGGTTTATTATTAATAATATTCAACAAAATAAAAAAGGGTGGCGTTATAGGCCTCTGTTACCCCATACAATTTGTAATTTCGAAAAGGAAAGAACTTTAATATTTAATTTATTGCAAAATGTTTCTTTTTGCTATTGCTTATTATAATATTTTAACTAAGTATTTGTTCGAATGAGTACATTTATTTATACTAATGAGGTGACATTTTTAAAATGTTTGAAATTTATAAAATTATTATAAGAATTAAATATCTTTTATGGTTAAACATTCTTAATTCAAAAAATAGTCATTTAATGAAGCATATTTTAAACATATTTTTCATACATTTATCACAGATCTTTCTTTATTTAGATACCGTTGAGTCCAGGTATAGAATTTGCAAAATTTAAAATATAAATTGTATATGTGAATGTTCGAGAATAACTGAATTAAGGAAATCATATATCTTGTAAGTTCCAAAGACTATCAGTTTTTGATCTCCATAGTTCAATTGTTACATTCATGAGGTCCTCATCTGTGGATTCTTCATTAACAAGTTTTGTTATATTGTGAATTGTTTTCTAATAAGAATTAGTTTAGAACAATCCTATACTAAATCTAAGTTTTTTTTTTCTTAATTCTCTTTCTGCAGTCTTAAGAAGATACTTTACTTACATAAGAGTAATATTAAACTAAGGAAGTTAAACAAACAATAAATTTACTTATTAATAAAGTAAATAATATTTTGATGACTTTATAAAGTTCAATTGGTGTGCTGATATAATCATTATACAAAATAGCTGCCCATCAATTTCCAATTTGATTGCTATTAAAATGTTTTATTATAAAAATTATTACAAATACCGGCTGTTTATTTGCTCAAATAACTAGGGGACAATAAATAGTAATTATTATTACATAACACTGTTTAACACATATTTTTACAAAAATTGTTGCGTATAGGCTTCCAATGACTGAATTATATTGTCGTTTGCATGAATATTATTTTCAAAATAAAATAATAATTGAATATTTCCTTGTTTATTACGTAATACCCATGGCATTCAATCTACTACAGTTGGATGCAAACATATGTAGTCACTAGAATTTCAAATTTAAGGTATTTTGCATGGTGTGGTTCACAGTACTAACTTTATGATGAACTTCTGCTTTGTTTTGTTGACATTTTTTGTTATTAAGGTTATTAACATTAAACATTTCCACATTTCTTTATTTAACATGGTTTATAGGATAAAATGGAATTAAAGTTCATACATTTCTAAGTATCAAATTTAAATTTTTGCTCCACTTTTTTAATAATTTTATTTCTAAACACAGAGAAGAGTTACATACATGATTTTGTTTCTATAATTTACTCGGACTAGGAAATAGTTTTAAAATATTGAGATGTTTTATTTTTTCTAAAGTATACATACATATTTATAATTCACTAAGAATCAGCCACACAACTATGTACTCTTAAACAAAGGCAAAAATTGAAAGCTAAAATATGAAATTCAACTTTGGAGTGGATGCAAATATTCTTGCCAATTGTAACCTGAGTATCAACAGAACTTTTTTGACTAAATAAATTTGCAAAACTTTTCTCCTGCAAATTAAAATCTTTATGTGAATGGATTAGAACAATTTTTATATAAAAATAAGAAGACTTAACAATGAATGTATTTCCATTGTAAATGAAACAGGATTTTGTGCATTTACCTGAGCATTAATGAA
The DNA here is from genome assembly GCA_929113105.1 of Agrypnus murinus. Classification (NCBI taxonomy): domain Eukaryota; kingdom Metazoa; phylum Arthropoda; class Insecta; order Coleoptera; family Elateridae; genus Agrypnus; species Agrypnus murinus. Next base: position 76,452,487 of record OV816023.1, on the reverse strand, counting down.
ACTGATAAGGTTCATTATTGGTTCTTGTGTTTACATTTACACTCATCAGTTTACTAAAGTGGTATGCTACTATACGAGGGTCATGACAATTTTATTAATAAGAAAATCTATTGGGCCTTGAAAAACAAAACACACAGTGTCATTTAAAGCAATTTGTTATCTGTCATTTAAAATTTAGTTGTTGAAATTATGTTAACTACAACTCAAGTTATTAATTTCTTAGCGACCTTACACATGACAAATTGGAAGTAACTAGAGAACATTTTGGAATAATTATTTATTATGATTTTTAAAAAGTCACTCTTAAAACAGCTTACACACACACACACACTGTATAACCTGTGCGGTTAATATAAAATGTAACATATTTCTGCGTTATTCCATTCCAACCATTCTAAATAAAATTCATATATATGAACATATCAATGGTGATCTGACAAAAATGTCTGACGTAAGAGTCAAAATGGATAAAATCTAATTTTTTGTAGTAACAAATAAAAAATTTTGTGTGAATTGGTTCATACTTCACTCATAACTGACAAATACTTTATTTTAAAATTATTTACAATAAATAAATGATTAAACAACAGTTTACTTGTGTCTTTTTGTTAGATCACTTTCAATACGAATAATGTGATAAATTTACTTTTGGTATTTTTGAAAAACTAAGAACACAGTATAACTTCTTGTCAAAACGATAGCTTGGATATTATATTTATTTTCGAATGGTTCCGATATGAACAATGCACATTTATTTCTGATCTTACTGAATTTGATTGAAGTATCTATATTAAACTTTGTCAAAGCTGGCAATGCAAACACCCTAGACCATTAAAAGTTTATTAAATTATATTAGGCATAAATTAAAGTATGTAAAATATCTTCTTAAGACAGTTTGATTTATTCAAATAATAGTATTATTTTTACTAATACTTATTAAAAATTACCAGTATTATAACTGATTTGTTTTTATTAGGAAATAAGTTTTTCCAAACATTAACATAAGTATTGTTCTAAATGGCCATTAGATAATAAGATATAGCATATAGAAAAAACCGAACAGTCCAAAATTCCTTTGTAACCCACACCTTCATATCAACTATTTTTATTGCCATAGACCAAGACTGTAATATATCTAGCAGGTATGAAAAACTGTTTACCAACACAAGTTTAACGAATTATACAAAAACACGAGTGTGACTTAAAACTAATACAGTTAAACTGCAACAAGCCATGCCAACTTCAAGCATTGCTTACATATTGCGAACACCAAACAAACACCTTACCATTGCAGATTATTTAAAAATGTTTACATTAACTTAATGTTATTATCACATTTCCCTTTTTTTTAATTAAAATTGCTTGTGAGATAGAATTTTCTATTTATTCTTCACTTTATTGTTATTATTATTTAAAGCTACTAAATATTTGTGAAAGTTTTGTGATGGCATATATATCCCCTCCATAAAATAATTACGTAATTGGCAAATCTTGTGACTTTTTATTAAGTTGAACTTACGTGAATGGATTTGGCACCATTAAAATATAATATAATTGCAACAAAACTTACAAACTATCACAAATTGACAACAAATGAACAATAGGGAAGACGCATATGTCGTCAATTGAGGAGATTCTTGCATTTTCATAAACGTCATTACTAAATTAGTTAGAATATCAGTTATAAATGCATTAAACAATTACCAATTTTAAGTAATTAATTTTTGAAAACTTTGAAAATTTAAATAAATTTAAAATGCAATACTGGTGTCCTCTAATGGATGAAAATTTGTTACTTCTTACAGTTCCAAAGATGACCCACTGTTGGTGCTAATGAAACAATTAAGAGTTGTGTATTACCCGTCAGTTTGAAAAATTTTTTATTTTCAAGTTCAAATATCGTCTACTTATTAATGAGTAATTAATATAATAATGTACGTTATGATGTTGTGTAATTAACTGCCATAATTAAAGTGGTGTTAAATATTTCTGGTAATATTAATTCAAAATTCAGTTTATTGGTTTTCATCAGCGCCATCTAACATTGAGTAGATCGTCAATATTGCTTCTTCACATTCACAGCGGTACCTACTTTTTTACATCAAATAGCTTTGAGGGAAGTTGCTCAAGGCCAAATTCGGTTTTAAATGAGGAGAATTTTTAAATTTAATTTTTTTAAATAAATTGAGGGTTTTTAGAAATTCCGCTTATCTGGAAATATTTTTCTAACCAAAATGAACGAATACAAAAATTTAAAAAAATACGTGCGTCTTCCCTATTAAAACTGGATAAATGAGTTGACAATGAACAAAGAATTCATTTGTTTGATTGTTGAATTCAAATTGTTTGATTTTGCTAGATACAGTGGCCGTTTAAGTGTAACAGTCACAAAATCATTTCAATTCAAATTAATACACTTAAAGATACCACCATATCAAAGCCAATTCTTCAATAATTTCAAGGCCACACTTTGGTATGCGATTCATAATTTCTAAATCTAAATTTTTCTACATTTTCGTTTTAGCTATATTAAGATTTATATCTTTACAACAAATATTTTACTGAATTAAAATTACTTAGACTAATATAGACTGAAAAGCTGAAAACCATTTAAAGCTCACCAATAATTAAAGTAATTAGAAAACATCTACATATACATACAATATTCAAGAAATATTGAGAGTTTAGAAGCTTTATCATTGCTTAAACCACTTCTGAAGGAATTAACAGTCAAAGCTGGATTAGTTAGCTGTGAAATACTAGTTATAGTAGGTAAATAGCAAATCGGTAAGTTACTGTAGTCAATAGGACAAACAGAAATATTTTAACTTTAATATAACTTTACTGCAGAATTTTGATATTTTCATAATTTACAAATCTGATAAACACAGAAATTTTGACAATAACGAAAGTACAAATTTTTCAACAAATATTTAAAAGCATCTTACATACATATTCCATTCCCCATGTTACGCAACTGCAGTGTCGGGGTTACACACACTCTTATGGGAGTGCAATGGAGGTAATGTAGCTATTTATAGCAATATGATTATACTAAATTTTTTAAATCAGTAGCATCTGAGATTTGAATCCATGTCCCTCTGATTGAAAAGTAGTATCTGTACGACTTGACCGCGAAGGGCCTCAAAAGCATCTTAAATGTAAATACAAAACGATATGTAATGAATCTATGACAGGAACATGTGATTTCACTATACAGATGTGACATTTTCATAACTTACAATCTTGACAGATACACAGCAATTTTGAGAATAAAATAACCAAAAAGAATATATTTTCTTGAGTATTGATATAATGAAGACATTTTCAAATATAATAACAAAATATGTATTAATGATGCAAATACATAGAATTTTTGTGCTGAATATACTAATATAGATAATTATTATTAGTAGTTTTAATAAAAACTGTGGTATTTAGGAGCCTACCGCGACTTCAATTTCACTAATTATTATTAGTGTTGTGAATTTTACAGGATTGTTACCAGAAAGTTATTGTAATAATATCTGGCAAAGGTTCAGCTGGTTACAAATTACTGTCCCCGTCACACAACTTGGCAAGGAGTGGAACATGCCGAACTTCAACAAAGCGTTTAAAAGATTATTGCAGGTGTATATGTAAATAACGGCTGACTAAGAAAAACAAAAATTCCTATTTTATTTTGAGATAATAACCTCAATACGAATCTATAATATCAACAAAACAAAGGGAAATATTGAAATTTTAAGAGCTTGCACTACATTTTCATAATTTAAAGCAAATTGCAGGCCACGGCAAAACAACATATCAGGTAATTTTAAGATTTAAACTATATAACACATAAACTACATTTTTCACAAATTTTAGAAATACTTGAACATTCTAAAAATAGTTACAATATGCTCATAATGGTTTTCAACTCGTGATGTTAATGTCTTTGGTAAATTAAATGATATTACTATTAACCGACTGTTTTATAAATTTTATTACAGTATTAATGACTTATTTATCTGCATATTATTAATTTGTATAGAATTGCATTTACAATTCGTTTTTTCCATTTATCAAAAATGTACTACAAAAAAATAAATACTAATGTGATACAAAAAGTGCTTTTTCTTAAAGTGAAATTGTCTCAATTTTAACGAACACAAAATAAAACAAAAAGAAGTTAACAATGGTAACTACTAGAATTTAAAGTTGATCGGCACTTTTTAATCAACAAATATTATTAAGTATATGGCACATGATTTATATAAACACATTTATTTTGTATGTTTAGAGCACAATTATTACGCATACCAAAATACCTATGTTGTGCTATTTTAAACGTAATGTTTTGAACAACTTCATCACAGCTACATATTTAGCTCTATTATTTATTTAAATATAATTTCTAGGAATGCATCTTTTTTATATAACAATAACTGTTACAGAAAATTTCTTTCCGCAGTCAAAAAAATAAATACCAATAATCTTGATATAACAACATCAGAATAACAAATATTTAAATATATTTTTATGTTATCTGGGAAAACTAGAACCACATAAAACTAAAATTAACAAATGAAACAATACATTAAACAAAATAACTGTCAACACTTAAAACATTACAAATAACATTTTTATTTTTTAATTATTTGCTTTTTAACATCACCAGCTTCTAGCTCCCTCATAAAAATATATCATTAATTTATTAAAGACGAACACCATCTTCCTTAAACATATGTTTAAAGTTTTACAAATCACAACACAAGTAAATTTAAAATTCACTTAAGTTTCATTTTCATTCTTAAGTCGTCCTTTGTGCTAATCCTACCTTTTCAGCGAAATTTCCTAAAAAACTACTAAGCGATGAGTCTGTCCCATTCTTGAAGTTAGAACTCACAACAGAGCAATACATGTTGTAAAAGAGTTCTCGCACTTTGTGAAGTCGTTCTTTGCGGCTGAAATTATATAAGAATGATTAAAAAAATCTTAAATATTAATATCTTTTCTTACACGGAATATCCATCTCCACTACCTCCGTTTACACAAAAGTCAACATCGTCAATAAGAGTGCAGCTAGAATCTTGAGAGCTATAACCCTCACACCTGGAATAAGTGCTTTACTTTAGTTGATTTTATATGCTTAAAGTTTTATGATACAAAATTATAAAAAACAAAATATCAAAATTCTAGCTTTCAGAGTTTGGATATTCAAATGGAGAAGTGGACTAATGGAGTGGACGGGAGAGTCCTCATTTTTTATTTACTGTAGAAAAGAAAAAAAAGAAAAATAAGTATGCACAATTTATTGGAATGGGAATCTGTTCAATGTATGTATACCTATGAATTCTTTGTTTTTCTTCACGGTATATAAACAATGTAAGGACTATCCTGTGTTTGGTTTAATTGTAATTAAGAAGCTTTATTATTGTTTAATTCTATTAATAGTCAAGTATTGGTTTAATGTCATATATACATAGTTAGTAGAGGTTCAAAAAAAAAAGATGTATAAGAGATTTCGGGTTATATACATCATGATATATTCAATATAAATGATATATATTTAAAGATTGCGTTATACAACTTCATTTTAATTCTCAAAAAAGAAAGATCCATTCTCTAAAGGACATGCCCTAAAAGCATAAATTCCAATATGTTATATATCATTAGAAAAGAGATGACCTAAAAAGCAATAATATAAGTTATCGCCATATTCGCAATTTATTATATTTTATAATTTTAATTATAATTTGGATTTCTACCAAACAAACTGCAGTGCAGATTCACACAAGTGTTTCTCTCAAAAACCCGATTGCTGCACATATATATATACTTATTTCCTCATTGTTTTTTTGTTATTGTTTGGTTTTTTACATGTATTCTGGCAATTCAGAAAATGCTACATAGTTTTTCATCACCCTGTATATAGTTGCTTTAAAAAAGAAATTTTAAAAACTACAACAATACACAAGGTGAAAAGTCATTAATTGTGTATGAATATAGGAGGAGTTAGAGACCAAAAGATGAATAAATTATTAATTTACCGAAAAGCTCGCAAAATCGCCCATGAATCATTTCTAACCCAGTTAACAGTACCCAGACATCAAGAGTCGGCAAGCTTTTAGATATTCCAAGCTATATGTGCTAAAGAAATCTTGACAAACCAGATGATTTAAATGTTATCAACTTTTTATATTTCCGATATGACAGGGCCGTAGCCAGAAATTTATTTCCGGGGGGGAGGGTTCTGGGGGAATTTATTTTCGGGGAGTAGAAGAATAGAAAAATACTTTTATTTTGTTGTCATTTTATTAGTATTAAGTTTAGTTTCGGGGGGGTTCAGACCCCCTAACCCCTCCTTGAATATGGCCTTGCGATATGGTAATGGATAAGTTACATAAAAAGCAAAAAAGACAAGGTACATCTACATAGTACACAAAGTTAGTATATGGAAAGTTGTCTCACTGCCCTATACAATACATGTTAAATGCGGGCACAGAAGAGTAATGGAAGGGAACAGCGAGATGGCTACATGACGACATTGGTGATCTTTACTGCCGAATATATCCTGCATTACTAGTTGCATTAAAACTGTAATACTTTTTTCTGATTGAACTATTTAGCTCGAACAAATTAAGTGCGTTATACATTTTTGTGCCTTAATAGTCGCTTTCCTGAAGACAAAAAAAGAGTGATTCCTCGGAATTCGGCTTTTGGGCACCGATTTTGATGATTTTTTTTAAATTGTAGGTAATCGACTATATTTCAAAGTTTAAATGCTGGATTTGTCCGCTAATGCCCTGTTTAATTGTTATTAACAAATTATTATTTTTTCCATAAGGGGCTAATTAATAATTAAATAATTTCATCAGATTTTATTATAATTGTATAAAATTAGGTACTTATAGCTTTTTGGGGTCGCAGATTATGAATTCGGGGTCCAAATCGGTCAAAAGTGCAAAATGGCGGTTATAAGATGGACGCCGTGTTCAGGAATTTAGTATTTGAAATGGCAAATGAAACATAGTACTTACTAGAGAATTTTTAAAGTCGGAAATTGCGATGTTATGTTATTTACGTATTAAGATCTGTTAAGATAGCTATAACAGCCAAGGGAGCTGGTTGAAGCCCGACGAAGGAGGGCTTTAATGCTTCCGGAGTCAAAAAATCGTAGACGCGGTTGTCACACCTTAGCTATAAAAATTTTGCAAAAAAAAGAGGGTCGATAAAAAAGACCGTCTGTTGAAACCTCTTTCAACAGCCCAAACTCTAAAATGGCGGCTACAAAATGGCCGCTGGAACCAAAAATTTAATATTTGAAATTTCAAATGAAAAATAGTTCTAGAAATTTTTTAAAGTCACAAATTCCGATGTTAAGCTAAAAAATGACCTAGATGCAAAGTGCCGGTCACAAAAGGCCACCGAAACTAAATATGATTAAAGTTCAAAATGTTTATTCTCTCCGACATGTTTGTTTAAGAGTATATACTAGTTAATAAAATCTTAAGATTGTTCCAAATATTAGTTAGAATATTGTTTATTTAAAATTCAAATTGATGGAAAGGAATTTAGTTTGAATAGTGTTAAAGTAAATTAATATTCCATAATTTCACCATAATTCATTTTCATATTGAAACTTTATTCATCGTCAGATTTAAATAAAGATTACTGTATTAATTATTATTTACTTGTGTTTCTTTTAAAATACTGTTAGTTTCATCATCTATACTTCTGGCAACGACAATATCGGTTGTACATTTTAGTAGCCATCCCCGTTGAATTCTCTGCAAGCTGAAGTACAGTATAAAGTACAATTCCTGTTTCCTACACACACACATGCTGTTCCATGCCCAGTTTTGCATCCGCAAAATATAATATGTAATAAATTTGGTAAAGCTGCAGGTTCTGTCATCCTTAGGCTGGGTTTACATCAATCAAACAAAAACGTTTTTATACGAAACGTTTTTGTATGATTTTGTTCGACGTTGTTTTCTTAATAATTGGTATATGAGGCGGTTCACACTGTTCAAACAAAACACAAAAACATAAAAAAGCAAGTTTAAGCACCTTCAGACGAAATGTTTTGTCTAAAACCGTTTTTTGCATGACAAAAAACGTTTTCGCATTCTGCATAAACGTTTTGTTTAAAAGCGTTTTCGTCTTATCAATGTGCTTACAGCTTCAAACACTATCAAACAATTTCAACCGCGTTGCAACGTGTCGGACGTGCAAACATGATCCCTTGTTTGAAGGCGAAACAAAATGTGAAACCCGCGAAACTATGCAGTTGCAAATTTATTTTGGACATATTCACATCTATTTTATTTGTTAATTATTAATAAAATTTAATTATCTGTGTAAAATGCATATAACGGGTTACAACTAAAAATTTGTCCTAACTTTGTGTTGGGTTGTAATTAGTCACTGATCATGATTTTTAATTTTCAAATAATATTTTAAAATATAGTGTGCTATAGTTAATTACTGCAAACAAAAATAATGATCTTTCAAATTTATGTTGTTGTCAGAAGCATCGTCAAGAAGAACAATCTGCATATTAATCATGAGAGGTAGAGTAATTAAGAAAAGTATATTGTACACTTTCACACTCTTTTCTTGTTCTAATGGCATTATTACTTACTATAATACATTTGAGAGATCAGTTATTTTCGTTTTGCAGTAATTAACCACATCATACTCTTTTAAATTGTTATTTGAAAATTAAAAATTATAATCTGTGGTATGAACTATGATAAAAAGAATTAATTAAACTTTTTATGTTTGGTCATTCTTATCAGAAGACCTGTTTAAAATGAAAAAGTATCCCCAATCAACAATCCTAAATGATACTGACATTTTTAAAAACACAAAACAGCATTGATACTGTTTTGTATAACAACAAACTGTTTTTCATTCAGTCGTTTAGATTGAACAGTAGCTAAATTGCAACAAAACGATTTTGTTTTAATGCAAAACGATTTGACTGCCACGTTTTTGATGTTCAAGTGTGTGACTCACTGTTTTGTCGAACTGCAACTGCAACTGTTTCTGCAGGGCATTCTTTGATTGCTCCCATTCGTCTCTATTAGGAAATAGGACTTTATACGGTATGCTGAAGTTATATCTGGTAGACATTGTGTCAGTCATCATACCTAGGAGGTTATCCGATTCTATTACAGGTAATAGTCGGTTTGGTATGAAGATCACTGTCTCCGGCTTCTGTCTTGCCACTTGATAGAATCGATATGTGGCCAGTCTTGCTTCTCCCTCTAACACAATGTGTAGGGGTGGTAGATCCAGTAGCATTTCCATAGCTGCCGACGGTGTACTGCTTAAAGCTCCTGTCACCGCCAGGTTGGCTGTTCTCTGTAAGCTAGAGAGTATATCTTTGGCCGTCCTTTGTGAGGACTTAGGCCACCAAACAACACATCCATATGTGACTATAGGTCGGATGACCGTCACATATAGCCAGTGCATTTCTTTGAGTTTTAATCCCCAGGATTTTCCGCAGATTGTACGACAGGTCCAAAGAGCCTGCCTGGCCCTGCGGATGGTGTTATCCAAATGGGAGTTCCAGTTAAGCTTCTTATCTAGTGTAATCCCCAGATATTTGGCTTCTTCCACAAATGGGATTGTTTCACCTAGGATACTTGGTGATCTGAGGTTATCAGTCTTTCGTTTCCTGATGAACGGTAGGATAATCGTCTTTTGGGGGTTGACACTGAGTAGCTCCCCCTGACACCAACCTATCGTTGCATCCAGGGGTTCTGCAGAATTTCAGAGATGATCTCTTCATCTCTGCCTCTGACCAGAATGACTATATCGTCAGCGTAGGCCTGGACCTCGGCTTCATGTGCCTCAATGATCGCCAGTAGGTCATCAACCAGGAGTGTCCAAAGCAAGGGGGATAAAACCCCTCCCTACGGACATCCCCTGGCTGCCCTAAACCTGACAGTCTCTCCACACAGTGATGTCGTTATCGTTCTGCCCTCGAGCATTGCTCGTATCCATCCCACCATGGCGGGTGTCACTCCCCGAGCTGCAACCGCTTTACAAAGGGAATCGGTTAGTGCATTATTGAAAGCTCCTTGGATGTCTAGGAAAGCTGCCACCGCAATCTCTTTTTGATCCAGAGTTTGGGTCATTTTTCCCACAAGGTTGTTTAAAGCCAGTTCTGTTGATTTGCTCCCTTGGTAGGCATATTGGTGAGCACTGAGGGGGTTGGTCGGAAGGACTTCCCGCCTGATGTAAAATGTTAGTGCAAAACTTTCTCTGTATAGTAAACTATAGCTTCCCTTGTTTCGAGATAATCATTATACCACTTTTTAATTTTACCAGCCATTTTCTGACCGACACTTTGCATCTAGGTCATTTTTTAGCTTTTCGCCATACTATGTTGTTGTAGAAGGAATAACGTTCAACACTTGACAACTGTTAAGCTGTCAATAACACCCTGTTAACACTCAGGGCTGTTAAAAGAGGTTTCAACAGACGCTTTTCCGACCGTGGAGCATTAAAGCTTTAAACAGGTTCCTTGGCCGTTATAGCTGTCTTAACAGATCTTAATACGTAAATAACTATAACATCGCAATTTGCGACTTTAAAAACCCCCTAGTACTATTTTTCATTTGCCATTTCAAATAATAAATGTTTGACCTCGGCGCCCATTTTGTAGCCGCCATTTTGCACTTTTGACCGCTTTGGGCGCCGAATTCGTAATCTGCGACCTCAGAAAGCTATAAGTACCTAATTTTATTCAATTATAATAAAAACTTGATGAAATTATTTAATTATTAATTAGCCCCATATGGAAAAAATAATTATTTGTTAATAACAATTAAACAGGGCATTAGCGGACAAATCCAGCATTTAGACTTTGGAATATAGTCAATTACCTACAATTTAAAAAATCATCAAAACGGTGCCCAAAAGGCGAATTCCAGGAATTTTTCTCTAGGAAACCGACTATAATACTTTCAGGTAAACTACCAAATGAAATGTATGAATCGATAATGTAGAATCACATGCAGGCTTAAGCCTATTATGCCTATTTCCTTTGCTCTTTTCATATATATTTTTAATCTCAGATTTAATTTATAATTGGAAATATGTTAATAATATAAATTGCATCTGTATTCCATTAACAAACAGAATAAACAAACAGTAAAACCATAAACCATTTGTAGAAAAACAATCTGTCCAAAAAAACTCTAAAAGCCTCTAAAAGTTAATCTAGAAAGCCAGAACCACCTCGAAAATCCCATTTAAGAGTGAAAAACATAAAAAGTCTCGTCCGATGACTCGCATGCAAATCTCATGATTTATGAGTTATAGTAAGTTTCATAGTTACACATGACTAATAGATAAATCCATGTATGAACAGGTGTAAACGTGACTAAGAAAAATACAATAACTGAAAGATTGGGTAATGACTACCACGATTACAACATGAGTGATGAACATTATTAATCAATCTTCAATTTTTGTATTATACAAATATTGGGTTTTAATCCTCCAATATCTCGCATCCAACAAAATTTTTTATTTTAATTTTTTTGAATAAAAGTTTTTAGTAATCTCAGTTTCCATTTTTCAGGAATCTATTAGGGGTTGTCCTTAAATAAATTCTGTCAAAAATAAAACAAGAGGGCCATGCTTTTCAAACAAACGTTAACATTTATCTATTTTCTAATGTAAGAAAATTTTATTTATATTGAAAGCATTATTGATAGCAAAGCTTAACATTATTAAATTAAATTAAATTAAGTGTTCACCATTCACTGCAAGTCAATGACAAAGTCTATCACAAAAGCTTTGAAGTGACTTTTGCAACCATTGGCGTAGTATGCGTTGTATGTCACTTATTCTAGTTTTTAATTACTCTACAAAACTGTCAGATCTATCTCTGTATACCATAGATTTTAAATAATCTCACAAAAAAAAAGTCGCACGGCATACGAACTGGTGACTGTGGAGGCCATTCTATGATCTCCTTTCTACCAATCCAACTGTTATGGAAGACATTATCAAGGTATGTACGAATGTTTACTTGATAGTGTGGTGGTGCACCATCTTACTGGAACCAAAGATTTAGCTGTAGATCAGCATATGTATAATCTGTTCTTGTAATAACTGCAGATATATTGTTCTCTGGTCAGCATTCCGTCAATGAAAAAACGAACTAATAATTCCCGCCGACTACTTTTTTGGTCTTTGTGTGTACATGGTATCATCTAATGTGGATTCTTTGAAGCTCAGTAACGAACAATTATGTCTGTTGACTATTTCATTTAAGCAAAAAGTGGCTTCATCTGTAAATAAAATGTAATTGACGAAGTTCGAGGTTGTTGATCGGGTCTCACTTATTCACAAAATTTTGATCGTTTGTCAAACTTAATTTCTGATCATTCTTGTAATAATACAATTTTATAAGGATTAAACTTTTGTTTTTTAAATATTATGTATGAAGCCTTTACCGACCTCAAGGTCCAATGTGAACTGACGCATTCATGTATGTGGATTGTCTGTTGTTTCTAATAGGACGTCAAGCATTTTCTCATTGGATGCCTTTTTCATACAACCAGGTTTAGGATAATCTTACACATGACCAGTTTCTCAACAACACCTTAATGTTTTACAAATCACAGATTGAAGAATTGATCCAAGCTTCGGGTAAACTTGGTTAAATAAATCATAGCCGCATCAAAGAATTAGAAGTTGCCATTTAAAAAAAACATACTGACATCATTACTCAAAAGTGACAGTTCAAAAGAGTTTCCGACAATGTCAGTCTATGCATAACATGTAACCAAACAACTTTTATCAAAATATATTACTACACCAGTGGTTCTTCAGCTTTCTAAGTAGTCACAGAATACTTTTTATTATCAGAATTCTTTGCAGATCACTAATAATAATAATAATAACTAGTACAACCCATAGCCTAAATCAAGGCCCCAGAAGCTATAAGCTTGTGCGGGAGGGAGGGGGGCGTACAATGTCAGTAATATTTACTTTTAGTTAACTTTCTAGATTACACTAAGAGAATTTGTAGCTACAGATTCACCTGGGTTCAAGATTTTCATACCCAAATAGGTCTGCTTGAATATAATCCAGGGTAAGGAAATTATCACTCGCGAATGAAAAAAATTCGATTCTTTTCTTATTTTATCATTTGTGAACAGATTTTATATTTAAAAATTTATTATTCATTCTTTCAAGAATTAAATTTTAACAGAGTCAGTTTTATTCGTTCACAAACGAATACAAAATCAACTGTCTAAAAAAATTCCATTCGTGAATGCATACAAACAGAAATGAATCATTCGTTTTCAGTTCTTATACTTACTACTCAAGGCTGATTCTCACTATACGGCAGGTTACCAACAGTCACCGGACCAACAAAACATTGTACTGTACATTTTATATGAAGGTATTCACATCAATGTGTTGGTCATGATTGTTTGTGAGAATGTTTTGCAGGTCGGTGTTGGTCCCTTCCTACAAGAAACGGTTAGTGTGAACAGTCGGTCGCCGTCAACTGGTTGGTGACCGTTTTTGTTACAAATTTTCTGAACTTTTCTGTAATCAGTGTTCATTTTTACATTCTACAATGAATGATGAAAAATAATCTAAACAATCTGTGGATCTGTGGCTTACAAAACGCTGTTAATTAACGCAAGATAGTTATTATAAGCGTTTGAATTCTTGTTAATCCGTTTTTAAATTAACATTATAAAAGGAACAGAATGACATTTTATCAAAATTACCTTTCTAATGACAAAATTGTACATAATAAAAATAGTTATTAAGATAATGGACGCAACAAACGCATAGTTATTAGTTTTGGAAGAAACTGTCGGTCCGGTGCCTGTTGGTCACCTGCCGCCGGCTGTCAGTATGGTGTGAATGAGTATCATGTTTTGTCGGTCCGGTGGCTGTTGGTAGCCTGCCGTATAGTGAGAATCAGTCTTTATATAGTTCTTACTACTCTGCAGTTTTATTTATATAAAATCATTAACCAACTTCATACAATATGGGTCAACACAAACAATTTAATTAATAATAAATATTACTTCCACTTGTTTAGAGTGTGAAAAGAATTTAAAAGGAAATATTATACGTATTAACTTGAAATATTAAACGGCATTATGCTAACGTACATAATCAATTAAAATTTCTTGATTGAAACAAATAAATCAAATGCGGAATCAATTAAGAATTATCATATTATCAGACAAAATTCGACAGTGCACATAAAGCGCCAGACAGATTTGCTCTAGGTGTATTAATAAAATTGCATCTTTACCTATTAAAAATAACTTGCGTTGTTATTTAACTCCCGAATGAATCGTACGTGATAAATTTGTGAACGATAAAAATTTTTCAACAATCAGCAAATATGATTCGCTTGGAAACGAAAATTAATTTATACCGGAGAACTAAAAAATAAAATTTCTTCCTACCCTGATATAATCTGACCTGGAAAAATTCAATAGCTTTTTCTTTTTGTGGTCTTGGTATTATCAAGGAAGATGTTTTCCAAAATTAAGATTACTTAAGCAGATACAGCCAAAACTACAGGTTCAGACCTGGTAGTAGAAAGGGCCAGCTTAAAATCTCAGTATGTGCAGATTTATATGACCTTATAACTTCCACTGACTCCAGTAACATAAACAGTCTCAACTCAATTGATTCACTCAACGCCATTAATTAATAATTAATTAAAACACCATTAAATTAAAATTTCACACACACACTTTAATTGATTGTATTCTGTAACGTCATGGCAATTGTACAGGTGCTATTTATTGGAGTCAAAACCAATATTGTAAATGTGTGGTAATATGTTTATTAGGGTGGTTCTTATTTGGGTTATGTTGGAATTTCGGTCTTGCCGGGTGCCCATTTGATTCCAAAAAAAGAACTGAAAATTATAAGACCAATACTTCCTAACTTCCTATCTCTATTCTAATCATTTGCTGTAACGACGAGAAGTTTCCCATTTAAAATACATGGGGTTTTTCAATTCTTATGCATATATTTGACCACTGGGACAAATTTTTGCAAAAAATTTGAAAATTGATTTTATAGAATTAACGAGCATCGATGCTACTTTTAGGTGAAAAAAAAAATTATATTGCACATTCTACATCACTTCAACCCTAATTGAACGGTGCATTATTTTGAATTTATTTGTATAAATCGTTGGAAAAAATCGAATGTGCCATATAATTTTTTTGTGCCGAAAAGTAGTATCGAACCCTGTTAATTCCAAAAAAATCAATTTTCAAATTTTTTCTCAACAATTTGTCCCAGTGGACAAATATATACATAAGATGTGAAAAAAAGCGTGCATTTTAAATGGGAAACTTCTCTTCGTTACAGCGAATGATTAGAATAGAGATAGAAAGTTCGTATTGGTCTTAAAATTTTCAGTTTCTTTTTTAGAATCAAATGGGCACCCGGCAAAACCGAAAATCCAAGATGACCCAAATAAGAACCACCCTAATGTTTATGGATCGATGTATGTACTATTGTGAGATAACAAATTGGCATGGCAGATTTCTCCTTCCTTAAGGTCCAAGTGTACCCAAAAACGTGTGTTATTTGTTTCATAAATAATATAATAATGTGATAACTTTGGTTTTAAGTTAATAGTCTAGGAATGTTAAAAACTTGCTTACCTAACTTGTTTTGGAAAAAAAAACTTTTTATTTAAATTATTTCACATGTTATACGTGAAAAATTAATTTTAGAAAAACTGTACATTCAAAATTAACCAAAATAATACCACTTATATTTCATAGTATTTGAACTATTTTCCCAGAATTTTAAGAAAATCGTATGTCTAGCGACTAAATTATTAAACTGTTTTTTTTTTGGCAAAAAGGAGGTAATAGTTTAGTCCCTAGACATACGATTTTCTTAAAATTTCTTGCTTACCTAACTTGTTTTGGAAAAAAAACTTTTTTAATTAAATTATTTCACATGTTATACGTGAAAAATTAATTTTGGAGAAACTGTACATTCAAAATTAATCAAAATAATACCACTTACGTTTCATAGTATTTGAACTATTTTCCCAAAATTTTAAGAAAATCGTATGTCTAGGGACTAAACTATTACCTCCTTTTTGCCAAAAAAAAAACAGTTTTTTTGGCAAAAAGCAGGTTTTTTGGCAATAATTTAGTCGCTAGACATACGATTTTCTTAAAATTCTGGGAAAATAGTTCAAATACTATGAAACTTAAGTGGTATTATTTTGATTAATTTTGAATGTACAGTTTCTCCAAAATTAATTTTTCACGTATAACATGTGAAATAATTTAATTAAAAAATTTTTTTTTCCAAAACAAGTTAGGTAAGCAAGTTTTTAACATTTCTAGACTATTAACTTAAAACCAAAGTTATCACATTATTATATTATCTATTAAACAAACAACACATGTTTTTTGGGTACACTTGGACCTTAATATTTTCCTATTCCGTAATAAAAATATAAAATTTGAAAGTGTCACTGTCAAAGTCAGTATAATATGTCAAAATTTTTAAAACTCCCTTTACAATTCAACCATGCCAATAGAGTCCTTGCATGATTTTCAGATTCATTCCCAACGAGTTCAGAATTGTATATTTTACTGTTATTCAAAATATTTTTGCTAAATAACTGTTATTATTATAATTATTCAGGCCCTTGAAACGCATTTGCGCTGGCGCGGCCAGCGTGACGTCACTACGCGTTCCCGTCTTGCAAATGCACTTATTACTCCGTGTATTTAGCTGTTGTAATTTCAAGTTTATTTGTATTCTAAGTTACCACGTGTTTTGTTTTTACTCTTTGTATTAAAAAAACAGCCTTTTTCAAGACTACAAAAGCAAGAGGATTATAGAAAGATAACTTTTAAATTACCGATAAATGTATGCCTATTACTCATAAAATAAAATAATAATACTCAAGTCTATTCACCATTAAAAATATAAAAACGTTCAAAGTAATTATATTGCCATCGTCAGACGATTACCAATAAAAAACTGAATTACAACACCTACTAATTAAAATACTAATTACCTAAAATTACTTCTTAAAACGTATTTACATTAATAACTATACTCCATATTTCATTTTACAAAATATTTTCCTCCTCATCTTATTATAATAAATAATAACCAAACTTTTCTTTCGCGTTCCCACTGACGAGAAACGAAGTTGTTTTCATTTTAATCATTTTAACGTAAGTATAACGACAAATGTATCCAATATTTTAAAACTACAAAATACATACGCATTCAGTTTATTTTTAATCATTTATTACATAACAATGAAAGCACGCAGTTGTTATTAACGTATGTAATAAATCGGCCTTTCTTGTAAAGGTAGCAGCTTTTGTTTTGAAAAATTGAACTTTCTTAGGCGATTAGAACTGTCACGCTAACAATCAAACCTTCTTTTGACGACAACGGCCTTACTTTTGAATACAGCAGCCTTTTAAATGAATAAACAGAAATTAATTACTAATAAAAATAAATGCGACAATTGCATTGATACTTTACGTTTCTTCTCGGGTTTCCTACTGCATGTAGCCTTGAAAAAGGCTAAATAAATAAATTCAAAAGTAACCAACAAACAAACACGTATCAAGACAAAACGAAACAATTTTAAACGCACCGGCAAAACAAGCAAACCATGTTGCAGGCATAGCTGATACAGAATTGTAAACGCGTAGTGACGTCACGCGATTGGCGCAGACTCGTAGGCGTTTTGCAAGCACTTATGAATTTCATAATTTGATTAACTTTTAATTTAGTTTTAATCCACATCTGTACACTTTTATGTCGCCCAAAAAATTCTGACACTTATTTAAGCTGTATAAATTTCATATTATATGCGATTTAGCAATATTTATTTTTTGTGCAAGTACTCTATTATTTATCTCGTAATAGTAACTGTCTATGATACACTTTTTTAACATCAATCCTTCTCCTTGCCATCAGACAAAAAACAAACATTGATGAAGAAGACATTGTGGATGGATATAAGAGATTGAAGCAATGACAACATAAGGATATAAGAACCTAAAGAAAGACAACCTTCAAAACTGCTTCAGGAAATGAATCTAAATCTTGAAACAAATGTGTGAGACTATTTCATAGGAAATGAATTGATAGATTAATATCTGTGTTTTACTTAGTACATTCTGTACATTAATATATCTTCTATAAACTAACTCTACATATACTTTCAACTTTTTTGCTGTAATATTATATGACACGATTCAGCATTGTAGTGCTTAGAATGTCTCGGAACACTTATGGCAAGTTTGTGGAACACCATTTTTCTACGAAACAGGTACTTCCACATTAATAAGTGAATCTAAACATGCAGATGGACAAAAACACTGACTAATAACCCTCACTGGTAGTAAAATTCAAAACACTCGACTGTTCAGATCACTGTAACTGAGTTCGCATAAACTCAACTGATCCATGATCGACTCCCCCAAATAATCCATCTCTGTATTCGTCTAGCCAACGTAAAACCATATATGATCAGTTTAATTACAAAAATGATAATTGATTTAAGTTCAATAAAAACATGCATTAGAAAGTTAGTTTTAATTAGTAAATTTACATAAAATTCAATTAAAATCTTCTCAGAAGTCAAAAATCACCTATTATAATAATTCATTGTATTATTCTTTTAATTCATTAAAGATCAAACCTTTTTTTTTATTAAACTTTATATTGAATGTTAAATTTAAAATGATTGCTAGTGCTACACCTTAAAAAACAATGGAACATTAGACTAACTAGTCTAAGTGCCAATGCTTTTCTTTTTTGAATTTGTTAGTCTTTTATAATAACTTAATTTCTTACTGTCCGTTGGTAACTGTTACGTTGTCAAGTACGAGGTTTTGAGTTATATGTTTAGTCAGGTCTCCCAAATCCCTAACCCTGTAATAACATTTATACAATTACATTAAAAAATATTATGAATTTAATTATTTTAATAACACCCATTATAAATTGTTAGTACATACCTGGTATGGGTACCATTTGAATCAACGGTAGACGACGAATCTGAGCTGCGTAGACTTCCTGAGCTACTGACCATTTGCCAACTTCCTACACTCATAGAAGAGGAAGATTCTTGCCTTTGACGAAAGCGGGAAGTGGCAGGAACTGTTACAGGAGAAGTTCGTTTAGACCAGCTAAACGAACTTGATACATCAGGTGGGTAAGTATTTCTGGGTGGGCAAGAGAGGTAAATATTACACATTTACATAGATTAACTATAAATAAAATAAACTTACCCGTTAGCATATTCCTCTGGAAGATTATACCACGATGGTGGCTGTTCTTGTGATTTGGTACTAACGGATGAGCATGATGAATTCAGGCTTATATTAGAGCCACGAGAGTCTTGGTCCAAGAGCATTCCATCTAAATATAAATCACTATCGGTTCGTATAAATGATCTATCGGTAGTTCGCTCGCTCAATTTGCTTTTATGTCTACGAAATAAATATTAATATAAGATTAACAATGATTAACTAATTAAACATTTCTTACCTTTGTAATCCTACAATACTGAAATCTTCACCTGTTATGTATTTTAACATGTGAAAACAAAAAAAGAATATTTCTTCTCCTTTACTAAGTCGATCTACTAGGTTATGTCCAAACAACATCCAATCGTAGGATATAGTTAAGTAGAGAATTTGGTGAGCGTCTAATCCTTGATGGGCTACACCATCAGCCCAAAGACTTAATCGTAATAACGATATAAATAAGGGTGTTCTATCCCAACCACTGATACAGTGGATAAGCATACCAGAACTATGATCCTTAAACAAAACATAAAATTAGTTAAAGGTTGTGGTCATTTTGTTTTTTATAATTTTAGTTATTCCAATTAGAACCAGGCCAGTAAAATAGGAAAAGCAACAAGGATATATTACACATGAAATGGCACAATAATGAGAAACAGTGAAATAGAAAACAAAATTAAATTGACAGTATGTGACACTGTGTTACACAGCATTGGTAGTGTAACACAGCCTTGGTAGAGTAATGTCTAGCGTGCTGGACTTTCACCCAAGCAACCCGAGATGGACTCCCGTTGCTGACAGATCTGGTTAAGGTTTTCTGCAGTTTTCCTTAGCTGTGACACAAATGTGGGATTTGCGCTGTTCCATCTGTAAGTCGGCTGAAGCTGAATGTAGGGCCTACGTAATAATAATAATCGCCCCCTCCCTCCCGCACAAGCTTATAGCTTCTGGGGCCTGGTTTCCAGGTTATGGGTTATAGCAATTATTATTATTATAGTATACAACACTATAATACCGGCATTATTATGTGGTAGCGAGGCAGGGGTAGTCCAATGAGATAGTCAAGGAAAACAGAGTATGACAGAATAAGAAACGAAGAGACAAGAAATAATCTAAAATAAGAACCAATTATACAGAAGATGGAAAGAAGACAAATGGAATGGTACGAACACCTAACAAGAATGGACCCAAATAGACTGCCAAGGAAAATACTTGAAATGCGAAGTGGTAAAACACGAAGAAAGAGCAGACCACGAAAGACATGGATACAAGAAAAAACAGAGATAAGAAAACGAAAAGAAAAAACAAACACTGATCAGGGAAATAGTAAGTGCAAAAATCTCCAAACATCAAATTTTATTAGGAAAATGGATCCAATTCCTGGTAGCTTGACTACTCCTGAAGATCTTCCTGATGAAGATTCACTCCATATCAAAACAAAAAAATTATCAAAACTCTGTTTGCATGATGCATTTTCATATTGTGAATATCTTCTTTTGGAAAATGATCTTATAACTCTGGAATCATCATCGACGATTTCATCAAATGCAATGGTGATCGGAGAAGAGTTTTACAATCATACTGTGGAAATACTAGGAGAAAGGAAACTAATAGAAGTCAAGGAGTTTATTCTTCCAGACAAAGAGAATGAAGATAATTTATTTCATAATATGCATAAGCTGATTTCACAGATGACGATGATTATTATTCAGCTGAAAAGAAACCAAAGGAAATTAAAATTATTCCATTGGAAACGAAAATTAAAGTAGTCAGACTTACCAAAGAACATCCAACTTGGAGTCTACAAACAAAGAATCTCGCAGTTTAAAAAGGAACAATGGGCAGAATGTATAAAAAGTGGAAGAATAACCATCAATAAGTATTGTATCGTCGATTCATGGACAAATGATCACTTCGTAGAAGCTCGATGATTTTCTATCAATTTCCATAAAAGATGAAATGAAAATTTTATCTATTTTTTTTTGTTAACAAATTGGTAATAAGATCTGATAATAAAAAGGATACTAGTGGCCGGTTTCACAAAGCGTGATTACACTCTGATTAACTTAATCGTGATTAAATTTCAAATGCAGAAATATAATTGGATAAAATTCAAGGTCTGTTAAATCTCAACCAATGAAATTTCTGAATTTCGAATTTAATGACAATTAAGTTAATCAGAACTTAATCAAGCTTTGTGAAACTGGCCATAGACTTTTTAGGTGACGACAAGTGCCACGAATCAATTTCAATCTACCGACTTTATTTTTAAAGTATCAGGTGCATGATGAAAAAGTTCAAGAATAAGCATAGAATTTGTCTGATGAAAAATAACAAAGTATGTACATCAGTCAAAGTGAATCTGCATCCTTAGAAGAAACATTAGCGGCAGCAGAGAAATTTCGGATGCAGATAAGAGCAATAATTCCTAATTTCGAAAAAAAATTTATTATAAATACAGACCAAACAGGATGCCAGTATCAGTCGACATACGATGCAGAGCGTCAACGCTTGCAGAAAAAAACTCGAAAATTGTATTTGAGAAAAGATGTGATATGAATAAGGTAACTCATTCGTACACGGCACAGTATACGTTAACCATGTTAGGTTAGAGAATTATTACTACTTGTGTTCTTATGTTTAAAAGAATTGACGGGAAAGTTTGGTCCGAGAGTACAACAAACTGTAGATAAACTGACAGGAGAATTCCTAAACGTTGTTGTAACTACTTCGAAATCTAGTAAACTTACAACACAACTTTATAGCTCATTTTTAACAGACGTTATAAAACCTAACGTACAAAAAGAAATTTTTTTTATAGTAATTGTTTTTTGTGGGGGGGAGGGTACAAACGAATCCGATTGTGAATATGATGAAGATTTTTCTAATGATGAGGGCCTTTGTACATGCAGTCAAAGTTATTCCTCCAAAATGTACTCCACTTTGTCAACCTTGTGATGTCTACTTCTATAAGCAGGAGAAAAATTTGATCAAATGTCGTCAAAATTGATCTTATTTGATTCAAAATGGAGAGATATTGCATCTCGAGAAGATGCTATTAAAATACATTCCATTGTACATGATCAACTAACTGTGCCGATTTTCTCAGAAATGATATGCTACACATGGTTTGCTTCGAAATTATCAGACGCATGAAATATTTTTTACAACGCTAACGAAGTTTACTTCCAAATTGACGACCTGAAAAAACCTTATGTTACTTTGTGTTGCTTGAAAATGTTACTTTCAGCAGATGTAGTGGATGCCGTTCGAATTTATGCTTTCCAAGTTTGTACGATAAATACCACCCTCGGACATGTACAATTCCGACCACCTCTGATTAATAATTGTACAATAATTAGTTATAATTAGCTACATAGGTTTTTCATTGTTACATAAATTAGCAGAAACGCAATTTGTTACAAAATTTTATTATAAAATCATTTATTATGCGTGTGGAAATGTATAGAAAAAAAAATTGCGGTGGAACAAGACTTGAACCCGCCGTCACGCGGTTACAAAACTGAAACGCCAACCACTACACCATAAAGTTCCCGTGCTAACAACTCCAAGTACCTACAGGGATATAAACGACGGGTCAATCTTTTCACGTGCTCTTCTCAAAAACGTTCAAGTTGTGCACATTACTGCTTGCATATTTTATTGTCTTAATGGTATACTAAAAATGGGTCAACTTTAAAAAATCAGTAATCAACTGAACGTCCGAGCCTCCCCTTGTAAGATGTATGTAAACATTGTTCCGAAGTGGTAGATTGTGAAAAAACACTATACATGCACTTTCCAGGGTATGTTGTACTATGTGTCCTTTGACACCATCCATGACATGATCCAAGTTCCTTTTTCATTATCATAACAGTTTAGACATAATAGTCTAGATAGTTGCAGCCTTTATTGGCCAAGCTACTCCACTCATGTGTTTAGTAGAAAGCAACGGTTTCCGACTCTTGACCATAGTTCCGATTCCCTTTCCGCCCCGATCTTATCCTTTTACCCCTCATCGTACTTTGTCCAAGACCTTGCTGTGCGTGTGCCTGGGGGTCTCATCCTGTTTCCACCCTCTTTACCGTACCTTGTCCGAGACCTTGCTGTGCGTGTGCCGGGGGGTCTCATCCTGCTACCACTCTCTCTACCATAGCAAGCAAGCCAATATAGTATACAAAAGAGCAAAAAAAGAACTTGGATATGATATAAATAAGGCTAAATGAGAGCAATGAATAGTACTCTGTATTGAATTAGAGGGAAACTAATGCGGGTCAGGATATAAAGTCGCGGTTAAATATCTAGAAGGACTCCACAAGACGTATACCACAACATACGACAACAGTAAATAGGAAATATAGATGGACTGATGTATCAGTGGAGGAAATTACACCTTTGACCATGGAGGAACTATGGAAAGCAGCTGACTCGATTAAAATGAAAAAGCCCTAGGATCAAACAAAACAAAGTAGTACCGGAAGCGGTTAAAATTATAGTAAATGAAATATCGCAAAAAAATTGGATGTATTCAACAGACTTCTGAAAGATTAGAGTTTTACCAGGATAGATATGGAAAAAAATCACCGTACGTACTAATCTTTAAAGGTAAGGATAAGGAAAATGGCTCTTTATATAGAAACGCAATTTGTTACAAAATTTTATTATAAAATCATTTATTATGCGTGTGGAAATGTATAGAAAAAAAATTGCGGTGGAACAAGACTTGAACCCGCCGTCACGCGGTTACAAAACTGAAACGCCAACCACTACACCATCAAGTTCCCGTGCTAACAACTCCAAGTACCTACAGGGATATAAACGACGGGTCAATCTTTTCACGTGCTCTTCTCAAAAACGTTCAAGTTGTGCACATTACTGCTTGCATATTTTATTGTCTTAATGGTATACTAAAAATGGGTCAACTTTAAAAAATCAGTAATCAACTGAACGTCCGAGCCTCCCCTTGTAAGATGTATGTAAACATTGTTCCGAAGTGGTAGATTGTGAAAAAACACTATACATGCACTTTCCAGGGTATGTTGTACTATGTGTCCTTTGACACCATCCATGACATGATCCAAGTTCCTTTTTCATTATCATAACAGTTTAGACATAATAGTCTAGATAGTTGCAGCCTTTATTGGCCAAGCTACTCCACTCATGTGTTTAGTAGAAAGCAACGGTTGTCATAAGATTGACACAAATCTTTTGCCTTTGCTCTAAAGATACCAATGAGCTTTTCTTAAAAATCTTGAGTACTGCTATACAATCATGCAGTTAGTCGCAAATCTTTAAAATTGATATGACTTCGCTGAACTGAGTACAGTAGAAACTCGATTATACAGACTTCAGTCATCCCGATTCTCAATTATCCGGACGCACAGAGCCTAGCTTCTGGCTTTTTTTCTATTTAAAAGTTGTTTTTTTCTTTCAATTTTTCTGGGATTTGTTGTTTTTTCCTGATGGAAAAACAGATAATCGAACAATTATATTAGAATTTTTACTTATCCGAATGACCCCTGGTCCCAATTAATCCGTATTGTGAAATGTTCATGTGACCTGGAATTGTCATCGACCATCAAGTTTGCCCTCTTAGGGGCAATGTACATCCTTTGGAACAACCAAGTTAGAATTTTTAAGGTTCAAATCATGGTATGATTTGGTTTGGAAATTTTGTTGTTAATCTACATTTGTTAGCATTTGAGAACCTTACACAGGTGCCCTAATTATTTTAGGTTCCTTTTTGCCTTTACGGTTGTTGCAGGATTATTTTTCTTGGGCCTTTTGTGGGTACTCCTTTGAAAGACATTCAACACATTTTCGATGAAAAAAATGATAAAACTTTAAAAAATGGCAAATTGTTGTTCTCAATTTTGCTCGAAATTGAAGCACTCTAGGAAAAAAATGCAGTGGACAAAATCTATGTATTCTTTGACTAAGAATGCGATGCCGTTAAAAAAAATTAAAAAATATTTCTTTTTCGAATTTTCTCAACTTTTTTTTTTTAACTGGATACGTGTTTACCCTGTTTTAGGGGTCAAATATAAATTTTTTCATATAGGAGAGACATTTGTTCATGTGACATTTGAAAGTAGAGATTTCAAGCTATTAAATGCCCCCGCTGGCCTTTCTAAGTTGGGCCAATTTTTGGACCTAGCCGATGATTGAGTTCAGAAAGAAAGACCCATATATATTAGGGTGGTTCTTATTTAGGTCATGTAGGAATTTCGGTTTTGCCAGGAGCCCATTTGATTAAAAAAAAAACTGAAAGTTTTAAGACCAATAGGAACTTCCTATCTCTATTCTAACCATTCGCTGTATTGAGAAGAAGTTTCCCATTTAAAATACACGGGCAGCAATGGTACTTTTTGGTAAAAAAAAATTATATGGGACAGTCTACATCACTTCAACACTAATTGAACGGTGCATTATTTTGAATTTATTTAAATCATCAACACACAAAAAATCGAATGCCCCATTAATTTTTTTTTTACCTAAAATCTGTCGAACACTGTTAATTCCAAAAAATCAATTTTGAAATTTTTTATCAACAATTTATCGCAATGGTCAAATATATACATAAGAATTGAAAAAAAGCGTGCATTTTAAATGGGAAACTTCTCCTCGTTATGGCAACTGATTAGAATAGAGATAGGTAGTTCGTATTAGTCTTAAAATTTTCACTTTTTTTTTAATCAAATGCGCACCTGGCAAAACCAAAATTCCCACATGACCCAAATAAGAACCACCCTAATATATATAAAACTAACAAAATTATTGCAAATATGAAGGGCACTATAGTGTGTTGCTATTACTCACCTTTATAATTTCACGGTTATTATAACTTACAATAAATACAATATTATATCCATTAAATTCATCAGAATAATTTGATTGATTTTATAATAATAAAGAAATTGATAATATATACTATAACCTACTTATGTTACATGGTAATAGCGGTCTTTAATCATCCCATTGACAAAATGATAAATGTTCAAATTTCTTAGTCATTACGATAATGCAAATGTTTTTAAAAAGAAAATTATATGCAGAGACAACAAATTTGTATTTATCATTTTGGCAATAGGATGACCATATACATTTAAATACCTGCAAATATTTTAACATCAGTCTCATGTAGTTTTGTGTAATGTGCACCAGATCCCAATTTTTATATTTATCCCATTCAATTCGTAATTGAGATGTAATTGCATTGTCAGGAACACAAACACAGGCATCAACGTAAGTCTGAGCCCAGTTAAATACTAATCCTTCTCCGGAATAATTATTGTCTCTAAATTCTTTAAAGAACTCACATCCAGGATATGGAAGCGATATTATTGTAAAATCTGAATATCTATTCTCCTTATCGACTTTCTCAGAAGACGTAACACTGAAAGTCATCAAATTATAGTAGCAATACTTTACTCAAAATTATAACTTACTTCATCCCAAATTTAACTTTCTTTTTTTCCACCATAAAATCGATTATTGTTCCAACATTAAAGCGTTTCAACAATTTAATATCTTGACTACGTACACGATCAAACAGTTGCCAATCCGATTGTGAATTTGTTGTATCTTCATTAGAATCTACATTATTGCACGGTTCAGCAGCACTATCAGATCCATAGAAGAGGTAGTCTAAACCAGATCGACCATATATTTCTGGTCCACCTGACAGAGTCCCTGATCGGCAAATATACTTTCCTTTATACAAAATTACGGGAATAGGAAATCTTGCTCGGCACCTGAAAAATATTTTTTAAATGTATTAATCAGTCCTGTAACCTAGAAGTTTAAATTTAAAATACCTTGCCAAACGAGCCTTGCTAATTTGGTCACGTATACTTTGCGGATCATATAAACTTTCGTATATAGTATTAGTTGCACGTTGAGCACTTTGTGAATTAGAATTGCCAATGGTAGTTGTTTGATTGTGAGCATTTTCCCGTTCAAGGAACATTAACTGATTAGGATAATTCGAACTTAATTCACCATTATTATTACTAATGAGGAAGATGCTGTAATCAATTTGCATCAATTCGATGCATTTTTGAAGGATTTCATTGCCCTATAACAGAGAAGGGTAAATTTTGAATTTTTCTCAAAAAGAAATTATAAAGTGTGAACCTGAGTCATATGCGCAATTAATAATATATTTATTAAAAACCTACGATCATTATCACGTCCAGTGTGTGAGAGTTAGACTGTGCTTCATACATTTAAAAGGGTTACATGTGTTCATTAATTATTGAAAATTTATTTAGAGGAGCACTATAAGTTATGAATTTTTAAATAATAAATGTCAAATATTTAAACAGTAAATTATAATTCTTTAGTTAAATATAATAGTTAAAATGATAACATATTTCTTTAATTTTTGTGTGTGATCTTGTATAAACAAACAATCGCCCCTCCCTCTTGCACAAGCTTCTGGGGCCTGGTTACAATTACATCATCGTAATTATGTAATTTTAACCATCAAAGAAGCAATAAAAAATAGGTCCCTATCCATAATCTAATTTACCATTGCTCACCAACCCACATTACGAAAGCATTTAATTTCTATTTACCACCAATGAAACAGGGAATTGTAAATATAATAATTAAAAATCCCTTTCCAATAACAAGCAAGCAAAAACATCTGTCATTAAAAGCATAAAGTGAGGTTAAATTGCTGATCAATCAAATTCCCGGACCAACCAGCCAGACAACCCAGAAGTAGCAGCCCAGCAGACCAAGCCTCTAGGATTATTAGAATAACGACTCTTGACCATAGTTCCGATTCCCTTTCCGCCCCGATCTTATCCTTTCACCCCTCATCGTACTTTGTCCAAGACCTTGCTGTGCGTGTGCCTGGGGGTCTCATCCTGTTTCCACCCTCTTTACCGTACCTTGTCCGAGACCTTGCTGTGCGTGTGCCGGGGGGTCTCATCCTGCTACCACTCTCTCTACCATAGCAAGCAAGCCAATATAGTATACAAAAGAGCAAAAAAAGAACTTGGATATGATATAAATAAGGCTAAATGAGAGCAATGAATAGCACTCTGTATTGAATTAGAGGGAAACATCTGCGGGTCAGGATATAAAGTCGCGGTTAAATATCTAGAAGGACTCCACAAGACGTATACCACAACATACGACAATAGTAAATAGGAAATATAGATGGACTGATGTATCAGTGGAGGAAATTACACCTTTGACCATGGAGGAACTATGGAAAGCAGCTGACTCGATTAAAATGAAAAAGCCCTAGGATCAAACAAAACAAAGTAGTACCGGAAGCGGTTAAAATTATAGTAAATGAAATATCGCAAAAAAATTGGATGTATTCAACAGACTTCTGAAAGATTAGAGTTTTACCAGGATAGATATGGAAAAAAATCACCGTACGTACTAATCTTTAAAGGTAAGGATAAGGAAAATGGCTCTTTATATAGGCCTATTACGCCCTTACTCAGGGGCGGCATTCAAAAGTACAGATTTTTCCTTAAATACATAGTGACATTATTCCATCGTAATCTTTTGGTTATGTGTGCTGCTTAGTACCTTCTTTAAAATTATGTTTTCAAAATTTCATCTTCGTTCTCTTTCTATATCTTTAACTAATGGAGAGTGAAATTGATCATATATTAAATCAACAAGTCTTCCTTTAAATTTGCAGATTTTCAGAAGCGCATGTTTGTACATTTATTTTTTTAATAGGCTTCTCGAAGCTATCTATATCGTCGTTACGAATTTCAAAATAATTTAAATCCCACCGTAAATGGATGGGATTAAAAAAATAATTATTATAAAATAAAAAGAATTTCAGCTCGGTATCCAGAACCTTTGCAGGATATCCTTGTAAATAGAGGAGTCCGACAGTGAAGAAAATGAAGATGAGAGTTTGGAACAAGCTTGCTATTCATCATCGAATGAAGACAACAATAATTAATTTTTGATACTGTTTTTCAGTTACGGCTCGTGCCTTCAGAACGTGGGTCGGTCAAAGAATAGCTCTAGTCCTTCTTCTTCTTTGATTGACTTTTCATGTCCTCTCTTGAGAGTATAGTCTACTATTAGCTTTCGTGACTGAATTTAAATTAATTAATAAGTTAATTAGTTAATTGCTTTTACTTTTTTCTGTAATCCATTAAGTTTGCCGGCCATTACCGCTGCTCCATCATGTTTGACCCACTAATTTCCTTTCAATATTAAAATGACCGAAATTTTGGATCAGTACATTAAAAATATTACTTGCACTTCGACCTTCACTAACATTAAAAAACCGAGAAACCGTTCTAGTACTCGACCCTCGCAAACAAAACGAAAAATAACAGACATCTGAGAAAAGCAGCTGATATCCGTACTCTCGTCTATTTCCCACGAAAAACAAGAAGCGCTATTAATTTTGTCGTGAACTTTTTGAAATTAATCGTGAATTAAATTTTTTTTATTGACTCGATTCATTTATTTTAAATTGTCTTTGATAACCCTGTAAAAACAGATGATTCAGAGGGGTCTATAAATTTATTAAAATTTTGTTCCAACGTCGCAGCAAATTTAGCTAATTCTTTCAAGTTGCCCTGATTAGATGAATTCATTGTTTTGTCATCGCCCCGAAATGCCAATTCTTGTGTAGACAGAAAAACTACCATATTTATTAAATGCTTCAACATTTTTCGATTTTCAGGCACAGTTTCATTGTATTTATTTATAAATTTTTGATGAGCAGTGTCTAACGCATTTACAATATTCTGTTTACCGAACAGTTTAAATTTTAATGCTGAATGAGTGTGTTCTTTTGAAATCTCATGTTTAGCTAAAGCGCAATGAACTTCTTTTAATTTGTCATAACCTGTTGAATTAAAAGGAACTTTAATTTTCGAAAAAGTATACAATACCAGCAAAGTAGCTTATTACGAATCTCACTGCCAGTTAACCAGACGTATTTATCGTACCATGTTCTAGAAAAAGCCCAATTATGACCGGCTTTTACTTGCACTAGGTTAATCATTAATGGTCAATCCGCTAAATTTATTTAACAATAAATAATCAGTTAAATCGCCGTTTGTACTTACGGTGTCCATCGCGATAAAAATGTTTTATGCGCACCACCCCGACACTTCTACACAAAGATATTAAACGAACTAAATAAATTTTATACTAGGCTTACTACCTACCCCCTTATGTTAGCCCAATAATGCACTATAGGTGTATAGCCCAATAATCCACTATAAATATTAAACCACTTTTTTAATATATAAAAAACATCCATACTGTCCACGTATAAATTTATATATTATTGAAAGTAAAACAGTATAAACAATGTTTTAGTTAGGCAGGTATTTACTTTTAATTAAATATTTTCGTACCTATTCGATAATTCAAAATTACATAAGTGCAAATCGCATAATGTATTTATGCTCTAAACATGTAACATCTGAACTTACAGATTCATCTCTATAATTACATTAGAAATAGCAATATAGGTATATAATTACAGAAGACCTTTGCTGAAATAACATAAATCCTCTTACTTTTTCTAATAAGCTATAAGGTATAAAGATATAAGCAGGTATAATGAAGAAAATAGATATAAACTATTAATTGCACTTAATGAATAATGTTCTAACATTGTTATATCAATACCTAAAACTTAAAAAGTACATATGAACAACAAAAATTGGTAAGAATTATTTATTTTAGTTGATTATATGGCTTGCGTGCTCTTTCCTATCTTTCGCCCCACAGCTTGGCTGGTCGAGTTTGGTTATTATGAATATGAATCCCTGTAAATTGCAATTTTTTAATTCTATAGACATTTTTATATTCAATATTTTGTAAGCACAAAATACATAATGTATAGTTTATTTATACTTTAACATGTAATATCTGAATTAACAGATTCATCCTTATAATTACATTAGCAATATATTGTGGCATGGTGTAGTTTTAAAGAATTACAAGAATTTCCTTATTTTTAAACTGGAATACTTGACTTCTTATGTTACAAAATCAAAAAGCCATGAAAATATATAAAACCAGTTGAGAATGCGCAGAGCTAGCATTGCCATGACGAACAAAAACAACTGTATACTTAATAAACTAATTTATTTTCGAAAACTAAAATTCCTAAAATTTTTCGAATTTTTTTTTGTTGCTAAAAATGTTTAGTTTCCCGTAAATTTTTAAAAAATACAAAATTTTTCATTTTTCAAAAATTTACCGAAATTTTCGGTAGTCATTTTGACCACTTTCCCGAAGAGATACAAAAAAATGTATCAACCAAAAGTTTCTTAGAATTTGATGTACTATAAGATTCCAAAAAAGACTATAAGAAAAATTCAAAAAAGTCAACAGGGAAAAAGGCGACAGACCGACAGACAGACAGACTTCACGAATTCAGAGACGAACTTTTTGTTCGTCGATAATATCGACAAATACAAAGAAGTTCGACTCCTTTTATGCGTTTATTTCAACTGCTATAATTGCGGTCAGGCAGGTCATGGCCCTACTTGGTATGAAACAAGTTACGCTAACAGATACACGAAGTTCTGCGCTGTAACGACGTCTTCAACACAGATCGGAGGTGGTGGATTATCTCATGAGTCTCAAGGCAACTATCTGTACTACATCGGCTGGCCGACCCCAGTAACTTTTAAATGCGAATCTCGCTAAATAGTTATCGGGTATAAACACTACATTTTTACATTAAGCTTTAATGATTGTAATTTAATATTTAATCTTTCTTATTATTTAAAATATAAAATAAAGATAAAAATATTTATTTTACAGAAAATAATGATTTTTCTTCGTAGTATCATTTGGTACAGCCTGGCCGACCCTGACGAGCTGTCACTGCTGTTTTTGTTTATTCTATTTGAGTTATTACATACAAATAAAAATTGCTATGTATGTATGATTTTATTAGAAGTTTTGTATATTTCTGACATTAAACTCTAACATTCGGGCCGGCGGTGGACGAGTGGTGTTAGTGCATCACTCGTGTTCCAAGGGTCGTGGGTTCGAATCTCACTTGGGGCAGCGGGATTTTTCTAATTGGAAAATTCCGTCACCTCAACTATGGATGTGTGTATTCGTGTTGCATGTTAGATGGGGGACAGATGACCTTAGATGGTAGTGTAGGCGTCAAAAAAAAAAAAAAAAAAAACTCTAACATTATAAGATTGGTAATAAAATAAAAAATATTATCAACAATGCAGTTCAGTAAAATCTTTATTGTATTATTTAATAATGATGAAGTATTTGTCTCTCCGTCTAACTGTCGTAACGCTGCATGTGTTGGAGCAAGCAGCGTAAAGTCGCCTTCAGCGAAACAAAATCTTGTCTGCTGACATAACGACACCGTCTGCAGAAATTTTGTTAATGCTGATAAAAAATGCAATTTTTTTCTTGATCGTTTAGTGTAAGTTTCATCTTGGAATATAACTGCTATTTTTTTAGTGAATTTACGACAACTTGAGGAGTGAGGAGTGTGTGTATACCAACATATTAACATTATTGAGTTAATATTGGCTAATTGCACACAGAAAAGAATACCTTGATTCAAAATTTTATTGTGTTTAATAAACAAAGTTCTTGTAACAATTAATAATATAATACATTATAATGTCGGCAGTCATATAGATACAAATTAACAAATACATTATAATAGGTACTGTAGTGATAATTTATTCAGAATTCAGATTGTATGAATAAATATAAGTCATTAATTAAAATGTAAAAAGGATTAATCAATTTGATTTAAAAACAGCCATTAATGTCATACCATCTAATTAAAGTATTATCAACTTATGTAAATATTCAATTAAAAATAATGTAATGTTTCGTTGTTCGTAAGAAAAGGTTCCTTTATGAATATTCTTGTACCACATTCTTGTCTAAAGGCTTGTAGGAATCTAAAACAAATAAAATTTACAAACAAGTAAAATAAATATTTACGATTTATAAAAATGAATGACAAAATGTAAAAGATAACAAAATAAGATTACGAATATTGTTAGTTATTGAACGTTTTGTTGACAAAAAAATGTAATTAACTCCCAAGACAACATAATACACTCAGGAAATAATTGCATAAGAGTCATCTCCTACACAGAAAAAACAAAATAAAGATTAATAAATAAGATTTGTGATGTATAACGAAGGAGACATAATAAATTTCGTAACAAAAAATTTCCTTCCAGAAATCCAGATTTCTTAAAGAAATTTCACATCTTAATTTAAAGGATCGAGCACAAAACAAATGGAAAACGGGCTACAGTCAGATTGAGGTGAAAGCCAGGGTAGAAAGAACGAAAAAATTTAATTCGCTTGCAAAAGAATAATTCTTATAAGAATTTAAACATACTATCATGATTCAAGCAACAAGAGTTTGGATTATCTATAAATATATACAGGGTGTCCCAAAATGCTGTTTACACGCAAGATCTCCCTTATTTGAAAAGATAAAGAAATCAACCAAAAACTATTGCGAATGACTCAAAATGGACCTTCAAAAAACATCCTTAAATGCTGGTTACATAGCAACGTTTAAGAGATCATGCCAACTTGATTAATTTTTCAAATTGCACCCAAGGTTTTTTTTCACGGAAATGTATTCTTCACTTCATTCTGCATATGGTAGTATGCCTTACTTAATTATCTAATGTGCATTTAAGGGTTGAAAAAATATTTTTTATAAATTGTACACTTCATATTCACTAACTAAATTGTTATTCAAAAAATATTATGATTAGAGCCGTGTCTACAAGGGAACTCCTGAGGCACTTTAAAGCCCGTGTAGAGTCCACAGGAGGGCATTTTGAGCATTTGCTTTAAGTTTAAGATAAATTCAATTTATAACAAATATTTTTTAAAACCCCTAAATGCACATTAGACAATTAAGTAAGGCATACTACCATATGCAGAATAAAGTGAAGACTACATTTCTGTGAAAAATAAACAGAGAGTGCAATTGGAAAATTAATCAAGTTGGCATGATCTCTTAAACGTTGCACTATGTAACCAGCGTTTAAGGATGTTTTCTGAAGGTCCATTTTGAGGCATTCAAACAGCATGTAAACAGCATTTTGGGACACCCTGTATAACCAGATAAGTAATTTTTTTAATTTTAAAATTCATTCTTATATAAAAAAATATTAACTTTATTAATCTATAAAATCCTTTATAATACATAATGCTTGTGGTTAATACACCACGACCACAGTGCATGATGTATGAAAAAAATTGTAATTTGAATCTTACCAATTTCTAATTTTAACAATCCACTACTTGTACTAATAGGTACATACAGCTGAAGATGCAGATGTCCGCTTCGCATCCACAAGGCTCTGTTGTTTTGGTTTTTGTTGTTACTGCCTGACTTTTTCATTTTTTAACTGACTGTCATAATTAGACTTACATCTAGGCGCAACACATCGGCGAGGCATCTAAAAAATGTAAATATATAGTATGTATTATATCAGTAGCGTATTTAGGATTTTTTCGGGGGGAGCTACTCTATAAAAATTCCGAATCAAAATACTACTTAGATTTTCACATATCCTAGATTTTGATAATAAAGAAAAATCGGGAGGTCCAGCCCGTTAACCCCCCCCCTACGACGCCGCTGTATTATGTAATAATAATAAACGCCTTTATTAATTTTTTATATACAATGAAACACTGCTTTATTTTGCAAATAACTAAAATTTATATTAGTATAGTTTTCTGGCAAAGGGCTACTCTATTTAACCAGGAAACCATAAGAATAAATACTTACATATAAACATTAATATAAAATGAGGGATTTAAAAGTAGAAGGGTTTATGTGCATTTTTTGTAATTCTGAGATACTTAGCTTAAAAGTCAATTTCTAAATGTAAATTACAGTATTATCAAAGAGTATGCACAAATAAATATTTGTAAAAGACATGTGAAGGTTATGCCGTCATGTGTTTATATATAAGCAAGATAGGTTACTTACCTTTTTAGTTCGATAGAAATTCTCTCTTATAAAAAAACTAATGTAATATACTGTTATCATTACGCTTATAATGTAACTAATTATTACACACACTTATACATACAAAATAACTATGAACACCATTATTATGCATTACTAATAACATGGCATGTTGCAGTGAACATGTGACACTAGCGGCTAGTAGAATACCTTACCGGAAGCCTGACTGCCTACTATACCGACCAGGTTGAACCAAACGGTAAAATTTTAATTAACAATATTATTAATCAATTTATTAAATTCATAAATATATATATACTTAGAACTTTCATAAAAAACAACAGTAAAAGCCATTTTTATAGAAATAAATTTTAGGGCCGATCTATTCACCTCCTTGTAAATTTATCTGCTAGTTAATTGTCATGGATACCATTGTAATTGTAGGAACAATTGTAACTATAGCAACTAACTTCCAGATAAATTTAAAAGGAGGTGAATAGATCGGCCCTTAATGTAATGTATCATTTATAATGCGAAACATGGAAAATATGTTCAGCCAATATTGAACTAATGCAGATTGCCGTACAACGGCCGTCAATATTGAGCCAATATTGGCTACCGTTGTATACATATTTTCTGTGTGTTTCGCATTATAAATGATACATTACATTAAAATTTATTTCTATAAAAATGGCTTTTACTGTTGTTTTTTATGAAAGTTCTAAGTATATATATTTATGAATTTAATAAATTGATTAATAATATTGTAAATTAAAATTTTACCGTTTGGTTCAACCTGGTCGGTATAGTAAGCAGTCAGGCTTCCGGTAAGGTACTCTACTAGCCGCTAGCGTCACATGTTCACTGCAACATGACATATTATTAATAATGCATAATAATGGTGTTCGTTAGTTATTTTGTCTGTATAAGTGTGTGTAATAATTAGTTACATTATAAGCGTAATGATAACAGTATATTATATTAGTTTTTTTATAAGAGAGAATTTCTATTAAACTAAAAAGGTAAGTAACCTATCTTGCTTATATATAAACACATGACGGCATAACCTTCACGTGTCTTTTACAAATATTTATTTGTGTATACAATATTTATTGTGATATTACTGTAATTTACATTTAGAAATTGACTTTTAAGCTAAGTATCTCAGAATTACTAAAAATGCACATAAACCCTTTTACTTCTAAATCCCTCATTTTATATTAATGTTTATATGTAAGTATTTATTCTTATGGTTTCCTGGTTAAATAGAGTAGCCCTTTGCCAGAAAACTATACTAATATAAATTTTAGTTGTTTGCAAAATAAAGCAGTGTTTCTTTGTATATAAAAATTAATAAAGGCGTTTATTATTATTACATAATACAGTGGCGTCGTAGGGAGGGGGTTAACGGGCTGGACCTCCCGATTCTTTTTTATTATCAAAATCTAGGATATGTGAAAATCTATAGTGTATTCAAGTTCAAGCTAGAGTAAAATATGCAACCCAAATAACAAATTTCTTTAGTAACTGGATAAATAAAACAAAATTAAAGAAATATAGATCAAAGAGTGCTGGGTTTTTGACTCTTATGTCATAAAATTGTTTGTGGTTAAGGAAATTTGTCAAACTTTATTTGTCAGATTTTATGATTTAATAACTAAATGTCAAACATAAAACATAAGAAGCAAATGCCTCTTTGATTTCACTTCAATTTTATTTAATTTTATTTATCCCGTTACTAAAGAAATCTGTTATTTGGGTTGCATATTTTACTCTATCTTGAATTTGAATACACTTTAAGTAGTATTTTGATTCGGAATTTTTATAGAGTAGCTACCCCCGAAAAAATCCTAAATACGCTACTGACATAATACATACTATATATTTACATTTTTTAGATGCCTCGCCGATGTGTTGCGCCTAGATGTAAGTCTAATTATGACAGTCAGTTAAAAAATGAAAAAGTCAGGCAGTAACAACAAAAACCAAAACAACAGAGCCTTGTGGATGCGAAGCGGACATCTGCATCTTCAGCTGTATGTACCTATTAGTACAAGTAGTGGATTGTTAAAATTAGAAATTGGTAAGATTCAAATTACAATTTTTTTCATACATCATGCACTGTGGTCGTGGTGTATTAACCACAAGCATTATGTATTATAAAGGATTTTATAGATTAATAAAGTTAATATTTTTTTATATAAGAATGAATTTTAAAATAAAAAAAATCACTTCTCTGGTTATACAGGGTGTCCCAAACTGCTGTTTACACGCAATATCTTCCTTATTTGATAAGATAAAGAAATCAACTAAAAACTATTGTGAATGCCTCAAAATGGACCTTCAGAAAACATCCTTAAACGCTGGTTACATAGTGCAACGTTTAAGAGATCATGCCAACTTGATTAATTTTTCAAATTGCACTCTCTGTTTATTTTTCACAGAAATGTATTCTTCACTTTATTCTGCATATGGTAGTATGCCTTACTTAATTGTCTAATGTGCATTTAGGGGTTTTAAAAAATATTTGTTATAAATTGAATTTATCTTAAACTTAAAGCAAATGCTCAAAATGCCCTCCGGTGGACTCTACACGGGCTTTAAAGTGCCTCAGGAGTTCCTTTGTAGACACGGCTCTAATCATAATATTTTTTGAATAAATAATTTAGTTAGTGAATATGAAGTGTATACAATTTATAAAAAATATTTTTTCAACCCTTAAATGCACATTAGATAATTAAGTAAGGCATACTACCATATGCAGAATGAAGTGAAAAATACATTTCCGTGAAAAAAAACATAGGGTGCAATTTGAAAAATTAATCAAGTTTAATGATCTCTTAAACGTTGCTATGCAACCAGCGCTTAAGGATGTTTTTTTGAAGGTCCATTTTGAGTCATTCACAATAGTTTTTGGTTGATTTCTTTATCTTTTCAAATAAGGGAGATCTTGTGTGTAAACAGCATTTTGGGACACCCTGTATATATTTATAGATAATCCAAACTCTTGTTGCTTGAATCATGATAGTATGTTTAAATTCTTATAAGAATTATTATTTTGCAAGCGAATTAACTTTTTTCGTTCTTCCTACCCTGGCTTTCACCTCAATCTAACTGTCCCCGTTTCCCATTTGCTTTGTGCTCGATCCTTTAAATTAAGATGTGAAATTTCTTTAAGAAATCTGGATTTCTGGAAGGAAATTTTTTGTTATAAAATTTATTATGTCTCCTTCGTTATACATCACAAATCTTATTTATTAATCTTTATTTTGTTTTTTCCGTGTAGAAGATGATTCTTATGTAATTATTTCCTGAGTGTATTATGTTGTTTTGGGAGTTAATTACATTTTTTTTTCAAAATGTTCAATAACTAACAATATTCGTAATCTTATTTTGTTATCTTTTACATTTTGTCATTCATTTTTATAAATCGTAAATATTTATTTTACTTGTTTGTAAATTTTATTTGTTTTAGATTCCTACAAGCCTTTAGACAAGAATGTGGTACAAGAATATTCATAAAGGAACCTTTTCTTACGAACAACGAAACATTACATTATTTTTAATTGAATATTTACATAAGTTGATAATACTTTAATTAGATGGTATGACATTAATGGCTGTTTTTAAATCAAATTGATTAATCCTTTTTACATTTTAATTAATGACTTATATTTATTCATACAATCTGAATTCTGAATAAATTATCACTACAGTACCTATTATAATGTATTTGTTAATTTGTATCTATATGACTGCCGACATTATAATGTATTATATTATTAATTGTTACAAGAACTTTGTTTATTAAACACAATAAAATTTTGAATCAAGGTATTCTTTTCTGTGTGCAATTAACCAATATTAACTCAATAATGTTAATATGTTGGTATAACGGGTGTCATACTGGCACAGTATGGATGGATATCGTTGGATATGGTTGCACACCGGTGCATAATAATCATCGTTATTATATTTTTTAATTATATTATATTATACACTGAGAAAAATGGTTCATAAAAGTTATGTCCCCATCGTCATATTAGCGCTCTTGATCTACAATTTTTAAACCAAAAGAGTTTTAGAACTATGTTTCTCAGTGTACAATATAATTAAAAAATATAATAATGATCATTATTATACACCGGTATGCTACCGATATACAGCCAATGTTGTGCCAGTATGAAACCAGAGTTATACCAACATATCAACAACATTGGGCCAATCTTGGTTAGGTAAAATGGTCCAAGTACTTGCCAGTGTTATCATTTCAACACTGGCCCAATATTGGCTGCCAATATCGGCTATGTAAAATGGCCCAAGTACTTACCGGTGTTATCATTTCTGCACTGTCCCAATATTGGTTGCCAAGATTGGTAATAACGGTGCCAATATTGACCCAATATTGGTCCGTTTGTTCAACATCGGCAAATTCTATATGGGCAACTGTTACAATTGTTAAATTTATTTTTGTAACTTAAAATCTCCAAGAGTAATATTTTTATTGTTATATTTTTCTAGTT
Organism: Agrypnus murinus; assembly: GCA_929113105.1. Lineage (NCBI taxonomy): Eukaryota > Metazoa > Arthropoda > Insecta > Coleoptera > Elateridae > Agrypnus > Agrypnus murinus. Next base: position 76,412,687 of record OV816023.1, on the reverse strand, counting down.
ACTAACTATTTTTAATTGTTTCTATTTGGATGGAGCATTGAAGTCAGTAACCATGATGATTTATTTTTTAACCTATTTTTCAAATTATTTAATTGATCTCTGGGGTTTATAACTATTGTGTGGCAAAAGTTATTCTTGTCACTTATTTGAATGACGTATACAGTGAGAGTGTAAAGTCTGGAACTTTTAACAAATGTTTTTTAAAAAAATAAATAAGAGTTATAAGGTCAGCGAAGTAGGGTCTTTACAGGCGAAGTTTTTTAAATAGTAACCTTAGCTTTATTAATTAATTTGCACAGCACATGAAATTATAAAACCAAATATCGCCAAATATACTGAAAAACCATGACATTGTATTCGGAAATTTTCAAATAAAACCACTGTATACCTTTACATATTGTGCTAAAACAAACAAAGTTGTGATCATACCACAATGCTTGTCCTGTTCTTTGACAATGGTGCAGATATGTTACCAAATATTGGGGTATATCTTACACCGAAACTGCCTAAATTAATGACAACGATATATATTAAAAGTCTAACATTTGTGATATATGAATATAAGTATTAATCATATTCGTAATTTGCCATATCCCTGAAATCACCAGACCTACCGGATAGGAATCAAAAATGAATGTCTGCCGTGCGTGTGGAAAAGCCAGGCACAAATCCCTCCTAAACAATAGTTCTGTACATGTATGAGCCGCACAATGGATTTATGCAATAAATCAATTTGAAATAATTTTTAAATTAATTAGTAGATCTTATTACCATTTGTGAACAATTTTATGTTTTACGCCTTTATTGTTGTTACGTACAATGCTTGATGCAGTATATTGTTAATAACTACAGTAATAATGTATATAACAAAATCCTTGCTACTCTATTCGTTTACGACTAATTTACGATAAATTATGCACTATACATTTTCCAACTCTATTCATTTTCAAGTGATTTAGACTGGCCGCTGATCCAATCTCAATTGGAAGTTAGCATAGCATTCGGTTAATTAAAATAAACATAACCCGACAATTCCTAACTTCCATGGAACCATTACTTCGATTATTTTAAAAAAAATTAAGTGCGATAAATTTTTACTTTTTACCATATATTTACGATAAATTAAGAAAGTTTTTGTTTTTAATTTGAAGCATGTTGCTGTGCTAACTTCCAGGACGTCCTGTGATTATCGCGCGATAAATTTTGGTACATTTCGATATTAACGATTTTTGATATATATTAGAGGGTGGTGTTGCTATTAAAGGTGCAGTGCAATAATCGTGATTAGGAGCGTTGTAGAGCCTGTAATTATCCTACAAGAAACTTCGACATATCTCAAAATTTACGGTTTTTGACATGTCTTCGGTGGTGCTTTTGCTACAAGGGGTGCAGTCTAAAAATTGGATGATTAGGTTGTAGAGCCTACAAATAGCCTGTAATTATCGCGCAAGAAATTTTGATATGTGTCGATATTAACGATTTTTGATATGTCTTCAAGGGTGGTATTGCTATTAGGGTGCAGCCTAAAAATCGTGATTAGGCGCATTGAAGAGCCCATAATTCATTCATAAGTATAACGCAAAGTTAGAGAAAATAAAATTATTTTTCGAATTTTCAAAATTTTTGAATAGCGATTAACTTCGAAAGGGTAGTTCCGATGCAAATGAGATTTGTATATTCGAAGAGCCCATAAATCTGAGACCAAGTAGGTATGTCTAACTATCTTAAGAAAAAAGTGGGCACTAGCTTAACGTTAAGTTAGCACCCCCACACCTGAATTTGGTTTTTCTCGGAATTGGGAAGAGCCCAAAAATTATTTTTGGGGGGGGTTCGAGAGCCCATAAAAAGCCCGTAATTATCACGTAAGTTTAAAAAAAAAATCTTGTAGTGGGGGTGCCAGCTTAACATACCTAGTGGTTAGTAGTCTGCATTAAAAGGACTCCTTAGGAGAGATGGACACCAAGGGGTGAGTACAATAATAGCTCTGATACTAGTCTGAAGAGCTAGTAAAGGATCTGAGGAAGAGAATCTGAACTTATGGGATGTGTAAAACCAACAAGAATCAAAACAACTCCAATCAAAAATGCTCCGTGGTATTTACTCATTGGTATTACCCAAATTATACTCTTCATGAGGGCCTGGCATCCCATTCGTAGATGATGAAATTTGCAGATTTGGAAAAACTATCATGAGCTGTAAGATCACAACAATGTATTGATCGAGGGGTCAACCACTCTTACAAAAAATGTACATGTATTGCCGAAATCCAAGATTTCCTCGCAATCTCTATGATTTTCGTGGATTGCCTTCGCAATCTCTGATTTCCAAGGATTGCGTTCACAATCTCTATGATTTCCAAGGATTGCTTTCGCAATGCCTATGATTTCCGAGGATTGCAGGATGATTTCTAGAGTGCGATTGCTTCTTCATTAAAGTGCTAATGTTTGAAAAGCGATTTTCAATGTGATTGCTAAAGATTAGAACAAAATCGATAGTATGTATTTGGACTCGTTGTTTTTTACAAGAACAGTACTATTAATTAAAATGTGTTTGTTACTTTACAAATAAAATGCTTCATTTAGGAACTATATACGATTACTAATTTTAACGTTACATAAGTATAAAAAGATTTTTAGAATTTTAACTAGTTTTTACTTCTTCTAAGACTTCTATACTCTTTTTCAAAATTCATTTTGCCACGGCTTTTTAAACGAAATGGACTATTGCCTATTACTACATACATATATATTCTCCAAAATAAAACAATTTTGAGAACCAAAAAATTTTTTTCATTAAAGAATTCCCTATTGTTCTGTTAACCGTCTTTTCGATTATCCTTCAATGCTTGACGGATCATCGAGTCCTACTGTAATTCGATAGGCCCACAAAAGAAAAATCTATTTTTACAATCTGCACATCCTCTTCTTTTGGCCAAATATTAATACTCGTCTAGCTTAGATTTAAAGATTTTTTTTTAAATGTTTGATCATCTAAAACTTGCACTATGCGCCCGATGTACTATGTGTCACATGCACTGTCTGCGATAAAGTTGGATCCATATGGTAAAGTTTTTAATATTCTGACTGGAAAAAGACAAAAAGACAGACAAAAGACAAGTATCTAGATACTTTTATGGTACCTAGATACATATCTAGATACTTTTAAAATTTTGTAACTGTATTTGGATCTAGGTACATTTTCTGTAGTATCTGTGTATGAGTATTCTGCAGATTCTATTTTCATATTTTTATAATTTTATAATACAAAAACTACCATAAATGATGTGTGGAATTTTAAGTTTGATAATTTAATAATAATAACTACTACCCATTACCTAGCGAACCAGGCCCCAGAAGCTATGAAGCTTGTGCGGGAGGGAGGGGCGATTATTACTATTATGCAGGCTCAACGTGCGCCTGCAGGACTTGACAGATGGCATAAGCACAAATCCCACATTTGTGTTACAGCTAAGGGAAACTGCAGCAAACCTGAACCAGATCTGCCGGTACCGGCAGTTGAACCCGGGCCGCTTGGGTGAAAGACTTGCACGCAGGTTCCTACACTACCAAGGCTTTAAACCGACAACATAATAAAAAAAAATTTTATTATATAATTTTTTTAAAATCTACCAGATGATAGTCATCTCGTTAAACAATTAGAGTCACTACATCTAATCAGCCATGCCAAGTTGACGTATCAGTGTACCGCAAGCGACACTATATGGCAAAGGAAGTGTGAAATCTAATAATTCCTAAATTAAAATCGCATCTTGCTTATTTGGCATATTACAATTTGGGGTTGTCACGATGAAAACTATGTAGAAAAGTCTTTTAAACTAAACGTGGGTATACTTAAATTCAATGGGGATAATAATAATTAACCATTTCGGACTTTTCTCGCCCCAAAATGGCGTCGTTTGTGGTACTCTGATCAGCCAGCATGTCCCGGCTGACTAGATGTAGTGAATCTATAAACAATGGATATTATTACAAAATGATGATATTGTAACAAGAGAGAAAAAGAAAGAACCTCTTCTCGAACAACAAATGGAATATTCTACAGCAATCAAGAGGATTACTCATCGCACGAAGCCGGTGAAAGAGACGCGGTTATTCTAGAAATATATAGTAGTTTCTAGCGGGTTCTAGAAGATTTACATGGGGGTATATAACCGACTTCGCTGATAAAAAGAGGCAGTCAACAGCGAGTAATTAGATGGGTATCACGAAATAAATAGTAAATGTAAAGATAAATGTTGTATTAGAAATTCCGAGAGAAATTCATTATAGTTTTAGTGGTTTATAACCATAGCGTTACTTTATAGTGTATTCATTAGTGTTTGTAAATAAATATTTCTTATTAATAGACGATTTAAACAGCACTTTTGTTATTATTTTAAAAAGAACGTTACAGTGGTGTCAGGTGTCGGGTTTTAAAATAAATAAAATCGTGTAATAAACAAAGTGCTGTGAGAATAAACTGTTAGTGTTAAAAACAATTACAACTAATAATTAAAATGGCGATGAAATTGTTAAAAGATCTGAAGGTAATAGACTTAAAACGTGAACTGGAAGAACGGGATTTGGATACAACGGGCCTTAAAAGTGTGTTAATAAATAGGCTAAGAGAATGGCTTTTGGAACAGAAGGAAGATCCTGAAAATTACCTCTTCGAAATACCTGGATCCGCAATTGATACTAGTTTGTTGTTAAGTAAAATGGAAGATAATTCTAGAAAGTCCGAAGAAAATTCTAGAATGTTAAAAGAAGAACTACTGGAAAAGTCCGAAGAGAATTCTAGAATGTTAAAAGAAGAACTACTAGAAAAGTCGGAAGAGAATTCTAGAATGTTAAAAGAAGAATTACTGGAAAATTCTAGAAAGGCCGAAGAAAATGTTAGAATGCTAAAGGAAGAAATACTGGAGAATTCCAGGAAATCCGAAGAAAACTCAAGAAGGCTTAAAGAAGAATTACTAGAAAAGTCTGAAGAAACTTCTAGAAGGCTTAAAGCCTTCAATGAGCATTTTCGAGGAAATTTACAGCATTATAAGAGTTTTTCGAGTCGCTGAGTTCAAATTTGATGTCAAGATAAAATTTGGACAGTTAACAGCTGTCAATATAACTGTCAATTGCATGAAAAAGAAATAGATTCAAGGAAATTATTGGTTTTTTAAAGACACCAACCAATAAAATTAAATAAAATACCTATCTTTTAAAACTTCTAACAGTTTTAGGCACGTATAGGCACGGTTTAAATTAAAAAAATATATTTTTGCATCATTCTCTAACGTTGTAGGGTGTGCGCGAAAAAGATTTTGTTTTAACGGTCACCCTAATATTCATACATCTCTTGTAGATATAATAGATATTTATTGCATGCTAATGCAATAATAATTTATAACACTAGTTCGCTAAACGTTAACTTTTTACACAAAAATCAGTGTAAAAAGTGGTCATTTTTTGTATGATCGTAGATAAAATTTTAAAATGTACTCTGATTAAGAAAAGTGACTTAAGTGACTTTTTTGTTTAAAAAAGTGACTTATAGTGACTAGAAGTTTAAAAAGTGACTTTAAGTGACTCAGTGGCAACCCTGACATAGACAAATATGTAATATTTTTGTCCACGAGTACATACCATGCAAACTGGTGCACAAGGATAATCAATTCTGAGATGTAACTGGTTGCCCGCAATTATATTTATATATTCATTCAAACAGAAAAACAAATTTGCCTTTCTGGTAAGGGTTAAGTGCACTTATCATATCTAACAGACTCGTCATACACACCGGACTTATAGTTTTCTCCATATTGACAACATCAATAACGTTAAATTGCTATATGTATATATATCGCTTTATTTAAAACACTAAATTTCTACCATGTTTGCAAATTCGATCAGTGTGGTGTAGTCCGAAACAATCCTAGTGCGTCATAACCTCAAAAAATTTTATTTAGCATTTTATTAAAATTATCTTTTAGAAAATCAATTCTGCATTGAAATATATTAGAACAATCTTAACATGAAAATTAACAATTCTGACTAACTACACAAATTGATTAAAAAAATGCTTGACTGACTGTTACGGTTATGACAATCTGTTGCGTAGAATTTCAACTTAGTTACTTTTTGAACAACACAAACACTTGTTTTATATAATTGAGATTAACTAAATGTATATATTCGAGATTCTTATTCATCTATGTAGGTACTATAAATTCTCGTTAGATTTTTCATCATGAGAAATTTTTCGAAAACACGAGTCAAAGCAAGACATATAAATATATATGTTATAGAAATCTTAAAGTCTAAAAAGAATTATTAATTTATGTTATACCTAAACTGAGAAACAATTCAAAAATTAAGCATCAAAGCATAATAATAAAACAGTGAGTGCAATTTGATCAGGTTCACCTCTTATAAAACTAGTGATTGAAATAACTTACCACAAGGTCTCCTTCTCTGGCACGATACGTATTTTTTGAGAAATAACTTATTAAGTTTCGAATATCTTGTAGAGAAATTGCTACCGTATTTTGGATATTCGTATTATCACACATGGCATGTCCTCATTAACCTTACATATGCCTTTTGAAAATACATAAGTTTAATTGCACATTTTAAAATTAAACGTGTATGAAACAAAGCGTTATTTAAAAAACGATAAAAAGAGTTTAATTATCGATAATACAACGCACATACATATCTGAACACTTTCCAAATTCACTACCTTTTTAGAAATTCGCACTTAACACGTCAAAGAAATAAACACAAATACCGACATTGTTTTGTATAAATAACAAATGTGTGTGCGACGTTCACAATCGCCATCTATTGTAAAGAAAGTTAACGGTGATAAAATAGAAAACTGCGGTGACAGAAATCTACTAACAATCCATTAATTTTATTTTCTGAAATGTAATAATTAAAATTACATAAATTATATATTAAAAATATTTAAATAATTATTAATACATGCAACAATCGTAACAATTTAATTTTAAAGATTTAATTATGAAAAATAAACAGTTTCAGTCTGAGAACAGTGAAAACTAGTCGTTAATTTATTTAATTACATTTTATTTACAGAATAAAATTATCGATAAGAATTTTATGCAGAAATAAGTGAGGCGCCTCTTGCAAAAACAACCATAGTCCAATTTGTACAATTAGTCCAAGTGTACTATTTCTAAAAAAAATATTTTTCTCAACCCCTAAATGCACATTAGATAATAATTAAGTACGGCATACTACCGTATATGCAGAATGAAGTAGTGAAGAATACCTACATGTCCGTGAAAAAAAAACAAAGGGCGCAATTTGAAAAATTAATCAACTTGGCGTTTAAGAATGTTTTCTGAAGCGCCATTTTGACTCATTCACAACAGTTTTTGGTTGATTTCTAAATCTTTTCAAATAAGGGAGATGTTGCGTGTAAACACCATTTTGGGACACCCCGTATATATAATTAGTATACGAGCCCCTTCCCAACTCAGCTGACCCAACGTTGAATTTTTTCAAAAGTTCGTTTTTTGTTCATTCACGACAGTTTTTGGTTAATTTCTTTATCTTTTCAAATAAGGGAGATATTGCATGTAAACACCATTTTGGGACACTCCGTATATATATAATTAGTATACGAGCCCCTTCCCAATTCAGCTGACCCAACGTTGAATTTTTCAAAAGTTCGTTTTTTGGGGGCAAAAATAAAAGTACTACGTAAACTTTAATTTTTTTAATTCTTGTAACAACATTTTTAGAATCTCCTAGCTACAAGAAATACCTGTTATCGCTAAAATCGATAATTAAAACAAAATAAAAACAAGAGAAATGTGAAAAAATACGCAAGATCTACACAGAAACAATTTGAAAGTTTACCACTGAGTACCATCTTTATTCTTTATGACGTCCAAAATTCTTTGAGGCATAGATTTAACGAAGCCTTGACAAAATTTCGGTGTAAAGAAATCGCATATTCCTTGAAGCCTTTGCTTCAGTTTCAGGATTTTCTGACGGGATGTTTCTAGAGCACCTTTTTCATCTCGCTTCACAAAGTTTTGATTGGACTATTACAAACCCATCCCAAAAGCGGTATACCGTAGTCTTCCATCCATTTCAAACTCTTTTTCGAGGTATGGCATGCTACGTCGTCCCGCTGGAAGACAAAATGTTGCCCTGATGTCAGATATTATTACATGACCGGTACAAAAGATTCTTCTAAAATGTCCAAATATTAATTTGTATCCACAGTTCCTTTAATAAAATTAAGTTTTCCTACACCTTTAGATGACGTGATGCTGCCCCAGATCGAATGACCGATTCAGGAGATTTTACCTTTCTTTTAAGACAATCATAATGAACCCCTCATGTTTCCGCACAATAACAAAACTCTTACTGTCTCCAACTTACTCTTCAAATCTGGACTCATCGCTCCATTGTATTGCAGGTCAATGCTGTAGAATCCAATCCTTATATTCTTTTCCCTATTTTAATCTATTTTTCCTTTGCCGAGACATCAAAAGTGGCTTTTGCTTAGCCTGAAACGAAATTGCGAATTTTAAGAACAGTTTTTATTGACTCTTGATTATTTTTCTAACCAAGAAACTTACTTTTGAAGTACCAAATCCCATTTTGTGGGGCTCTATGTGACATGTGGATCTGGAAATTCGTTAATTCGTCTTCCAACATCAGCACTCACCAGAACACTTAACTCAAGATAATTTGCCCGCAGATTAATTTCAATAATTCTTCTCAATGCCCTTCTATCGGTTTCAGTAAACTTGCTTTTTCCTATATTTCGCGGTTTTGTGGCGATTGAACCTGTAGGTTTATGTCGTTTAACTATATCGCGATAACTGTAATAAATCTGAAATTTCTGAATTTGATTTTCAGGAGTTAAAAAAAGTCTAACAATAATTGAACAAATATTTTCATCGATATTCTTTTCTCTGCTCATTTTAAAGCGCACAAATAGCAAATATGTTCAAAATGTATAAAATGCATTTGACACTAATTGACAATTGATACGACGTCATTTTTCCAAAGCCACTTGCGGTTTTAAGGTAATTGTAGTAAAATAAAAATGGGTTGATGTACGAGAGAAAAACGCCATAATTTGGAGTGTTTCTGATTTTATTGGAAATTTTTTTTAAACAATCCATAAAGTTGGTTATTTCTATTAAATATTATTGAAAATGCCATGTTAATTAATTTGAGGACTAATACACGCATGTAGTACCTATTATTTTATGATGGTGCCCAAAAAATTATGATTTCAATAGGTTGGCGAACTGACATGGGAGAGGCTCGTATACCTAAAAAAAAATTAAATACATACATATAATTATTAATATCAGGCGTGAATTCACGGGGGGGGATGGAGGAAATTCCTCCCCAAAATTTTTTAAATAATCCGACTTCGTCTTACGCCACAGTAACACGAGTGTGTAATTGGCGTTTTTTCATGTGTTACACAGCTAGGAAAAATATTTAATCTAGAATATGATTTGAGATTGAGATGTGCTGGATTGTCAAAAGTGGACAATGTTCACAGTTTGTGGAAAACAGATATTAGTTGTAAAAATTAAGAAATACGTATAATTAAATCTAATAATCATTTACTGTCTCCAGCCTTGCTTTGTGGAACTCCATAATCATGAAATATAATATAAATACAAAGATTAGTTAAAGTTTCACAAGTTTTATTAATATCTTAACCTGACAATATTGTTTCGACACTTTATGTCATTATCAAAGGTAGATAAGATTGATAAACAAACACGTTGCTAAGGATAAATACATACAGAAAATAGGTAACTATATAGTCTCGCCAACAAATGAAGGATTTAACATTACCGATATCACGAGGGCAGAATTGTAAAAAGCATCTCAAATCACGCAGTGTTCACGTCATGATCACGTGGTCGACTCGGGAAATGTATCTGATAACAGAAACAACTGATAAACTGGAATGATGCAGTAGCGTCACAAAATGTCCTTTACGAAGGCTAACATTGATGCTTAATGTTGTATTCGATTATAATCGAATACACGTACAAAATTGGGAAAATGAAATTAATTTATACTATAAGAACAATTATTATTAACGTCCAAGTTTAATTATTTCATTCCACCTATAAAATACTATTTGACTCACAGTTAGGCATATTTTTGTTTTCCATGTAACATGTATGCAAGTAAACGGCAAAAAATATAAATTAAATTAAACATATGAAAGCAGAAATATTGTTATAAACAAAAATTCTTAAGAACTACTATAATACTTAAGTAATTCCTTTACAACAGTAACAAATTGTTTATACATTAATTGTTTTATTGAAATTGGTAAATTATTATACAGTACGATTCCTAATATATAAAAAGGAATATCATTTAGTATCAGTTTTATGCACTTAAAAATGTAAATTAACACCAGTTATGATTTGTGTAGTTATGATTATTGATTTGAAACGAGAAACATTCTTTTTCACAAATTGTAAATCTTCAAAATTGGTTATTAGTTATTTGAAAATGCTGATTTAGAAGAAGTTATATCTCGGTAGCTCATATTGAACATATAACGAACAACCTATTTTTATTATTATTATGTATTATTATAACATATGTTCCAATATGATTTCATTATTAAGCGTCTATCACTAATGTGTGTATTATTTATATGTCGACATTAATTTTTCATAATTTACAGATTAACATTGTTTTTATTCACATAGTAACAAATATTTAAGTTCAAGTAATTATAATACAAGTGATTGTATTATAATATTTCCTTTCTAATAATAAATTGATCTGATTATTGATTATTGATTGATTCCCTATTTTTTACTTTTAACGATTTATAGTTAAGATTTTTGCAATTACTTTTCTTTAAATGTATTTATTACCCTATGCCATTTAAAACGTAATGAGATTTTTAATTATAAATCGTTATTAAGGTTGAATAGATACTTCAACGATGATAAATTTACATAATGTTAAAAAGTAGTATCCGAACGTACGCTACTGACTTTTTTAAAACGTCTCTAGTAACACAATACCCTGCTGCCATTCTTAGCTTATTGTAATGTTCTCACAGCTGATGTGCACGTGTTCATTTAAATCCTTCATTTGTTAGCGAGACTATAGATACAATACATACAAAAACTAAATATCTAACACTTCTAATAAAGGAGAATTACTAAGCTCAGTTTGTTCATTCATTAAAGGTACTGTGCGTTTATGTCTGTATATTCCAAAAGCTTCTAAAATGTCTAATTTGTGTTTGTTGTTGCAAAAATGTCGCGTTCAAATCCCGTTGATGAGTTTTAAGGGAATTTAATAATCTTTCGTTTAACTATGTGTTCGTACCGTTCAATTTGTCTATTGTGAAATAACAAATTAATAATTTAAAGCGCCGTTTCGTTTTTCGAATTGATCGAAATAAATACAGTTGGAATTTTGGTTGGATGATAAAATGTGGTTAAGGTATTTACTTTTTGTTTATATTGTAATGGTAGATTAAATTTTTTTTTAATTAATTGGGATCCCGAAATTTTTCACTTAGTTTTTTTTGAACAATAATTTTAAATTTGATAGTTTTATATTTTGATATTATAAATAGTTTTATTAATGTAACTATATTTTGATGGTTTTATACCTTGAATTTCTAAATCTTTATTAATGTGTAATATTCTTGGATGTATTTTGTATTTTGAATTTGCTAATTTTTAAAGTGTAATTATTTTGACTTATATGTATGTGCCATTTTTTTTTGTTTCAATATACAGATTTCAGAATTGATTGATTACTTGACATGGTTGGGTTAAACGGACTGCTGATGTTTTTTTGTTCTCTTTGGCTAATTAAGACCTTTTATTGTTTGACTAATGTTTTAAATAAATTAACTTCAAAATTCAAGGAGGTTAGTTCCTTAGCTGATAATCTTCGCCTTTTCTAAATTTATGTTTTATTATAAAAAACATCTTCAGCTTTGGTGGCGCCCAAACATATTATTATTTATTCCTGAATCCATTATTATATCAGAAGCTTTTAAGGTTAACACCTGCGACCTGAAAACTTAAAATTTGTAAGAAAGAGCTAAATCTCAAGCCGTGGTAATTTTTGAGCATCTCTTGTTTAACGTAAGTATGATTTTTATTGTTATTTTACCGTGGAGAAAAATGTATGTTTCACAACAAACACAAATTAGACATTTTAGAAGCTTTTGAAATATACAGACATAAACGCACAGTACCTTTAATGAATGAACAAACTGAGCTTAGTAATTCTCCTTTATTAGAAGTGTTAGATATTTAGTTTTTGTATGTATTGTATCTAGTTACCTATTTTCTGTATGTATTTATCCTTAGCAACGTGTTTGTTTATCAATCTTATCTACCTTTGATAATGACATAAAGTGTCGAAACAATATTGTCAGGTTAAGATATTAATAAAACTTGTGAAACTTTAACTAATCTTTGTATTTATATTATATTTCATGATTATGGAGTTCCACAAAGTAAGGCTGGAGACAGTAAATGATTATTAGATTTAATTATACGTATTTCTTAATTTTTACAACTAATATCTGTTTTCCACAAACTGTGAACATTGTCCACTTTTGACAATCCAGCACATCTCATGTATTTATATTATATTTCATAATAATCATATAATTATAAAATTAATACTGAAATTTGAACAATTATTTATGTTAATAACAGTAGTTTTGTTAGTGTTTTCAATTTTGTTAAATTTCATAGACACATTTTTAAATGTATTTTGGACGTCGTCTCGTTTCCTGCTGCTTTTTTCTTAATGTAAGTAAATCATAACAATTTTACAAATATATACCTAATGCTTCATTTGAATGTAATTTAAAATAATAAATTCGCAAAACATTTTTAAATTTCCATGTAATAGACCGGTTATTCCAAATGTATGGATTAAAGCCATTAAGGATATATCGTGTCTGAACGTGTACGCAATACGTACATATTACGACTGCGACCGAAGTGATCCCCAGATTCTAGGGCGGCCGGGAGTCGTTTGCTGTATATACGCACTTTACGTTTGAGAATATACGGAATGTAGCAAATTATGAAAACTCTCATTGCTATTATTGTAATTTAGCAATAATAATGAATAATATTAATAGATATTAACAATTATATAATAACGTTAAATCAATGTTACGTTAATTCAATAACAACTTTTGTAATAACTTTATATGGTAGTAATAACTTAGATGCTGGTAGTCGACACAGTAGCTCAGAGGTAGAGATGTCGCTCGGAAAGCAGAAGGTCCACGGTTCGATTTCCAGTGAGAATAATTTTCTCTATATGGATTTGCATTCAAAATATAATGTAATGTAAAACATTAATTAAACAAAGCGAATAAACCATTATCTAAAAGTTATAACTTTATATATTTCAGATAATTAGAAATATTGCATGTGCTGACATCTATGGCATTTTAATAGAACCATTGAAAATGCGAAATCATTTCCCGCGGTCATTTCCGTAGAGATTATGAACAATGAGTCATTGTCATGGTTACTAGACTGTAAAATGTGTAATTTTCTATAGTGGTCGTAGATAAATACATTTATTTCATTTACAATGGAACTTCTGCTTTTAGAAGCAGCAAGTTTATCAATAATATTTTCAAAACATAAATCTTGCGTAATGTCATTTTCAATAAACATTACAGATAAATTTTTTAAATGACTTTGTCCAAGATTATTTCTTAAAGAATTCTTTACACGTTTAAGAAAGGAGAAAGATCGTTCTCCAGTTGCATTACATATCGGTAATGTTAAAACTTTTTAAAAACTTGTTTCAACATTGGAAAATGTTGACAATTGACAAATGGCATTAAGGAATCTCACCCATTCGAAAGCGTGGTGCAGTTTCTATTTCCCAAATGTAAGTCGGACGACCCCACAGTTTGCTAGAAGGCATTGAAGGCAAGCATTCGGAGCGACAGAGATGATACATTCCTTGCAGGTCTGCTACGAAACAATATATTTCGTTACAAAATGTTACGATCGCTCTGAATGCTTGCCTTTTCGCACGAAACTCTATTGCATCGACCGTACACCTTTTTTACCCTCCTGTACACGATATGAACTGTTGTTCTTACATGTTTCACTCTTCACGACATAATGAGTTCCCATGCCAATAATCTTTATTTGCTGCGTGTTCACTGCCATCCTGGGCAACTTCCACCGCTTGTGCGTAAATCTGCCACTGGTAAACACGTATCCAGTTCCAAAAAAATTTGAGAAAATTAGAAAAAGAAATATTTTTAAATTTCTTTTAATGGCATCGCATTCTTCGTCAAAGAATACATAAATTTTGTCCACTGCATTTTTTCCTAGAGTGCTTCAATTTCGAGCAAAATTGAGAACAACAATTTGCCATTTTTGAAACTTTATCATTTTTTTCATCGAAAATGGCGTTAGATATAAAAAATGATAAGAGTAAAAAATGCTTATTTTAACTCGATAAATACGAGAAAACTACAGACCGATTTAAAGCGATTTTGAAAATTACGGTTATAGGTGTCGCCTATGTATGGGTATGAATAATATAATTAAAACCTAAAATTATGAAAATTTTGTGTTCACTGAGTAAAAATAAGCAATTTTTACTCTTATCATTTTTTTTCTATATGACACTATTTTCGATGAAAAAACATTGAAAAAACACAACAAAAATGATAAACTTCCAAAAATGGCAAATTGTTATTCTCAATTTTGCTCTAAATTAAAGCACTCTAGGAAAAAAAACGCAGTGGACAAAATTTATGTATTTTTTGGCGAAGAGTGCGATGCCGTTAAAAAGAATTTGAAAAATATTTCTTTTTCTAATTTTTTCAATTTTTAATTTTTTTTTCTTGGAACTGGATAGGTGTTTACCCTGTTTTAGGGGTCAAATATAAATTTTTTTATGTAAGAGCCATGTGACATTCGAAAGTAGAGACTTCAAACTTTAAAATGAGCCCCAGTATGCCTTTCTAAGTTGTGCCAATTTTTGAACCTAGCCAGTGATTGAGTTAAAAAAAATGACCCACGTATATAATTTTTAATTTCAAATATTATTCACAACTCTACATTAAGTACAGTATGATAATTTAATAAATACAAAATATAAAAAACTATAATAAAACTTTTCTCGCCTTCCTACTGGCAAAATCATCGATCACGCTGTCAAAATTTATCTGTCTAGCCAAATCGCATTCAATTGTCAAAGTCCCCAAATCAGATAATCTACTATGCGCCATGGTATTCTCCTACTATCACAGAATCACAGCATAAAACACATCTGACAGAAGTCACGTCTTGACAGAGTCAAAGGGAGAACTGAGAAGAAACAAATGCCGATATATATTCCCAATAAAATGAAAATAAACAAATGACGACTCGTTTTGGAGCGGGTGATGAGTTATGAGGATAAGTGTGGGGTAGGTTTGGGGCTAAGAGGACCGTTCACACGTAAATATTTGATTGCTTTTGAAACAAAACTAGTCGTGAGCTCGCGAGATAATCGCCGAGAATACATTATCGGTACATTACATACATTATAGGTACATAATATATGTACTTATAGAAATATCAGTGGATAATAATAATAATAATAATTACTACAACCCATAACCTTAACCAAGGCCCCATAAGCTATAAGCTTGTGCGGGAGGGAGGGGGCGATTATTATTATTATGTAGGCCCAATGTGCGGCTGCAGCCGACTTATAGATGGAACAGCGCAAATCCCACATTTGTGTTACAGCTAAGGGAAACTGCAGAAAACCTTAACCAGATCTGCCAGCGCCGGGAGTCGAACCCGGGCCGCTTGGGTGAAAGTCCGGCACGCCAGACATTACACTACCAAGGCTGTTATAGATAGCACGATAAACTGATCGCACGCGTGAAATACCAGCAAGTGAAGGGTCTCACACGATGCATCGATTCTCAGCGATTCCCTCTTGAATTTCAACGTGAATTCAAAAAAATAAAATAATATATTCTTGTTTATAATAATTAATATATTAATCGATACAAAAATGTTATTGCGTAATGATGATCAAGTGGGGCTGGAGCCCTGCTTGCCTCCCCCCCTCTCGTCAGGCCTGCACAGGCGGCAGTTATTTTAATGTCTCTTACTGCTATTATTTTCGTTGATGGTTTTGAATTTGACATGAAGTCATTGAATTTGGACTTCAGATATGTCAAAAAAGTCCTCAGGTGTAGTTTTTACCAGATTAGAAAGAGGTTTTTTTTCTTGAAGCTAGTATTAGGCGGTCACAGTCGGATTAAATTTTTGCTGTGTTTTTTCTTTTTTTCGCCTCAATCAAGCTAAAGTCTTAATCGTTTGGCAGACGAGAATGTTCCCGAATAGGAAAGTAGTATGTTACCGTCTTATAAACTTTAAGAATGTGCATTAATGCGTAAAGAAACCTAACTATTAAATAATTTTTATTTTGTCCTGGACATCCGTCACTTAAATCTATTTGATATTTTTGTTATTAAAATAATGTAGCAGCAATGAAGTTACATCATTTTAACCCTTTTTCTTAACTGTTTCGTCATAAACAAATGTAGTCGTATCATCAGTTGCTAAATCGTGCACCCCAAAGACATAATACCACAGTTGAGTTGCAAAAAACACTTTTGCCAGGAGGCAATTTGCCTTGTAGCACAAAATGATTCTGTAATCTACGAATTCTTGATCGTGTCACCCCAAAAATGCTTAAAAATGCCTTGAAACATACTGGTTGTTCATTGCCTTGTTTTAACCTTGTAAGAATACACTGCACTGTTGCTAAACAGTTTCATTCTGTCAGTGTTATTATCATCAGAATTTGAATCATCGTCTTCCTCGCGTACTCGTCTTGGTCGACGACGGTGTGTAGCATTCGTGGAAATTATATATCTTGAAAATATAGTGTTCATTTTTTGATAACTTAGAATTAAACTGGTTTAATAAATCGTGCCCGCATAATTTCAGTGATAATTGTAAAACATTTGAAACGGGAACATCTACAATAACAGAATAAAACTGTAACTACAGAAATGTCACATTTGTAACATTTGTTTCGTCACAAAACTGTGTATCTCAACTGGCCATAATTGTCACCAACTAACACCAAATATGTTTTTATTATTAAATGTTATGTTTTATGCTTCTACAACTGATTTTCATTGAAAACAACCATTGTCCAGAACTATGGTTGTTTTTGTAGAAACCCAAGCGGACTATAGTTGTTTTTGTGAAACTATTCAAACTTTTTCACGCTATAACTGTGGACTAGGGCCGATTTGCAGAAACCGAGTAAACCAATCGACGGGCAACCTCATAAACATACATAACGATATTAACCACGAAATTTGAATTATTGGACTATGGCTCTTTTTGTAAGAAATGCAACAAGTACAGCTATAATCCGTAAGGTATATGTAATAAGCCGTGGCTTGCGGTGAGAATCTAAGCAAGGGAAGCAACAATAGTTTTGATTTTACTATACTTACCCCCTTATTCTGTAGATCTCACAGTTTTAGGTAAGAATAATTCTGCTGTGAATTCTCAACTTACAAAATATGAATACAAAAATACATCATTGTTAAATATTGTAACCGATTGCTATTTCAAAAACAATCCATATTTTAAATATTTTTATTTCCAGAATAATCGACAACTAAAATAAATAAATCTAGTAGGAAGTTTCTGAGTAGGAACTAATCTCTTTTTAAGCGTTTTCGTGCAGTGTAGAAGTAACTGCAAAAAAAATGCACGGATCAATTTATACAAGCGTCTCTAAGTACGTCGTTAAGTACGTCTTTCTACTTTTAATGTAGTTTTGGATCCTTAGATGGAAAGCCATGTAAAAAAGTATATTGAGAACCACGCTTCATCACTGATTTCAACAAAAAATTCGTTAAACTTATTTAGTTAAATTACAAAAACCATCTACTACATGTTACAAACTGATTTATTATTCACTTCTGCGTCGATTACGACGTTGAAATCTGTAACGTGCTAAAATTGCAAGATCCATTTTAATAGATTTGAAAATGTATTTATTAAAAATAATCTTAGTACGGCCCTGTTTATATGAATACATTTTGCGTGTTTAAAATTGCAGATCTTATTTCAAATATAATAATGTTTTTTCGTTAGTTTGGAAGCAGCTGTAAAAAGACTTTCAAGGCATTTTTACGCAGATAAATTTGTTTTTAGCAACGAAAATATGAAGATAAAGTTGTTTTATAGATAAAATGACACCTATAAAATGCATTTAAACCGAATTTATGTTTCCTCCAAGCAGTAACGAACATCGCTGTCTTTATTATCATACAAGACAAATGTTCACTTCGCTCAATTTTTCTGCTCAGGGTTTTAGCGAACTCTGCAAATACAATATTTAATAAGAAAAAGCATTTAATGTACCGAAAAAAGTAAACCATGGCTGATGCATATAATTACAAAACCTCTGTACAATATATTATGTCTATAGACGCTCTTTCCTTTACATTAGTAAAATAGAGGTACATATATGCCACATTGGATGCCTATCCTCCTCCTCGTGGACCAATAGAAACGTTTGAAACGAACATCGCACGGACGTATGGACAGAATAAGCAAGATAATCCTAATAATAAGAATATGAATTCGAAGTTCCCCCCCCCCCCAGTGAAAATACTTTTGACGTCTATGGTTTTTTACATATCTTTTAAAAGAGACAATGGTACGGGGCGAGTTTCTGACAATTCTAAAATTGTCTTGCTTAAACAGTTTTCAAAATCAAAACTAAAGACGTCAGGTTAGTCGAGTAAAATAGTGAAGTGGCTTGAAGCTAATGTATCTGCAGAAATACTAACAGCGATTTACATTGACAGCGTCAGAGTAGCAGTTGAGCGGAGTCTACAACGTTTTGCAATTCGGCACTCGATTGCACCTCGAATTTCAGAGCGAAATTTGCGATAAATCTTACATCTGGATTTGGAATTCCGTCCGTATAAGATACAGATAGTCCAGAGGCTAAATCCTATTGATAAAGTTAAGAGCCTCAATTTCTGCAACCAATTTCTGAAAACATTGAACAACAATGCAGAAATTTTTTATAAACTGATCATGTATGAGGAAGCTCACTTCCAGCTTAGTGGGTACGTTAATCAGCAGAACTCACTTCATGACCAAAAGGTAACAGTGTGGTGTGGAGTGTCCACATTTGGTGTGACCGGGTCATACTTTTTTTAAGAAAGCGGCCACATTGTTACAGTCAATGCAGTTTGGTATGTTGAAAAGTTGGAAACATTTGTGGTTGCGGAGTTCCAAAGAATGGATTAAAATCAAGCATGATTCCAACAGGACAGCGTCACAGCGGATGTTTTCAAATCGCCTAATTTCAAGGTTTGGTGACATTGTATGGCCCACAAGATCACCGGACCTAATGGTCCCGGATTTTTTTCTGTGGAGATTCTTAAAATGTAAATGTACTCTGCCCGTCCCCAAACATTTCTTGACCTTAAAAAGAGGATTCGTGAAGAGATAAATTCGATAAACAAAGATTTACTCAGAAACGATATGCTCAATTTCAGGATTAGATTGCAGCAATGAATAGAAGAAGACGGTGGTCATCTTAGGGATGTGATCTTTGCAAACTAAAAGTGTTATAACAGATTTCCAGAATTATACTTTTAGTTTTAGTAACAATTAGTCCAAATACATTGTTTGTTTCTTTACAGTGGCCGATTAAAAACCGTACAATCCTATTGCGGGACCCAGAATAAGTAACATTTTTGCACCAACAGGTTTTAAAATGCATTTAAAGCGCTAATTTGATTGGGGGATAAGGAGAGAGGGGACAGAGAGCGTTATAGTTCACAGTAAATTTTTTCCAAATGTTTTTCAAAAAGAAAAAGATATCAATGTCTCTCAAAACACATTTTTTTAATAGCCACTTTGAATATCGTGAGAAGCAGTTAGTTTCAGAGACTGATGAGCATGGCGACGATTTCATTAGGTTGCAATGTCTATGGAAATTCGATACAGTACAGTAAAATGAAATGCCATGTTAGGGGGATTTGTGTTTGTGGCTAAGGAGTCTCTCCTTACGCGGAGGATAGCGAAGATGATGTCAACACATCCAACTCATACATACAAATCAGAAAGAAGCCAAAAAGGAAAAAGAAGAAAATAGAACAATAGAGTTAAGTAAAAATTGAATATTGAACACAATTAAAACAAAATAAAAACATAGATTTATAATTCAGCATTTAATTCAAAAAATTCATTTTTCCATGAAAAAACATTGCTATCAGTCTAAAATTGCAATATAATAAGGGACGTTCGAAAATATTCTTTATGAAAAAGAAACGCCCTGTGTCACCTTTTTAACCCATCCTCCAATCAAATTAGCGCTTTAAATGCATTTAAAAGCGACCTTTAGTGGTGTAGAAATTTTACTTATATTTGTTTTTGTACCTCCTTTCAATTGTATAACTCTCTAAATTTTCATTAATTTATAGGATTTATAGACTTTTTTACATCTAAGGATAGGGGTGATACCATTACTTCTGCCCCGGGTGACACCCACCCTAGCTACGCCACTGCATGTTATGTAAACATTTTATTTACGCGAATGATATAATAATTCAGTTTCCAACGTCTTTTTCAAAGTTAAAAAACATAACTTCCTCACTTATTTTGTAGGAAATTTAGCGTACTGTTAGGCTGTAAAAAACATTTTTCGATAAAAGTTGTCAAACATATTTTCTATGGTACTTTTACGAGGCACTATAGCATTACGTATAGCATGTTTCTTGTGATTTGCCCACCAGTAGGTATTCGCGAAAATCAGCAACCAAGAGAGGGCGCTGCTAAAACCAAAATGTCGGATGATCAAGGGAAAACGAAGCAGCTGTCATTTGCTTAACGTGCAGTTTTGGTGATTTTTTTTACCAATTTGTGTGCCTTGTGTTTGCTGATTTATAGTTTTGTTTGTGTGTGAACGCGATTTAGACTTTTCACTTCTAATTTATAACTGTTTAGTTGAGTGTCACTCCTGTTAACTATTAGATTTTGTGTCTTGAAAATTGTGCTACTAGACATTGTGAGTTTTGTTTATGCTTGAGTTAGGTGTTGATTGTGTTTTTTGTAGATGCCGAAAGTACACATATCATTTTTCGACATCTTTACCTATGTGGGAGACCGTTCTAGGGCCATAAAAGAAGGTGAAGCTTTATTTAATGCCGGTCATATTGTTCTGTGTGGGGTTAACCACGAAGGTCAAGTTAAAAGTTTGTGCTTGCAAACTTCCGCTTTAACGTCACCCCCGCATGAAATTTTGATCGATCTTAGCAGTGAAAAGTGGATTTGCTTGTGCAGCTGTAAAGCTGGAAACTCCGGATATTGCAAGCATATCGTGGGGACATTAATATATGTAAACCGGTAAGGCAATGTTTTTTTGCAAAATACAAATTTAATAGACACAAATTTAGGAATGAAGATCTGGAATTAATTAGCTGTACCGATTTTACAAGTTTCACCGTCTCTAGAAAGAAGTCTGCAACAACATAACCTCTAAATATTTCATTTAAAAATGTGTTTTGTTTTTAACTTACTGTTCTCTATGAAACCGTTCAGATTTACGCTTCTTGATTTTTTTTACATCGTGGCTTCCAACGGGCAGATTTTGAGACGGAACTACTATTTTTTTCAAACATCTTCGTCGCGTTTCTGGTGTAACTAAAAAGCACTTTTATAATGAACTAACTTTCTTGTGATATGTTCTTAACTTACTGGGATAATAATCACTTTCTAAAAAATGCTTGCTGCATACCATCATATATTTTGTTATGGGTTTTCCAATCTTTAAAGCAATTTTCCATTTCAAACACAAATTTTTGTCTTTTATTGGAAAAAAGTGGAGAGAACAACCCGTGCCACCATATGTAGTGCACTGAGGAACAGAGCAAAATCTTTTGCTCGCTTGCATTATGCACTGATCTTTAATTAATTTTGGTTATAACAACTTTAAATTAATGATAACTACTTTTATAAAATAGGTTTAATCAAATAGATTACACGCTTTATGATTAAAATCACACGTTGAGATAAACATAAAATGGCATTATTTTCCCTTTAACGACGTTGCCAAAATTCGCCACCAGAGGTCAGCCACTTTGATGATTTTCGCGAATTGGCACACTTGAGCTGACCCCTTCCCTTTTTATGCAAATGACCCGCGATCTAATTAATATTCAAATAAGGCGTGGTCTAATTAAATGCGCGAATTAAATGCGCGAATTAAATTAATTGATCTAATTAAATGCGCGAATTAAATTAATTGATCTAATTAAATTAATTCACGGTATCATTTACATATCTCATCCCCCATTTACATATATCATTTCTCATATACATACCCGAATTAAATTAATTGATCTAATTAAATTAATTCACGGTATCATTTACATATCTCATCCCCCATTTACATATATGATTTCTCATATACATGCCCGAATGAAATTAATTCACGGTATCATTTACATATCTCATCGCCCATTTACATATATCATTTATCATATACATGCCCGAATTAAATTAATTGATCTAATTAAATTAATTCACGGTATCATTTACATATATCATCCCCCATTTACATATATCATTTCTCATATACATGCCCGAATTAAATTATTTGATCTAATTAAATTAATTCACGGTATCATTTACATATCTCATCCCCCATTTACATATATGATTTCTCATATACATGCCCGAATGAAATTAATTCACGGTATCATTTACATATCTCATCGCCCATTTACATATATCATTTATCATATACATGCCCGAATGAAATTAATTCACGGTATCATTTACATATCTCATCGCCCATTTACATATATCATTTATCATATACATGCCCGAATTAAATTAATTGATCTAATTAAATTAATTCACGGTATCATTTACATATCTCATCCCCCATTTACATATATCATTTATCATATGCATGCCCGAATTAAATTAATTCACGGTATCATTTACATATCTCATCCCCCATTTACATATATCATTTATCATATGCATGCCCGAATTAAATTAATTCACGGTATCATTTACATATCTCATCCCCCATTTACATATATCATTTATCATATGCATGCCCGAGTTAAATTAATTCACGGTATCATTTACATATGTCCTCTCTCATTTACATATATGATTTCTCATATGCATGCTCGAATTAAATTAATTCACGGTATCATTAGCATATCTCATCTCTCATTTACATAACTGATATCTCATTCTGTACATCTCATTTTTATATATTATTTGTCTCACCTCTCTCTCATAAATTTATTTTAAAATAAATCAGTCCTATTTGATATTTATCTATAGGTCGTCATGTAATTCTGCGAAAACAATTTAATATGTAGAAACGTAATAATAATAAAAATTTATTTTCAACTATACAAAAGTAACTCTAAAGCTACTGTCAATCAACTGTCGGATTATCTATGGCACATTTTGACCTGTTTAAATATACGGATAAACATTTAGTTTGAAAGAAAACAATTAGAGTCGTTATGATTTCATAAGATTTTATTTAAATGAAACGTTTAAGAATATAGAATACTGTAGAGCATTATTTTTAAAATTAAAAAAAAAACATTATCTATAGCTAAAACTGTTTAAGAAATAACTTTCAAACTAAATGTTTTGCATGAAAATACGTACAAACTAATTAGCCATGTTTCGACATTCTTTAAAACTGCTTTCAAACCATAAATAAACAAACGTTCTTACGAATGACTGAAAGGAATTTAGATTTTCTAAATAATTTGTTAAGAGGTTATCATCTTAAAAGCGGCATAAATTATTGTTTTAAATGACAATTACTCACCCTTGTGTTAACCCGTATGCTAAGTATGTCCTAATGGTAAAACTGTAATCGACGAGATCTAATATCATAGTAATATTATATAACAGATTAGGTGACCTAACAAACTCTTTAAAGAAATGTTTATTTACATGTATGAGATAGTATTTAACATAATGTCCTTACATACTGGGTTACGATAGAGACGGGTAATCATACGAGCTGTTGAAATGTATGATATATTATAAAATAACGTTTAAATAAGAGTTTACTTTAGATGCTTTCAACCATAAATAAACAAATGTTCTTACGAATGACTGAAAGGAATTTAGATTTTATAAATAATTTGTTAATAGATCAAAGCTACTGTCAATCACTTGTCGGATTATCTCTGTTGCAGTTTTAAAAAGTTAATGAAGCGTACATCAAATCTCTATGATTCATTTGAAAGCAGAAATACTAAACAAGTGACTGAGATTCCCTGAAGTTTCTTTATAATTAGCTCATGCAGAATAACACAAATTAAATTAATTCACGGTATCGTCTGCATAACTCATATCTGATTTTGTACATCTCATTTTTATATATTATTTGTCAGCTCTCATCTCACTCTCTCATAAATTTATTTTAAAATAAATCTTATGTTGGCATTCCTATTTGAGGATATCCATCGTTTGACTAATGTCTATTTATTAAAACAAATAAGTTATGAAATGAAGCAGGGAGTCTATTCAATGAACATTACCTAATACTTTTTCTGATTCTTCTTCTATCCTATAGATCTGCAGTTAGAAGCACGGGCCAGCGAACTCCATAGCTTAACCCGAGACCACGGAGCTTGTCTTTTAAATTACTAACATCTAATTCTGAGTGTCATACAGAGCTATCAACTAAATCATATACAGCTTTTGCTTAATTGCACGAATAACTCGTTCAACTATTGAAGTCTTAATCATGGAATACGTAGAGTAATGATTTATGTTGTATTCATTCATTAACTTTAACTCGATATATGCGAATTCATATATGAGAGAAATGTTATATAAGTCAATACAGCTCTATAACTATCATTTATTGAGCTACACAAAGAGATTTATATCTACGCTAAACTAAAGATTAATAGAAGTAATGCATTCCTGATATCATAAGATAACGATAAAACACATGATTATTCTTAGACTAAGGCCTAATTTAGGTAGTCAAATTGTAGGTAATCGAATTGTAGGTACATATCATGATGTGGTATCATACAATTATATTCTAGTAAGAACTGTAATAAAGTCACTGCTATAAATAACAACATTCTTTATCACGATCATCTATCATTATCAAATCATCTAATGTCATGCAGAGTTAGCAGTTAGCTCCTAAGTTCGTATATGCGAGAATCGGTATTATATAACACACACACCAGTCTACATGCATTGTTCCAATATTGATAGGAACTTTCTAGAATCTATAAATTATTATAAATGTCTTAACAGAATAAAAAAGGGTGAAATGAATATAACTTATAGGATTTAATCAAACTAGAAAAATATCGATATATCCTACGTTGAGAAAACAATTATACTATGTAAGCATAGATACGCTACATATGATTGCGAGCCTGAGTATAAGCATAAACCCTATACTACAGATTTTTATCCTTTTTCATTATATGTACTACAGACGAAGTGAAAGAATAGGTACATTTAACATACGTATGCTACAATTATCTAATTTTCTAGTTTTCTAGACGTAATGTAATTTTGAACAGATTTTAACCCTTTTCGTTATATCTACTACCCTTGTAAGCGATTTCTACATATACGTTCTTATTGTTTATACACCATATAGATATTCGTAGCATCTAAAGTAAACTCTTATTTAAACGTTATTTTACAATATATCATACATTTCAACAGCTCGTATGATTATCCGTCTCTATCGTAACTCAGTATGTAAGGACATTATGTTAAATACTATCTCATACATGTAAATAAACATTTCTTTAAAGAGTTTGTTAGGTCACCTAATCTGTTATAATATTACTATGATATTAGATCTCGTCGATTACAGTTTTACCATTAGGACATACTTAGTAGGTTATACGTGCTAAGTAAAATAATAAACAGATATTTCGAGAATTTTATGCATTCTTGAGAGAACGGGGTATAATATTTAAAAACGCTGTAGAAAACATATCAGCAGAGAAGGAGAATACATAAATACAGTATGTTTTGTATGATGAGTTGTCGTCAGTTTAAAAGAAATAAGTTCGTCGCCATATTTAAACGTTATTTTACAATACATCATACATTTTCAATAGCTTCGAAATACGCAGATATGTAATAATATACTATATACTCTTGTAGGTTATTTAAAGTATCTATAGTAAACTCTTATGATTAATAATAATAATCTGTAACCATTTTCGATACCTTCGAAATATAAGTCTATAACATATGTTTGTAATACGTCTTTATAACTTTTGAAACACAGGGTAGTTACCTCTTGCAATATCTACAGTTATGAGAACCCTGAAGACTTAACCTGGAGAAATAAATCAGATAAATATTTTACTTTTTAATGAAACGATAACTTTGCGTACTAATATATGAAAATAATATAATGTATATCGCCTGATAAATAAAATTGAAATTATTCTTATTCTTTTACAATAAAATGTGTTTTGAAAAAACACGATGAAACGTTATGTATATTAATGCAGGAGTACTGTTAACGCATTCATTATTTAGAGATTCACTTATAAGTACACTATCTATTTAGCTGATTCAATAAAAATTTCGTTATTTTTAAAATTCCTAACGAGGGACCTACTGATAAGCGTTATATTATACCAGGTACGTATGATACTCTACTGTTGATTGCATACCTGATGAACGCAGTTGTACAAAGTAATATAGGATATACGTTACAGAGAAGTTTAATTTTCCGTGCAACAAATGACCTATATATATATTTTATGTATAAAGCTGACATTAACATATTTAGCGCATACCTGTTGAACATAGCTGTATAAAGTAATATTTAAAAGGCTTATATTTTAGAGATCGGATACAGTCGCATATATATTCCTGTATATTACCTCTAAATTTTACGTTAACAATACATGCAGTCAGGTTTGGCGTAAATAACAATTAGGGATATCAAAGCCATACTAACTGAACGCTAACATAATATGCTCTACAGGTCAAACTTAATTAATTAACCCTGGGGTTATACATCCTTAGGTTAGAAACAGTCTTGAAACAAAAAACGGCTGAGTCCACCCTGTTAGACAAGAAATCAGAGTATGGGCGTGATAAATAAAACATATAAAGTTATTTTACAAACATTTATTTAGTATACATAACATAATACAAGAATATAGATTATAAGTTGTTTTCTATGACGACTGTTGTAGTTCTACGGGTCTCTGAGTCGTCGTATGCCCTCGCAGAAATACTAATACGTATAAAGTCCGACGACTGACTCATTGGAACTGTACCGGTAGCCCTTTCCTTGTTCAACTCTTCGTTACTATCATAGTTGGTAAACGAGGAACCACATTCATCAATACCCAAATGCATGGTTGAAGTCACATCTTCTTCTTCTTCTTCTGTCTCAATGATATCAGCAGGTCCATTTGCTTCCTTTACCAGAGTTGTCTTTACAACATCTGCGTTATTATGTACGTTTTTTAAATGCCTTTTATAGCTGTCGATACGTGAAAGATATTTGAAGCAATTAGAACACCGGACTTTGATTGATTCGTGAACGCTTTTCGTATGTCTTTTTAAGTTGTCAGAGCGTGAAAAAGTTTTGACACAGCTAGAACACTGGATTCTGTTTGAATCGTGTATGGTTTTTACGTGTCTCTTGCAGGTGAATGGCCTCGCGAAAGACTTGAAGCAAACCGGACACTGTATGTTGCAATCCTGTCGACCAGAGTCATTCTTCTTACATACGTCGTTAGCGTGCTGCTCCATTTCGACTAATGAAGGAACAGGAACACTACCCCAGCCTATTTATACTGATCGACCAGCTCAATCGGTTGTTCTCGGTTATAATCGTAAGCGCTCGGAGCAATATGTATGCTCGAGAATGAATCGTAGGTTCCATCCTAAGTGTATAACCCGGAACCGATGTCCGTACATTTTAAATTATCAAGCTTACCATATAAACATGAATATTTACTACATTTGCTCTAATTCTTGTTCCCTCCCTACATACCTACCTACCGTAAACAATATGACGTATCTGTGTCTAAATACAATGAACGAAAGTACTAGAGGAACTTAATACCTTAGATCACGGCTGTTTCTGGATACGTGATTTCCTCTTACAATATCTATAGTTATGAGAACCTTGAAGACTTAACCTGGAGAAATAAAACATCGTCAGTTTAAAAGAAATAAGTTCGTCGCCATATTTAAACGTTATTTTACAATACATCATACATTTTCAATAGCTTCGAAATACGCAGATGTGTAATAATATACTATATACTCTTGTAGGTTATTCAACGTATCTATAGTAAACTCTTATGATTAATAATAATCTGTAACCTTATTGTTTTTATTACATCACAGGTTAGAGCATACGAATATAATTTAGGTTAGATTAGGTTAGAGCCTACGAATACATTTTTAGGGCAGAACGTAGGGAGCAGAGTAAGTACAAAACAACATACTTTCATACAAGAACGTTTATTGATACGAGTAGTTTCGACGCTACTTAAAACATAATACATAACTTATATATATAATATCTATTAAAATAGTACATTTCGTATACACTAATAATGGTACTACATACCCCACTATAAAGTAAACATGGTAAGTATAACAGCAGTTTAAAAGAATAGATAGTCAATATAACTATATCTAATTATTTTATAAAATACTATGTTAACTAAGAGGTTATATACAGAATATATACGCCTGTATTCGACCTCTAGAGGGTTCATAAGACTAGACTAGACTAGACCAGACCAGACCAGACCAGACTAGACCAGACCAGACCAGACCAGACCAGACCAGACCAGACCATACCAGACCAGACTAGACTAGAGTATAGATGATAGACTGTAAAATCATGAACAATTATACCACCTGTAATATAATAGAGCTTACTTGATATTTTAAAATTAGTGGCTGAATCTAATTATTACAGAAATTCAATTGTAGAAACTGAAGGTGTAATCTTTAAAAAATCTAAAGTTAGAAGTTTTTAGTAGTCAGGTTAGATTAATAGAGGGTGTTATAATCAAATCGTTTTAGAAACTATTTGTTTTGTAAGATTGGCGCCGTAAGGAAAAACAACATAGCTGTAGTCATGATTTTGAAATTGAGATAGCTCGGGACAAAACGATGAATACAAAGTTTAGAAGTTTATTTCAAAATTCTGTGATAAAAAACATTAATTCTTCTTTACTTTACTTTAAAACCCAAAATTGCATGATAAATCAATATAATATTAATATAAATGATTAAATTAAATGAAGCAATCTAGGTTAGACCCCCAAAAATTATATTAAGGTTATAGATTTTAGACTCCGGTTGTTGCAAAGATTCAAGAATCTCTATTAAGATTAGTTCATAAAACAATTATTAGGTTAGAGCATGTAGCTACTTACAAAAAAAAATCTCTATTAAGATTAGTTCATAAAATATTTATTAGGTTAGACCATTGTAGCTACTTACAAAATCGTCATTAACATTCTAAAAACTTACATATAATATTAGTTGGGTTACAGTCTACGAATATATTTTAGGTTAGATTTAGATCGCGCGCGACCTAAATCTAACCTAAAATATATTCGTAAACTATAACCCAACTAGTATTATATGTAAGTTTTTCGAATGTTAATGACGATTTTGTAAGTAGCTACAATGGTCTAACCTAATAAATATTTTATGAACTAATCTTAATAGAGATTTTTTTTTGTAAGTAGCTACATGCTCTAACCTAATAATTGTTTTATGAACTAATCTTAATAGAGATTCTTGAATCTTTGCAACAACCGGAGTCTAAAATCTATAACCTTAATATAATTTTTGGGGGTCTAACCTAGATTGCTTCATTTAATTTAATCATTTATATTAATATTATATTGATTTATCATGCAATTTTGGGTTTTAAAGTAAAGTAAAGAAGAATTAATGTTTTTTATCACAGAATTTTGAAATAAACTTCTAAACTTTGTATTCATCGTTTTGTCCCGAGCTATCTCAATTTCAAAATCATGACTACAGCTATGTTGTTTTTCCTTACGGCGCCAATCTTACAAAACAAATAGTTTCTAAAACGATTTGATTATAACACCCTCTATTAATCTAACCTGACTACTAAAAACTTCTAACTTTAGATTTTTTAAAGATTACACCTTCAGTTTCTACAATTGAATTTCTGTAATAATTAGATTCAGCCACTAATTTTAAAATATCAAGTAAGCTCTATTATATTACAGGTGGTATAATTGTTCATGATTTTACAGTCTATCATCTATACTCTAGTCTAGTCTGGTCTGGTATGGTCTGGTCTGGTCTGGTCTGGTCTGGTCTGGTCTGGTCTAGTCTGGTCTGGTCTGGTCTGGTCTAGTCTAGTCTAGTCTTATGAACCCTCTAGAGGTCGAATACAGGCGTATATATTCTGTATATAACCTCTTAGTTAACATAGTATTTTATAAAATAATTAGATATAGTTATATTGACTATCTATTCTTTTAAACTGCTGTTATACTTACCATGTTTACTTTATAGTGGGGTATGTAGTACCATTATTAGTGTATACGAAATGTACTATTTTAATAGATATTATATATATAAGTTATGTATTATGTTTTAAGTAGCGTCGAAACTACTCGTATCAATAAACGTTCTTGTATGAAAGTATGTTGTTTTGTACTTACTCTGCTCCCTACGTTCTGCCCTAAAAATGTATTCGTAGGCTCTAACCTAATCTAACCTAAATTATATTCGTATGCTCTAACCTGTGATGTAATAAAAACAATAAGGTTACAGATTATTATTAATCATAAGAGTTTACTATAGATACGTTGAATAACCTACAAGAGTATATAGTATATTATTACACATGTGCGTATTTCGAAGCTATTGAAAATGTATGATGTATTGTAAAATAACGTTTAAATATGGCGACGAACTTATTTCTTTTAAACTGACGATGTTTTATTTCTCCAGGTTAAGTCTTCAAGGTTCTCATAACTATAGATATTGTAAGAGGAAATCACGTATCCAGAAACAGCCGTGATCTAAGGTATTAAGTTCCTCTAGTACTTTCGTTCATTGTATTTAGACACAGATACGTCATATTGTTTACGGTAGGTAGGTATGTAGGGAGGGAACAAGAATTAAAGCAAATGTAGTAAATATTCATGTTTATATGGTAAGCTTGATAATTTAAAATGTACGGACATCGGTTCCGGGTTATACACTTAGGATGGAACCTACGATTCATTCTCGAGCATACATATTGCTCCGAGCGCTTACGATTATAACCGAGAACAACCGATTGAGCTGGTCGATCAGTATAAATAGGCTGGGGTAGTGTTCCTGTTCCTTCATTAGTCGAAATGGAGCAGCACGCTAACGACGTATGTAAGAAGAATGACTCTGGTCGACAGGATTGCAACATACAGTGTCCGGTTTGCTTCAAGTCTTTCGCGAGGCCATTCACCTGCAAGAGACACGTAAAAACCATACACGATTCAAACAGAATCCAGTGTTCTAGCTGTGTCAAAACTTTTTCACGCTCTGACAACTTAAAAAGACATACGAAAAGCGTTCACGAATCAATCAAAGTCCGGTGTTCTAATTGCTTCAAATATCTTTCACGTATCGACAGCTATAAAAGGCATTTAAAAAACGTACATAATAACGCAGATGTTGTAAAGACAACTCTGGTAAAGGAAGCAAATGGACCTGCTGATATCATTGAGACAGAAGAAGAAGAAGAAGATGTGACTTCAACCATGCATTTGGGTATTGATGAATGTGGTTCCTCGTTTACCAACTATGATAGTAACGAAGAGTTGAACAAGGAAAGGGCTACCGGTACAGTTCCAATGAGTCAGTCGTCGGACTTTATACGTATTAGTATTTCTGCGAGGGCATACGACGACTCAGAGACCCGTAGAACTACAACAGTCGTCATAGAAAACAACTTATAATCTATATTCTTGTATTATGTTATGTATACTAAATAAATGTTTGTAAAATAACTTTATATGTTTTATTTATCACGCCCATACTCTGATTTCTTGTCTAACAGGGTGGACTCAGCCGTTTTTTGTTTCAAGACTGTTTCTAACCTAAGGATGTATAACCCCAGGGTTAATTAATTAAGTTTGACCTGTAGAGCATATTATGTTAGCGTTCAGTTAGTATGGCTTTGATATCCCTAATTGTTATTTACGCCAAACCTGACTGCATGTATTGTTAACGTAAAATTTAGAGGTAATATACAGGAATATATATGCGACTGTATCCGATCTCTAAAATATAAGCCTTTTAAATATTACTTTATACAGCTATGTTCAACAGGTATGCGCTAAATATGTTAATGTCAGCTTTATACATAAAATATATATATAGGTCATTTGTTGCACGGAAAATTAAACTTCTCTGTAACGTATATCCTATATTACTTTGTACAACTGCGTTCATCAGGTATGCAATCAACAGTAGAGTATCATACGTACCTGGTATAATATAACGCTTATCAGTAGGTCCCTCGTTAGGAATTTTAAAAATAACGAAATTTTTATTGAATCAGCTAAATAGATAGTGTACTTATAAGTGAATCTCTAAATAATGAATGCGTTAACAGTACTCCTGCATTAATATACATAACGTTTCATCGTGTTTTTTCAAAACACATTTTATTGTAAAAGAATAAGAATAATTTCAATTTTATTTATCAGGCGATATACATTATATTATTTTCATATATTAGTACGCAAAGTTATCGTTTCAATAAAAAGTAAAATATTTATCTGATTTATTTCTCCAGGTTAAGTCTTCAGGGTTCTCATAACTGTAGATATTGCAAGAGGTAACTACCCTGTGTTTCAAAAGTTATAAAGACGTATTACAAACATATGTTATAGACTTATATTTCGAAGGTATCGAAAATGGTTACAGATTATTATTATTAATCATAAGAGTTTACTATAGATACGTTAAATAACCTACAAGAGTATATAGTATATTATTACATATCTGCGTATTTCGAAGCTATTGAAAATGTATGATGTATTGTAAAATAACGTTTAAATATGGCGACGAACTTATTTCTTTTAAACTGACGACAACTCATCATACAAAACATACTGTATTCATGTATTCTCCTTCTCTGCTGATATGTTTTCTACAGCGTTTTTAAATATTATACCCCGTTCTCTCAAGAATGCATAAAATTCTCGAAATATCTGTTTATTATTTTACTTAGCACGTATAACCTACTAAGTATGTCCTAATGGTAAAACTGTAATCGACGAGATCTAATATCATAGTAATATTATAACAGATTAGGTGACCTAACAAACTCTTTAAAGAAATGTTTATTTACATGTATGAGATAGTATTTAACATAATGTCCTTACATACTGAGTTACGATAGAGACGGATAATCATACGAGCTGTTGAAATGTATGATATATTGTAAAATAACGTTTAAATAAGAGTTTACTTTAGATGCTACGAATATCTATATGGTGTATAAACAATAAGAACGTATATGTAGAAATCGCTTACAAGGGTAGTAGATATAACGAAAAGGGTTAAAATCTGTTCAAAATTACATTACGTCTAGAAAACTAGAAAATTAGATAATTGTAGCATACGTATGTTAAATGTACCTATTCTTTCACTTCGTCTGTAGTACATATAATGAAAAAGGATAAAAATCTGTAGTATAGGGTTTATGCTTATACTCAGGCTCGCAATCATATGTAGCGTATCTATGCTTACATAGTATAATTGTTTTCTCAACGTAGGATATATCGATATTTTTCTAGTTTGATTAAATCCTATAAGTTATATTCATTTCACCCTTTTTTATTCTGTTAAGACATTTATAATAATTTATAGATTCTAGAAAGTTCCTATCAATATTGGAACAATGCATGTAGACTGGTGTGTGTGTTATATAATACCGATTCTCGCATATACGAACTTAGGACCTAACTGCTAACTCTGCATGACATTAGATGATTTGATAATGATAGATGATCGTGATAAAGAATGTTGTTATTTATAGCAGTGACTTTATTACAGTTCTTACTAGAATATAATTGTATGATACCACATCATGATATGTACCTACAATTCGATTACCTACAATTTGACTACCTAAATTAGGCCTTAGTCTAAGAATAATCATGTGTTTTATCGTTATCTTATGATATCAGGAATGCATTACTTCTATTAATCTTTAGTTTAGCGTAGATATAAATCTCTTTGTGTAGCTCAATAAATGATAGTTATAGAGCTGTATTGACTTATATAACATTTCTCTCATATATGAATTCGCATATATCGAGTTAAAGTTAATGAATGAATACAACATAAATCATTACTCTACGTATTCCATGATTAAGACTTCAATAGTTGAACGAGTTATTCGTGCAATTAAGCAAAAGCTGTATATGATTTAGTTGATAGCTCTGTATGACACTCAGAGTTAGATGTTAGTAATTTAAAAGACAAGCTCCGTGGTCTCGGGTTAAGCTATGGAGTTCGCTGGCCCGTGCTTCTAACTGCAGATCTATAGGATAGAAGAAGAATCAGAAAAAGTATTAGGTAATGTTCATTGAATAGACTCCCTGCTTCATTTCATAACTTATTTGTTTTAATAAATAGACATTAGTCAAACGATGGATATCCTCAAATAGGAATGCCAACATAAGATTTATTTTAAAATAAATTTATGAGAGAGTGAGATGAGAGCTGACAAATAATATATAAAAATGAGATGTACAAAATCAGATATGAGTTATGCAGACGATACCGTGAATTAATTTAATTTGTGTTATTCTGCATGAGCTAATTATAAAGAAACTTCAGGGAATCTCAGTCACTTGTTTAGTATTTCTGCTTTCAAATGAATCATAGAGATTTGATGTACGCTTCATTAACTTTTTAAAACTGCAACAGAGATAATCCGACAAGTGATTGACAGTAGCTTTGATCTATTAACAAATTATTTATAAAATCTAAATTCCTTTCAGTCATTCGTAAGAACATTTGTTTATTTATGGTTGAAAGCATCTAAAGTAAACTCTTATTTAAACGTTATTTTATAATATATCATACATTTCAACAGCTCGTATGATTACCCGTCTCTATCGTAACCCAGTATGTAAGGACATTATGTTAAATACTATCTCATACATGTAAATAAACATTTCTTTAAAGAGTTTGTTAGGTCACCTAATCTGTTATATAATATTACTATGATATTAGATCTCGTCGATTACAGTTTTACCATTAGGACATACTTAGCATACGGGTTAACACAAGGGTGAGTAATTGTCATTTAAAACAATAATTTATGCCGCTTTTAAGATGATAACCTCTTAACAAATTATTTAGAAAATCTAAATTCCTTTCAGTCATTCGTAAGAACGTTTGTTTATTTATGGTTTGAAAGCAGTTTTAAAGAATGTCGAAACATGGCTAATTAGTTTGTACGTATTTTCATGCAAAACATTTAGTTTGAAAGTTATTTCTTAAACAGTTTTAGCTATAGATAATGTTTTTTTTTTAATTTTAAAAATAATGCTCTACAGTATTCTATATTCTTAAACGTTTCATTTAAATAAAATCTTATGAAATCATAACGACTCTAATTGTTTTCTTTCAAACTAAATGTTTATCCGTATATTTAAACAGGTCAAAATGTGCCATAGATAATCCGACAGTTGATTGACAGTAGCTTTAGAGTTACTTTTGTATAGTTGAAAATAAATTTTTATTATTATTACGTTTCTACATATTAAATTGTTTTCGCAGAATTACATGACGACCTATAGATAAATATCAAATAGGACTGATTTATTTTAAAATAAATTTATGAGAGAGAGGTGAGACAAATAATATATAAAAATGAGATGTACAGAATGAGATATCAGTTATGTAAATGAGAGATGAGATATGCTAATGATACCGTGAATTAATTTAATTCGAGCATGCATATGAGAAATCATATATGTAAATGAGAGAGGAGATATGTAAATGATACCGTGAATTAATTTAACTCGGGCATGCATATGATAAATGATATATGTAAATGGGGGATGAGATATGTAAATGATACCGTGAATTAATTTAATTCGGGCATGCATATGATAAATGATATATGTAAATGGGGGATGAGATATGTAAATGATACCGTGAATTAATTTAATTCGGGCATGCATATGATAAATGATATATGTAAATGGGGGATGAGATATGTAAATGATACCGTGAATTAATTTAATTAGATCAATTAATTTAATTCGGGCATGTATATGATAAATGATATATGTAAATGGGCGATGAGATATGTAAATGATACCGTGAATTAATTTCATTCGGGCATGTATATGATAAATGATATATGTAAATGGGCGATGAGATATGTAAATGATACCGTGAATTAATTTCATTCGGGCATGTATATGAGAAATCATATATGTAAATGGGGGATGAGATATGTAAATGATACCGTGAATTAATTTAATTAGATCAAATAATTTAATTCGGGCATGTATATGAGAAATGATATATGTAAATGGGGGATGATATATGTAAATGATACCGTGAATTAATTTAATTAGATCAATTAATTTAATTCGGGCATGTATATGATAAATGATATATGTAAATGGGCGATGAGATATGTAAATGATACCGTGAATTAATTTCATTCGGGCATGTATATGAGAAATCATATATGTAAATGGGGGATGAGATATGTAAATGATACCGTGAATTAATTTAATTAGATCAATTAATTTAATTCGGGTATGTATATGAGAAATGATATATGTAAATGGGGGATGAGATATGTAAATGATACCGTGAATTAATTTAATTAGATCAATTAATTTAATTCGCGCATTTAATTAGATCAATTAATTTAATTCGCGCATTTAATTCGCGCATTTAATTAGACCACGCCTTATTTGAATATTAATTAGATCGCGGGTCATTTGCATAAAAAGGGAAGGGGTCAGCTCAAGTGTGCCAATACCTACTCCCACCGTCCTTTAAAAGGACGTTTTCAGTTTAATTTATTGCTAGTTATTCTAAGCCCAAGAGATGTCATCAAAGTAGATAATAACTTCATTTGATCGGATGATTTCGTTATTTTACCGGTTTTTGTAACAGTACATTTAATGACAAATTTCCATTGTTGTAACAACGAAGCACTTAACCAGTTGGGCAAATTTGCAAAAGTGAGACCGCTTTTCACTATGATCGATGAAACATTTTTTGAAAATGCACCTTACTCTGACTATCATAGTCGATGAAGCCATGGTGCCTTATATTGGTAGGCACCCGTGCAAGCAGGTTATAAATGCCAAACCGATTAGGTATGGCTTCACATTTTGGGTTGCTGCTACTGACAAAGGATATACAGCATTGTTGAACCCTAGCAGGGATCCAACAGTAAAATAAGGAACGAATATAAGGAATTGAGAAGGAATGAGTCCGTGGGTGGTTTTAGAATACGCAAAAGTTCTTCTTTCTAACTGAAAATTTTGCTACCATCTGTACTTTGACAATTTTTTCACTACTACTATATCATGATTGGATGGAGTGGCTAAACTCGGTGTTAGAGGTACCGGGACAATTCGTGAGAACAGAATTAGAGTTACCGGAACGACTAGTGAAAAAAATGATGAGAAATAAAAAAACATACATAGTATCGTATAAAATATAATAGTACTATCGTATATTTGTGGCACACTGGATTTTCTTTTTTATTTTTCTCTATTTATATAGTACCTATACTATTAAGAAAACGTCAAGGACTAAAAGTATTTCGCAAAAAAAGAAATTGGGCAAGAAATATCTGGGTTAAGAAAGATTATAGTTTTTCCAACTGTTTTGTTATGAAATGTTTTTTAAATTTTGAAAAATAAAAAAAAATTGTAGATGAGATTTATTGCTAACGTAGCATAGCCAAAGATTATATTTGTTTTTTCTTATTTTATTATACTTTTCATCAGATACGTTTATCAGAAACGAAAAAAGATCAATGCTAGAATTTTAAAATAATTTTAATTTTTATAATTTTAGTACGGTTTATACAATGCGCGTATAAAATCTGGAACTATGCAAAGAAATCTTTTATTAAATATTTTGAGAAAAATCCTCGAACACATCGATTTTTATCTTAAATGAGACATATATTAATGTAATTGTTATTTCTAGATAGTCTAGTGCAGTGGTGGCGAACCTATGACCCGCGGGTCAGACACTGACCCACGAAGGCTTTTTAAATGACCCACGTGATAATTTTTATAAACTTATTTTTTATGTCATAAAAGAACAGACAATCAAAAATATTAAAAAATCTAAGGTATAAATTTCTAATGTCAAATTTATAAAAAAAAATATTTCCAAGTGAAAGTTGGTTAACTGATTTTCTATCGTATCACTGCACCTGTGTATGACTCATGGCAGTCGGTCATAAACTTGTACCAGATGTACCAGAACCTATTAAAAAACTATCAGAAAATAAGCAACAACAGATTTCACATTAAATATATTTTTATCAACTTTATTATACATACACATATCTGTAACTATGTAGATTAATAAAGAAGATTTCATAATATACGAGCCCTGTCTCATTGAAGTTCGCACACTTCTATTTACCTTATATTTCTGGAGTTTTTGGTTTTTCGAAGTAGCTATTTCTTGTTGCTAGAGTAAAGTACTGTCCTATATTATAAGTGATGTTTTATTGTTAGATTTTGTGGTGTATTTATCTTTTATATTTTAAAACAAGGTACCTTCTACAATCTTTTCCCCAAGATTTCCTATGGTCTTCAAGGTGACAGTTCCTTATTGTTAGAATAAGGTATTGCTTCTGCACGTACTTCATGGCATGTTTTATAAAATTCTACTTAGGCGGTGATCCCTCTTACCGCCTCTTTGCGTCTGCAGATTGATCAGAGTTGAAGGGGCGGCGTGAGGAAACCCTTCGATAGAATTTCATGAAACTTAACATGGTATAAGTGCAAAGAAAGTACTTCACTCTACGTTAGGTTAGGTTAAAGGTGAGTGTGGCGTCCTGTCCGCCCCTATACTGCGACCTCCTGGGTCTATTGTGGCTCACACCTAGGTTAGAGTTCACCCTCCAGTCCCATTCTCTTAAGGAAGGTGAGTAATCTGGTGGGTGATAGGTTGATCAGATCCTCAAGCTTCAGTTGCCCTGAGCCAAACAGTGAGAATCTGGTGCGGTCCCCCGCGGGACAGGTACATATGACGTGCTCTGCTGTTTCTTCTGCTTCTAAGCATAGACGGCAGACGGTCCCGTCTGCTAAGCCCAGCTTATGCATATGGTATCTAAGACGGCAGTGCCCAGTAAGAAGAGCAGTTACACTGCGCAGTCCTAGTCTGTTCAGCTCTAACAGTGAGGTATGTCTGGTTTTGGATGGGCCCTTTATTGCTGCCTTGGAATAAGCCATCTATGGGCGGCTATGCCACAGCTCCTGTGTACAGTGCCTCATCCAGCTTGTTACGGCACTTTTGGCCTCGGCCCTTGAAATGCCAAGGGCCGGCTCTGGGCCAATAAACTTTGAGCTGGCACCTCTCCTGGCGAGAAGGTCAGCTAGCTCATTCCCTTGAATGCCAAAGTGACCGGGAACCCAGATTAGGGTGACCTTGTTGGCTTTCCCCAGTTTGGAGAGTGCTTCCTGACAGCTCCATACTGTTGCTGATGTACAGCCACAGTTTGTCAGGGCTTGGAAAGCAGCCTGACTGTCAGAGAAGATCTTTATCGATTTGAGTGCGTAACGCAGGTCGATTAGCGTCCTTGCACACATCTCGATGGCATAAACCTCTGCCTGAAAGATAGTTGTATGCGTTCCAAGACTGTAGTACATTTCAGTTCTTGGAATACTTCTCTGGATTACTTCACTCTAAAAACAAGAAACAGCTCATGCGTATATCAAAGAAAAAAATGCGGGGCGTTTTTTAAATAACAAAAATAGAGTGTGCGAACTTCAGTGAGGCAGGGCTCATATATGTGCTTTTCTTTGTTCCTTGCTCATTCAAATACTCAGTGTAGAGGTGCTCCTGGGCATGGTGTCACTGGGTGTTACATGGTGTTACCCCATTGTATCAATTTTTTGACGTCGACCTTTATTTTTTGCTCGTCATTTACAAAAGTAAAAGTTATAAAACAAAAAGAAAATTAGTGAATTAATTTCATTCGGGCATGTATATGAGAAATCATATATGTAAATGGGGGATGAGATATGTAAATGATACCGTGAATTAATTTAATTAGATCAAATAATTTAATTCGGGCATGTATATGAGAAATGATATATGTAAATGGGGGATGATATATGTAAATGATACCGTGAATTAATTTAATTAGATCAATTAATTTAATTCGGGCATGTATATGATAAATGATATATGTAAATGGGCGATGAGATATGTAAATGATACCGTGAATTAATTTCATTCGGGCATGTATATGAGAAATCATATATGTAAATGGGGGATGAGATATGTAAATGATACCGTGAATTAATTTAATTAGATCAATTAATTTAATTCGGGTATGTATATGAGAAATGATATATGTAAATGGGGGATGAGATATGTAAATGATACCGTGAATTAATTTAATTAGATCAATTAATTTAATTCGCGCATTTAATTAGATCAATTAATTTAATTCGCGCATTTAATTCGCGCATTTAATTAGACCACGCCTTATTTGAATATTAATTAGATCGCGGGTCATTTGCATAAAAAGGGAAGGGGTCAGCTCAAGTGTGCCAATACCTACTCCCACCGTCCTTTAAAAGGACGTTTTCAGTTTAATTTATTGCTAGTTATTCTAAGCCCAAGAGATGTCATCAAAGTAGATAATAACTTCATTTGATCGGATGATTTCGTTATTTTACCGGTTTTTGTAACAGTACATTTAATGACAAATTTCCATTGTTGTAACAACGAAGCACTTAACCAGTTGGGCAAATTTGCAAAAGTGAGACCGCTTTTCACTATGATCGATGAAACATTTTTTGAAAATGCACCTTACTCTGACTATCATAGTCGATGAAGCCATGGTGCCTTATATTGGTAGGCACCCGTGCAAGCAGGTTATAAATGCCAAACCGATTAGGTATGGCTTCACATTTTGGGTTGCTGCTACTGACAAAGGATATACAGCATTGTTGAACCCTAGCAGGGATCCAACAGTAAAATAAGGAACGAATATAAGGAATTGAGAAGGAATGAGTCCGTGGGTGGTTTTAGAATACGCAAAAGTTCTTCTTTCTAACTGAAAATTTTGCTACCATCTGTACTTTGACAATTTTTTCACTACTACTATATCATGATTGGATGGAGTGGCTAAACTCGGTGTTAGAGGTACCGGGACAATTCGTGAGAACAGAATTAGAGTTACCGGAACGACTAGTGAAAAAAATGATGAGAAATAAAAAAACATACATAGTATCGTATAAAATATAATAGTACTATCGTATATTTGTGGCACACTGGATTTTCTTTTTTATTTTTCTCTATTTATATAGTACCTATACTATTAAGAAAACGTCAAGGACTAAAAGTATTTCGCAAAAAAAGAAATTGGGCAAGAAATATCTGGGTTAAGAAAGATTATAGTTTTTCCAACTGTTTTGTTATGAAATGTTTTTTAAATTTTGAAAAATAAAAAAAAATTGTAGATGAGATTTATTGCTAACGTAGCATAGCCAAAGATTATATTTGTTTTTTCTTATTTTATTATACTTTTCATCAGATACGTTTATCAGAAACGAAAAAAGATCAATGCTAGAATTTTAAAATAATTTTAATTTTTATAATTTTAGTACGGTTTATACAATGCGCGTATAAAATCTGGAACTATGCAAAGAAATCTTTTATTAAATATTTTGAGAAAAATCCTCGAACACATCGATTTTTATCTTAAATGAGACATATATTAATGTAATTGTTATTTCTAGATAGTCTAGTGCAGTGGTGGCGAACCTATGACCCGCGGGTCAGACACTGACCCACGAAGGCTTTTTAAATGACCCACGTGATAATTTTTATAAACTTATTTTTTATGTCATAAAAGAACAGACAATCAAAAATATTAAAAAATCTAAGGTATAAATTTCTAATGTCAAATTTATAAAAAAAAATATTTCCAAGTGAAAGTTGGTTAACTGATTTTCTATCGTATCACTGCACCTGTGTATGACTCATGGCAGTCGGTCATAAACTTGTACCAGATGTACCAGAACCTATTAAAAAACTATCAGAAAATAAGCAACAACAGATTTCACATTAAATATATTTTTATCAACTTTATTATACATACACATATCTGTAACTATGTAGATTAATAAAGAAGATTTCATAATATACGAGCCCTGTCTCATTGAAGTTCGCACACTTCTATTTACCTTATATTTCTGGAGTTTTTGGTTTTTCGAAGTAGCTATTTCTTGTTGCTAGAGTAAAGTACTGTCCTATATTATAAGTGATGTTTTATTGTTAGATTTTGTGGTGTATTTATCTTTTATATTTTAAAACAAGGTACCTTCTACAATCTTTTCCCCAAGATTTCCTATGGTCTTCAAGGTGACAGTTCCTTATTGTTAGAATAAGGTATTGCTTCTGCACGTACTTCATGGCATGTTTTATAAAATTCTACTTAGGCGGTGATCCCTCTTACCGCCTCTTTGCGTCTGCAGATTGATCAGAGTTGAAGGGGCGGCGTGAGGAAACCCTTCGATAGAATTTCATGAAACTTAACATGGTATAAGTGCAAAGAAAGTACTTCACTCTACGTTAGGTTAGGTTAAAGGTGAGTGTGGCGTCCTGTCCGCCCCTATACTGCGACCTCCTGGGTCTATTGTGGCTCACACCTAGGTTAGAGTTCACCCTCCAGTCCCATTCTCTTAAGGAAGGTGAGTAATCTGGTGGGTGATAGGTTGATCAGATCCTCAAGCTTCAGTTGCCCTGAGCCAAACAGTGAGAATCTGGTGCGGTCCCCCGCGGGACAGGTACATATGACGTGCTCTGCTGTTTCTTCTGCTTCTAAGCATAGACGGCAGACGGTCCCGTCTGCTAAGCCCAGCTTATGCATATGGTATCTAAGACGGCAGTGCCCAGTAAGAAGAGCAGTTACACTGCGCAGTCCTAGTCTGTTCAGCTCTAACAGTGAGGTATGTCTGGTTTTGGATGGGCCCTTTATTGCTGCCTTGGAATAAGCCATCTATGGGCGGCTATGCCACAGCTCCTGTGTACAGTGCCTCATCCAGCTTGTTACGGCACTTTTGGCCTCGGCCCTTGAAATGCCAAGGGCCGGCTCTGGGCCAATAAACTTTGAGCTGGCACCT
The DNA here is from genome assembly GCA_929113105.1 of Agrypnus murinus. Lineage (NCBI taxonomy): Eukaryota > Metazoa > Arthropoda > Insecta > Coleoptera > Elateridae > Agrypnus > Agrypnus murinus. The sequence continues at coordinate 76,369,193 of OV816023.1, read as the reverse complement.
CTCCTGGCGAGAAGGTCAGCTAGCTCATTCCCTTGAATGCCAAAGTGACCGGGAACCCAGATTAGGGTGACCTTGTTGGCTTTCCCCAGTTTGGAGAGTGCTTCCTGACAGCTCCATACTGTTGCTGATGTACAGCCACAGTTTGTCAGGGCTTGGAAAGCAGCCTGACTGTCAGAGAAGATCTTTATCGATTTGAGTGCGTAACGCAGGTCGATTAGCGTCCTTGCACACATCTCGATGGCATAAACCTCTGCCTGAAAGATAGTTGTATGCGTTCCAAGACTGTAGTACATTTCAGTTCTTGGAATACTTCTCTGGATTACTTCACTCTAAAAACAAGAAACAGCTCATGCGTATATCAAAGAAAAAAATGCGGGGCGTTTTTTAAATAACAAAAATAGAGTGTGCGAACTTCAGTGAGGCAGGGCTCATATATGTGCTTTTCTTTGTTCCTTGCTCATTCAAATACTCAGTGTAGAGGTGCTCCTGGGCATGGTGTCACTGGGTGTTACATGGTGTTACCCCATTGTATCAATTTTTTGACGTCGACCTTTATTTTTTGCTCGTCATTTACAAAAGTAAAAGTTATAAAACAAAAAGAAAACGTAAACCTTTTTAAAGAATTTTAAAAGTGAGACCCAAAAAAAGAGTCAACTGTCAAATTTTTCTGTTAACAAATTTTCGGTGTTTCTAAATTATTGGTGCCCTTTTTACCCCCACCCCCTTCCAAGTGACGCCACTGACTTAGTGACCCACGGGCTAGTATTAAAAAAAATAATGAACAAAATTTGACCCACTTCTCAAAAAGGTTCGCCATCACTGGTCTAGTGTTTCAGAGTTACGGCTGTAGCGAAAATTTTTTTAATTGGAAACCCTAATTTTTTATGATGGATTTGGAAAGATACTGCAATTCTAAGACCAAATATGCTAAAAAAGTATGATACTGTATTAAGAAATTTCCGAGATAATTGCTTTTAAAGTTTTAAAACAAAAATTAAAAAACAATTCAGAGTTCCTAGAATTGCATTATCTTTCCAAATCCTTCATAAAAAATTAGGGTTTCCATTTAAAAAAATTTTCACTATCGCCAATACTCAGAAACAAATGACGATCTACAAATAACAATTACACTAAAATAACGATATAATTACGATAAAAATCGACGTGTTCGAGGATTTTTTCAAAAATATTTAATAAAAGGTTTATTTCGATAGTTCCAGACTTTATACGCGCACTGTACCGTCTATATTTTATTAATTTTAATTTTGTGTTGTAATGCACACAAATGATTAATTTTCATAAATAAATTTAAACTTTTTGTAACCTTATTATTCTAGTACGGTAATTTCAATTAATTTTTCTTTCTAAATTAATTCATTTTTATTCGCACGATGCGAATAAAAAATGCACCTATTATTAATATTTCTGTGCGAGTGTTATTGTATTTATCAAGTATTTATCACTTGAAATGTATATAACAACAGAAGAACAGTAATTAGTTTTCAAGGTTTATAAATAAATTAATTATAATAAACTATGAGGTAGATTTAATATAAGGTAATGCATATTAACCAAATTTATTAAGAATTTCTTACTAAGTACTAGTCAATTTCTTTATAGTTTTTAAAACGTACTGAATTTCCCTTCATGCATTTTGTAAGTGATACTGTCTCGACGGAATGTCGCCTGGCTGCCTGATTAAAATATCCGAGAATTATACTACTGTTAGCCCCTAATGTTAGATAATTTCGAAGCTCCTCTGTTAATTGGATTGCCTATTTTCCATTTTTTATTTTAATAACTATTAACTTTTAAACAAATTCATAAAAACAGCCTAGTACCAAAAATAACATGTTTGCAAAATAAAGTAAAACCACAATCCTGGCTGTATTACCCGTTGAGAAAAACTATTATAATTTTTTTTTTCTAAATCAACTTATTTTAACTGTGTGAACCAAATTTTCATAAAATATAGAAACTGCCTACTGTATATTTATATAAGAGTCCTTCACTGTATTTTCTGGAATTTAATTTATAAAAACAAGTCCTAAAAACTATTACATTTTTTAGGTACTTGTAACTACCCTGCAGGAGAGCCTTAAGACTAGCCGGATAAGAGAATAGAATCGGATAAATATTTGATGGACGAAGGCTTTCCGAAGAGGAAGAAAGATGATATCGAGGAGTACTTTAAAAAGTCTAAAAAGACAAATAGAACCCCAACAAAAACGGGAGACCTCAAGGATAATATGAAAGAACAGATGAAGGAAATGATGATTTAATGAAGGATGTGGCAGCAGACGTAAAAGGCATAAAAAAAGATCAGGAAAATAATAAGGATGAAATAAAAATACTGCAGGAAGAGATAAGGAAGTTAAGGGATGAACAAGGAGACTTTAAAGGAGAAATTAAAGAGCTGAAAAATATCAATAAAAGTGCCATGAAAGAAATCGATAAATTGAAGCATGAAGCGGCGATAGCAAATGAAAAAATAGATAGACTGGAGGGAGAGAGAAGGAGAAAAAATATAGTGATTCGAGGCGTAAAAATGGAGGCAGGTAATCAGAAAGATCTAAACGAAGAAATGGAAGGTTTCATAGAAAGAAATTTAGGCGTAATAGTGAAGGCAGAAGCAGCAAGAAAACGTGGGGGGCAAACGTGCCTAGTGGAGTTAAGCAGCAAGGGAGGTAAGAGTATAGTAACAGTTAACAAGAGCAAGTTACGAACTCAAGGAGAGAAAATATATATAAATGATGATCTGACGGTGGAAGAAAGGAAGATACAATCAATAATTCGAAAATATGCTAAGGAAGAATTTTGTAAAGGAAGGAAGGCCAAAGTAGGATACCAGAAAATAATTACAGAGGATGGAATTTGGAATTGGGACAAGAAAACAGGAAAATTGGAAAAGTACGGTAAAGAGCGAAATCAATTAAACCAAGAACCCTCAAAAAACGAATGATAGAAATAGGTAGCCGGATCGAAAATTGGGAGACGACCAGGGGCGTCCCTAGAAACTTGGCTGCCCTTGTGCAAAGATTATTACTGCTGCCCCCAATCTTTATATATGTTGACACCCCCCCTCCCCCTTTGATTGGTCATACTCGTAGCAGTAAAACAAATCAGACAACAGTTTTAAATTTTATTTTAATTTGTAACAAAAATACATTTGGGTATTCGATAAATAAGTATAATACAAACATTTTTGAAAATTTATTTGTACATATACATTATGTATAACTTAGTTCCTAAATATTATAAATTTTTTAAAATTTAGTTTTTCTAGCTTTTGCAGCAGCAAAACTGCTTATAACTGCTGTAAAATCAATGGCATCACATTCATCATTTTCAATTGACAGTATTGCCAAATTAGATAGTCTTTCCTGTACCATTGTTGATCTTAGAAATGTCTTTATCAACTTGAGCTTTGAGAAGCTGCGTTCCGCAGATGGAACGGTAACTGGCATTTTTAATGATATTATAAGAGCTACTACAAAATTAGGAAAAACTGCATCCAACTCTTTTTTTATATGTACTTTAAAATATGGTCAGCCTTTTTCGAAACTGGTACATTAAAAATGTTTAAAGTTTTAATTTCGTCAAATAGCTCAAGGCCATCAATATCACTATGATCGTCAGCGGAGAGCTTAACTTGCAAATCTTTACAATGACTTAATAGCTCATTATAATTGCTAGAATTACAAAAATGTTCTAATTTATATAAAAAACCAAATTCATCGTTATGATTTTGTAGTAAGTTGAATCTTTCTTCTAGCGACATATAAATTCTATCAATTAACATATAGTAAACATTTATTTTAAAATGTTCTTTTTTATCAATAACGAGTTCATCCTCTCCTTCATACGTAAACATGCGTTTCTTTTTTCGTGTCCTCGCTGTTCTCGTTGGATTTTCGAAAATAGGACTTGCGTCAATTTCATCAGCAATTACCTTAGATTTGTCGAGAATATAATTAAAGAAATTATCTGAACGACATTCATTTACAAAATCTTTGAGCTGTGATAATTATGGTACAATTCTTTATCTAGTGACATAAAAACCCAATCTCTGAAAGAATTCCGAAAATATTTAATAAATAAACTATCATCTGCAAGATAGCCTAATTTTACAATTAGTAATATAGTTCGTTGGATGTGTGAGCACCACAGTACTAAACTTGTATATAGTAATGGCTTAGTATAATTTAATAAATATGTATTACAATCAATTAATTTAATTAAGCTATATCAGATCACGTAATATGCTGGGTTAAGTGGTAGAGCAGTTGAATCCTAGATTTTAACTGAACTTCGCCCAGTAATTCGATAACCTATTATGTATATAATTTATTTTCTTGTAAATAAAGACATTATTATTATTATTATTATTATAAAGATTGAAGGGCAATTTGAATATTAGTGTCTTTTTTTGCAATAACTTACTTACAACATTAATTTTGGAAAGAATTTCGAACCACAACACAATTGAACAAATAAAATTAAAATTTTGTATTTTTTTAACTAAAGCAGTATCTCTAGATACATCGTTATTAATTTCTTCTAGAGCGTCATATATGTTTCCTAGTTCATATACTAATGGTCTTAAAGCGGCAACACGGCTTTCCCAGCTAGTGTCACTTAAAGGTTTTAGAGTTAAACAATTAATATGGGTTTTTAAAATATTCCAGCGATATGCGGATGCCGAAAAATAATTATATAAGTGTTGGACGACAGAAAAAAATTAATGATTTCATGTGTTAGTTTAGCAGCGTCATTTACCACCAAATTTAGTGAATGACTGCTGTATGGAACAAAAAAAGCTCTGGAGTTTTGGTTTAAAATTAATTTTTTCAGTCCAATATTTTTTCCACGCATGTTAGCGCCATTAGCGCATGTTTCACTGTTTTTTAAAATCCGTGTATAATAGGACACAGAGAATTTTCTACCTTTATCATCAACTGGAAAAATTTGATTTCTAACTTGAACTGGTCCCTTTTCCACTATAATCCGTTTGGCTGTCGGACTTATAGGATGTCGCCACAAATCAGGATCTTCAAAATTTTCAATTTTTTCAGTTTGTTCAGTACAAGTTTCTTCTATATTTAAAAAAAACGACTAAAGCAGGTTCTTGGGATGTTCCCGCTTTGGAAGACACGTCAGCGCACAAAGTTGATGCCTTTTTTACTTCTACTTCAGACAAATTACCTGAAGTTGATTGTTTTTCACTTTCTGTCACTTCTTCGTCTTCACTTGGTTCGATTTCGACAGGTTCATGAACTCCCTTTGTTTGCAAATATTTTTTAAATGATTTTGCTAATTGCTTTCGCTCCTCTTCTTTAACAGCTTTCCTCTTACGAGACTGGTGCCCAGAGAGCCTTTTTGTTTTTCTTACTGGTGTAGACATCACTTTAAATCTTGTACTGCTGGTATTAATAGCCTAAATAATGTTTTTAAATAAAGTATCCCACTTTGATACAATATAGATTATACTTACAAAAATAATGTCTAAATTAAAAGAAGTAGATAGTTTTTCTAATTTTTATCAAACACCGAAGAACACTAAGAAATTCGTATTAATATGAACCGTGGAACTCAACTATTATATAATAACTGAAGTCATTATACAAAATTGTTAATGTTTTGGGTACCCAAATTTTGCTGCACTGCATTTGTTATCGAATGCCCCACGTACAAGTAATAATAACAACTAATAATAAGAATTTATTTCCAGCTCGAAAAGGTATACGTCTTTTCAACGTCGTTGACAACTTCATAGACTCATAAAGAATATGTAAGTAAATACGGCTGTTATAATTTTTAGTTAAATGAATAGGTTGTTGAATTGTTTTAAATAAACAACTGCATTGGGATCATCGAGATTTCGTGGAACGAAAATTATTAACTGCAGAGAAGAAAAGAGAGGAATGGAGGCTGGCAACGTGGAATTTACGAGGAACTAATTATGAAGGGGCGTATAATAACTTAGAGCAGGAATTATTATGGTATAAAATAGAGGTAGCGGCAGTTCAGGAAACAAAACAAAAACGTAATAATATAACAGAACTTCAACAATATGTGCTATTCCATAGTGGAGGGGATACTAGAATTTTTGGAACAGCTTTCTTGGTTTCAAGGGCATAAAAGAGAGGGTACCGAATTTTAAAGCTATATCAGAGAAAATGTGTTATATGCAGGTGCAAGCCAACCCAAGAAACCTTAGTTTGCTCAATATTCATGCACCTACAGAAGAGAAAGAAGAGATAGTAAAAGAAGAATTTTATGAACAATTGGAGAAGGAGTACGATGAATTACCGAAGGAAGATATTAAAATAGTGTTCGGGGATTGCAATGCAAAGATTGGTAGAGAAATAGGGTATCAACCAACAATAGGGAAATACCGGGTGATTTTTTAAATTTCTGATCTAGTAAGTCGTGATTTTTACGCCGTATCGAAGGTCACCGAAACGTAGGGCGTAGCGTTGATCACACTGCTATTCGCGAGAAGCGAGAACAACACTGGAGTAGGTTATGTTTATGTCAACATTTTTGAAATCTGACAGTTGTGACAAATCGAACGATTCAAACTACGCCCTACGTTTTCCGCATCTTTTGTTTTAAAATTATGTCATGGCTTTCTAGATCAGAAATTTAAAAAATCACCCAGTACTATACAGCAAGCACAGTGAAACGAATAATAATGGCTTAAAACTAATAGAATTTACAGCAGGCAGGGCCATGATAATTGCAAGTCCATGTTTTCAGCTTAAGGGTATACATTTGGGTACATGGAGAATATCAGGTCGGGGGGACTCAAACCAAATAGATCATTTCTTGATTGAAGAGAAGTATGTTAAAAAAGTGAAAGATATAAGAATTCAAAGAGGAGCTGAAATGAATACTGACCATTACCTTGTCAGAGTAAGAATAGATGTAACAGGAACAAAGATAAAACTACATAACAAGGGAAATAAGACAAATGAAGGCCAACTAGATATAGACGAATTAATGAATCTGGAGAAAAGGACCGTGTATCAAAGGGAAATGAAACGAGAACTAGAAAAGGGACAGGAAGGGTCGACAAGCAATGGTAGATGGGTAAACATAGAAGGAACAGTAAAAAAAGTAGCAAAAAGGGTACTAGGATGTAAAAAAGGCAGAAGAAAAAATACGTGGTTTAATGAAGAGTGTAAAGTGAGTATACAGGAAAAGAGAGGCACATGGTTAAAAATGCTACAGCAACCAAGTGAAATAAATACAAGGAGATATAGAGAACAGAAGCAGGAAACGAAAAGAATACTACGAAATCATAAAAGAAGGTGGCAGGAAAGGAAGGTGAAGGATATCGAAGAAAAATATAACCGAAAAGAAATTAGGAACTTCTATCAAGATACGAAAAAGGTTATAGGGGGCTTTCAACAAAAGCCGGTTTATATAAAAGACAGAGAAGGAAACATGGTAGGAGAAGCCGAAGAAATTGTAGAGGTATGAAGGGAGCATTTTCAACAAGTATTGAATCAAGGGGTGCAATACGGACAAGAACCGATAGAGTTGACTCAAGAGGGGGACAGAAGGCCAAATGATATGGGAAGAAGGGTAGAGGAGGAAGATGAAGTGACAGTGACAAGAGAGGAGGTAGTTAGGTGGATACAGAAGCAGAAATATAAGAAAGCACCTGGAGAAAATGGAATACATGCCGAATTGATTAAAGTATGGAGGTGAAGAGTTAGAAGAAGAAATATGGGGAATGATAAAGGCGGTATGGGAGACAGAAAGTATGCCTCAGACTTGGAAAAACGCCATAATTATACCATTTTATAAAAGTGGGATAAGACGGAGTGCAAAAATTATAGAGGGATTGCACTGCAAGATATAACCTATAAAATTTTAGCTTCAGGAATTAATACAAGACTAGAGGTGTATGCAGAAAAGAAAATAGGGAATTATCAATGCGGATTTAGAGAATATAGATCAATGATGGATCAAATAGCTACAATAAAAGAAATCCAAATGATAGGTTACGAGCACAATATAACATTATACGCGATATTATCGATTTTAAACAAGCGTATGACAGTATCAACAGGGAACAGCTGTACAATATCCTGGCTTACTTTAATGTTAATAAGAAAATTAGAAATTTGATAAAGGAATCATTGACAGGTACGGAAAATAGAGTAAGATATAGCGGCCAGCTATCAGCAGCATTCAAGACTAAGACAGGTTTAAGGCAGGGAGACCCCCTCTCGACGAGGTTATTTAATTTAGTTTTGGAGAGTGTCATTAGAAACAGCCAACTTAACAGAAGTGGGACTATCAAAACCAAAAGTCACCAACTGTTATTAAGAACAAATGAAGAAATTGGAAGGTGAGGCAAAAAAAGTAGGCTTAGTGATAAATACAAATAAAACTAAAGTGATGAAGTTAAGCGGGAGAGGTGAAAGTGATGATAGGGAGGAAGTGGTGTTTAAAACAATGGAGGGGGAGAGTTGCGGATAAAAACAGTTAAAGAGTTTACGTTCTTAGGAGCACTAATAACTGAAAACTTAAATTACACACAAGAAATTAAAACAAGGTTGGTAAAAGCATCGAGATGTGCGGGCGCGTTAAATAGTATAATGGCCTCGAAACAAGTGTCGCGAAATGTGAAACTGCGATTATATAAGACTGTTATTCAACCTACAGCTACATACACTTGTGAAACGAGGACAATGAATGTGGCAGATCAAGAGATGATTAATAGGTGGGAAAGAAAAGTGTTGAAAAAGAGAGGTACGGGGAGCCAAGTTTAGTTGATTTTGTTAAAGCTCAAAGGCTAAGGTGGTTTGGGCATATATGGAGAATGCCAGAGGGAAGAGCAACTAGGATGGTATTGGGAAGCGGGGTACACGAAGCTAGAAGAAGAGGGATGCCGAGAAATCGATGGAAAGAAGCAGTGATGGGAGACATAGCAAGTAAAGGAATAGAGGACTGGAGAAATAAAATAATGGATAGAGGGCAATGGAGAGGAAGATAGTCAAGCAATGGGTCTAACGTGGCCTGTAAAAGCTTTATATATATATATATATATATATATATATATATATATATATATATATATATATATATATATATATATATTGCGGTGATATTAGATCACCTCATTGAAAATTTTAATTAACGATAGTTCGTAAACGTGAAAACGAATATTTCACATATCAGATTTAAATCAAAAGAGGCACATGCTAAGTGATAGGCATAATTAATATAAAGGTTACACATAGGGTCACAGTTAGGCTCATCAATATTTAAAATAGAAATCAAGAAATAAAATTTCATGCAAACATAACCTAAATTTCATATGCATTCAAAAGTTGATTTTTAAAAAAAGGATATCAATCATTTAGATTGCTTTATCATAATACATGTTTATACAACCCAAGTTACACATTGGGATGGGTTTTTCACTTGTAGAGAAGAAGTAATCTTCTTGTTTAAATTTAGAGACTACGATCTTTAACGTAGGGTGAGTTTTTCTATGTTCCAAGAGACCAACTTAGTTTCGCGCTGTCAGTTTGCTGAAAACAGATAATTTGGGTCAATCTTATTATGACTTATATAGTACAATTAGTTTTTAAACTTTGTTATAAAAATTCTGACCATTTTTATTATTGAAGGTTTTAATCTTGTCGTTTTGCTTTATTTTGACGATTATTGACTCTTATCCTATTTTTATCACCATTGTTTTTATGTAAACACTTGGAGAACTGTATGCTGGACAATTTGATCGTAAATTGACTTTATTTGAATCAATATTAAAGCTGGAACTTGCAAATGCATCAATTGGTTGATTCGATGTCGTATCGGACTGAAAAATGATGTTTGTTGTAAATTGTAAAGATGTTTCTGTGGAGAATTTATATGTATTAGTTGTATTGTGTGATCATGCATCTACTTTGTATAGGATAAACCTGTTTTATTTCAATTTTGTATGTAATTAAGCTATAACGAGATTTGTACATTGTCAATCGTTTTCGTCTTGTATCTTTGTTGCGATGCAATTTGAGATACAAGTGTGTTATATCGTTTTAATCCTTGTTTTAAGTACTACAATCCTGTGTTTATAGAATTAAGATTCGTGATAATTAAGAACAGCTGTGCGGATTAGTGACGTCATAAATTTCCCGTGCTCCGATTTTGTTTTGGAAAAATGTCAGTGCAGGCTTTTGTTTCAACAAAATCTATATAAGTTGGAGCGAAATTTAACAAAGGCAGTCGACAAAACGTTTCCGGCAAAGCTATGCCCGGCTCCGGATTAAAAATCTGTAATTTAAAGTGAGGTTAGATGTTTGGACCATATGATTAATGTGTCAACGTTTAATATAAACAAAAGTTCGAATTAAATTAAAGTGTTACCTGAATATTTTTAAAAGTTTAAAGAAGATTTTATTATTGTTCCACAATTATTTGAAGTGAACGAGATTATTTAAATAAATTCAGGAGAATTTATTTCCATTATCGATTTATGTATTGACATACTATAACAGGAAATCAGCTGACAAATACTATTGCAGTAATACCGATTGAGGACAATACTTAAAAGGAAACTATTTTTGTAATATACCAGGTTGGTCGTAATAAAAAGGGTTCTTAAATTTGATTGACAATATTAAATTTATAAAGTTTATCCTTAATATTTCAAATTTATTTTGTTTAATCTTAAAGGTTCTTTTAAGAACTTATTTTCTTTCAAAAATAAAACAATTCAATTTCTTTTATTTCACTTTATTCTTCATTAAGATAAACATTTTTATTTGTAAACATTTTTGATTTGTGTTGGTTTGTTCAAGTGAACGACTGTAATAGCCCTATGTCAGGCTATTACGACTTTTAACTACATTTGAGCAAGCTTGGGAATCAATTTTTCCCATTGGTCTTATTGTACAAATTTGAACAATTTTTCTTCTTATTTCTTTCATTTTTAACAATTCTATTCATTTCTATTTTGAACCAAATAAAGTTTGTGTGTTTTTAAAATTACTTATGTGTTTAATTGATGCACATACAAGCATCCAGTTTTCTTTTTTTGAATTTAAAGTTTAGCACAGGTTGTCCAGTTTGCAGGAGCTCTAGTGTTTGCAACATAAGTTTTTCTCGTTTTTCAGGCATAAGAGTTAATAAGAGTCTCGTAATTCAAACAATTTATGTTCTATCGAATAACTCTGAGCTGGCTGATTGGAATAAAGAAAAATATATGGGATGTATTTTTATTTTAATCCACCGTATATAATTTATGTTTATTATTGGAACGGTGGGCATTTTATATCTATTACATATATTATTTATTTAAATATTTAAATATCACCGAAATATAAAGAACACGTGCGTTGTTACAGAAATAAACATCCTGAATAATCTAATGCCAAACACCTTTTAGAACAAAATCACACAATAACTCCTCAAAAATAATATTAAATTCCTACATTTTTGTAATAACAAACGCAAATTAGACATTTTAGAAGCTTTTGAGATATACAAACACAAACTCAAGGTACCTTTAATGAATGAACAGATTGAGCTCAGTAATTTTCCGTTACTGAAAGTGTTATTAGATATTTATTTCTGATTATTTTTATCTTTTTATCCAGTTACTACCTATTTTTTTTATTTACCTTAGCGACGTGTTTGTTTATATTTATATTACGTTTGACAATAAACTTAGCTGTCGAAACAAGATTGTCAGGTTATAATTTAATAAATACTGTGAAAATTTTTACTAATCTTTACTTATTTCATTGTTATGGAGTTCCACAAAGGCTAGAAACAATAAACAATATCATTAATAGTGTTTGCTAGCTATTAAACATCAGTGATCATTTATTCAGTATTTATTGGCTCAGAAGAACGAGTACCTAAGATAAGGTTATTAGATTTTTGAAATTGGAAAGCAGTACAACAAGACATCAGCATGTAGTGGGGTTTGGTGGGCTGAAAGAATATATGTAAAAAGAATTTTTATATTTTATTAGATAAGAAGTTTTTTAACATAACAATTTATACAACTTTGTCGATATAACTACTTTTTAAAATATAGTTTTTATTTTTTATAAACATACTTTTTATTTGAAAAACTATTTTTCAAAAGTACTATTGGTTACATAATGATCTAGGACAGCCAGGTAAATATGATGCTATTTTTTATACAAGGTGATTCAAAATTGTTCGATTTTTAAAGGTATTGTAAACCCGTTGTCGCTTGACTCGAACGCGGCCGTGTGACGTCACGCGTGCCTGCGACAGAAGTACTTGCTATGCGTATAGGTTTAGTTCTAGTTTATTTAAGGGTTTATTGCAATTTTATTAATACAGTGTATTAATATAGAATGGATAAAATTACACCATATGCATTTAAACACTTTGAATTATTTGGAGGCATCGGTTAACGATTTATCACAAGACGAAGACAATATTAGAATCGGAAACCTCGCCTGGTGTAATTGCGAATTTTGTGCTCCTATGAGTACAAATTATTACTCACATTGATGTGTGGAAACAAATGAAATTTCCAATTTCAAAGACGGGTTAGTGTATAATTTTGCACGAATCTTTTCATAGTGTAGTGTCTAGACACTTTGCAAGCTTCTCGCTACCAGATGCTATTACGAGCGGATCAAAGTAATAGAAAACTTATCGAATTAAGCAATCGTTAGTGGCGGCATATATCATATGAACAATTTATTTATTGGGAGAATTCTTGGTTGCCTTTGGGTAAAAATAAAAGGAAGGTAATACCTGCTTGTGTCGTTTCAAAAATAAGCGAATATCCCGAAGATAATGATGTGTATACACGGTTTCGTCCTGCAGAAGGGGAGGTCCAGTTTATTTTGATTAAGAAAAAGGAATAATTTTTTTTATATTTTGTGTTAACTAAATATTTACATAAGTTATAAAAAAGTAAAAATAACATGTACTCCTAGTTTTCACGTATAATTAAAGGGTTACATTTATAAATACGTTCTATTAGTAATAATGATAAGGACATCTCATGATTAATAATGAGTTTCTTGCTTCCTCCAACGAAGGACGCTCTGCTGTGGCTATATTTGCAGAGATTATGGCTGCATATTTATCATTTTCAATATTCAAATACGTAGGATCAGCGAAGTTCTTTTCTATTACAAATAGTTATTATTTTCTATCGCCATTCATACGATTCTTTTGAAAAAATTTCTTTATACAATAAACCCTTTTCACTCTTTGCAACCACTGCCGGTAAATTTTAAGATTTTTATCTTTATTTGGAAAAGAAAATTATATTCACCAGCCTTTTCGGTATTCTTGCACCCGATTATACAACATCGAGGCATGTTGTTTTAATGGATAACTACACAATAGTAATAACCAGTAAATATCCTAATAAATACACTTTTTATTTACCTCCAAACACGTGAAATGCACTGATTTGTGGTCGGATTTCTACTACCAAAGCAGTTTAGTATGCTGTGCATATTAGGCGCGGGCACGCGTGACGTTACACGCTTCGGATCTTTCAACTTCAAAAATTAATTACAGGCTTATTTTTAAGAATTTAGAAATTTTACTTGTGAAATGGCTATCTACATTGTTTGTTTCATTTATTAAGCTGAAGTTGTAAATCCGCTTAACAACACCTTTAACACCCCTGTATCTCGATAAGCAGACACCTTGTATAAAAAATAACATAATATTTGACTTGCTATCCTAGATCATTGTGAAACCAATAGTACCTTTATCATCTTGTATACAAGATATTCAATTAGAACTCTTACTTTAAAATTAAGGTTTTATTTGTTTGAATCTTTTTGAACAAGTAGTGAGATTGAAGTCGCAGTAGGGTACTTATGAACCATTATTGTATATAATAGTTTTAAGAAAAATTGTTGTACTTAAATCTTTCCATAAATTATGTAAAATGCTCTACACGTGTTTTGGTTTATTAGACCTTTTTCAAGAGATGCTCGTAAGCTTCTAATTTGAAACTGACGTATCCAACAGAAGTTGCGTTCGACACTTTCAGTAATCCCAACCATCTGTTTTTAAAATGTTTTCTTAGAAAATAAATCTATTAAGGAGGTGTTTGTAAAGCTTGTTTGGCCATTTACAATAAATGTGTTATTATTATAGGTTTCTTTTAATTTCCAATTGTTCTAGCAAATCTAACCTCTTACAATTCTTTTGTACATGCAATAGGTCTACTCTATCTACATCTACGAAATGATTATTATCCGGCTAGCTTTTTGTTTGCATTTGTATTAATATTCAGTAATCTAGTATTATAAATTAATTTATAAAATATATTATAGTGTTTTTTTAAATTAAATCCTGCATCCATCTCCATTTTCCTTTTTCTCAAAGCCTTTGAGATACACAAACACAAACTCAGAGTGCGTTTAATGAATAAACAACTTGAGCTCAGTAATTCTCCGTTACTGGAAGTATTAGATATTTAATTCTGATTATTATTATTATTTGTGTATTATTGTATGTATTGTGTATTAGTTGTGTATTAGTGTTTGTTTATAATTATATTATCTTTGATAATGACAGCATACCTCTCGAAACAATATTGTCAGGTTATATTTTAATAAAACTGTGAAACGTTTACTAATCTTTATGACGTATTATTTCATGACGTCAATAAATTAGTTGGAAAGTTGTTGTGGAGTGTTTAAAATTGTATGGATAAAAGTAACCTTGGCTAACAAATATCTACAACATACTGATAAACAATTTCAATAATCTTTTTATACACATGGAGTGGTTTTTTGAACATGTCACCACCACCCTGTTGTATGTGTAAACAGACTTTCTCTTCAAAATCTCCAGGTATGTTATGTAGTGGCTTTAACAAGTGGCCTGTGAATAAGTCTTTTCACCTCACCTGTGTAAATGTCCCAATGGATATATCACCGCTTTTTAAGGTAAATGGATTAATTTGGAAATGTGCAAACCCAGTAAACAAAACTGTGACATTTACTTGTCTGCTATATAAGAATCAAGTAAAATGAGTTATATAAACACATTTACATACCCCATATGTAAATTTGGTGATATAACATTTGTTATATATTTCCGATATGAATTGCTTAATACAAGTCTGGTGTCTTCAGATTTACATATATGCGACATTAATAATGTGATGTGTATTTTACGTCACACTTTTTACTAGTTAAATATATAACTATTTAACCACTAATTTGTTTGCAAAGTGCGGGGGAAAACGTTAGTAGCGCGTGTACCACCTGATCGTGCAGACGTGTGTTAAATCGTGGTCGCCCATTGTTTGTTTTATGTGTATGTTAAATGTAAATATTAAAATACAATCATAGAATACAATAAACATCAGTTTTATTTCTGTGACGGAAACATTTCGGAAATGGGATAAACAGCTGTGACAAATTTAATTTCCAGTAAATTGATATTTTATTATGAAGTGAAACGTATTTTTAAAATGGCGATAAGTGATTAAACGTATTTATTGTTTATTAAAACGTTTCAAGGCAAAATATATTAGGCCACTGTAAATTAATACCATAAAAAGGTAGATTCAGCAAATTTCAGAAATGTAGGTACGCGTCATATCATTTACTAGGAATCGAGAAATTGAATACCGAAGCCGAATAGCATAATGTGTTAAAAAACCAGAAATAATTTTGATCAGTTGGCATTTTCAATTTTGATTAATGTTTTTTATACATAGCTTTTGATTTTTTTCTATTTAGTTATATTTAGGGCCGGATTTAGAATTTTGAGGCCCTAGGGCCAGTATTTGGTGCGGGCCCCTTAAATTTCTAAAAAACTTTTAATCTCGGAAAAATAAAACTCCATAGTAATTTTTGTACATTTTTTTTTATTATTTTGCTTACTTCTAAACGTTTTGAAGTACTAAACTACGGAAGGTTTACGTGGTTTTTTATTTGCAAATGTATTTATTAGATCATCAAAATTCAAATTGCGAAGAATATCACTTTCTAAACTAAGGATCATCAGATTGGTCAAGCGATCTTGCTTCATATTTGTTCGTAATCTATTTTTGATGATCTTTAGTTTGGAAAATGATCTTTCCCCACTGCAGTTCGTCACCATCGAATTTTAAATGAAATGTTTTAAATTGCAATTTAATATGTCTTTTTATTTTAGATAAAAAAACGTCACGTGATCATCATTCTGTCTCTATCACGCTTTTAGTAATCTTTCTTTATTTCCTGCACGAAAAAAAAGTGAGTGCCACAGCTGTACCTGTAAGCACGTTTTTCGCACCGAACATAGGTACGGATATTGTACTTGATTCGGAAGCGCTGGGGCCCCTGTTCAGTGCAGCCGCAGTACTTATTTTTAAATTCAACGGCTGTACCGATTTTAACCTCGTTTAAAAGCTGTCCGAACAGATGCGTACAGTCTAAGTGCAAATATCGTACAACAGTTTAGCTGTTGCTCCTAATTTTTTTTCGTGTGGTTTCTTTATTTTTTCGGATTTTGTTTTAATTGAAAAGCTCCATTGCATTGGTGGAGGCCCAGGGGCCGTGGCTCCGTGCTAAATCCGGCCCTGATGCTATTGTAATAATACAGATTTCTTTTTCTACAAGTTATTAATTAATAATTATATATCCTTTCCTTTTTTTAATACACAAAATAGATAAAAATGTTGTTGTGAGTTTTTCTTATTCTCCTAATTTTTACTATTACAGGAATCTATTAGTATTTTAAAGAAATAAGTTATCCTACACAAAGTGGAAAATTTGAGAATTGTTGCTTTAATTTAAAGATCATGTTGCAAAGGGATTACAGGTAAGTACAAAGACAATTACAGGGTAGTTACAGGTAAAGTCGTACGTAAAGCGATTTTATATATGATAGAACATGCTCATAATTAAATAAACATAAAATATACGGCGCTTTGTGTATGTTTGTAATACAGATTGTATTTTACATATCTCATATGTATTAACAGTGACATAGAATTTATGTAAATAACAGATGCATAATGAGGCGGACATGACGCTCTCCAGATGACTTAAATTTTACTTAGCTGCTACATAATAATGTAGGGATTGTTACTCTCAGTTACGTAAATAATATGTTGCTGTGTTTGCTGGGAACTGTGTAAACAATTTGTTGTCCTACATTTCTTAAGGGTGCGCTTCATTACGTGCTGAAAGTGTCGTTTCCGATCAATTTTCCTTAAAGTTCACACACCTTCAGGAATGAGATAAAGATTTGCTCGAGGTCTTAAATTGTAGATAAAGGATAAAATTAGCGCTTGGGATATTTTTGAAGGGTGGATATTTTGTAATAATTGATACAGAGCCCTTCAAACATCTGCAACTTTAAATAGTTATTTTTTACAAGTTTAAAAGAAAATTAAAAATATGTCATATTATTGGAAATTCAATGTAGAATCTGCTCATGAAAACCGCTTGCCCTTATCGCCTTTGGTTTTTGTGATAAACTCCAACTACAACCTGCTGAGTAATCAACAGTCCAAAGGAGGCGACACAATGATTCATGAGACGCTCACAGGTATTTCTTTTAGGTATAATTTTTAAAGATAATTTTTACTCTTTACTCAGTACCATATTAGGAAAAGTTGTAAATAAATACAAACAAATCAATTTATGTGGAGATCTAAATATAGATAATATGTCTTCCTTGGATAATGTTGAATTATTTGATATATTCCATGCATTTCAATTAAATTCACTTATCACTGGCTACATGAAAATTGTCAAATCTGGTAATAGCATTGAACAAAGTGGGATAGATTGTATAGTAACAAACATTGTACGGACAGTCATTCTGTGTTAAATGTTGATCCTAGAATTTCTGACCATCATGCACAAATTCTAAAATTTAATTTCAAACGCAATGCAGATCTCAATAAGGACGTGCAATTTTCGAAAGTATTACAATTGTAGCCTATCAATTCTAATTTGATTGAAAGGTTTAAGCAGTTGTTTTTTGCTAATTTTAATGTTAACGACATAATCCACTACATTAATATAATATTTAAGGCATTTCTGATTTTTCAATCCCTTTAAAAAATAAATTGGCCGATTTAAGGGATTTAAACTATTTAAAGAAAATATTGGAAAAAATGTGGAAACACAATATTATACTCAGGTAACCCAGATTTAGATGCGAATAAAGAAAGAGGTGTAGCCCTAATGCTAAACAAAGGAGCAAATAAGTCGCTAATAGAATAGGAAAGTACATCAGATACAATTATATGGAGACGATTTAGGGCAAAATTTAGAAATATAGTAGTAGTGAATATATATATGCACCAACAAACACTCGAGATGAAAACATCAAAGAAACAACAACGAACAAGTTCAAGCAACATTCCAAAATTTACAGAAAAAATACAAACGAGACATAAAGATCCTTATTGGTGACTGGAACGCAAAAGTAGGAAGCAACAACACAGGAAATGAACATATAATAGGAAACCATGGAATAGGAACAATAAACAATAATGGTTTGACCCAAGAACAAGATGGCGTTGAAAAAGTCATAGCTTTCGCATCGAGGAGTCTTTCCAAGAGTGAGAGGAATTACAGTGCTACTGAGCGCGAGTGTTTGGCGTGCGTTTTTGCCTGTGAGAAATTCAGACCATACATCGAAGGCGTGAAATTCACAATTATTTCCGATCATGCTTCGTTGAAGTGGCTACATAATATGTGTGATTGTTCTGGAAAGTTAGCGAGATGGAGTATGAAACTAAATCAGTTTGATTTTGATATTTTACACCGTAAAGGAAAGTTTCCCGTTGTGCCGGACGCATTGTCACGTAGTCATGTAGGTAGTCCTCCAGAAAATGACCCCGTTGATGTTTTTGAAATCAATGTCGATAATTGTATTGCGTTAGATATTGATTTGGATAACGTAGATAGTTTTTATGAGCGTATGAGGTCTATAATTCTAGCCAGTCCTGATGATTATCCTCAATGGTTGGTTAAGAGTGGTTATGTTTATAAGTTCGTTTCCTCCAAAATTCCCCTAAATACAAATATCTCGGAGTGGAAGTTGCTAGTACCAAAAGGTCAGCGATTGAAAATTTGGAAAAATTGCCATGATCATCCGACTGCCGCTCACCTTGGAGTTGCGAAAACTTTTGCGCGAGTTTGTTTAGTCTATTACTGGCCAAAAATGACGCGTGATGTCAGTCGTTATGTTAAGTCCTGTAGGATTTGCAATTCACAAAAATCTCCCAATTATGCTAAATTTGATCTGATCGGAACTGAAAAGAAATGCAGATTCCCGTGGCAAATAATTGCTATTGATTTAATGGGTCCTCTACCTAGAAGTAAGAACGGTTTCGAATATCTCTTAGTCGTTAGCGATTGGTTTACGAAGTACACCCTACTATGTCCTTTACGCAAGGCTATTTCTAAAAATATATGTCGTTTCTTAGAAAATGAAGTGTTCCTGGTATATGGTGTACCGCAACATATAATTTCCGATAACGACAAACAGTTTATTGCCAAGTCTACGAAACGGTTAATAGATCAGTATGGATCTCGTTTTTGGTATACCCCATATTATCATGCTCAAACGAATTATGTTGAAAGAAATAATCGAACCAATTGTACCGCCATTCGGTGTTATATTGATGACAATCATAAAGAATGGGATCGGGAAATTCCAAAAATCGGTTACGCTATGCGTTCAGCCATTCATGAGACTACAGGGTATAGCCCAGCATTTTTAAATTTTGGCCGGGTTGTTCCCGCCAATGGTAATTATTATGGAAATATTGGTAATACTGAGTTTAATCTCGCCGACCGCGAAAAATGGGTTCAAAGTTTAGGTCAACTTTCGGAAGTTTACCAAGATGTACAGAATAAAATACACAATGCCCACGTACGTAATGCGCGATATTATAATCTACGAAGACGTGATTTTGAGTTTCACGTAGGAGACAAAGTATGGCGAAAAAATGTAGTTTTGTCTAGTGCAGCTAAGAATTTTTCTCAGAAGTTAGCACCACGATATGTCTTAGGCACCGTGCATAAGAAAAAATCTAAATTAGTATACGTCATAAGGAATGAAAATGGAAGTAATGCTGGTGATTGGCATACAGGATTTAAAGCCATATCATGGCGAAATGAATTTTTCTGAAGACACTTCAGAATTAGAAACGGTTGAGTCGGGATTTGATTCGGACAATAAATCTGTTGGTTAAATTTAAATATTTAAAGAATGATGAACATTACCAAAAGTTTTGTTGAAGGCTTTTGTTTATCGTTTCGGTATTAAACTTTAGTTATTGTTACTGATTTAATTTTAGTCTTGCGGTTATAGTCTGCGAGTAGAATATTTTGCGTGAGGATACATTACAAAGAGTTTTTGTAATTATTATGTTGCAGTTATTTGCAGAATAATTGTTTGTATTTGGTATTTTGCTAAGGTTATAGATAGTTTAACATTACTATCTTATAGGAAGTTCATAGGTATTAGTAGCGTTCGGAAATTTTTGATTTCATTAGATATGTATAACGCAACCTTAGGGCTATATGCTATATATATATATATATATGTAATTTCATATATATTTTTGTTTTATGGGATCTGATTACTTATTTGAGATAGGACTTTTGTATTTGTAAAATTTTGTATATACTAGGTAGTTAGTTAGTTAAACTCGGCGCCGAGGCGAGGAAAATTAGATAGAAGTTAAGTAAGTTAGCATAGATATAGCCTAAACTAGGACTATTCTAGTTTAGCATAGTTAGTTAAGGTATACTTTGGTATAATCTAGTTTATAGAAATAACGTTTCTTTTGCTGATAGGGTAGATGATTAATAATTTCAAATACGAAAAATAGTAATATTCTATTCCTATTTTTCTACGGTTGGAAGGGGGTGAGTGTAACACTGATTTTAATTTTTATATTGTTTGCCTATTAAACTTTATTTTGATTGCATTTATTATTATACCCTATTTATAATAATACACACTGTATATTAAATAAAGGTATAATTTATTATTATTGTAATACAATTTTGGAAAAGGATAGATAGCTAAACCTTTATCAGAGGCGCAGGCGAGTTTCCTTGATAGACCGTGCGATAGACGGACATTTTGTCATTTTTAAAAAGAGATCTGAACGAGTACTTTGTACACGTATTACAACTAATAATCTTAGTTATTAACATATTTTAATTAAACAAGAAGGCCATTCTATTTTATAGAAGGTATGTTAATGTTATCTTATTATCATACTTAAGTATTGTTTAATACTTTTTGGTCCGATGCCTAATTTTGAGTAATTTTGCATTTTAGATTTGACGGCCTGTATGTAAGTCAGTAAATCAGAAAATTAGCAATTTAGCAGGTTTGCAAGCTAGCAAACATAATTAAATATTTTACTGCATCAACATACCGACTAAATTATCATCATCAATTATCACTTTTCCAAGCCTACCTCTGGAAATTCGCCTGAGCTCAATAACCGACGGAAGTTCTCATTGGAATCCGTTGCAGAGACTCATCGTTGCTATTATTCGTCAATTGTACGGAAGCTATACGTTTACCAGTTAAGGAAGTCCAGATTCAGGTCAGACTACTCCAAATTTTGTTGTACCACAGATATGCAATCGCTTCCTGTGGCGATTATCGAATATCGATCAATCTTTATCATTCTAATGATTTAAACTTATTTTATAAAACTATACATATATTATCTTACTTTAATTATTTTCAAACTAATATAAATAGAGTTGCAATAACTACAAATGTAAACCTCAAATAGCTATTTTGGGTATTTTGGATAATAAATAAATTAATTATCTATACCTATCAATACGTAACTCTCAATAATGAAATTTATTTTTTACGCAATTATTTTTGGGTATTAAAATCATTAAATTTAATAACGCATTTATGATTATTTCATTTATAAAGTATAATAACTACCCAAATACTAACAATCCTATTTTCTTAGTTTTCAAACAGCGTAAAACTAAGTGGCGCCAAATAAAATTAAAATAAACATTTTTTTGTAATTAATGATTTGTGCCTTCAATGAACCCACGACCCAAGCCACCAGACGAAGAGCTGCCGTTAGCTGTAAGCCCGGAAGGGTTACACGGTTAGATCATCGATTGCTGTAAAAGGGATTATACTAATTGGTGTGGGCAGTGATTACAGGGGTGAGATAGTGTTCTTGCTTCATAATTTAACACCTGAAACTATTGTGATACATACGGCAATCGTGCAACTTCTTATCATTAAAATATGGTGAATCGATGTTAGTGCGAGGTGTATTATCTACTTTGCGAGATACTGGAGGATTTGAGTCAACAACTAAATATTGTATTTTATACTCTTTAAAAAATAACTATATTCTAAGGTTAATAAATGTCTACCTGTTTTTATTTTTTGTAATAAATGAGTACGAAAGATAAATTTGTTTTATTTGTGTTTTATCTTATATTCATACATTATTGGAGTAATGGCCTCAATACTAAAAAAATAATCTTTGTTCATCTAAAACAACAAGGTAAACTTAATTGATGATGTCACTGTGTACTTCTTTGTTTTTTTATCTACACATACTACCTGGAAACACACCTAGTAACCTGTACACCTGTGTACCTGCTTACCTGGAAACACACCTGTGCACCTGTCACCTGGAAACAGAGCTGTACACCTGAATAAATACACACAACAATAGCACACCGCTTATCTTATGGCTTTATCTAACCTACATACACAACAATAGCATACTGCTTATCTTATGGCTTATCTAACCTACACACACGACTTACCTGTATACCTGAATATACACACAAAACACCGCTTACCTGCGGCGTAACTGACCTAGGCTTACAATACCTTATCTACAGACACAACAATAGCTCACCGCTTATCTTACTTATGGCTTATCTAACCTACGCACACGGATTACCTGTATACCTGAAAATATATACACAAAACAACAATAGCACACCGCTTATCTTATGACTTATCTAACCTACACGCACGGCTTACTTGTATACCTGAATATATACACACAACAATAGCACACCGCTTATCTTATGACTTATCTAACCTACACGCACGGCTTACCTGTATACCTAAATAAATACACAACAATAGCACCGCTTATCTGACCTGCTGACCTAAGCTTTATCTAACCTACACACATGGCTTACCTGTATACCTGAATAAATACACAACAATAGAACCGCTTATCTAACCTAAGCTTTATCTAACCTACACACACGGCTTACCTGTATACCTGAATATATACACAAAACAACACCGCTTATCTTACTTATGGCTTATCTGACCTAGGCTTTATCTAACCTACACACAACAGCACCGCTTATTTGACCTACTAACCTGCACACCTACCATTGACCTAATTTGATCGGGAAACCCCACAGATATACTACTCGGCGCCGAGTCGTCCCATACCGCGTGATTGCCATCCTAACCTAAAATACTGCATTTTATTGTGTAAAAATAAGCGCATCCACAAAGTTTTAAGTACAGCTTTATAATAATAATAATAATAATAATAGTATACATGAAAACATTCATTAGTGACACTGTTTACTAAAAGCATCGTATAAGGTACACAATCCTATAATAGAGTACTTGTATTATACAGTAAATTTAACAATTTCATGTTCATTTAATAACCGTTAAATTATAGAAAGTTATTAATAAATATGGTGAATACCATAATAATTAAAAATGTTATTTCTCCCTGCCAATTGGGCAGTGGGGGAACTACTATACAGCAAAAGGCAGCAGTGCGGGGGGCAAAGGCCACTAAGGGGCCCGGAGCCTCCGCCTCATTGCTCTCCATCCATTTCACTTAAAGAAATTTTTATTTTCCATAAATAAATAAATAATTGAATAGGTATATTACGTTAAAACAAACTGAAAATAGGAACATTTTCATGAATTTGTTTTTATAAATTGTCACGTAACATGTCGCCGTCCGGCCTTCGCATATCGATACGGTATGAGCGGTAGGCGGCATACCCTTTAAAGTGTCGAATTATCAGTTTTATGCCTGCAGTTCTAGGTAACAACTTCAATAATATTATGGCCTTTCAACTATTAGGAACTGATACAGCAGTCGATTCAATTTTGAAAAAGACGGAAAGTTACTCCTGTGGTTCTACAGGTATTTTATACTTGATTACTGGATAGCAGGGGCGGATTTACCACTTTCGAGGCCCCAAGCTAAATCTTTTGAGAAAAAACTAAAATATTTATTATTCAAAATGTTAATAATTGGAATAACACGTTTTGCTCATTACTAGAGACGTGCATCTTAGTAAAGCATAAAACCACTATGTCAACGGAGCGAACCAATTTAATCTGCAATAGTGCCATGTAACACAAGCGGGTGCTTCAAAATGGTGGGTTTGGAGTACCTTTGCCGCAAAGATAAAAAGAGAAATGGGATCTATGTAAAATAAACAACGTTAATTAAGGAAATTGTCAGTGGCCTGACAAGTTTTATATAACAGCTTTTGTATTTGTAAACTGTATGTCCTGTAACTTGTAGGGACGGCGCTTATGAAAGATGAGCTAATCAAGGGTTTCTTCAAGCGAGGTCATCTAAAATGCACGTCTCTACTCATTATATAAACATAAAATCATTTTTCCCATTGTAATTTAGCAAATCTGTAATGTCATTTAGTAATGTTTTAGCCCCCCCTGGAACCCGAGGCCCCAAGCTGTAGCTTATTTATCTTAATGGTAAATCCGCCCCTGCTGGATAGATCCAATGTTTAATAAACACTTGGCTGAATTTTGCAAAGAAATTTTATTATCTTTTCTTTGATTTCGGTTAATTTAACTAGCAGACTAGTAAAAAAAAATAAATAAATAACAGTATAACATTCTTCAATTAATCGTCATTTGATTATCTCAATTCAACTGAAATTTGTTAAAGGGGCTCGAATTGAATTTTGTGGGGGGGGGGCCTAAATTTTGAAGTTCCGCCACTGCAATTGAGACTCTTTTCAAGCGAAGATGTTTGGAGAATATGATAAGGTTGTATTTAATTTATATAGTACATGTATGTATGTGAATACTTATTTTTAGAAGATTACGAAAAGGCTGAAAGAAAACTAATTAAGGCAAAATCTACAGATAATCTTTCATCAGCTGCTGAAGATTACTATGTATCGGAAAAAATTAAAAACAAAAGATGATTGGAAAGTTCTAGTTCAAATGAAGGCGAAACATGGTTGATGATTATCCAAAACCACCGACTTCTAAAAGAAGATATTAATGAATCAAAACGCTTCACAAATATCCATCCACAACCATCACACAAAATTCTTAGTTAGTACAGATGTTTATTTAAGTAACACGTTTTGCATGAGTCGATTATTATGAGCCGCGTTCAGTATTTCAAATCTGTTTACTCGACGAAGAGCTCGGTTTCTATGGTATCCATTGTTATAAATAATTGTAACCACACAGCAATAGATCAAAAATAGTTGAAATAGCGAATCCAATAATTATTTACTGAAATGACTTAATAAACAATGCAGAAAAACGGCTTAATTTGTGTTTTAATTGTTTCTAATAATACTCAAGTGATTATACATTTTTGCAGAGATCCCAATAACAAGCAGTTTTGAAAAAGTAGTTAGTCAAGTTGAGAAAAGTAGTCAATCAAAAATTTGGCAAAATAAAGCATCAAAATCAGAAATTGATGGTATGTAATGTCATACCAGCTGATACCATAAGCTTCGTTGATTTTGATTTTATATGCCGAGTCCAAATGAGTACTGAAATATTTTGAGGGCTGAAAGAGAGGTTCAAGCTAATATGGAACTGAAATTTAATAATTGACCAATATATACCTATAACAAATAACAAAAGTAGTTGTTATTATGTTATAACAAAAAAGCAAAAGAGCTAGAACACCTTGAGGAGGCATTGGAGCAAGAAAAAAAAATGAAATTTCTTGCGTAAATATAAAAGTACATTTTATAAGCTTTTGAAATTTGTTCATGTCAATGAATGTTAAATTTAATAGGTTAAACAATTCAGTTTAGTAGGAGGTTCTAATGTTAATTATATTTCCAAAAGAGTATTGTCCAAAATTGGCTTGTCAAGGCAAAATTTAGACATTTAAGACAGGTATGTTTTTACATTATTTATGCTGTAAAATCATGGTAATATGTAATTTTACATTCTATAGTAAAGAGAACAAAGACAAGTGAACGAAAACTATGGTGTTAGTTTATAAAAATATTTAATTTTTATGTAATCAATAATGTTATAAATATAACACAGTTTGATAAATATTTGTGTACTTATTAAATCTATCAACTACAACATTATTTAATAAAATATCATGGATATGACGACATATATATATACCGCTTGCTTCATCCAACTAAGAATATGGCAAAATGGTCATGCCGGGCATTTACCCACGTTTACACTGGCTCCTTCGATGTGAGCGCTTGTATACGTATAGTCAGGCGCGGATCCACGGGGGCGTGGGGATATGGAGGAAATTTCCCCCCCAAAATTTTTAATCTTATATACTTTAGTCTTATGGTTAAATAAATTTTGAATGTAAAAGTAGTTAATGTTTATTAAATATTGTGCAATAAATAACATTTATAAATAAATATACATAGGAAGAAAACAAACCATGTTTGTTTAATTATTATTTATTTAAAACAATTATTTTTCCAAAAATTTCCCCCCCAAAATAATTATCTGGATCCGCCCCTGGTATAGTATCAGTAAAACTTCGTATTGGGTTTGCATTTCCATGTGAGAAAAGGAAAAATAGCGACAGCAATACATCTGAAAAAAAGAGATCACTACATAGTTGCCAAGCTACAAATCAGAATAACACAGATGTATTGCTATTCACTATTTTTCCTTTGCTCGCGCATGAAAATCCAAACCGAAAGCAACGTTTTACCAACATTATGTATATGTATATCTTTTTTTTTGTATATCCTGAGCATTTGAATAGCACATGCTAAGAACATTGTTTATGGAATGTGTTTTGAATACGATTGGATTACCAATAGCACATGCATGTTATGTGAATTTCACATGCAATTCATATTTTTTTCATGTGGTTTTTATCCAACTGCTTTTAAATTTTAATAGAAACAAAAGCTAGTTTTAATAAAACAAATAAAATTCACCCCTACAATCTTTTACATATTACTTATAAAATTTATCAATATAGAAGAGTGAGAACTTCTTAATCAGAATCTAACTCTTGAATACGAATAAACTCTTTCTCTATAGCTTTCATTTGAGCAGCTATTATTTCAGCGACATTCCCTTCTGGACGTGGAACCCTAATTGTCTCGCCAATCTTTTCTGTTAACACATAAATTGTTATGAGAGCATACCTACCTAAAAAATAATCATTATATTACCTTCATATTTTCTTAAAGCCTCATCATAGGCTTTGCTACTAGCAATTAGCCTATCATAATTGCAAGTCTTCAAGTGTTCAACAGTACGTTTTGGCCTCTTCGTCGCTTTAGAAATATCATCTTCCAAATGGGTATCTTGCCAGATGTAACGAGGATCAAGTCCAAAATGCGCTTCTGTTGCTACAAATGCAAATGCTCCTTCTCGCCTTAACTTCTCAAAAATAACTTTGATGTCGATGCATTCTTTCTTTAATTTCTCAATCATCCCCAAGATGTTTTTGACTTCTGGGTGTGTCAAACGAATTGGCACTTTTACGTGTCTATAATACAAAAGTAAAATAATGCTTAAAGATATAAACATATATGTGCAAGGATAGATCGAAGAATTTCTAGAACAAGACGGAAAAAAACAACTTTTTGGGGAAAATCATATTTATTTTTCTACATAATCTTCTTTCAGCTCTACACATTTAGTTCAATGCTTTTCAAGACCCTTCACAAAAATAAGAACTATCCAAACCTTCAAAATATCCATTTACAGCTTCGATGATTTCAGTATTCGATGAAAATTTCTTTCCAGCCAACCATTTCTTGAGATTTGGGAACAAGAAGAAATCCGACGGAGCTAAGTCTGGCGAATAGGGTGCATGTTCAATTAACTGGAATCGTAGTTCGTGCAGTTTTGCCATCGCAATTGACGACTTGTGGGGTGGGGCATTATCCTGGTGGTACAAGACCTTTTTCTTTGACAAATGAGGCCTTTTAGCTTTGATGCCTTTGTTTAGTCTGTGTAATAACGACACATAATACTCGCCCGTTATTGTCCTCCCGTGTTGCAAGTAATCAATAAAAATTATTCCTCGGGAATCCCAAAATACGGTAGCCATGACTTTCCCAGCAGACAGAATCTTCTTTGCCTTGTTTGGAGTTGACTCACCACGTTTTGTCCATTGCTTTGACTGATGCTTGGTCTCCGGAGTGTAGTGGTGAATCCACGTATCGTCAACAGTTATAAAACGTAGCAAAATCTTTTTCATTATGTTTGAACATGCCTAG
This sequence comes from Agrypnus murinus, assembly GCA_929113105.1. Classification (NCBI taxonomy): domain Eukaryota; kingdom Metazoa; phylum Arthropoda; class Insecta; order Coleoptera; family Elateridae; genus Agrypnus; species Agrypnus murinus. The sequence continues at coordinate 76,340,724 of OV816023.1, read as the reverse complement.
TCATTGCTTGAGAAGAGTTTCAAAAGTGGGAACAACAGCAGTTAGCTTTTCAGAAAAAAAGCAAGACCTTAAGGACACCTCCAAAAGAAAATAACCAACAACAAGAAAATACCAAAGAAAACGAGAACAAGAACAGAAAATGACAAAAGAAGAAATGGAAACCATTTTAGAAAAATTTAATGTAATGAAGGAAGAGATAAAAGCAGAATTTAATACAAAAAATGAAGAACTGAAAAAGGAATTTGCAGAATTAAAAGAAGAGTTCAAGAGGAGAGAAGATGCATGGAAAGCAGAGAAAATGATCCTAGAAAAAAATAGTTACATTGGAAAATAAACGAGAAAATTAAGACAGGGAGAAGAAAAAACTAAATATTGTAATAAAAGGGCTATATATGCAAGATAAAGATTTAAAAGAAGGAGTGAAAAGCTTCCTCAAAGAGAAACTGGAAATTGAACCAGTAATCAACGAGGCATTCAAAGTCGGAAAGAAAGAAAAGAAACAAGCAATAATTGTTAAAATGCAGTGTTGGGAAGAAAAAATTGAGGTAAAAAGAAAAGGAAGTAATAATAAGGATGGCTAGAAGAAACAAAGAACGAACAAATAAGTCTAGTGAATCGAAATGGAATATCGCTACGTGGAATGTAACTGGGCTAAATTATGAGGAGGCATTGAAGCAATTAGAGAAATAAATGCTGCGGTACAACGTGAAAATCTTAGCTATTCAGGAAACCAACCTGAAAGAAAAATCAATTACTGAACTCCAACAATATATCTTTTTAAATGGAGGAGCCCCACAGAACCGGTTGGGAACTGGCTTTTTAATAGCAAAATTGCAATGGAAAAATCTTATTGACTTTATAGCAATAAATAAGAGGATTAGCTATTTACGAATAAGAGGGAAGAAAAGGAAGTTTAGTATTATAAATGTATATTCACTGACAGAGGGGGCTGAGGAAGCAGAAAAAGAGAAATTTTATAGAAGACTAGATCACCTACAATCACCTCACCTTCCAATAATACGCAGACACAGTAAACATGAACACACTAACGAGAACGGACAAAGACTAATTAATTTTTTGACAGTCAGAAATTTAAGAATAGTGTTTACGCGTAAAAAAACAAAGAAATATATAAAGGAACATAGAAACATCCCAATGGTAGAACTATTAACCAAATTGACCATCTACTAATAGAAGCAAAACACGAATAGATAGTGACAAATATCAAAAGTCGCAGAGGTGCAGAGATACCATCGAATCATTACCTTGTTAAAGTTACAGTTAGGGATCGACCGATACCGTTATTGATATCGGTAAATCGGCATATCGTCAGCTGCAGCCGATTATCGGTATCGTATCGGCAGGTAAAAATGACAAACGGGATTTTCATTGCATATACATAATGTATCAAAATACAACCAAAGAAATCTAGTCTGCAATCGTTTTTTATAAGTGGTGTAAGGTATGACGGCTGCCGAACAGGGATTCACACAAAATACGCACAGAATGTATATCAACAGCTGAGAAAATATGCCCAAAACAGTATTTTAATTTTATAGTTAATTAGCATTCACATTTAACATTTAAATTTCTACATCCTCTATAAATTGATTGTAAATTCGTTATGCAAGTAAGTTTATGAAATCTGAAACCGCTGCAGCTGTCGAGTGGAACAGCACTTTTCGCCGTAAATCCTGTTTCACATGGAGGCCCGCTGATGGTACGCCTGGAGTTTTGTTTTCACAAAATCAGGATGAAAATTGATATCAAAGCTGATGCATCAACCACTGTTGTCATATTTGCTACTAACATCTAGCAGTTTGCAAATTTGTTACCCTTTTCCTTCTTTTCTGATATTTGTCCGTTTGAAAAAAGCAGGAACTAAATCATAATTCCAGAAAACCCAAATCCCACCATTGTTTTCTGTTGTCACTACGTATTAAAAAATCTTTACATTAATTTTAAAGAAATATTTCAAGTGTTTGCTATAAGTACTTTATGACTGTTGTTGCGAGTGCAACCCCTAATAAAGACGCCATTGGGTTTAAAGGGGTTTCTATACACTATACACCGGATGGTGTATATCTGCAAACTGACAACGTTGTTTTTTTAAATAATTTCTATCAGCGCGCTGATTCGGCATACGTGTGAAAAGGTGCATTTCTCCAGTGGCCCGTCAGCGTGCTGACCGTACGCGAGGCTCACGGGCCACGTGTGCGGCCGCGATGACGAGCATCCATGTGAAACGGGGCTGACGAGCATCCATGTGAAACGGGGCTAACAAAAATATTAAAAGAATTTTATTCATTACTTAAGTGGTTCAATACGGTGATTTTATTTTAATATGTCTATACATGCTGGCATTTTCCCAAAAATATTCTTAGTTAAAAACACGTTTATGTTAATAATTCATAATGTAGTAAAAACCAGGAACGCATTTTTATAAATATTTTTAAAACTAAAAACTATAGAGATTAAAAATTGAAAAAGTGTATTTTGCCGATACTATATATCGGTACGTAAATATCGGTATCGGCCGATATATCGTATCGTAAAAAAAAAGTGATATCGGTCGATCACTAGTTACAGTAACAGCAGACATAGAACATAAGCCATAAGAATGTAAAAGAAAAAAGAAATATATAAAAGTAGAAGTGTTAAAAATGTGATCAAATAAAAATAGAATATATGAAGCAAATGAGAGAAGAAATGGCAAAGTTAGAGAAGAAGGGGGACATTGATAAAGAACGGGAATCTCTTAAAGAAGCTATAAAACAAACAGCAGAAAGTAACCTACTGCAATCACCGCAACAAAAGAAGAAAGGGTTTGATGAAGAATGTGAAACAGCTTTGCAAGAGTCACAGAAAGAAAAGCTAAAAATGCTAAGCCAGAAAACAACGGCTAGTAAAGAAAGCTTCAAAGAAAAGAGAAGGGAAGTCAAGAAATTGCATAGACAGAAGAAAAGAGCTATGCAGTATAAGCAAATAATATTTAATAAAATATCATGGATATGACGACATATATATATACCGCTTGCTTCATCCAACTAAGAATATGGCAAAATGGTCATGCCGGGCATTTACCCACGTTTACACTGGCTCCTTCGATGTGAGCGCTTGTATACGTATAGTCAGGCGCGGATCCACGGGGGCGTGGGGATATGGAGGAAATTTCCCCCCCAAAATTTTTAATCTTATATACTTTAGTCTTATGGTTAAATAAATTTTGAATGTAAAAGTAGTTAATGTTTATTAAATATTGTGCAATAAATAACATTTATAAATAAATATACATAGGAAGAAAACAAACCATGTTTGTTTAATTATTATTTATTTAAAACAATTATTTTTCCAAAAATTTCCCCCCCAAAATAATTATCTGGATCCGCCCCTGGTATAGTGATACCGGTCGATCACTAGTTACAGTAACAGCAGACATAGAACATAAGCCATAAGAATGTAAAAGAAAAAAGAAATATATAAAAGTAGAAGTGTTAAAAATGTGATCAAATAAAAATAGAATATATGAAGCAAATGAGAGAAGCAATGGCAAAGTTAGAGAAGAAGGGGGACATTGATAAAGAACGGGAATCTCTTAAAGAAGCTATAAAACAAACAGCAGAAAGTAACCTACTGCAATCACCGCAACAAAAGAAGAAAGGGTTTGATGAAGAATGTGAAACAGCTTTGCAAGAGTCACAGAAAGAAAAGCTAAAAATGCTAAGCCAGAAAACAACGGCTAGTAAAGAAAGCTTCAAAGAAAAGAGAAGGGAAGTCAAGAAATTGCATAGACAGAAGAAAAGAGCTATGCAGTATAAGCAAATTGAAAGCATAGAAGGAAATTATAGTAAAGGAAACACAAGAACGTTTCATAAACAGATAGGTACATTTAAAAAAGGTTACCAGTCAAGAATTAAACTGTGCAAAAATAAACAAGGAGAGTTAGTAGCAGGTACAAATAATGTAGCACAGAGATGGCGAGAATATTTCAAAGAAGTCATGGATGATGAGGAGACAGAAGAAGAAGAAGAATATGTAGAATATCAACAAACAGAGGATACCCAAAACAATACTCCTACCATTGATGAAGTAGCAAGAATTATTAAAAAAATGAAAAACAACAAAAGTGCAGGAACCGACGAGATCCCGGTTGAACTATTAACGTATGGTGGAAGGAGACTAGAAAAAAGAATCCAAGAACTAATAGCGCGAATATGGCATACGGGTGTAATGCCTAGCGAGCGGAGAGAAGCCTTAATCGTTCCAATACATAAAAAGGGAGATAAACTAGAGTGTACTAATTATAGACCGATCTCATTATTAAATGTGACTTATAAAATATTGTCCACATTAATAAACGATAAACTCAAGAGCATAGCAGACCAGAAAATAGGCGAATATCAAGCTGGATTTAGGACACAGAGATCAGTCACAGATCAAATACACACCTTAAGAATGATTCAAGAAAAAACAAGAAGAAAGGCAATGCATATACATACTAATTCCATTGTGGCTAATACAGTTAGTCAGGATGACGCTGATGAGAACTGAAAGTAAAGTAAATATTGCAGAAGCTACCAGTAAAAAATTTAAGATCCAAAAAGGGCTATGGCAGGGCGACCCTATGTCCTCAACACTATTTAATATAATATTAGAGGTGGTCATAAGAAGAAGCGGAATTGAAACAAATAGGAGTATCCTTAAGAGCCCTCACCAGTTGCTAGCATATGTGGATGACTTGGTAATACTAACAAGAACCAAGCAAGCACTAAAGGTAATATTCCAACAAATAGAAGAAGAAGAAGCAAGAAAATTTGGGTTAGTAATCAACCAACAGAACACAAAATATATGATTTTAACCCTTAACTACCCGGGTGCTGTAAGAGGACGTTTAAGTCTATAAGATCGAAATTTCTGTGTGTTTATGTCCAATACTTTGAAAATTTGACAACTGTTGTACGAACAATGGCGGTTTCAAAACAAGTGATCAGCACGAACACATAACACCATCTTGTGGTTCATTCTAGAAACATTCCGATCTATCCTCCTATGTATTATTATTTACGCCGCAAAAGATTCTAAGGTATTTGAGCAACCACGATTTATATAAGTTTAACAAAAATATAACATTTACTGTCTCCAGCCTTACTTTGTGGCACTCCATAATCATGAAATATAATATAAATACAAAGATTAGTTAAAGTTTCACAAGTTTTATTAGTATCTTAACCTGACAATATTGTTTCGACATTAAATGTCATTATCAAAAGTAGATAAGATTGATAAACAAACACGTTGCTAAGGATAAATACATACAGAAAATAGGTAACTAGATACAATATATACAAAAACTAAATATCTAACACTTCTAATAAAGGAGAATTACTAAGCTCAGTTTGTTCATTCATTAAAGGTACTGTGGGTTTATGTTTTTTATATTTCAAAAGCTTATAAAATATCTACTTTGTGTTTGTTGTTGCAAAAATGTAAGAATTTAATGTTGTTTTGAGGTGTCATTGGGTGGTTCTGTTCCAAAATGTGTTTGGCATAATTCGATTTTTCTAGACGTTTAAGTCTATAAGATCGAAATTTCTAAGTGCTTGTCCAATATAAACCGAGTTACAAAAAGAACAATTCAAATGGTAAATGGTGGATTTCATGATATATTGTGTTTTGCCTTTAGCATTGAATAAAAATGAAAAACTTTTTAAAAATTTTAAAAATGGGTAATTCTCTGAGTCCTCTAGTAGCTAACATATTTATGGATAATTTAGATGATCAAATATTCGAATTAGATCTTTCTAAACACATTATTTTTTGGTTTCGTTATGTTGATGACGTTTTGACAGTTCTTTTGAGGTTATCAATGAATTTTTAATTCTTATTAATAGTATCCACCAAAACATAAATTTTACACTAGAAACAGAACAAAATAGAGCTATTACTTTTGGATTTAACTATTACAATTAATACAAACAATGAATTTGATTATTCCATATACAGAAAACCCACAAACACAGACGTCACTATACCTAATGATTCATGTCATCATAAAATGCATAAACTAGCGGCTTATAGATCTTTAGTACACCAAGCTTGAACTACTCCAATGACTGACACTTTAATTCAACAACAAGATTATAGGTTAGCTAGCAAAAGAATATTTCCAATTGACACTCAAATACAAATACACAAACTGCATATCAATACTGTACTTTGGCAAGATATCAGAACAAATTGCAGCTATAATACGAAAAACCACCAGTTACAAAATAACCTATAAAACTAACACCAACATTTTTGCATTTTTATTCAATGCTAAAAACAAAACACAAGATATCATGAAATCCGGCATATTCCGTTTGAATTGTTCTTTTTATAACTCGGTTTATATTGGACAAACACCTAGAAATTTCGATCTTATAGACTTAAACGTCCAGAAAAATCGAATTATGCCAAACACATTTTGGAACAGAATCACCCAATGACACCTCAAAACAACATTAAATTCTTACATTTTTGCAACAACAAACACAAATTAGACATTTTAGAAGCTTTTGAAATATACAAACATAAACGCACAGTACCTTTAATGAATGAACAAACCGAGCTTAGTAATTCTCCTTTATTAGAAGTGTTACATGTTTAGTTTTTGTATGTATTGTATCTAGTTACCTATTTTTTTATTTATCATTAGCAATGTGTTTGTTTATCAATCTTATCTACTTTTGATAATGACATTTAATGTCGAAACAATATTGTCAGGTTAAGATACTAATAAAACTTGTGAAACTTTAACTAATCTTTGTATTTATATGATATTAAAAATATAACAGCATAAACAATTCATGGATTGCCTGGATGGCATATAATAATTAGCAGACTATATTTATATACTTATACATACTTATTTCCTTGTGCAGCATATATTGCATGTAACATGTAGAAAGCCCCAACTTTCACATAAATGTTTTCACTATATTTGATATACTTCCTTATTGTAAAGAAAAGAGTATTTGCCATGTGGTGTAGTTCATTATTCACGAATTTCACGTCGCCCCTGCAAAAACAAAACTTGGGAATTCGATAATTATCAACAAAAAAAATTCTTACATGAACACACTTCTTAGACCTGAATTCACCCAGTGATCAGTGAATACTGTAAAACTTGTACTTTTAAATTGCGCAAATTCAGAAAGAAACTTTTCACAATCTTTTTGAAATCCCTGTTGTATAGCACAGGTGTAGTATTTAAATTGGTCAGAGTCATGTTGCAAATATTCAGGAGCGTCGGAAGTTTTTGAATTACTTAATGCAGATTGACCAACCCGTGGCACAGGTGCTGATTTAGAAGGGCCCGCCTTGGAATCCATAGTAAAATCTCTTGTTATTATAACAATAGAAGAACTACCTTAAATACGGTTGGTCAGATTTGAAACTGTGCAGTTCTGCTTACTTATTAAAGAATTAAATCATTTATGTAGAATGTAACCTAAAACACGAACGTTACTTGCGACATTTAATATCATCTGACTTTAATAACTAATTATTATCATTAGCATAAAATCTAATAACAACCGCCTTTTAAATTTTCAATATTTGAGGTTATTACATCTAATAACAACAACAAACTATTTTTTTCGTGATTATTCGAACAGAAAACTCTTCGACCAAATATACCGTGAAAATTTGCTTAGATGGCGATAAGATCACGGAAGTTAGAAATCTATCTTCTCGACATTACATAATAACTAATTTATTACTAATAATATTAAAAGTTAATATTGATAATTTAATTCATTGTAAGTAATAACCAGTTAAATAAGTAAATGGTAAAATAAATAAAGTAGTACGGACGTTACCCGCCAATTTCAAAAATTAGTTTTGTCACTATGAAATTTGAGAACCAGCAACCGTGTGAAAGATTTCAATTATATTTATTATTATATATTTATTAATTAAATAATACTATACATACTAGTAAAGTTTAATTTGTTTTCTAAGATATTTTCACTTTTTCAGAAATATTACCCAATTTCAAATCCAATTGATTACAGTCTTCATTATTTAGAGAAGCACTAGCGCCTCTAGTTGCAATCTAGTCGACTAGAAAGATCGTGGGCTGCATTTTTACTTTAAAAGTCTCAGCAAAAGCTTGAAATTCTCTGGATAATGCTTCGATGGCGCTAAAATCACGGATGTTAAATGACATTAAATAAATAATTGAATTTAATTATTAGTTTTAATTAATATACTTCAAGTAATTTATTTAATTTATAAGTAATATAAATAATAATCTGGTAAAAACTATTTAAACAAGCAGTGGCGTGCGGTCCATGGAAGCAATGCTTCCCTTAGAAAGAATTTGAACAGAAAAAAACAATGTTACCAAACTATTTTTAAAAGATTACATAAGATCAGATTATGGTTAGTATTTATTTACTTAATTTATTATTTAATTAATTATCATTTATTTATTAAATTTGTAATATTTAATTAACTTAAAACTGTCAATTTCGTGCAGAAAAAATACTAAAAAAGAGTATCTACTATTTTAGGGTCATTAAACTTGCACAGAACGGCAATACAGATTCAAATATATACTTGTATATAAGCAACGACTCATTTGCTTACTGTACTTAACATTTTCGTTATCGGGTGGTGCGCTGTGATGATGCGGTTGGAATCGTAAGGTCATTAGGTAGTTATTAGATGCCCGGTACTCAGATAAATTTGATTATTTATTCCTTTTAGTGTTAATTAAGTGTTACTTATTAAACACTGTATATCTGGGAATGATACTGAATTTAAGAAAATTTTATTATTTTAACTTGTTATTAGTTAGTATTATTTCATAGACGGAAATAATTTAGTTTGATTCCAGTTAAAATTACTTATCGGGTGACTGCAAATTCGGCTGATTCGGTAAAAGGTCGGAGTATTTCCGATACCCTTGAATAGCGTCGTTTCTGTTTGTAAATTATTAGAGAAAGAATTTTTTGTACAGTTTTAGAAAAAAATTATAAATTACTAATAAAGACAGACGAAAACCAGAACTTCCAAATTTAATTTCTTTTTCATTTTTTTACTAAAGATTAAAACTTGTAACAGGTATTTTAAAATTGAAGCCTACAAAAATTAGTTGCTAACAACCCGTAGTAGTTTTTTATGTGTTATTCTGTTGTCCTTACGTTCTTTTTAATTATGAAAAAGGTATTTGGAATAATTCTATAATGTCTGAATTTTCCAATTTATCAACATATTTGAGGTGCATTATAAATACTTTTTTTTAATAAAGATTACAATCTGCTATCACAAATTTCATAAAGCATGAAGCGAAAAATTCTTATTTAAAAATATTTTATAAGCCTAATAATTATGATACTGTTTTTAATGCACCTAAGTATAGTAAAATTTTTAAACTTGCCCTCTTATCATATTGATCTATTCCTAACGATTGGGATTACTAAATGCGTCGAGTGCAACTTTTCTGTCGGATACGTTAGTTTCAAATCAGAACCCAGATAGCACGAAAGTTTTCAGCAAATTTGCCTTTCGCTCAACTTTCATTTGCGAACATGAATTTGCGTTAGCAATTTTGTAGCAAACTTATTTTCGCTTGTCCCGACAAAGATGCGCGCGTCGAAGATAGTTGCGTGTTGTGTGAAAACTAAATTGGAAACAAATGAAACAACCATTCTCAATTAATTTCGTAAGTACAGAATATTCTATTACTAAGGGAAAGGGATTATATTTAGTTTCAGTAAGAAGCTTCCGTTAGGCCATTCATTAAGTAAACTTGTACTTTCTATTTAATTATATTCAAAAAGGGTTTCTATCTATATAGGGAGTTTAATATCTTATTTATAAATAAGTACTAATATTTTTACATAGGATTCTAGCTTGTTATATACATAAAATAATTTTTATAATTCTTCTATATCGGTTTTTTAATGATTCTAATCGGTATGGTTTAAGGCGTCTTATAACAAGGTATTTTGACACCTTTGACATAACAGAGATAATACTTAAATTACATTATTTATAGCTGATTATATATACTAATATGGATTATAAACTCAATTCTGTTTCTTAGATAATCAGATAAGGCTCTTTGAGTAACTGAGATGTTGTACTGCAGTCGATATTGTTAATACTTTGGACACTTACAAAAAATGTTTCATTGTTACCCTATTTCGTTTTTTGTTTGTATTTGTATTAGTATTCAGCAATCTAGTATTATAAATTAATTTATAAGGTCTATTCTAGTATTTTTTAATTAAAATTCTGTATCCATTCTATGTAAGATTACTGATTACTTAAAAAAATTATTGTACCTGAAAATTTCGAAGACTTGAAAAGAGACGGTTAAAAATAATCAATTCCTGGTGTATCGATTTGTTTAAACAAACAAATACTTTGAGATATTATTAAAACCACAAATAATAAAAAGTTGTAGGATGCAATACCCGGTATTTTCTTCTGGGAAAGAGAAAAGTGGTTTACAAGGATGAATGTACTATTTAAAACTAAATTTTATTTAAAACTATTTATTTGGAAACTTCTAATCGGTATGGTTTAAGGCGTCTTATAACAACAACGTATTTTGACACCTTTGACGTAACAGAAATAATACTTAAATTACATTATTTGTAGCTAGCTATATATATATATATATATATATATATATATATATATATATATATATATATATATATATATATATATATATATATATATATATATATATATATATATATATATATATATATATATATATATATATATATTAATATATATATATATATATATATATATATATATATATATATATATATATATCTATAGAGGCCTACCATGCGTCCGGACCAAAAGCGTAGCGCCCAGCGTCCGGCGTATATAAGTGTATATAAATGATGGTATCAGTCAGCGTCTTTTGCAAGCTATAGGTTTATTCAGCGTCTGTTTATTTTATGCAACCTATAGGTTTATACAGCGTCCATTTATTTTTTCAGTATTGGCCAGCCTGCTTGAATTCCTTTGCCTGTCTGCGGTGTCGAGTTACTCTCTGCATTTCTGAGTAAAGATTGCGTCATCTCAACTGGCAAAAATAATTCTATTTTATTAACGCTATGTAATAAATACTTTTAGTTTCGTTTCTGTATGTGTATGAATTTTATTTAAAAGGCTTTCAGATTTAAAATATTATATGCATAAAAACATCATAAAACTCGAAATATTATTGGATTTGTATGAAATTTTCTACAAAGGGGTTTTTCAGGTCGCTGATTTCAAATTTGATGTCAACGTTTGCAAATTTTAAAGCGCGGATGAAATATGGCGTCCATAATAATTAAAATTTGATTTATTTGCATAAAACTTAACATCTGAGAGTATATTCGAAACTCTCTGCGTTGCCAAAATACTATGTGTGTTTCTCAGTAAGGATTGCGTCATTTAAAGTGACAAAAATAATTTTATTAAAGCTACTTAATAAATCTTTCACTTCCATTCAATTGTGTCTGAATTTTATTTAATTCAGTTGAATTTAGTTGATTTTAATATGTATTTTCTAGATGAAAACTATTTAAATTGTGTAGGTTAATTTATTATTATAGGTTAAATGCATATAAAAAATTGTGATGATACTTATTGCTACTAATACCTAGTTCTATATTTTAAAGAGCCAAGCGATTTAATGTGTTAATTAGAGCTTCCAGTTTTTTAAGTTCTTCCAGTGGTTTAAATCGTTATATCTCCAAACATATTTGAGCTAGAAAGCTGATTCTTTTTTTAAATTAAACCTTAAAAATGAGCGCATGCAACAATATTATCAAATATTGCCTAAAGAGAAATTTGGCAAAAAAAGTTTGGGTAGTGATAAAGATAGTTTAGAAGGGAATTTCAAGGTCCAGCGGTCAGTGCAGATGTATTGTTTTGTATTTATGTTTGTTTATGTACTAGAAACTACGTTTTACGTGTCTATTAAAGCAAACTATAAAAAGGAATTTGTAGTTCTTCTTAAATTATCTTCTTTCTGTCACTGTTTTACAAAACAGTTACTATTCGATCGCACAAGGTAAAACTTATTGGTTATTTATAACGACTAATAATTGATTTTATGAAATAATGAAATATATTGATTTTTGATTGACTTGTTAATTTTTATTGGGAACGCATTTTAATTTCAATACCTAATTAAAAATATCAGATTCGTTGTTTTATTTCTTATTGACATTCTGTAGTACATTTTCTCGTTCTATATTTTATAGAGCCGAGCGATTTAATGTGTTAATTAGAGCTTTCAGTTTTTTAAGTTCTTCCAGTGGTTTAAATCGTTATATCTCCAAACATATTTGAGCTAGAAAGCTGATTCTTTTTTTAAATTAAACGTTAAAAATGAGCGCATGCAACAATATTATCAAATATTGCCTAAAGAGAAATTTGGCAAAAAAAGTTTGGGTAGTGATAAAGATAGTTTAGAAGGGAATTTCAAGGTCCAACGGTCAGTGCAGATGTATTGTTTTGTATTTATGTTTGTTTATGTACTAGAAACTACGTTTTACATGTCTATTAAAGCAAACTATAAAAAGGAATTTGTAGTTCTTCTTAAATTATCTTCTTTCTGTCACTGTTTTACAAAACAGTTACTATTCGATCGCACAAGGTAAAACTTATTGGTTATTTATAACGACTAATAATTGATTTTATGAAATAATGAAATATATTGATTTTTGATTGACTTGTTAATTTTTATTGGGAACGCATTTTAATTTCAATACCTAATTAAAAATATCAGATTCGTTGTTTTATTTCTTATTGACATTCTGTAGTACATTTCTTCTTATTTTTGCATTTGAACTTCATTACATAGGTATAACATTTATATACACCTAGTTTAAATACCATTATGTCAACAATGCTTTTTGAAAACCGTGAATTTACAAATAATACCACGCCGTTTTGGTTTTAGTTATATATCAATGAGTTCCAGGACTTTTCCTATTGTATCGTTCTATTTGAATAAAACTAAGATGCTGTTTTAGCTTTTTAATAACAAGAGACATATCAACAAAACTAAGATTTAAACTTAACTAATGAAAAACAAATTATGTTTATTTGATTGAAAAATTATAATTTTTTTACTATTCTTAATAACAAAATAGTAATTAAATTCTTTAAAAAACAAAATAGATTGTTTTTAACTTATTCTTTTCCTTTAACTATTATTTCCTTCAATTACTATATTTCTCTTTTTTAAATTTTAAAATAAATTGATACTACTGAAAAATTGGTTAGAGAAAGAACATTGGCATCTGTAAAAGTTAGAATTAACAAAACAATAATAGACTTGCGCATTTACATTAATATTTTTATCTAAAATGACAGAATGAATAAAGGAATTTAAGTTTTTCAATAAGAACACATATTAGAAAAATTATAATGCATATCTAATAATTATAAATTCATTTTAAATAAAAACAATAACAATTGTTAATTAACGATGGAATAACAAGAATCAAGTGGTGTGTTTAATACTAACACAAAACATTAAAACATTTAAAATAATTTAACGGTATAAACAATAAACTTGTAAATATTATACAAAAATTCTTTTCTCTCTCTCATAACTATTAATTTATATCAATTAATTATTATAGTTGTGCAGTTTTAACTATTATAATGTAATTTCAACTGAAGAACGATTTATTAAATGAAAAGTATACGAAATGATTATATTGAAAACAACGCTTTCTAAAAAACCTTGAATTTTCTAACAGTATCAAGCCGTTTTGGTTTTTGTTATATATCGATGAGTTCCAGGACTTTCCTTGTTTTTACATTTCAACTTCATTACATAGGTATTAACATCTATATACACTTAGTTTATATGCCATATGTAAGCAACGCTTTCTAAAAAACCCTGAATTTTCAAACAATATCAAGCCGATTTGTTCTTTGTTATATATCGATGAGTTCCACGACTTTCCTTGTTTTTACATTTCAACTTCATTACATAGGCATCAACATGTATATATACTTAGTTTATATGCCATATCTAAGCAATGATATAAAAAAAACACGAATTTCCAAACAGTATCAAGCCGTTTTGGTTTTTGTTATATATCGCTGAGTTCCAGGACTTTCCATGTTTTTACATTTCAACTTCGGTATATAGGCATTAACATCTATATACACTTAGTTTATATGCCATATGTAAGCAATGCTTTCTAAAAAACCTTGAATTTCCAAACTTTGAATTTTCTAACAGTATCAAGCCGTTTTGGTTTTTGTTATATATCTATGATTTTCAGGACTTTTCTTATTTTTACATTTCAACTTCATTACATAAACATTAAAATTTATATACACTTAGTTTATATGCCATATGTAAGCAATGCTTTCTAAAAAACCCTGAATTTTCAAATAATATCAAGCCGATTTGTTCTTTGTTATATATCGATGAGTTCCAGGACTTTCCTTGTTTTTACATTTCATCTTCATTACATAGGCATCAACATGTATATATACTTAGTTTATATACCATATCTAAGCAATACTTACTTCATTACATAGGTATTAACATCTATATACACTTAGTTTATATGCCATATGTAAGCAATGCTTTCTAAAAAACCTTGAATTTTCAAACTGTGAATTTTCTAACAGTATCAAGCCGTTTTGGTTTTTATTATATATCGATGAGTTCCAGGACTTTCCTAGTTTTTACATAGGTATTAACATTTATATACACTTAGTTTATATGCCATAATATGTAAGCAATACTTTCTAAAAAACCTTGAATTTTGAAACTTTGAATTTTCAAACCGTATCAAGCCGTTTTGGTTTTTGTTATATATCTATGATTTTCAGGACTTTTCTTATTTTTACATTTCAACTTCATTACATAAATATTAACATTTATATACACTTAGTTTATATGCAATATGTAAGCAATGCTTTCTAAAAAACCTTGAATTTTCAAACTTTGAATTTTCGAACAGTATCAAGTCGTTTTGGTTTTTGTTATATATTGATGAGTTCCATGACTTTTCTTATTTTTACATTTCAAATTTATTACATAGGTACTAACACCTATATACACTTAGTTTATATACCATATGTAAACAATACTTTCTAAAGATCCTTAATATTTAAAATAGTATGAAGCCGTTTTTGTTTTAGTTATATATCGATGAGTTCCAAGACTTTTCTTATTTTTACAATTCAACTCCATTACATAGGTATTAACACCTATATACACTTAGTTTATATGCCATATGTAAACAATGCTTTTTAAAAAACTTTGAATTTTCAAATAGTATTAAGCAGTTTTGGTTTTTGTTATGTATCGACGAGTTCCAGGGCTTTTCTTATTTTTACATTTCAAATTCATTACATAGGTATTCACACCGATATATTATAATTATGTAGTTTATATGTCATATGTAAACAATGCTTTCTAAAAAAACCTTGAATTTTCTAATAATACCAAGCCGTTTTGGTTTTTGTTATGTAACGATGAGTTCCAGGATTTTTCTTGTTTTTACATTTGAACTTCATTACATAGGCGTTAGCAGCTATATACATTTAGTTTATATGCCATATGTAAACGATGCTTTCTAAAAATTCTTGAATTTTTAAATTGTATCAAGCCGTTTTGGTTTTTGTTATATATCCATGAGTTTCAAGACTTTTCGTATTTTTACATTTCAACTTCATTAGATAGGTATTAACACCTATATACACTTAGTTTATGTACGATATGTAAACAATGCTTTCTAAAAACCTTGAATTTTCGAATAATACCAAGCTGTTTTGGTTTTTGTTATATATCGATGAGTTCCAGGACTTTTCTTATTTTTTACATTTGAACTTCATTACATAGGCGTTAGCAGCTATATACATTTAGTTTATATGCCATATGTAAACAATGCTTTCTAAAAATTCTTGAATTTTTAAATTGTATCAAGCCGTTTTGGTTTTTGTTATATATCCATTAGTTTCAAGACTTTTCTTATTTTTACATTTCAACTTCATTAGATAGGTATTAACACCTATATACACTTAGTTTATGTACCATATGTAAACAATGCTTTCTAAAAACCTTGAATTTTGAAATAATACCAAGCTGTTTTGGTTCTTGTTATATATCGATGAGTTCCAGGACTTTTCTTATTTTTACATTTCAACTTTATTACATAGGTATTAACACCTATATACACTTAGCTTATATGCCATATGTAAACAATGATCTCTAAAAAATCTTGCATTTTCTAATACCAAGCCGTTTTGATTTTAGGTGTACAGTGTGTTTTTTGTAAGCGATAATACAGGACATGCAATGGAGTTTTATCATTCTCCTCCTAAGTTTATATCGTTGCAAATGTAAGTAGAAATTTTGGTATTAAAGAAAAAAATTCATTTATTGCCAAAAACACATGTAACAATTTGAAAAGTTTTTTAAAAAACCTGTTAATTGATTGTAAGCTTAATTGATTGTTGTAAAGCTTGTAATTAAAATTATTATTGGTCTTATTCCATTTTTTCATCTGCTTTTTTCATAGTTTAGTTTGTACAAATAATAACGGTAAGGTTTTACCGTTAGATTTTGTGTAGCAAAAATATCCAATAATAAAAAAATAATAACAATTGTAATAATAATTAAAAGAGTTCGAAGATAATAAACAACAACATTAAGTAATCAAGTAAGGATCATCGATGCACAAGCTCTAATTCGTATTGAAATTACGATATTAATTAACTTGCTTATTGGTACTTTTCCACTCCTTATATGTATTATACAATTTGTAAGATAGGAATGATTGAACCAATGATTTTGACCAATAAGGCTTATCCAGAGGCGCATTGGTGATATCCTTATACGAAGCTAATTAAAGCACAACTTGAAGTTTTGATTTTTAAAAGAATTGCTAAAAAATTGCTATGGCAACCGAAAAAATTGCCAAAAAATTGCTATCGTAACCAGGCTATATGAAAATGGTTTTGTGTCAGGCTCATCGTGATTTTAAACAAACATCTGGAGAACACGTGTCAAATTTATATTGCAAGTCGCAAAACCCAAAACTTAAACGTTTCTTTAGTCAATTATTCTCCTACGGTGTTTTTTAGTGCTTGTACTACTATAAAACTTTAAGTGTATGTAAAAAAATAATTAATATAAACCATGAAAGATTACCGAAAAGAGCATTCGTTCTATAAAGTAACATAACTTTAAAAGTTCAGGTAAGATATATGTACATGTAGGTACGTAATTATTTTACAATAAAGATGTTCCGGAGTACTGTTAAGAAAATGATTAAGGTTCGAATTATGCCCTTGGTTACTGATTGACTTTGATAGTAGCTGGGGAAACTAACGAAGAATTATCCAACCGGACTGATTCTTGTGCACAGCAATCATTGCAAGAATGCTTGCTTTAAAAACTTTAATTGCCAAATAATTTTACAATAGGTATATCTCCCATAAACTGTTATAAATGCAAAATGTCTGCGTAGCATCCATCTTATTGTAAATTTGGTCTGGTATACAACAGAAACAATAGCAACTCAATTAAAAAAGGCGTAACCAAGGGTATCATTCAATTCCTAATTCTTTTCTTTGCAGTACTGGAATATCTTTACTGTAAAATAACTATTTAGGGTTTGCAAAAAATGCACGTAAAACTGTATTGTGCGTGAAGCGATTCTACATAATGTATAAGTAAATTATATTAATTGTTATTTATTTAATTAAAATGCTACAAAATGCGCCAAACGAATTGTTTGTGATAAGTACAGCAAAAATGTTAAAAATCTTTCATTTATCTATATAATAAACCCTCCTTTACCTGGAAACCTTCTTCTTACTCTTATACTTTTACAATACGAGGGATGCTCTGTTAATAGTTAGTAGCAGGCCATGGAAGCTCAATTGGCTAGAAACAATTGCAACAATTGAATGTCGCATTAGTTGACATTCGTTACCCACAATTGTCAAACGTTCCGATTTCCTTGTGAAACGTAGTTAATTTTGTAAGATAAGTAGTTGCGCATTTTTAATTCAGTTAAGATGAGCATTCCGCGAACTGCCTTTAGAGCTATGATTTTCTACGACTATAAAAGACAGTTAGGATACCAGCAAAGCCATGAAAATCTTAAAGCAGCTGTTGGCGATGCTGCCCCTTCTTTATCCGCTGTTAGTCATTGGTTCCGCGAATTTCGACGAGGGCGAGAGCTGCTAGAAGACGAAGCAAGACCTGGAAGACCTGCGGAAGCAGCCTGTTCAGAAAATGTTGATCTACTGGTAAGCTTGATTCAGTCCAATCGAAATATTACTTATAGGGAGATTCAGGAGGAAGTGAAGATTGGAACCTCGGCGGTGAATACCATTTTGCATAAACATCTTGGGTAAGAAAGCTAACAAGCCGTTGGATACCGCATTTGCTCTCAGAAAGTCAAAACCAGGCTCGAGTAGACTGATGTAAATTTATGTTGCAAAAATTTGACGGAGGAGCTTCCAAGCAAGTGGCATACATTGTAACTGGTGACGGATCTTGGGTATACAGTTACGACCCTGAAACTAAACAGCAGTCTAGTGTTTGGGTATTCGAAGATGAAGACTTGCCCACAAAAGTCATTCGTGGCAGAAACGTCAATAAGAAAATGATTGCTGTTTTTTTTTCCAGCCGGAGTGGTCCTGTTGCTGTTATTCCACTTGAAGATCGCAGAACTGTTAATTCTGCATGGTACTGCGATGTGGCTTTACCACAGATGTTTGCAAAATTACAGGCAGGTCGCCAAAGGACGGGTTTGCGTAACATCTTAGGGCGGGTTGTACAAACACAGCTTAACTTTAAACTAGGATCAATATCCTAGACAACGATTGTTCTGACAATCGTTACTGCAGCAACTGAGCCAGGTTTAAAGTTAAACTACATTTATACAACTCGCCCTTAGTCCATCATGACAACGCATCCTCCCACACTGCTGCCAGAACATTGGATTTTTTGAAAGATATGGGAGTTCAATTGATAACTCATCCTCCGTATAGCCCAGATCTGGCGTCGTGCGACTTTTTTTTGTTTCCAACTGTTAAAAAAATGATGCTAGGTAAAAGATTTTCCAGCGCAGATGCAGCAGTTACAGAATTTCAAAGAATTTTTGAGGACCTTTCAGAAAATGAATTTTCCGAATGATTTAAAAAGTGGTGTCAAAGAATGCACAAGTGTATTAATCTGAATGGAGATTATTTTGAAAAACAATAAAGATTTTTTGTTAAAAAATGCAACGGTCTTTTTATTACTAACAAATTTCAGCGCAACTCTCGTAAGATCATAAAACTTGCCGGAGGCTGTAAATGATTTTAGTATCAACCGAAAGTTTGTTTGCAAACCAGTATTTCCCATTTCTCATAGTTGCTATGTTTTAGTTTTTGATTTTATATAGTCAAAAACAGAGGGCAATACTTGTCGACCACATCTTTTGCTGTTATTTATCACTCTCCTTCTAAATTTGTACACTTACAAATGTAAATAAAAATTTCGGTATTAACCGAAAGAAGAATTTATTTTACATCCAAACATGAAGAAAAAATCAGAAACTGTTCAGAAAAATACTTAAAAAGCATGTTGGTTTAATGGCTTCCGTAATAAACATGATAATGGTTAACGTATCAGACTCGTAATCTTTGTTTGAATTACTTACTAATTGTTATTTATTATTTTTACAACTGAATTTTAATCATTTTATTATTACAATTTTTTTAGTTTCATATCCTTTTTCATCATCTTTTCTTATAGTTGAAATTGTACAAAAACTAACGGTAAACTCTTGTAACAAAAATATCTAATAATAAGAAAAACTAACAACAATTGTAATAATAACTAAAATCAAGTTCGTAAGATAATAAACAACAATTAAGTAATTCAATTTAAAAAAATGCATACGAGAGTGGGATTCGAACGCGCGATTTTTGATTGAGCGTTTGATACCCTGACCGTTATACCAATTCGGTACACAACTTCAAAGCCTTTTAATTTATCTTATTATACAAAAAATATTGGAAAATATGTATTATCTATTTTTGAAATATTTCCTGCGAATCGGGATAAAACAATATCCATATTAATTAACTGGATTAACACATTCCATTAAATGCGTTTTATTCATAAACAATTGCTATTTCAACAGTAAAAAACAAGATTATCAAGGTTCATCTTCTAGTTTTAGTTTAGTTGTATAACGTAGACTCCAGGGCATTTTAAATATGGCATCAATAATTATTTAACCATTTCACATTTCATTAAGTATTTATTCATGTATAATACACTTACAATCTCGACAGTGAAACAAAATATGAAGCACCTTCTAATTTTCGTTTTGCTATTAAACGTATAGATTTCCAGGACATTTTATATACTTATGGTAACAGAAGTTATTCAATTGTTACACATTACATTAAATGTGTTTTTATTCATATACAATTGCAATCTAAACCGTGAAAAAAGATTAGGAAGGCTTTAATGTTGGTTTAGTTGTATAACGTAATTATTGCGTTTACTGTCTCCAGCCTTACTTTGTGGAACTCCATAATCATGAAATATAATATAGATACAAAGATTAGCTAAAGTTTCACTAGTTTTATTAATATCTTAACCTGACAATATTGTTTCGACACTTTGTGTCATTATCAAAGGTAGATAAGATTGATAAACAAACACGTTGCTAAGGATAAATACAAACATTCTGGCTAGCGATTCCGTGTTTAATCATCAATTTCTTATATAGCTTGGCTTGTTCTTCCAACGAAGATGAAATGATAGCGTTTACTGTCTCCAGCCTTACTTTGTGGAACTCCATAATCATGAAATATAATATAAATACAAAGATTAGCTAAAGTTTCACAAGTTTTAGCAACGTGTTTGTTTATCAATCTTATCTACCTTTGATAATGACACAAAGTGTCGAAACAATATTGTCAGGTTAAGATATTAATAAAACTTGTGAAACTTTAGCTAATCTTTGTATTTATATTATATTTCATGATTATGGAGTTCCACAAAGTAAGGCTGGAGACAGTAAACGCTATCATTTCATCTTCGTTGGAAGAACAAGCCAAGCTATATAAGAAATTGATGATTAAACACGGAATCGCTAGCCAGAATGTTTGTATTTATCCTTAGCAACGTGTTTGTTTATCAATCTTATCTACCTTTGATAATGACACAAAGTGTCGAAACAATATTGTCAGGTTAAGATATTAATAAAACTTGTGAAACTTTAGCTAATCTTTGTATTTATATTATATTTCATAACGTAATTATTGCTTATTTTACAGGGTATATACTATGAAAGCATCAAATTTACCATTTTCAAACATCAAAACAACTTTTATGAAACATTAACTAATTATTAATGGGATGAATAATTCATTGATAATTCAATAATAATCATAATCTGTATTAAGTAAATATACGCACTTTTTATTAGAATTTTCGAAGTTAAATAGATGCCGTTTAATAGATTAAATACCGAAAAAATAGAGAAAAATTTCTATATCTTTATTTTTTGGTAATACACAACATCAAGTTATTCCTTATTAAAAGTATTAAAACCACATTTAATGGAATGTATAACAGTTGAATAATTTTTGGTACCATATATAAAATGTTGTACAAAGGTATATTTGTAAGGTAAGGTATAACCTTCATATAAATTTCATAAACATTTACTTATTATTATTAATTATGTTAAACACATAATATTGTTGCTTAATCTCTGATCAAACTAAATTTTTATCACTTTATTATCAAAATCATTTATAAAAACTTGCTGTCCTGGAACTCATCATTTGACATAAACAACTTCCAAGACCGTCCCGGAACTCATCAAATTACATAAAAAAGTTCCGAGACCGTCCCGGAACTCAACAAAAGTCGTGGAACTTGTCGATACGTATAAAAAAAAGTCTCGGAACTTAACAATCGACATACATATATATATATATATATATATATATATTATATATATATATATATATATATATAATATATATATATACATATATATATATATATATATATATATATATATATATATATATATATATATATATATATATATATATATATATATATATATATATATATATAATATATTTACGGCCACTTATCAAAGTGAGGACATATCATGAACCATAGTTAATGAGGACCACCCTTATAAATGGTCACAGCTTTGCAAATTTTTTTGTCATCACTTGTTTACTTGTTCTAGTTATGTATCTCGCAAATATACACAGATTTCTTTGAATTTAAAAAAGTTTTATTTGCTGTGTATAATAATACCAAGTGAGGCTACACTATACTACTGACGACGTGAGGACCATATAATTAGATACGATTTAATCGCAAAGTGAGCCCCAATATCAAATTATACACAGGTTTTAAGTATAACATGAGGACCGGCGCTGTTGCCATCATTTGCTTTCATTATCATCAGCAAAAATGCATGCTATTCTATTATTGGAATTTGTTAGTTGGTCGGTCGTCAGTATAAAACTAATTTGATGTGGCGGAGACGGGTATGCTTCCGTAGCCATTTTAACAAACCCGTTTTTGAAAACATCTCGAGAACGGTTGGTTCTACGAAAAAAAATATAACAGACTTTTTTGTAGAAAAATAAATTATCTATCTTTTTTATTAAAACAATTTTTTAATTGCTTGCAAATTAATGTTTTAAGAGTTATTACACAGCAAAGTTTTCACTTTTTAGTTTTGCTAAATAATTCGCAAACGGCTAACATCTCACTGAAACATGAAAACATTGCAGTGTAATAACTCTTAAAATATTAATTTAACAAAAAAATTGTTTAATAAAAATAGATAGATAATTAATTTTTCTATAAAAAATGTCTGTTCTGTTTTCTTCGTAAGACTATTTCTCCAGACTATTTGGATTATTTACTGGCTCCCTAACTTAACTATTTCCTGTTGGCTGTTCCATTGCCTTCTAGAATGTTTAAACGAATGCTTGACCGCTTAGATCAATTAAATTTAGACGAAAAATTAGATTTAACTATTGATTAAGATTCTGGTGTTTCTCATCATTTTAATGGTAATTGTGCTAGTAATATTAACAGCCTGCTATTAGTGGGACAGATTAGTGAATTGATAGCTAAGTACCACATACTTTACTTTAAAATCTAAATGTATTACTCCTAATAATTAATTATTATTAATAGTTAGATTAGTTTCACTAATAATTATAGATGTAAATCTGTATAATATGTTAATTATTCTGAAAATGCTAGTAAAATCAGTAAATATTGTCGCCTAATTTAAAATGCTGAGTTTGTTCCATCTCATTTTTAATTAAATTTAAAAATTTGTCTGTAATTTCCTTACGGTACGTGTTAAATAGAATATATGTATTTATCTTCCTACCTAAACCGATCTTGGCTTGTAGCAAAGAAAAGTGGTTATTCTATATTTAGGGTATTTATTAGGCCAAAAAGAATGCATATAAAATCTATATTTCCGTGTAAAAAGATATAAGAAGGGGGATTAATATCGCTCTTGGTATTTTTAATATTTAATTCTAGTTATTTTTTAAATGCTTGTAATGAACCGTATGTGAATCTGCCATTTAAATTTAACCAACCAATAATTATTGTGAATGACTTTTCAGCATTAACTGTGCCGTCTATGAACTCAAATCTTACTAATCCTCCAGCTGACATATAGCTATAAATCATTACGCCTTGAGGAAACTTAACATTAGGTTTCAAGCAGTATTTATGGAATGCTTCTTGTTTAGCTCTGATTACTCTTTTGCGAGAGTAAAACTAGAACAAAACTGCTTAATGTTAAGTTTCCTCAAGACATAATGATTTGAGGCTGTATGTTATCTAGAGGATTAAGAAGATTTTAGTTCATAAACAGCATAGTTAACGCTGACAAGTATCTGCAAAACGACGAGTAGCATGGGCTAAAACTAAGTTGTCCTGGGCAGAAATGCTGGTCTAAGGTCATATTCATCAACTAGTTAAAGTCTGGTGTATCCGTTAGTTACTCTCGCAAAAGATTGATCAGAGCTAAACACGAAGCATTCCATAAAGACTGCTTGAAACGTACCGTTAATTCTCCTTTTAAGGCGTAATGATTAGTACCAAGAACTTATAAATAAAGGAAATTAGGATTTCAAAAAAGGCGAAACACCTTGTGCATATTGGGTTAGATTCAAAAATTCAGTAGTGCAGGTACTCTTCTAAAATTAACTTGCCAATACGAATTTTTCAGCCGACTGCTATCAAGAATATCGATAATATCGCCTGATGGATTTTGCCGAAGAGATGCTAAGATAAAAGATGACTGTACCACGATCGCGTCCGGTTCTCAACGAATTTTTCTTAGCTACTTCATGGCAATAGGGGACCATAAAAAGTTACGCCAGAAATTTCCTTGAGCAAATTTACTGGTGCAAATTGCTGATCCGTGTATGACATATCTCCTTTCTTCGATAACACAGAAAGAAGGCGAAGTACGAAAAAAAATTCGAACACTTTTGGTAGGGATTTAAATAAGCTTTATCTTACCTAACCTCCTTTATCTCGATAACCCTAATGGTTTCCGAGAAAAACGACAAAACCGGTAAGGGGCGTGGTTTATCCTCATTATTTCTTCGAGCTCACCACCTACAGGTATTGACTTTTAAGGAGTTGTTTAATAACCCACAAGGAAACCGTATGCAAAAATCCATGGACTTACCTCAACTTTCCGTTATTTTTTCTAAATTGATTAGACTAATTATAGCAGTCCAACATAAAGCTTTGTATGCTACTCGTACCTTAATCTATCTATCTGAGAAATCGCCAACATAAAGTTTGACAAAGTGGTAGTATCGATTGGCTTTATGGTAAGGTCATTTCAACCGAGGATATTTTATTTAACTACAATAGAATTGGTATAGGCACAAGTGAAACATGTAGTTGCTAATAATACAACATATACATACACTTGCTGATCTGAAAGAGCTTCTATCAAGGAATTTCTACCGTCACAAATATCATAAATTTAGGATCGAAAAGTTCCAGCAAAGAATTAACAAACGCATCTGACATACGGATGTTGATACGAGGGATGCTCTGTTAATAGTTAGTAGCAGGCCATGGAAGCTCAATTGGCTAGAAACAATTGCAACAATTGAATGTCGCATTAGTTGGCATTCGTTACCCACAATTGTCAAACGTTTCGATTTCTTGTGAAACGTAGTTAATTTTGTAAGGTAAGTAGTTGTGCATTTTTAATTCAGTTAAGATGAGCATTCCGCGAACTGCCTTTAGAGCTATGATTTTCTACGACTATAAAAGACAGTTAGGATACCAGCAAAGCCATGAAAATTTGATAGCAGATTTTGGCGTTGCTGCCCCTCCATTATCCGCTGTTAGTCATTGGTTCCGCGAATTTCGGCGAGGGCGAGAACTGCTAGAAGACGAAGCAAGACCTGCAGAAGCTGCCTGTTCAGAAAATGTTGATCGTGTGGCAAGCTTGATTCATTCCAATCGAAATATTACTTATAGGGAGATTCAGTAGGAAGTGAAGATTGAATCCTCGGCGGTGAATACCATTTGGCATAAACATCTTGGAGTAAGAAAGCCAGCAAGCCGTTGGATATCGAATTTGCTCTCAGAAAGTCAAAAACAGGCTCAAATAGACTGGTGTAAATTTATGTTGCAAAAATTTGACGGAGGAGCTTCCAGGCAAGTGGCATACATTGTAACTAGTGACGAATCTTGGGTATACAGTTACGACCCTGAAACTAAACAGCAGTCTAGTGTTTGGGTATTCGAAGATGAAGACTTGCCCACAAAAGTAATTCGTGGCAGAAGCTTCAAGAAGAAAATGATTGCTGTTTTTTCCACCGATGTGGTCCTGTTGCTGTTATTCCACTTAAAGATCGCAGAACTGTTAATTCTGAATGGTACTGCAAAGTGGCTTTATCACAGATGTTTGCAAAATTACAGGCAGGTCGACAAAGGACCGGTTTGCGTAACATCTTAGTCCATCATGACAACGCATCCTCCCACACTGCTGCCAGAACATTGGATTTTTTGAAAGATACGGAAGTTCAATTGGTAACTCATCCGCCGTATAGCCCAGATCTGGCGCCGTGCGACTTTTTTTTGTTTCCAACTGTTAAAAAAATGATGCGAAGTAAAAGATTTTCCAACGCAGATGCAGCAGTTACAGAATTTCAAAGAATTTTTGAGGACCTTTCAGAAAATGAATCTTCCGAATGTTTTAAAAAGTGGTTTCAAATAATGCACAAGTGTATTAGTCTGAATGGAGATTATTTTGAAAAACAATAAAGATTGTTTGTTAAAAAATGCAACGGTCTTTTTGCTAATAACAATTTTCAGCGCAACCCTCGTATTGTACCAATATAAAATACTTTTTAATGTTTTTAATGATAGTGTTGCATTATGTCATCAGTCATATTTATAAATTGTTCACAACATAATAATAAAATAATAAATAAGTACCTACTAAATAAACTATATTTAAAAATATATATGTATAAATATATATAAAATTTTGTATTTCTTAATTTTCTCATTGAATTCATAATCAGCAACCCCAAAAACCCTCCAACATGAATTTCGGTCAAGTTGATGTAAAACTTCCCGAGTTATTAAATTGGGAGCGTAAAATGGGGGTTTCAACCCCCCGAGGGGGCGTGCCCCCATTTTAAACAGATTACATTTTATATTGGTCCAGTACTGAAGGCATTACAAAAGATTTCAAGTCGCTATCTTTAGATAGTAAAAACTAAGAACGTAATGCAAAAATTTACTCTACTACTAGGGCAGAGAGAAAGGATTACATAATAAGGTAACCAAAATGGTGTATTACTTTGCAAAATCACATTTTAAACACTTTTTGACTCTTTGAGCTTTTCTCTAAAATCAATAGAAACGGCGTAAATCGCATTCTCAATCTCAAATGCCGTTATTTTAGGACCGCCATTTTGGTGTCCGCCACTTTGAATTTTTCAATTTTCTCATTGGATTCATAATCAGCGACTCCAAGAACCCTCCCAACATAAATTTCACTCAATTTGGTTGCGTTATTAAATTAGGGGTACAAAATGGGGGTTTCAACCCCCCGAGGGGGCGTGCCCCCATTTTAAACATAT
Source organism: Agrypnus murinus (assembly GCA_929113105.1). Classification (NCBI taxonomy): domain Eukaryota; kingdom Metazoa; phylum Arthropoda; class Insecta; order Coleoptera; family Elateridae; genus Agrypnus; species Agrypnus murinus. The sequence goes on along the minus strand of OV816023.1, from coordinate 76,313,529 downwards.
AACATTTTCTATTGGTCCAGTACTGAAGGCATTACAAAAGATTTCAAGTCTCTATCTTTAGATAGTAAACAATAAGAACTTAATGCAAAAATTGACTCTACTATAAAGTTGGGAACGACCTCATCATCCATCATCACATAGTGAATGATAAATATAATTGATATTCTAAATCTGTTCTAATAAATTATTCTTATTGTTAGTTTTATTAAATATTAATTTAAAAAGAGACGTTTTGATTGTAATATTTGGTACTTATAGTTATCAATTTTTATAAGCCTGCCTTGAGAAGTAAGAATTAAATTCATTGCGAGCTTTTATAATACAATGAAAGTTGGGAACATTTAGTAGTTGTGTAGGAAAGCCCTCATCTGATCGTCACCCGGTGATCAGTTTGAGGTTACAACTTATAACAGAATTCCACTTAATATACTATTTTGGGTTACCTACCGTTATTTATTTGTTCATAATGATTACTATTTCCATTTAAAGATTAAATCTGAAATGAAATTTTTTTTCAATGAATTTAATAAATGACTTATTTAATTATTGGGTGTATTAAATGCAGAAAAATAGTCTGCAGAGTATGTTGCGTCTAACTTTTCTTTCTAAAAGCAATAATACAAACAAACTTGCCAGCCTCGGTGGATTAGTGATTTGCATGTTTGCTTCATAATCCAAGGATCGCAGGTTCGGGTCTAGGCCACAACGGCCAATCGCTATTTTGGCCGTTGTGGTCATAACCACAACGATCTCCGTGACCATAACGGCCAACAGCCACAACGGCCAATTTGACCATATCGCCCAACTCGAAACTTGACCATAACGGCCACCATGACCACAACGGCCAACTAGAAACTCCACCCCATCCGCCATTTTGACCACAACGGCCACCGACGCTTATGTATTGGCGTCGCTGGTGACGATGACCACAACGGCCAACTAGAGTGAGTGACCACAACGGCCAAAATGACCACAACGGCCAACTATGGAGCGTGACCACAACAGCCAAAATGACCATAACGGCCCACTGTGGCGAGTGACCACAACGGCCAACTTTTTTTCATACTGTTACTTTGGTTTAGTTAAAGCTCATTTCTCTCTTTTAACTTAGCCTGTATTTCAATAAGGTACGTCCAGAATTTAACAGTGAGGTCTGATGTCAAAGTAGCGCCGATTTAACGTGACTTACCTATATTGAAAAATGCTTTTTCTATATATGTTACAACTGCAGCCCTATGCAGTTGACGACATTTTTCTTTCTTAGTTTCTCGGCAAGTATCCCAGGCAGATTAAATTCTGAAAATTTGATACAGGTACACTATAACTATTTACAGAATCATGATACTTTAGTTCACAGGGTAGTTTATCTTTAACGTCAAAAGAAGTTTTTTTTCTATTACTTGTTTACCTACAGCAATCTTTTCATTTTGGGGACGTTTAAAAAAGTACGAAATAGAACTATAAAACAACACGTTTGACGTTTTATTTATAGATTTCCATTGCATTGAATTTGAAGTACGTAATTAGCTGTTTTTATCAGTTTTAAAATTTAAACTAAATGTAAATCTTCTCCTAAAAAATAAACACGATATCTACGAATCTGTCCAGTACTTAATAAAATCAATCTAGGGAGCAGCATGGGACGTAACCCCAGAAACAAACCGCAATAATCCAAAACAGTATTGCTCCATACGTATCCGAGAAAAAATACAAGAAAACGAGCTATTAGAAAGTAATGACAGATTACTTACTCGCGTACCGGGCGATAAAACGTAGTTTAATAGGGCCGTCAAAGAGTTTAAGAAATTATTAGATGAGCAGAGAAATCAAGATTTCCAGAACTATTTCCACTGCCTAACATCAACTAAAGCAACTGGCTGCATTATAGAACGTCATAAAGATCGTGTTTACGCCTCTCTTACCATTGAAGAAGAAAAATTCATACGGGACTTCCTTCAAGCGCGAAGTAAGGTCATCGAAACTGAAATAAATTCGAAGAAGTCCCCAGGTTTCGACGTAATAACTGGAAAACTCCTAAAGGAACTTTCATATGAGGGATTTCGCATGATAACTGTAATCTATAAAGGGATATTAAGAACGGGATACTTCTCTGGCCAATGGAAGGTGGCCCAAATAGCAATGGTCCCAAAACCGGAGAAACCGCCATCAGATGTGCCCTCATACAGACCTATTAGTCGTTACCCGTCAATGGTTTGTAAAAAATTGTTCGCCATGCGAATGTCACCGCTAATTGACGAAAATAAGCGAAAGCCCAACTAACAGTTTGGATTTCGTCGACAATACGCTACAATCGAACAAGTACTTGCATCAAAAATCAGGTTTGACCTGGAGACCAAAACATTCTGTTCAGCGGTATTCATAGACACAAGCCAAGCATTTGACAGGGCGTGGTATGTATCAATTATGTTTTGACCATGTAAGACGTCTGTCTAGGTGGAACCCTAGATATTTGACCTAATCTTCTTGAGTAGTGAGTTTCCGTTAAGGTGAACTAGAGGGCAAGTAGTTTTTTTAGTAGTATAAGTGGCCTGTGTTGGTTTTTGTATATTTGCTTTAATGCGTCGTGTTCCATCATCTTTCAAAAAGGCTTAGGTGGTTTGTAAGTTTCTGAAAACTATATCTGCATTAGTATGAGAAGCCAGTATTGCCATGTAGTCCAAGAAGGTTGCTATTGTCGTGTTTCTAGTTGAAGATTAGGTATAATGTCGGACCAGTCGCGCGACACCAGATGTTGTGGATAGAAGGGCTGAAGTGGAGTCTGAATATTTCACGAAAAAGTATCTTTTAGTGAGGTATGACGTGAGGATTTGAAAGAAGGTATACGGTAAATGTCACTTGAGGTTGTAGAGTAGATCTACATACATACCACGCCCTGTCAAATGCTTGGCTTGTGTCTATGAATACCGCTGAACAGAATGTTTTGGTCTCCAGGTCAAACCTGATTTTTGATGCAAGTATGTGTACTTGTTCGATTGTAGCGTATTGTCGACGAAATCCAAACTGTTAGTTGGGCTTTCGCTGATTTTCGTCAATTAGCGGCGACATTCGCATGGCGAACAATTTTTTACAAACCATTGACGGGTAACGACTAATAGGTCTGTATGAGGCCACATCTGATGGCGGTTTCTCCGGTTTTGGGACCATTGCTATTTGGGCCACCATCCATTGGCCAGAGAAGTATCCCGTCCTTAATATCCCTTTATAGATTACAGTTATCTTTCGAAATCTTCAAATTCAATGCAATGGAAATCTATAAATAAAACGTCAAACGTGTTGTTTTATAGTTCTATTTCGTACTTTTTTAAACGTACCCAAAATGAAAAGATTGCTGTAGGTAAACAAGTAATAGAAAAAAAACTTTTTTTGACGTTAAAGATAAACTACCCTGTGAACTAAAGTATCATGATTCTGTAAATAGTTATAGTGTACCTGTATCAAATTTTCAGAATTTAATCTGCCTGGGATACTTGCCGAGAAACTAAGAAAGAAAAATGTCGTCAACTGCATAGGGCTGCAGTTGTATATAGAGAAAGCATTTTTCAATATATCGTTCAGTAACCTTGTCATCAAAAGGGGGGTCTACCTTGCATGAAATGGGGTAGTAGACTTTTTTTATATTGTATGTGATAGTACCAAGATGCCAAATCCAATTTTTCGACCTCCGCGACCTTCCGGATCACCGCCAAAAAGAGGTAAAACCGCCGAAATTTTGCACTTGTTTTAGGTTTGGCCAATTTTGACCATGAAGGAGCACTTTTTCAAAGAAGACAATTCTATTCATTTTGAAAGCACATTAAATTTGCTACAATTTAAGACCAAAATGGTTACTTAAGGTCTAATAGTTTCCGAAATATCGCTCGGAAGTAAAACTGTAGGTCCCGTGTCAATGCGATGTTTGGCACGTTAAAAATCCCTACTTGGGGTGGAATTCCCTGAGGGAGTAAAGTGTTTCCTTGACAACAACAACAAGTAAACAACAAAAAAAAGTAATCGCGGTACATGTTAGGATTTATTATCCTGAAACTATGTGATTTTGGCAATTGTCTGAATGACATGTAACGAAATTTTGAATTTTTGCGATTAAGTCCTTTAGACGTGCAAAAAATAGCGTATATACCACTGGACTAAAAGTGTTTTTTAAGTGTTAATTAATAATTTAAAAAATGCATTTTAGTCCCTGAATATATAATATACAGTATGTCCGCTCGGGTGATTATGACATGATTATGACCTATTTTGCGGACTGTTTCTAGAGCGTAAATCGCTAAATTAGAGCACCCCCTTTTACTACTCTTGTTTACGACGTCTCCATAGTAATAAGAATAATTATAGACCATAGCACCTACCTACTTGAAGTTTAGGACTTTTTAAATTATTTTTATTTTAAATTAAACTTAATTTAATCTTAGACCGCACATTTAAAGTACGCATTTCGGGCTTAATTAGTATTTTAGAGCCCTTTATCGTCTTAGCGCCTTCGGTTTTCGCTTCAGGCGCTAACTGACTGCACGGGCTGTAAGACACTCAATTAAGCCCTTAATATACTATTAAAGACTAGAAAAAGCCTAATCTTGATTAGGCGAAATGTCATTCGAAAAAAAAATTATTTTATTCTTAATTAATACAAAAAAATAAAAATTCTGCAAGTCCTCGAAGATTTATTAATCTCTTTTACAATGTATTTTAGTTTTATTGCCTAATTACAAATAATCAGACGTCGATGAAATTAAATCTAAAAATTTCCCTATCGAAATTTTGTAACAGCACAATAATACAACTTTTCTAAACCGATTTCCGCTCGTAAGAAATAAAATCGGCTATTTAGGGTATTTCCGTTCTCTTCTGTAATAGAATTAAAATCAATATTGTATAACTTTCATTTCCATCGTTGCCACTTGTTCGGATCTCACTTTGCGCATCATTCATACAAGCTTCACACAAGAAATTATACGTCTGAAAAATATACATCTGGCGCAGCGACTCCAGGCGTCAACTCCTTGAACTAATCTGTATAATTGTAGCCGTTTTGGCAACATCTGAGGTCCAGCCCATTTTTTCAGTATCGCCAACTTATACCTTCGAAAAGCTCTACACGAAATATTATCGAATTTCAAAGTGAGGTCCGTATATTTGTCCTCACTTTGTGGACCTCACTTGAAACGTGAACTTTGTTCATACGGACCTCACTTTATACACTGGCCGTAAATATATATATATATATATATATATATATATATATATATATATATATATATATATATATATATATATATATATATATATATATATATATATATATATATATATATATATATATATATATATATATATATATATATATATATATATATATATATATATATATATATATATATATATATATATATATATTGATGCCTGTTAAGCTGTCACCTCCGTCATACAGAGGAGACGGCCTGACTTCCGGGTATTCCCGTGGATATATTGCTAAAAATTTGTTATATTTGTGATGAGGGGAACCTCTAGAATCCGAATCTCAAGAAAGGGGAAATTATTTCCCTTGTTTTATTTTGTCATATATAGAGTATACAGAAGATACGAACCGACCTCCAAAATTTATATATAAGAAGATACTTATAGTTCGCTGCTACCTCCAGCAGCGCTGCCAAGTGTTCGGAGGTCAGAAGATACCACCGTTATGTGCAGTTATATATACAGAGCGTTGACTCCACATTCCATAGATGCACATTTCATAAAAAGGTTCTCTTGTGGGTCTCCAGATGTTGAAATCGGGTGGTTTAATTGCTCGCCGAGGGCATTTTAGTGGCCAGATAACAAAAGAAAACAAGCGAGCATTCTCGATTTACTTATTTTTTATTTTTTGAGTTATAGGAAATTGTCGTTTTTGTATTTCTTATGAATTGTTATTAAAGATATTAAAAAGCCGTTTCGACACTATTAAAGCGTCTTTATGAGTAGCACTGACTAGTTGAATAAGGCTTTTCTAATTATAATCATTGATTTTTGGTTTACTTCATAAGTTGTATTTTTTAAATGAAAACTTTAGTAATTTGATTAGAAATACTTAGATCGGTTATATATTAGAAAGAAATTTCTTTCTATAATGAATTAAAAATATAACAAAACCAGAAAAAGGGAATTCTTTTGTTTTTGTCAATAAAAGTCAATAAGAACGCAACCAGTACCAATATTGCGTATAATTAGTATAGCACATTTTTGAAATTTATATGTATTAGACATAAATCAGTTATGTAACGTAGTATGTTATATTTTTAATTCATTATAGAAAGAAATTTCTTTCTAATATATAACAAAACCAGAAAAAGGGAATTCTTTTGTTTTTGTCAATAAAAGTCAATAAGAACGCAACCAGTACCAATATTGCGTATAATTAGTATAGCACATTTTTGAAATTTATATGTATTAGACATAAATCAGTTATGTAACGTAGTATTTGTATAAATATGATATTCTACAAAGTTTCTTTTAATCTCGGGAATAACGGTTAAATTGAATATGCTTTTATCCAGATTCTATTTCGATTGAAATAAAGGCAGATACTCTTTTAATTTTTACTAAACTCGATAAGAGTTTAATATAAACAAATTAAATATTGTGTTTTTTACAACAAATGCTTGTTGTTTCCGAAGTCACGCACGTATCATGTAGGACCATTGAATTTCCCGTGATTTGATTAACAAAAAGAGTTACCAACTTTATTAAGATTAAAACAAATCGAAACACAACAAATTAATCAACATTTTTATAGAATTTTTGCTTAAGACATTTTTTCCAGCATTTGTTGATCTAACGAAATACAGAATACGTATGTTACACCGTTATACATGTACCTACCTCTTGTAAATTTATGTTTTAACTTATGTTTTAAATAAAGCACTTACTAACGACAAAACATGTACGTTTTATGGAACGTGTACTTTAAGTCCACATTAAAGACAGGTTTAACTTAATGTAGTCTTTTTTGATAACATTGTATAAACCATAGATAAATAGTAGGTATATTGCGTTATCAGAATTAAAAGTGGCAGTTTATTTGACACTTAATTATGTTAGCAATCGCGGCTCTCCATTTAAAACAAAATACCACTATAAGCTTTTGTTTGAAACAATGTTTATCAACCTTGGCACAACCTTAATATCCGGAAATGGCCCACTGCTAGACTAAAGTAGGGATGATAATTTGATACCAAGCTTGGTCTCAGACATGGAAAGATCAGAGTTACCCAATATTGGTTGTTATTGGCTAAAACCAATACGTTATGCAATGTTTTGGACAATAAATGACACCGATATCGCAATAAAACTAAAGTTAGTCTTGGACCGATCTTGAATGTTAATGTAGTACCAAGGCTGGTAATTGAGAAACAAAGCAACTATTACACAATCCTTTTCCTTTAATGAATGCTAGTGCAAACAAGCAACGAAGTCTACCATTACTGTTTCGCCGTAACTGAATGCAAAGTCGATTTTTGTGTTGGATATAAAATGTTCATTAACAAAATAAATACGAAGAAATCGAAAATTCGTATAAATGATTAATGTCTTAGACTCTCAACACATATTGAGACCGTACAAACCTAACACTTTCATAGTGTACGTCTTCTTGTGCAAATACATATGTACAGTCGGTAAGTCAATATAGTTTACACTTTAGTCTTGCCAGTGTAAGTTTAAGTTCATAAAAATTCAGTAGGTTAGCAACCACTAATCCATCTTTACAATAAACCACATTTACAGAAATTTAGCAAAATATAATATGAATATTGACCCAACCTTAGCCGAAGGGTAAGAAACCAAGATTTTGAATTTTGAAGATTGCTAAAACTGGAGTTAGTTTAGCGAACCTAAGATTCAAAGTTGGCTAAGGTTTTGGGTGATAAATATGTAACCGGCACTTGATATGTAGAGATTGACTAAAGGTAAGTACTCACAGCAGCGGATCCACAGGCGGATGTCATACGATTGGTCGGTTTGATTCAAATCGACTCAATCCGCTGCTGTGAGTACTTAGCTTTAGACTAGCTAAAGCAAATTAGCGAAATAGTATCTGATATTTGACTTAAGTATATTCTATGGGTAACTGGCATTGACCTAACGGGTGAAAATTGGCTGAAGCTTGGGCAAGTTGTAAGGAACCCTGAAACGGTTTCTGAACATTGGCTTCGACTTGTACAACGTTTAGTGAACCGAAAATTAGTATCAGGTTGTTGATTAACCCTCGAGTGACAATTAAACAACCGAGACTCAGAATCTGAAAATTGCTTGAAACGTGGGTGAAAATCGGTGCGTCCAACACACCGCTGGAAATATAGCGCTGCAGCAGTTTTCACAGCCGTCTTAGATTTAACAATCACCCAAGCAATAATATTGTTTGAAGTACATCATCATTTTATACATATAAAACGCTTAAAAATAAATACATATTAAACATGAGTTAGAGAACCAAGCTTCGATATCTGAAAATTCGCCTACACTTGGATCAATGTCGAGAAAACGACATTTGACTGTCCAGTATTCAGCCACGCTGGGGTTTATTCAAAGACCTTTGTTTTAATTTTTTTTCTTCTAATAAAAAATTGTTGGTATTGCTAGACTAAACTTCTAATCATAGAGAGGAGGCACTTTTACCCTAGTGGAAAAAAATAGTATGTTTTATTTGGATTTAAAGTGACTTTGTTTGTTGCTATTTACGAGCGATAAATAACTCCGCCTAAATAATAAATAAATAATAATCTTATCATGTGAACAACTCCGCTATAGGGTAAATACAAGTATTTTACTTAATTGGGCTCGATTCCTATAAGGAATCTAAATAGAATGACTTTAGGAGAGTTCACGCATCCTAGCTGCGATGTGCAAACGGGTTTTCCAAATCAACTATGTGGATTGTTTGACAATTACTTTAATTGTAATCATAATGCATCAATCCTAAATCCAAATATAAAATGCAGGGAAACAAGATTGGGCGATGAAAATTTTTCACCTATCTCTGCAAATGAGACTGGTCTCCAACTCTTCTTATTTCATTATGTCGAGCTGTTAACAAGTGTCCAGTCCTCATACTAAGGTCTTCCTTGATCAGTGGCGACATAGATCTGGAGCTCATGTCCATTTCCTTCGCCAACAAACGAATAGGATAGGATGTTAGTATAGGATTTTTTTTACGAATAGAATGTTATAAAAAGAAACATTTTTGATTTATAGTTATTTATGTTATAAATCCGGCAATGAAACTTTACAGAACGAGTTTGATCTCTGACGGAAGACAGAAGTCGCGTCTGAAATCTTGAAACGATAACTAAGGAGAATCATTTACAGGACCTATAACGTTTTTTTTCATGTGTTGCAATTTTTTCTCTTTGAACGAAAGTTCAGTCACCCCCTGATTTATAATAATTTAGTCATTCTATATAGTAGAGTAAATTTTTGCAAAAAACATGCCTAAGTTCTTATTTTTTACTATCTAAAGATAGAGACTTGAAATCTTCTGTAATGCCTTCAGTACTGGACCAGTATAAAATGTACTATGTTTAAAATGGGGGCACGCCCCCCTAGTGGTTGAGACCCCCATTTTGTACCCTTAATTTAATAACGCAAACAAATTGAGCGAAATTTATGTTGGGAGGGTTCTTGGAGTCACTGATTATGAATCCAATGAGAAAATTGAAAAATTCAAAATGGCGGTCCTAAAATAACGGCCTTTGAGATTCAGAATGCGATTTACGCCGTTTCTATTGATTTTAGAGAAAAATTCATGTGATTTTGCAAAGGAATACACTATTTCGATTACCTTATTATGTAACCTCTTTGCTCTGCCCTAGTAGTAAAGTCAATTTTTGCATAAGTTCCTATTTTTTACTATCTAAAGATAGAGACTTGAGATCTTTTGTAATGCCTTCAGTACTGAACCAATATAAAATGTAATATGTTTAAAATGGCGGTTTTACCCCTCGGGGGGTTGAAACCCCCATTTTACACTCCCAATTTAATAACTCGGGAAGTTTTCCATTAACTTGAGTGAAATTCATGTTGGGGGGGTTTTGGTGTTCCTGATTATGAGTTCAATGAGAAAATTAAGAAATACAAAATGGCGAACTCAAAATGGCGGTATTTGAGATTGAAAATGCGATTTACGCTCGTTTCTATTGATTTTAGAGAAAAATCCAAAGAGTCAAAAAGTGTTTAGAATGTAATCTTGCATAGGAATACACTATTTTGGTTACCTTATTATGTAACCCCCTTCAATCAACCCTAGTGGGCTTCTCAGTAGGGGAGATTGAAAGGGTTACATAATAAGGTAACCGGAATTATGTATTCCTATGCAGAATCACATTCGAAACACTTTCTGGCTTTTCTCATTTTTCTCTAAAATCAATAGGACCGGCGTAAATCGCATTTTCAATCTAAAATACCGCCATTTTGTGTCCGCCATTTTGAATTTTGTGATTTTCTTATTTGATTCATAATCAACGACCTCACAGCTCCCTCCAACATAGTTTTTGCTCAAGTTGGTTGAAAACTTCCCGAGTTGTTAAATTGGGAGTTTAAAATGGGGATTTCAACCGCCCGAGGGGGCGTGTCCCTATCTTAAACATATTACATTTGATATTGGTCTAGTACTGAAGGCATTACAAAAGATTTCAAGTCTCTATCTTTAAATAGTAAAAAATAAGAACTTAATGCAGAAATTGACTCTACTACTAGGGCAGAGCGAAGGGGTTACATAATAAGGTAACCAAAATAGCGTAGTCCTTTGCAAAATCACATTATAAACACTTTTTGATTCTTTGAATTTCTCTCTAGAATCAATAGAAATGGCGTAAATCGCATTCTCAATATAAAAGGCCGTTATTTTAGAGCCGCCATTTTGGGTCTGCTATTTGAATTTTTTAATTTTCTCATTGGATTCATAATCAGCGACCCCAAGAACACTCCCAACACAACTTTGCCCAATTTGGTTGCGTTATTAAATCAGGGGTACAAAATGGGGGTCTCAACCACCAGGGGGGCGTGCCCCCATATTAAACATATTACATTTTATATTGGTCCAGTACTAAAGGCATTAGAAAAGATCTCAAGTCTCTATCTTTAGATAGTAAAAAATAAGAACTTAATGCAAAAATTGACTATACTAATAATAAAAATACGACACTTTATGTTAAACTGACGTTTGTTTAAGCCTTTCAGTACGTAAAGCTTCATGTCAAGATTATGACGTAAGGTTTTATTTTCCGCTACAATATGGAATTTAATAGAAAATATGTTTTAGTCGTAATTATGTAAAAATATAAACAGTTAATATTTTTTATTTCATTTCGTATTTCAAACAATTCTTTATATACCACAATTAGTAATATAAAGTATATCTTGATCTCCGTTGTCAATGATACCGGAGTTCAAGACGTTCTTGATCTCCGTTGTTGTTGGCAACGTAAATAATTTGATGTTGCATTATAGCCACATGCATGCATGCATGCTGCTTTTTATCTCCTTAGTTACGCGTATGATGACACAGACAAGGCAACTTGCTTCTTTATACAAGAAATTCGGATGGATTTTAAAAGGGAGAAATTAGGATTGAAATACGAAATAAAATAAAACAACTTATGCAATACGGAGATCAAGCTTCTTTAAATCCTCAAAGATGTTATAACGCCTCGGCTGGCGCCTCGGCGTTAAACATCTTCTTGGATTTAAAATATCGCTTGATCTCCTAATTACATAATATATATTACAAAATGAGTATTTCAGACTTATTCTTTCCTTCATCAAATGTAAACATAGTTAGAATGTCAATGAAAACTTTATTAACCGGGTAATTTGGTGAAATTTGCAAACTACACACCAAATGTTACATTATTTTGCTTAGTAAAATTATTTTTCTTTGAAAATTATATTAATTATTATATTAATTGTAATACTAAAAATATTGAAGATTTTAAAGATTTTAAATCTTTCTTTGTGGATGCGAGAATAAATATATCATATGTCATATGACAATTCCTAAAATAATAATTAAATAATAATAATCCAGTAAATCCGAAATGATCATTTTGTAAAAAGATGAATTTTTTATTTATACATAATTACGACTAAAACGTATTTCCTATTTAATTTTTTTCATATCTCAAAGAAAGTCGTTTTCAATTCAAAACTTTTTAAATAAAATAGAAATTATTATTTTATTGTTCTTAAGTATCATTAACTATTTAAAAATGACGTACAATTCAAGAGATCCCTTAAATTTTCTGAGTAGTTTACAAATATTTATTTAAATGCTGCTACTATACCCAAAAAGTGTCTGCAAAAATTCAGGTAGCGTGAAATGGCCGAAACTACGCCAGGGGTACTGGTTTCGATGGAATTCTATATACCTGAGTGGTTTAGGTCTTGTACACAACGTTGCCAATGTGTGGAGCCTGCAACGTACCGTACATGATACAAAAAACAACATATACAGGCGGAGGTGACATCGTATTGGCAATTATACAACTAACAGCGACGGCAACGCCAGCGATCTACAGCTGAACTAAAAATTAATTTTGTGAGTATAAGTATGACGTTATCACCTCCAGACAAAAATTTGAATTTAGGCTTCTAACACCATCTATATGCTTATACAGTCGAAAACAGGGCAAAACGTTGTGACCTCCGAAAACGGAGGTCACAACGTTATATATGAGGTGACAACGTATGCTGGGTATCTACTTTGGAGGTGACAAGGTACCCTTTATCAATATATATATATATATATATATATATATATATATATATATATATATATATATATATATATATATATATATATATATATATATATATATATATATATATATATATATATATATATATATATATATATATATATATATATATATATATATATATAGCTAGCTACAAATAATGTAATTTAAGTATTATTTCTGTTACGTCAAAGGTGTCAAAATACGTTGTTGTTATAAGACGCCTTAAACCATACCGATTAGAAGTTTCCAAATAAATAGTTTTAAATAAAATTTAGTTTTAAATAGTACATTCATCCTTGTAAACCACTTTTCTCTTTCCCAGAAGAAAATACCGGGTATTGCATCCTACAACTTTTTATTATTTGTGGTTTTAATAATATCTCAAAGTATTTGTTTGTTTAAACAAATCGATACACCAGGAATTGATTATTTTTAACCGTCTCTTTTCAAGTCTTCGAAATTTTCAGGTACAATAATTTTTTTAAGTAATCAGTAATCTTACATAGAATGGATACAGAATTTTAATTAAAAAATACTAGAATAGACCTTATAAATTAATTTATAATACTAGATTGCTGAATACTAATACAAATACAAACAAAAAACGAAATAGGGTAACAATGAAACATTTTTTGTAAGTGTCCAAAGTATTAACAATATCGACTGCAGTACAACATCTCAGTTACTCAAAGAGCCTTATCTGATTATCTAAGAAACAGAATTGAGTTTATAATCCATATTAGTATATATAATCAGCTATAAATAATGTAATTTAAGTATTATCTCTGTTATGTCAAAGGTGTCAAAATACCTTGTTATAAGACGCCTTAAACCATACCGATTAGAATCATTAAAAAACCGATATAGAAGAATTATAAAAATTATTTTATGTATATAACAAGCTAGAATCCTATGTAAAAATATTAGTACTTATTTATAAATAAGATATTAAACTCCCTATATAGATAGAAACCCTTTTTGAATATAATTAAATAGAAAGTACAAGTTTACTTAATGAATGGCCTAACGGAAGCTTCTTACTGAAACTAAATATAATCCCTTTCCCTTAGTAATAGAATATTCTGTACTTACGAAATTAATTGAGAATGGTTGTTTCATTTGTTTCCAATTTAGTTTTCACACAACACGCAACTATCTTCGACGCGCGCATCTTTGTCGGGACAAGCGAAAATAAGTTTGCTACAAAATTGCTAACGCAAATTCATGTTCGCAAATGAAAGTTGAGCGAAAGGCAAATTTGCTGAAAACTTTCGTGCTATCTGGGTTCTGATTTGAAACTAACGTATCCGACAGAAAAGTTGCACTCGACGCATTTAGTAATCCCAATCGTTAGGAATAGATCAATATGATAAGAGGGCAAGTTTAAAAATTTTACTATACTTAGGTGCATTAAAAACAGTATCATAATTATTAGGCTTATAAAATATTTTTAAATAAGAATTTTTCGCTTCATGCTTTATGAAATTTGTGATAGCAGATTGTAATCTTTATTAAAAAAAAGTATTTATAATGCACCTCAAATATGTTGATAAATTGGAAAATTCAGACATTATAGAATTATTCCAAATACCTTTTTCATAATTAAAAAGAACGTAAGGACAACAGAATAACACATAAAAAACTACTACGGGTTGTTAGCAACTAATTTTTGTAGGCTTCAATTTTAAAATACCTGTTACAAGTTTTAATCTTTAGTAAAAAAATGAAAAAGAAATTAAATTTGGAAGTTCTGGTTTTCGTCTGTCTTTATTAGTAATTTATAATTTTTTTCTAAAACTGTACAAAAAATTCTTTCTCTAATAATTTACAAACAGAAACGACGCTATTCAAGGGTATCGGAAATACTCCGACCTTTTACCGAATCAGCCGAATTTGCAGTCACCCGATAAGTAATTTTAACTGGAATCAAACTAAATTATTTCCGTCTATGAAATAATACTAACTAATAACAAGTTAAAATAATAAAATTTTCTTAAATTCAGTATCATTCCCAGATATACAGTGTTTAATAAGTAACACTTAATTAACACTAAAAGGAATAAATAATCAAATTTATCTGAGTACCGGGCATCTAATAACTACCTAATGACCTTACGATTCCAACCGCATCATCACAGCGCACCACCCGATAACGAAAATGTTAAGTACAGTAAGCAAATGAGTCGTTGCTTATATACAAGTATATATTTGAATCTGTATTGCCGTTCTGTGCAAGTTTAATGACCCTAAAATAGTAGATACTCTTTTTTAGTATTTTTTCTGCACGAAATTGACAGTTTTAAGTTAATTAAATATTACAAATTTAATAAATAAATGATAATTAATTAAATAATAAATTAAGTAAATAAATACTAACCATAATCTGATCTTATGTAATCTTTTAAAAATAGTTTGGTAACATTGTTTTTTTCTGTTCAAATTCTTTCTAAGGGAAGCATTGCTTCCATGGACCGCACGCCACTGCTTGTTTAAATAGTTTTTACCAGATTATTATTTATATTACTTATAAATTAAATAAATTACTTGAAGTATATTAATTAAAACTAATAATTAAATTCAATTATTTATTTAATGTCATTTAACATCCGTGATTTTAGCGCCATCGAAGCATTATCCAGAGAATTTCAAGCTTTTGCTGAGACTTTTAAAGTAAAAATGCAGCCCACGATCTTTCTAGTCGACTAGATTGCAACTAGAGGCGCTAGTGCTTCTCTAAATAATGAAGACTGTAATCAATTGGATTTGAAATTGGGTAATATTTCTGAAAAAGTGAAAATATCTTAGAAAACAAATTAAACTTTACTAGTATGTATAGTATTATTTAATTAATAAATATATAATAATAAATATAATTGAAATCTTTCACACGGTTGCTGGTTCTCAAATTTCATAGTGACAAAACTAATTTTTGAAATTGGCGGGTAACGTCCGTACTACTTTATTTATTTTACCATTTACTTATTTAACTGGTTATTACTTACAATGAATTAAATTATCAATATTAACTTTTAATATTATTAGTAATAAATTAGTTATTATGTAATGTCGAGAAGATAGATTTCTAACTTCCGTGATCTTATCGCCATCTAAGCAAATTTTCACGGTATATTTGGTCGAAGAGTTTTCTGTTCGAATAATCACGAAAAAAATAGTTTGTTGTTGTTATTAGATGTAATAACCTCAAATATTGAAAATTTAAAAGGCGGTTGTTATTAGATTTTATGCTAATGATAATAATTAGTTATTAAAGTCAGATGATATTAAATGTCGCAAGTAACGTTCGTGTTTTAGGTTACATTCTACATAAATGATTTAATTCTTTAATAAGTAAGCAGAACTGCACAGTTTCAAATCTGACCAACCGTATTTAAGGTAGTTCTTCTATTGTTATAATAACAAGAGATTTTACTATGGATTCCAAGGCGGGCCCTTCTAAATCAGCACCTGTGCCACGGGTTGGTCAATCTGCATTAAGTAATTCAAAAACTTCCGACGCTCCTGAATATTTGCAACATGACTCTGACCAATTTAAATACTACACCTGTGCTATACAACAGGGATTTCAAAAAGATTGTGAAAAGTTTCTTTCTGAATTTGCGCAATTTAAAAGTACAAGTTTTACAGTATTCACTGATCACTGGGTGAATTCAGGTCTAAGAAGTGTGTTCATGTAAGAATTTTTTTTGTTGATAATTATCGAATTCCCAAGTTTTGTTTTTGCAGGGGCGACGTGAAATTCGTGAATAATGAACTACACCACATGGCAAATACTCTTTTCTTTACAATAAGGAAGTATATCAAATATAGTGAAAACATTTATGTGAAAGTTGGGGCTTTCTACATGTTACATGCAATATATGCTGCACAAGGAAATAAGTATGTATAAGTATATAAATATAGTCTGCTAATTATTATATGCCATCCAGGCAATCCATGAATTGTTTATGCTGTTATATTTTTAATATCATATAAATACAAAGATTAGTTAAAGTTTCACAAGTTTTATTAGTATCTTAACCTGACAATATTGTTTCGACATTAAATGTCATTATCAAAAGTAGATAAGATTGATAAACAAACACATTGCTAATGATAAATAAAAAAATAGGTAACTAGATACAATACATACAAAAACTAAACATGTAACACTTCTAATAAAGGAGAATTACTAAGCTCGGTTTGTTCATTCATTAAAGGTACTGTGCGTTTATGTTTGTATATTTCAAAAGCTTCTAAAATGTCTAATTTGTGTTTGTTGTTGCAAAAATGTAAGAATTTAATGTTGTTTTGAGGTGTCATTGGGTGATTCTGTTCCAAAATGTGTTTGGCATAATTCGATTTTTCTGGACGTTTAAGTCTATAAGATCGAAATTTCTAGGTGTTTGTCCAATATAAACCGAGTTATAAAAAGAACAATTCAAACGGAATATGCCGGATTTCATGATATCTTGTGTTTTGTTTTTAGCATTGAATAAAAATGCAAAAATGTTGGTGTTAGTTTTATAGGTTATTTTGTAACTGGTGGTTTTTCGTATTATAGCTGCAATTTGTTCTGATATCTTGCCAAAGTACAGTATTGATATGCAGTTTGTGTATTTGTATTTGAGTGTCAATTGGAAATATTCTTTTGCTAGCTAACCTATAATCTTGTTGTTGAATTAAAGTGTCAGTCATTGGAGTAGTTCAAGCTTGGTGTACTAAAGATCTATAAGCCGCTAGTTTATGCATTTTATGATGACATGAATCATTAGGTATAGTGACGTCTGTGTTTGTGGGTTTTCTGTATATGGAATAATCAAATTCATTGTTTGTATTAATTGTAATAGTTAAATCCAAAAGTAATAGCTCTATTTTGTTCTGTTTCTAGTGTAAAATTTATGTTTTGGTGGATACTATTAATAAGAATTAAAAATTCATTGATAACCTCAAAAGAACTGTCAAAACGTCATCAACATAACGAAACCAAAAAATAATGTGTTTAGAAAGATCTAATTCGAATATTTGATCATCTAAATTATCCATAAATATGTTAGCTACTAGAGGACTCAGAGAATTACCCATTTTTAAAATTTTTAAAAAGTTTTTCATTTTTATTCAATGCTAAAGGCAAAACACAATATATCATGAAATCCACCATTTACCATTTGAATTGTTCTTTTTGTAACTCGGTTTATATTGGACAAGCACTTAGAAATTTCGATCTTATAGACTTAAACGTCTAGAAAAATCGAATTATGCCAAACACATTTTGGAACAGAACCACCCAATGACACCTCAAAACAACATTAAATTCTTACATTTTTGCAACAACAAACACAAAGTAGATATTTTATAAGCTTTTGAAATATAAAAAACATAAACCCACAGTACCTTTAATGAATGAACAAACTGAGCTTAGTAATTCTCCTTTATTAGAAGTGTTAGATATTTAGTTTTTGTATATATTGTATCTAGTTACCTATTTTCTGTATGTATTTATCCTTAGCAACGTGTTTGTTTATCAATCTTATCTACTTTTGATAATGACATTTAATGTCGAAACAATATTGTCAGGTTAAGATACTAATAAAACTTGTGAAACTTTAACTAATCTTTGTATTTATATTATATTTCATGATTATGGAGTGCCACAAAGTAAGGCTGGAGACAGTAAATGTTATATTTTTGTTAAACTTATATAAATCGTGGTTGCTCAAATACCTTAGAATCTTTTGCGGCGTAAATAATAATACATAGGAGGATAGATCGGAATGTTTCTAGAATGAACCACAAGATGGTGTTATGTGTTCGTGCTGATCACTTGTTTTGAAACCGCCATTGTTCGTACAACAGTTGTCAAATTTTCAAAGTATTGGACATAAACACACAGAAATTTCGATCTTATAGACTTAAACGTCCTCTTACAGCACCCGGGTAGTTAAGGGTTAAAATCATATATTTTGTGTTCTGTTGGTTGATTACTAACCCAAATTTTCTTGCTTCTTCTTCTATTTGTTGGAATATTACCTTTAGTGCTTGCTTGGTTCTTGTTAGTATTACCAAGTCATCCACATATGCTAGCAACTGGTGAGGGCTCTTAAGGATACTCCTATTTGTTTCAATTCCGCTTCTTCTTATGACCACCTCTAATATTATATTAAATAGTGTTGAGGACATAGGGTCGCCCTGCCATAGCCCTTTTTGGATCTTAAATTTTTTACTGGTAGCTTCTGCAATATTTACTTTACTTTCAGTTCTCATCAGCGTCATCCTGACTAACTGTATTAGCCACAATGGAATTAGTATGTATATGCATTGCCTTTCTTCTTGTTTTTTCTTGAATCATTCTTAAGGTGTGTATTTGATCTGTGACTGATCTCTGTGTCCTAAATCCAGCTTGATATTCGCCTATTTTCTGGTCTGCTATGCTCTTGAGTTTATCGTTTATTAATGTGGACAATATTTTATAAGTCACATTTAATAATGAGATCGGTCTATAATTAGTACACTCTAGTTTATCTCCCTTTTTATGTATTGGAACGATTAAGGCTTCTCTCCGCTCGCTAGGCATTACACCCGTATGCCATATTCGCGCTATTAGTTCTTGGATTCTTTTTTCTAGTCTCCTTCCACCATACGTTAATAGTTCAACCGGGATCTCGTCGGTTCCTGCACTTTTGTTGTTTTTCATTTTTTTAATAATTCTTGCTACTTCATCAATGGTAGGAGTATTGTTTTGGGTATCCTCTGTTTGTTGATATTCTACATATTCTTCTTCTTCTTCTGTCTCCTCATCATCCATGACTTCTTTGAAATATTCTCGCCATCTCTGTGCTACATTATTTGTACCTGCTACTAACTCTCCTTGTTTATTTTTGCACAGTTTAATTCTTGACTGGTAACCTTTTTTAAATGTACCTATCTGTTTATGAAACGTTCTTGTGTTTCCTTTACTATAATTTCCTTCTATGCTTTCAATTTGCTTATACTGCATAGCTCTTTTCTTCTGTCTATGCAATTTCTTGACTTCCCTTCTCTTTTCTTTGAAGCTTTCTTTACTAGCCGTTGTTTTCTGGCTTAGCATTTTTAGCTTTTCTTTCTGTGACTCTTGCAAAGCTGTTTCACATTCTTCATCAAACCCTTTCTTCTTTTGTTGCGGTGATTGCAGTAGGTTACTTTCTGCTGTTTGTTTTATAGCTTCTTTAAGAGATTCCCGTTCTTTATCAATGTCCCCCTTCTTCTCTAACTTTGCCATTTCTTCTCTCATTTGCTTCATATATTCTATTTTTATTTGATCACATTTTTAACACTTCTACTTTTATATATTTCTTTTTTCTTTTACATTCTTATGGCTTATGTTCTATGTCTGCTGTTACTGTAACTAGTGATCGACCGGTATCACTATACCAGGGGCGGATCCAGATAATTATTTTGGGGGGGAAATTTTTGGAAAAATAATTGTTTTAAATAAATAATAATTAAACAAACATGGTTTGTTTTCTTCCTATGTATATTTATTTATAAATGTTATTTATTGCACAATATTTAATAAACATTAACTACTTTTACATTCAAAATTTATTTAACCATAAGACTAAAGTATATAAGATTAAAAATTTTGGGGGGGAAATTTCCTCCATATCCCCACGCCCCCGTGGATCCGCGCCTGACTATACGTATACAAGCGCTCACATCGAAGGAGCCAGTGTAAACGTGGGTAAATGCCCGGCATGACCATTTTGCCATATTCTTAGTTGGATGAAGCAAGCGGTATATATATATGTCGTCATATCCATGATATTTTATTAAATATTATTTGCTTATACTGCATAGCTCTTTTCTTCTGTCTATGCAATTTCTTGACTTCCCTTCTCTTTTCTTTGAAGCTTTCTTTACTAGCCGTTGTTTTCTGGCTTAGCATTTTTAGCTTTTCTTTCTGTGACTCTTGCAAAGCTGTTTCACATTCTTCATCAAACCCTTTCTTCTTTTGTTGCGGTGATTGCAGTAGGTTACTTTCTGCTGTTTGTTTTATAGCTTCTTTAAGAGATTCCCGTTCTTTATCAATGTCCCCCTTCTTCTCTAACTTTGCCATTTCTTCTCTCATTTGCTTCATATATTCTATTTTTATTTGATCACATTTTTAACACTTCTACTTTTATATATTTCTTTTTTCTTTTACATTCTTATGGCTTATGTTCTATGTCTGCTGTTACTGTAACTAGTGATCGACCGATATCACTTTTTTTTTACGATACGATATATCGGCCGATACCGATATTTACGTACCGATATATAGTATCGGCAAAATACACTTTTTCAATTTTTAATCTCTATAGTTTTTAGTTTTAAAAATATTTATAAAAATGCGTTCCTGGTTTTTACTACATTATGAATTATTAACATAAACGTGTTTTTAACTAAGAATATTTTTGGGAAAATGCCAGCATGTATAGACATATTAAAATAAAATCACCGTATTGAACCACTTAAGTAATGAATAAAATTCTTTTAATATTTTTGTTAGCCCCGTTTCACATGGATGCTCGTCAGCCCCGTTTCACATGGATGCTCGTCATCGCGGCCGCACACGTGGCCCGTGAGCCTCGCGTACGGTCAGCACGCTGACGGGCCACTGGAGAAATGCACCTTTTCACACGTATGCCGAATCAGCGCGCTGATAGAAATTATTTAAAAAAACAACGTTGTCAGTTTGCAGATATACACCATCCGGTGTATAGTGTATAGAAACCCCTTTAAACCCAATGGCGTCTTTATTAGGGGTTGCACTCGCAACAACAGTCATAAAGTACTTATAGCAAACACTTGAAATATTTCTTTAAAATTAATGTAAAGATTTTTTAATACGTAGTGACAACAGAAAACAATGGTGGGATTTGGGTTTTCTGGAATTATGATTTAGTTCCTGCTTTTTTCAAACGGACAAATATCAGAAAAGAAGGAAAAGGGTAACAAATTTGCAAACTGCTAGATGTTAGTAGCAAATATGACAACAGTGGTTGATGCATCAGCTTTGATATCAATTTTCATCCTGATTTTGTGAAAACAAAACTCCAGGCGTACCATCAGCGGGCCTCCATGTGAAACAGGATTTACGGCGAAAAGTGCTGTTCCACTCGACAGCTGCAGCGGTTTCAGATTTCATAAACTTACTTGCATAACGAATTTACAATCAATTTATAGAGGATGTAGAAATTTAAATGTTAAATGTGAATGCTAATTAACTATAAAATTAAAATACTGTTTTGGGCATATTTTCTCAGCTGTTGATATACATTCTGTGCGTATTTTGTGTGAATCCCTGTTCGGCAGCCGTCATACCTTACACCACTTATAAAAAACGATTGCAGACTAGATTTCTTTGGTTGTATTTTGATACATTATGTATATGCAATGAAAATCCCGTTTGTCATTTTTACCTGCCGATACGATACCGATAATCGGCTGCAGCTGACGATATGCCGATTTACCGATATCAATAACGGTATCGGTCGATCCCTAACTGTAACTTTAACAAGGTAATGATTCGATGGTATCTCTGCACCTCTGCGACTTTTGATATTTGTCACTATCTATTCGTGTTTTGCTTCTATTAGTAGATGGTCAATTTGGTTAATAGTTCTACCATTGGGATGTTTCTATGTTCCTTTATATATTTCTTTGTTTTTTTACGCGTAAACACTATTCTTAAATTTCTGACTGTCAAAAAATTAATTAGTCTTTGTCCGTTCTCGTTAGTGTGTTCATGTTTACTGTGTCTGCGTATTATTGGAAGGTGAGGTGATTGTAGGTGATCTAGTCTTCTATAAAATTTCTCTTTTTCTGCTTCCTCAGCCCCCTCTGTCAGTGAATATACATTTATAATACTAAACTTCCTTTTCTTCCCTCTTATTCGTAAATAGCTAATCCTCTTATTTATTGCTATAAAGTCAATAAGATTTTTTCATTGCAATTTTGCTATTAAAAAGCCAGTTCCCAACCGGTTCTGTGGGGCTCCTCCATTTAAAAAGATATATTGTTGGAGTTCAGTAATTGATTTTTCTTTCAGGTTGGTTTCCTGAATAGCTAAGATTTTCACGTTGTACCGCAGCATTTATTTCTCTAATTGCTTCAATGCCTCCTCATAATTTAGCCCAGTTACATTCCACGTAGCGATATTCCATTTCGATTCACTAGACTTATTTGTTCGTTCTTTGTTTCTTCTAGCCATCCTTATTATTACTTCCTTTTCTTTTTACCTCAATTTTTTCTTCCCAACACTGCATTTTAACAATTATTGCTTGTTTCTTTTCTTTCTTTCCGACTTTGAATGCCTCGTTGATTACTGGTTCAATTTCCAGTTTCTCTTTGAGGAAGCTTTTCACTCCTTCTTTTAAATCTTTATCTTGCATATATAGCCCTTTTATTACAATATTTAGTTTTTTCTTCTCCCTGTCTTAATTTTCTCGTTTATTTTCCAATGTAACTATTTTTTTCTAGGATCATTTTCTCTGCTTTCCATGCATCTTCTCTCCTCTTGAACTCTTCTTTTAATTCTGCAAATTCCTTTTTCAGTTCTTCATTTTTTTGTATTAAATTCTGCTTTTATCTCTTCCTTCATTACATTAAATTTTTCTAAAATGGTTTCCATTTCTTCTTTTGTCATTTTCTGTTCTTGTTCTCGTTTTCTTTGGTATTTTCTTGTTGTTGGTTATTTTCTTTTGGAGGTGTCCTTAAGGTCTTGCTTTTTTTCTGAAAAGCTAACTGCTGTTGTTCCCACTTTTGAAACTCTTCTCAAGCAATGACTAGGCATGTTCAAACATAATGAAAAAGATTTTGCTACGTTTTATAACTGTTGACGATACGTGGATTCACCACTACACTCCGGAGACCAAGCATCAGTCAAAGCAATGGACAAAACGTGGTGAGTCAACTCCAAACAAGGCAAAGAAGATTCTGTCTGCTGGGAAAGTCATGGCTACCGTATTTTGGGATTCCCGAGGAATAATTTTTATTGATTACTTGCAACACGGGAGGACAATAACGGGCGAGTATTATGTGTCGTTATTACACAGACTAAACAAAGGCATCAAAGCTAAAAGGCCTCATTTGTCAAAGAAAAAGGTCTTGTACCACCAGGATAATGCCCCACCCCACAAGTCGTCAATTGCGATGGCAAAACTGCACGAACTACGATTCCAGTTAATTGAACATGCACCCTATTCGCCAGACTTAGCTCCGTCGGATTTCTTCTTGTTCCCAAATCTCAAGAAATGGTTGGCTGGAAAGAAATTTTCATCGAATACTGAAATCATCGAAGCTGTAAATGGATATTTTGAAGGTTTGGATAGTTCTTATTTTTGTGAAGGGTCTTGAAAAGCATTGAACTAAATGTGTAGAGCTGAAAGAAGATTATGTAGAAAAATAAATATGATTTTCCCCAAAAAGTTGTTTTTTTCCGTCTTGTTCTAGAAATTCTTCGATCTATCCTTGCACATATATGTTTATATCTTTAAGCATTATTTTACTTTTGTATTATAGACACGTAAAAGTGCCAATTCGTTTGACACACCCAGAAGTCAAAAACATCTTGGGGATGATTGAGAAATTAAAGAAAGAATGCATCGACATCAAAGTTATTTTTGAGAAGTTAAGGCGAGAAGGAGCATTTGCATTTGTAGCAACAGAAGCGCATTTTGGACTTGATCCTCGTTACATCTGGCAAGATACCCATTTGGAAGATGATATTTCTAAAGCGACGAAGAGGCCAAAACGTACTGTTGAACACTTGAAGACTTGCAATTATGATAGGCTAATTGCTAGTTACAAAGCCTATGATGAGGCTTTAAGAAAATATGAAGGTAATATAATGATTATTTTTTAGGTAGGTATGCTCTCATAACAATTTATGTGTTAACAGAAAAGATTGGCGAGACAATTAGGGTTCCACGTCCAGAAGGGAATGTGGCTGAAATAATAGCTGCTCAAATGAAAGCTATAGAGAAAGAGTTTATTCGTATTCAAGAGTTAGATTCTGATTAAGAAGTTCTCACTCTTCTATATTGATAAATTTTATAAGTAATATGTAAAAGATTGTAGGGGTGAATTTTATTTGTTTTATTAAAACTAGCTTTTGTTTCTATTAAAATTTAAAAGCAGTTGGATAAAAACCACATGAAAAAAATATGAATTGCATGTGAAATTCACATAACATGCATGTGCTATTGGTAATCCAATCGTATTCAAAACACATTCCATAAACAATGTTCTTAGCATGTGCTATTCAAATGCTCAGGATATACAAAAAAAAAGATATACATATACATAATGTTGGTAAAACGTTGCTTTCGGTTTGGATTTTCATGCGCGAGCAAAGGAAAAATAGTGAATAGCAATACATCTGTGTTATTCTGATTTGTAGCTTGGCAACTATGTAGTGATCTCTTTTTTTCAGATGTATTGCTGTCGCTATTTTTCCTTTTCTCACATGGAAATGCAAACCCAATACGAAGTTTTACTGATACTATACCAGGGGCGGATCCAGATAATTATTTTGGGGGGAAAATTTTTGGAAAAATAATTGTTTTAAATAAATAATAATTAAACAAACATGGTTTGTTTTCTTCCTATGTATATTTATTTATAAATGTTATTTATTGCACAATATTTAATAAACATTAACTACTTTTACATTCAAAATTTATTTAACCATAAGACTAAAGTATATAAGATTAAAAATTTTGGGGGGGAAATTTCCTCCATATCCCCACGCCCCCGTGGATCCGCGCCTGACTATACGTATACAAGCGCTCACATCGAAGGAGCCAGTGTAAACGTGGGTAAATGCCCGGCATGACCATTTTGCCATATTCTTAGTTGGATGAAGCAAGCGGTATATATATATGTCGTCATATCCATGATATTTTATTAAATAATGTTGTAGTTGATAGATTTAATAAGTACACAAATATTTATCAAACTGTGTTATATTTATAACATTATTGATTACATAAAAATTAAATATTTTTATAAACTAACACCATAGTTTTCGTTCACTTGTCTTTGTTCTCTTTACTATAGAATGTAAAATTACATATTACCATGATTTTACAGCATAAATAATGTAAAAACATACCTGTCTTAAATGTCTAAATTTTGCCTTGACAAGCCAATTTTGGACAATACTCTTTTGGAAATATAATTAACATTAGAACCTCCTACTAAACTGAATTGTTTAACCTATTAAATTTAACATTCATTGACATGAACAAATTTCAAAAGCTTATAAAATGTACTTTTATATTTACGCAAGAAATTTCATTTTTTTTTCTTGCTCCAATGCCTCCTCAAGGTGTTCTAGCTCTTTTGCTTTTTTGTTATAACATAATAACAACTACTTTTGTTATTTGTTATAGGTATATATTGGTCAATTATTAAATTTCAGTTCCATATTAGCTTGAACCTCTCTTTCAGCCCTCAAAATATTTCAGTACTCATTTGGACTCGGCATATAAAATCAAAATCAACGAAGCTTATGGTATCAGCTGGTATGACATTACATACCATCAATTTCTGATTTTGATGCTTTATTTTGCCAAATTTTTGATTGACTACTTTTCTCAACTTGACTAACTACTTTTTCAAAACTGCTTGTTATTGGGATCTCTGCAAAAATGTATAATCACTTGAGTATTATTAGAAACAATTAAAACACAAATTAAGCCGTTTTTCTGCATTGTTTATTAAGTCATTTCAGTAAATAATTATTGGATTCGCTATTTCAACTATTTTTGATCTATTGCTGTGTGGTTACAATTATTTATAACAATGGATACCATAGAAACCGAGCTCTTCGTCGAGTAAACAGATTTGAAATACTGAACGCGGCTCATAATAATCGACTCATGCAAAACGTGTTACTTAAATAAACATCTGTACTAACTAAGAATTTTGTGTGATGGTTGTGGATGGATATTTGTGAAGCGTTTTGATTCATTAATATCTTCTTTTAGAAGTCGGTGGTTTTGGATAATCATCAACCATGTTTCGCCTTCATTTGAACTAGAACTTTCCAATCATCTTTTGTTTTTAATTTTTTCCGATACATAGTAATCTTCAGCAGCTGATGAAAGATTATCTGTAGATTTTGCCTTAATTAGTTTTCTTTCAGCCTTTTCGTAATCTTCTAAAAATAAGTATTCACATACATACATGTACTATATAAATTAAATACAACCTTATCATATTCTCCAAGCATCTTCGCTTGAAAAGAGTCTCAATTGCAGTGGCGGAACTTCAAAATTTAGGCCCCCCCCCCACAAAATTCAATTCGAGCCCCTTTAACAAATTTCAGTTGAATTGAGATAATCAAATGACGATTAATTGAAGAATGTTATACTGTTATTTATTTATTTTTTTTACTAGTCTGCTAGTTAAATTAACCGAAATCAAAGAAAAGATAATAAAATTTCTTTGCAAAATTCAGCCAAGTGTTTATTAAACATTGGATCTATCCAGCAGGGGCGGATTTACCATTAAGATAAATAAGCTACAGCTTGGGGCCTCGGGTTCCAGGGGGGGCTAAAACATTACTAAATGACATTACAGATTTGCTAAATTACAATGGGAAAAATGATTTTATGTTTATATAATGAGTAGAGACGTGCATTTTAGATGACCTCGCTTGAAGAAACCCTTGATTAAGCATTTTTCGACGGTCGTGTTCATCAATCGACCGAATTTTGCTTCAGAAAATACTGAATAATGTATTCATACTCATAAATGTATTGTAGATTATGACTAAAATATAAAATACATTGGTATTGAAAGGCAAGCAATAACGAAATCGTTGACATTACAAAAACTGAGAAAAAATAAATAAAATAAATTGAATTCCTCCGTTTGACACCTCTTTCGACCGTGTCATTAACAACTTTAGTGGATAGGCTATGTGAGTACGGCGGCAAAATCCCATGTTATTTTAAAGGGGCCTCAAAGTTAGCGAAAAAACCACAAATCCAATATGGCGGCCGCGCTTGCGACTTGAGGTCATCCGCGCGACAGCACACACCTGTATACGATACAACTTGACAACTACACAAGTTCTCCGATTTTCAAATAATTATCTCATATCAACATTAATAATTTAAAGATCATTACATATAACTATAATAATAATTTAAGATAACTAATCCATCATTAAAACTTTTTAAATTCAGCTCTAAACACGTCTTATATCTTCGTTCTATCAATCAAATATCACCCTCGTTTGCAAACGCAGGTAGAAAAAGCCCCATTTTGCGAGAAGGAATCTCTTTCTTTTAAAATTAAGGTGTAGACTTTTTCTTATAATAATAAAACGCGTTATTTCGTTTGAATAATAATAATAAAAATAAATAATAGATATAAAACATGTGGTTCTTAATAATAATAATAATTGGTTAAGCCTTTCGAGATATATAAATTAACCAAAAAATACTTAATAAAGTGTAGAATCGAAAATCGTAAATGTAACATTTTATTTTAATTATATAAATCTAATTAATTACATAATTAAAAATTCATGAAACCAAAACCCTTTCACGGTCGACGATGAAACAAGGTATGAATTATTATTAAATAGATCAATCTGCAGGTAGAGAAGAAGGGTATACATTTACGCAATTGTTATAACAACGTCCTTTTTAATTATATATTATATCACATAAATATCACTTAACAATATTACATAATAAAAAAGATCAAGTTTGTACAAGATTTTTACGCAGCTTAACATTTTTACGCAGTATCAAAATCAACGCTTAAAAAGATACATAGTTCCGAGTTCGATGGATTGCGCACGATGTCAACACCCAAGGTCATCCGCGGTCCAGCCAGACACGCGACAGTAATTTCATATTATCGATTATCTTTTTTAATAATTATTATCTATTATACTAATAATAATAAAATATTTAACATTTTAACAAAATTTCCAATAAAATTAATTCCCCTCTCTTAGTAGGTGTCTCATAAAATTATTAAATTTTAAAATACATTTAAAAGAGAAACTTATTTACCTACCTCCCAGGTTCTCCGAAACGCTTCAACCCCACTTAAATGTATTTACTGATCGTCCCGTGAATCGTCCCAGGGTATCCGCACCCTCTTAGTTTTTATTACTTTCAAGTTTGAACTTGTTTATGAAGGCAGGTGGCGTAATATCAGAAGCGGCGAGAACGACAGGTATATAACAGCGGTCGCCCATGTTTTTAATCATTACTGAAACAGATCTTGTTAGTGAAGTGTCTCCATTTTTATACTGTGAAAGCGTTTAAATTATTTATTAATAATATTGTAAGGTGAAGAGTGCTATAAACAATTGTTTCTAAATTATTATTAAATTGTTGTATTTGCTAAAGTATATTATTTATAACAGTGAAAAGTAAGTGCACCATTCAGGTAAGTTATTATTTTTATTTATTTATTTAAAACTCTTGATATTCACGAAAGGAAAAGCAAAATGTGCAGGTTTGTATTCTACACATACGTCTTGTCATACGTAATTATTACTGATTATGACAAGTCACACAACCACATCTTATCTATTTATACAATGCCAATATGGGTGGCGTCGACCGCTCTGATCAAAACATATCGCTATATCGTATCGCAATCCGTGGAAAAAATGGTATTTTTCCCTAATAACACATTGTATTGATCTAGCAATCCAAAACGCCTGGCAGTTATATCGTAATGACCGTGGAAAAATGGATCAACTAAGTTTTCGCAGAAGAATTGCCACTGCAATTTCTATTTCTGGGACTAAGACATTTTCAAAGTCGCGGAAATGCCAGATAGTAATTTTACATACTACCTAATACAAAAATCCAAATATTTGTTTTTAAAATCGCAACTAATTCTCTTAATGGAAAATTATTGAAAAATAACTAATAAATAATACTAAAATAAATAATATTTAATGAAAAGCACAGCAGCACATAAATGCATTCTCCTGTCATAAGATTCTTTCTTTTTTTCTCTTTTATGACAAAACCTTTCCCAGCCAGCACCCTGACGTCATAATGTCGCCGTTTTTTCGGCAGTAACGACATCAATTGACGTATTAAAATGTCGTCAAATTGCTTGTAAAACTGACAGCATTATGTCAGAGCCCAAAGACGTCATTAAAACGTAGTTCAACGACGTCATTAAAACATTGTTCAATGACGGCATTAAAACGTCCTATACTATGACTAGAACAGGAATTATAAATAAATAGTTGAATATTGGAAATAATATTTATTGTATACTATTTCATACATAATTGTTAAGCAGAAGTAAACATTCAATAACAGAAAACACATCTCTCCTATTAACTCAACATCTTATAATTATTAAACAAAAGTAAACATTTACTAACTGAAAAGTTACTAAAACAATATGCAAAATAATTGATGATACTAAAATAATATTAGTAAGTACTAAGAAACCATTGCATTAGTATTAATTTATTAACAATAGTAATCTCACAAAATCGTCGAAGGGTAAAACTGTATAGGTTATGTATTATTGCGACGGAACAAATAATTATTAATACTCGCCGTTTGTGACAAACCACACAATTATTATGCAGTAGTTGCAGCTACACATACACTATAAATGTAGGTACGTCAATAACTTTAGTAATAAGTATAAACGTTACTAATTAAAGAGCAAAACAAATACACGAAAGATGTTGTTACTGTTTGTATTGCGGCATATGTGGTCACGTGCAGTTCAGTAAAAAAATATAAAGTAAAGCTGTGTTGCTAGATTTGTCTCTCGTACATCAGTGGACCTGACAATACAAAAATAGTGTAATTGAATATTCAAAACAGTAAAATAATGTATTCTATTTACATTCTGCAAATGTAAAAATAAAAAATATTTTATGGAATATCACTTTTTGGTTACTTAGATAGATCATAATTTAATATTAGAAGTCTAAAAACGACCTTATTGTACGTCTAAAAGACGTCGTTTTGAAGACGTCTACGTATGTGCCATAACATGTCGTCTTATGGACATCATTTATTTGTCGTATGAGGTCGCCGACCAATAATCACTTAAAAATAACGTCAGTGTGCTGACTGGGTTTCTGTTTACTTGGTATTGTTTGTCGGCAAGTTTTGAGTCATTCACAACTTTTACAAAACAGTCTTCGCGAATATGAAGATGATTTAACCATGCAAGTATTATTTTGAAAATTCATTTGAAGTTTTCAAATAAATAGTTTTAAATAAAATTTAGTTTTAAATAGTACATTCATCCTTGTAAACCACTTTTCTCTTTCCCAGAAGAAAATACCGGGTATTGCACGCTACAAGTTTTTATTATTTGTGGTTTTAATTATCTCTCAAAGTATTTGTTTGTTTAAACAAATCTATATACCAGGAATAGATTATTTTTAACCGTCTCTTTAAGTCTTGGATATTTTCAGGTACAATAATTTTTTTTAAGTAATCAGTAATCCTATGTAAGGTTATCCTTACATAGGATTGATGCAGAATTTTAATTAAAAAATACTATAATAGACTTTATAAATTAATTTATAATGCTAGATTACTGATTACTAATACAAATATAAACAAAAAAAGAAATAGGGTAACACTGAAACATTTTTTGTAAGTGTCTCAATGTATAAGCAATATCGATTGCAGTGAAACATTTTTTGTAACTGTCTCAAAGTATAAGCAATATCGATTGCAGTACAACATCTCAAATACTCAAAGAGCCTTATCTGATTGTCTAAGAAACACAAGTGGGTTTATAAATCATATTGATATATATATATATATATATATATATATATATATATATATATATATATATATATATATATATATATATATATATATATATATATATATATATATATATATATATATATATATATATATATATATATATATAAATATATAAATATATATATATATATATATATATATATATATATATATATATAAATATATATATATATATATATATATATATATATATATATATATATATATATATAGCTAGCTACAAATAATGTAATTTAAGTATTATTTCTGTTACGTCAAAGGTGTCAAAATACGTTGTTGTTATAAGACGCCTTAAACCATACCGATTAGAAGTTTCCAAATAAATAGTTTTAAATAAAATTTAGTTTTAAATAGTACATTCATCCTTGTAAACCACTTTTCTCTTTCCCAGAAGAAAATACCGGGTATTGCATCCTACAACTTTTTATTATTTGTGGTTTTAATAATATCTCAAAGTATTTGTTTGTTTAAACAAATCGATACACCAGGAATTGATTATTTTTAACCGTCTCTTTTCAAGTCTTCGAAATTTTCAGGTACAATAATTTTTTTAAGTAATCAGTAATCTTACATAGAATGGATACAGAATTTTAATTAAAAAATACTAGAATAGACCTTATAAATTAATTTATAATACTAGATTGCTGAATACTAATACAAATACAAACAAAAAACGAAATAGGGTAACAATGAAACATTTTTTGTAAGTGTCCAAAGTATTAACAATATCGACTGCAGTACAACATCTCAGTTACTCAAAGAGCCTTATCTGATTATCTAAGAAACAGAATTGAGTTTATAATCCATATTAGTATATATAATCAGCTATAAATAATGTAATTTAAGTATTATCTCTGTTATGTCAAAGGTGTCAAAATACCTTGTTATAAGACGCCTTAAACCATACCGATTAGAATCATTAAAAAACCGATATAGAAGAATTATAAAAATTATTTTATGTATATAACAAGCTAGAATCCTATGTAAAAATATTAGTACTTATTTATAAATAAGATATTAAACTCCGGATAGAAACCCTTTTTGAATATAATTAAATAGAAAGTACAAGTTTACTTAATGAATGGCCTAACGGAAGCTTCTTACTGAAACTAAATATAATCCCTTTCCCTTAGTAATAGAATATTCTGTACTTACGAAATTAATTGAGAATGGTTGTTTCATTTGTTTCCAATTTAGTTTTCACACAACACGCAACTATCTTCGACGCGCGCATCTTTGTCGGGACAAGCGAAAATAAGTTTGCTACAAAATTGCTAACGCAAATTCATGTTCGCAAATGAAAGTTGAGCGAAAGGCAAATTTGCTGAAAACTTTCGTGCTATCTGGGTTCTGATTTGAAACTAACGTATCCGACAGAAAAGTTGCACTCGACGCATTTAGTAATCCCAATCGTTAGGAATAGATCAATATGATAAGAGGGCAAGTTTAAAAATTTTACTATACTTAGGTGCATTAAAAACAGTATCATAATTATTAGGCTTATAAAATATTTTTAAATAAGAATTTTTCGCTTCATGCTTTATGAAATTTGTGATAGCAGATTGTAATCTTTATTAAAAAAAAGTATTTATAATGCACCTCAAATATGTTGATAAATTGGAAAATTCAGACATTATAGAATTATTCCAAATACCTTTTTCATAATTAAAAAGAACGTAAGGACAACAGAATAACACATAAAAAACTACTACGGGTTGTTAGCAACTAATTTTTGTAGGCTTCAATTTTAAAATACCTGTTACAAGTTTTAATCTTTAGTAAAAAAATGAAAAAGAAATTAAATTTGGAAGTTCTGGTTTTCGTCTGTCTTTATTAGTAATTTATAATTTTTTTCTAAAACTGTACAAAAAATTCTTTCTCTAATAATTTACAAACAGAAACGACGCTATTCAAGGGTATCGGAAATACTCCGACCTTTTACCGAATCAGCCGAATTTGCAGTCACCCGATAAGTAATTTTAACTGGAATCAAACTAAATTATTTCCGTCTATGAAATAATACTAACTAATAACAAGTTAAAATAATAAAATTTTCTTAAATTCAGTATCATTCCCAGATATACAGTGTTTAATAAGTAACACTTAATTAACACTAAAAGGAATAAATAATCAAATTTATCTGAGTACCGGGCATCTAATAACTACCTAAT
Organism: Agrypnus murinus; assembly: GCA_929113105.1. NCBI lineage: Eukaryota > Metazoa > Arthropoda > Insecta > Coleoptera > Elateridae > Agrypnus > Agrypnus murinus. The sequence goes on along the minus strand of OV816023.1, from coordinate 76,279,746 downwards.
GACCTTACGATTCCAACCGCATCATCACAGCGCACCACCCGATAACGAAAATGTTAAGTACAGTAAGCAAATGAGTCGTTGCTTATATACAAGTATATATTTGAATCTGTATTGCCGTTCTGTGCAAGTTTAATGACCCTAAAATAGTAGATACTCTTTTTTAGTATTTTTTCTGCACGAAATTGACAGTTTTAAGTTAATTAAATATTACAAATTTAATAAATAAATGATAATTAATTAAATAATAAATTAAGTAAATAAATACTAACCATAATCTGATCTTATGTAATCTTTTAAAAATAGTTTGGTAACATTGTTTTTTTCTGTTCAAATTCTTTCTAAGGGAAGCATTGCTTCCATGGACCGCACGCCACTGCTTGTTTAAATAGTTTTTACCAGATTATTATTTATATTACTTATAAATTAAATAAATTACTTGAAGTATATTAATTAAAACTAATAATTAAATTCAATTATTTATTTAATGTCATTTAACATCCGTGATTTTAGCGCCATCGAAGCATTATCCAGAGAATTTCAAGCTTTTGCTGAGACTTTTAAAGTAAAAATGCAGCCCACGATCTTTCTAGTCGACTAGATTGCAACTAGAGGCGCTAGTGCTTCTCTAAATAATGAAGACTGTAATCAATTGGATTTGAAATTGGGTAATATTTCTGAAAAAGTGAAAATATCTTAGAAAACAAATTAAACTTTACTAGTATGTATAGTATTATTTAATTAATAAATATATAATAATAAATATAATTGAAATCTTTCACACGGTTGCTGGTTCTCAAATTTCATAGTGACAAAACTAATTTTTGAAATTGGCGGGTAACGTCCGTACTACTTTATTTATTTTACCATTTACTTATTTAACTGGTTATTACTTACAATGAATTAAATTATCAATATTAACTTTTAATATTATTAGTAATAAATTAGTTATTATGTAATGTCGAGAAGATAGATTTCTAACTTCCGTGATCTTATCGCCATCTAAGCAAATTTTCACGGTATATTTGGTCGAAGAGTTTTCTGTTCGAATAATCACGAAAAAAATAGTTTGTTGTTGTTATTAGATGTAATAACCTCAAATATTGAAAATTTAAACGCCATGACTACAGGCACGCTAACGTGCCGCGCGTTAACACACTAGAGGCACGTGAAGTGCGTCATCACTGCGGGACGCGCGTACGTCACCACTTGACGTGCCTCTTATTTTATTTTCAAAGGCACGTGAAAATCTTGTAAAACTGTACCAGTGTACCGTAAGCTGTACTTGAAGGATATTGCAATAATTAAGATACCCCGATATCTCAAGACTAATATTTTTCACTCTTCTTTTAATAAATTCTCAAAAAAACCTATAGCAACCGATTGATGTGTAACAATGCGATGCTGTTTTTTTTCGCACTTTTATTCATGTTAAAATAGCTATTTACACTCGAATGCGGTAAGTCGAACTTTACAGGGCGACAACTTTGTTTAAGGCACGAGCCCGTAGGGCGAGTGCCTTATTAGTTGGAGCCCTGTAAAATGACTTGACGCATGAGATTTGTATAAGATTTTTTGGCCGACAAGTTTTATAGAAAATAAAAAAAAATAATTCAAAACATGCACATAATAGTGTGCTCTTGGATGACATTTGTAGTTTCCAAACGTACAATAGATGGCGCTGCGGCGATTTAAATTAATTAAATTTTAATTTTTTCTATTAAAGCCCGAAATATTTTTAATAATAACTTAGGTAACATGTATTTTATTACATAAACTTAATTATTACAAGAATAGTTGGTTTCTTAAATATCTCTAATTGCCCAGAGTTTTTTAGTATTTTTACCACATTCGCTTGTCATTTTACGACATCATGCGTAAATATGAAGCTACAGTTGACGTAAACAAAATTGAAACAAACGTTTTAAAATACAGGAGGCCAAAAAAATCTTTCTAAATACTTGAATTGTTGCAATTATTTAAATTCGCTAATGGTAACTAATTACTATGCCGATAAACTAGTTCTGTTTACCTATGATTATTTAACTATCGCCTATAAAGAATATAGGATCTTGGTCAATTTTACATTAATAAGAACTAAGAACTTGATGAGCGCTTTTTTATTGAGGAGCAAAAAAAATTACATTGAAAGTTAAACTCAATTTCATTTAAAAAAATTTACAGCATTAAAACCTAAATATGTAACACTCTTGCAGTCGATCGTCATAAACTACTCAAAGTGGTGGCACATCTGCAAGGCTTTGGGCCGTATTTAGTTTACTGATTCGCGCACGGGGTGAGGCGTGTTCACTGTCGAATAGGCAATTTAATTTTAAATGTATCTCACCCATTGGGTGTGGATGTGAATGCATTGAGGAAGCTTTTTTGATTTATTTCGATTTTAAGGGTTGTTTAGGGTATTTACTACTACCACTAATATGTAAGCGGGGCCAAAACACATCACCAACACTTATTTCCGTTTGTTCTTTGCAATTTTTGGCTTTGTAGATAATTAGTTAAATTCATTTTGTCCATCGCTACTATGTACCTAATTTACACTATTCATCTGGTCGATTGTAATTTGAAGGTTTGGAATGTGAATCTGAATCTAAATCTGATGCTAACTTCAGCCACCCCTAAAATGGCATAAACAGTGTATGTACGTACCTTTATTAGTAATGTCACTAATTTTATCCATTATTAACTAAATTACTTTATATTTCACATAGCTCAAACAATCTCCAACGAACAAAACGAGCAGGGAAGAACGAGGTTAGAAGTTATTAGAATCATATTAGAATACGTTTGCGTTTTGCATAGGCGTTTTGCGTGCCGTTGAAAATAAAATAAGAGGCACGTCAAGTGGTGACGTACGTGCAGTGATGACGCACTTTACGTGCCTCTAGTGTTTTAAAGCGTGGCACGTTAGCGTGCCTGTAGTCATAGCGAAATTTAAAAGGCGGTTGTTATTAGATTTTATGCTAATGATAATAATTAGTTATTAAAGTCAGATGATATTAAATGTCGCAAGTAACGTTCGTGTTTTAGGTTACATTCTACATAAATGATTTAATTCTTTAATAAGTAAGCAGAACTGCACAGTTTCAAATCTGACCAACCGTATTTAAGGTAGTTCTTCTATTGTTATAATAACAAGAGATTTTACTATGGATTCCAAGGCGGGCCCTTCTAAATCAGCACCTGTGCCACGGGTTGGTCAATCTGCATTAAGTAATTCAAAAACTTCCGACGGTCCTGAATATTTGCAACATGACTCTGACCAATTTAAATACTACACCTGTGCTATACAACAGGGATTTCAAAAAGATTGTGAAAAGTTTCTTTCTGAATTTGCGCAATTTAAAAGTACAAGTTTTACAGTATTCACTGATCACTGGGTGAATTCAGGTCTAAGAAGTGTGTTCATGTAAGAATTTTTTTTGTTGATAATTATCGAATTCCCAAGTTTTGTTTTTGCAGGGGCGACGTGAAATTCGTGAATAATGAACTACACCACATGGCAAATACTCTTTTCTTTACAATAAGGAAGTATATCAAATATAGTGAAAACATTTATGTGAAAGTTGGGGCTTTCTACATGTTACATGCAATATATGCTGCACAAGGAAATAAGTATGTATAAGTATATAAATATAGTCTGCTAATTATTATATGCCATCCAGGCAATCCATGAATTGTTTATGCTGTTATATTTTTAATATCATATAAATACAAAGATTAGTTAAAGTTTCACAAGTTTTATTAGTATCTTAACCTGACAATATTGTTTCGACATTAAATGTCATTATCAAAAGTAGATAAGATTGATAAACAAACACATTGCTAATGATAAATAAAAAAATAGGTAACTAGATACAATACATACAAAAACTAAACATGTAACACTTCTAATAAAGGAGAATTACTAAGCTCGGTTTGTTCATTCATTAAAGGTACTGTGCGTTTATGTTTGTATATTTCAAAAGCTTCTAAAATGTCTAATTTGTGTTTGTTGTTGCAAAAATGTAAGAATTTAATGTTGTTTTGAGGTGTCATTGGGTGATTCTGTTCCAAAATGTGTTTGGCATAATTCGATTTTTCTGGACGTTTAAGTCTATAAGATCGAAATTTCTAGGTGTTTGTCCAATATAAACCGAGTTATAAAAAGAACAATTCAAACGGAATATGCCGGATTTCATGATATCTTGTGTTTTGTTTTTAGCATTGAATAAAAATGCAAAAATGTTGGTGTTAGTTTTATAGGTTATTTTGTAACTGGTGGTTTTTCGTATTATAGCTGCAATTTGTTCTGATATCTTGCCAAAGTACAGTATTGATATGCAGTTTGTGTATTTGTATTTGAGTGTCAATTGGAAATATTCTTTTGCTAGCTAACCTATAATCTTGTTGTTGAATTAAAGTGTCAGTCATTGGAGTAGTTCAAGCTTGGTGTACTAAAGATCTATAAGCCGCTAGTTTATGCATTTTATGATGACATGAATCATTAGGTATAGTGACGTCTGTGTTTGTGGGTTTTCTGTATATGGAATAATCAAATTCATTGTTTGTATTAATTGTAATAGTTAAATCCAAAAGTAATAGCTCTATTTTGTTCTGTTTCTAGTGTAAAATTTATGTTTTGGTGGATACTATTAATAAGAATTAAAAATTCATTGATAACCTCAAAAGAACTGTCAAAACGTCATCAACATAACGAAACCAAAAAATAATGTGTTTAGAAAGATCTAATTCGAATATTTGATCATCTAAATTATCCATAAATATGTTAGCTACTAGAGGACTCAGAGAATTACCCATTTTTAAAATTTTTAAAAAGTTTTTCATTTTTATTCAATGCTAAAGGCAAAACACAATATATCATGAAATCCACCATTTACCATTTGAATTGTTCTTTTTGTAACTCGGTTTATATTGGACAAGCACTTAGAAATTTCGATCTTATAGACTTAAACGTCTAGAAAAATCGAATTATGCCAAACACATTTTGGAACAGAACCACCCAATGACACCTCAAAACAACATTAAATTCTTACATTTTTGCAACAACAAACACAAAGTAGATATTTTATAAGCTTTTGAAATATAAAAAACATAAACCCACAGTACCTTTAATGAATGAACAAACTGAGCTTAGTAATTCTCCTTTATTAGAAGTGTTAGATATTTAGTTTTTGTATATATTGTATCTAGTTACCTATTTTCTGTATGTATTTATCCTTAGCAACGTGTTTGTTTATCAATCTTATCTACTTTTGATAATGACATTTAATGTCGAAACAATATTGTCAGGTTAAGATACTAATAAAACTTGTGAAACTTTAACTAATCTTTGTATTTATATTATATTTCATGATTATGGAGTGCCACAAAGTAAGGCTGGAGACAGTAAATGTTATATTTTTGTTAAACTTATATAAATCGTGGTTGCTCAAATACCTTAGAATCTTTTGCGGCGTAAATAATAATACATAGGAGGATAGATCGGAATGTTTCTAGAATGAACCACAAGATGGTGTTATGTGTTCGTGCTGATCACTTGTTTTGAAACCGCCATTGTTCGTACAACAGTTGTCAAATTTTCAAAGTATTGGACATAAACACACAGAAATTTCGATCTTATAGACTTAAACGTCCTCTTACAGCACCCGGGTAGTTAAGGGTTAAAATCATATATTTTGTGTTCTGTTGGTTGATTACTAACCCAAATTTTCTTGCTTCTTCTTCTTCTATTTGTTGGAATATTACCTTTAGTGCTTGCTTGGTTCTTGTTAGTATTACCAAGTCATCCACATATGCTAGCAACTGGTGAGGGCTCTTAAGGATACTCCTATTTGTTTCAATTCCGCTTCTTCTTATGACCACCTCTAATATTATATTAAATAGTGTTGAGGACATAGGGTCGCCCTGCCATAGCCCTTTTTGGATCTTAAATTTTTTACTGGTAGCTTCTGCAATATTTACTTTACTTTCAGTTCTCATCAGCGTCATCCTGACTAACTGTATTAGCCACAATGGAATTAGTATGTATATGCATTGCCTTTCTTCTTGTTTTTTCTTGAATCATTCTTAAGGTGTGTATTTGATCTGTGACTGATCTCTGTGTCCTAAATCCACCTTGATATTCGCCTATTTTCTGGTCTGCTATGCTCTTGAGTTTATCGTTTATTAATGTGGACAATATTTTATAAGTCACATTTAATAATGAGATCGGTCTATAATTAGTACACTCTAGTTTATCTCCCTTTTTATGTATTGGAACGATTAAGGCTTCTCTCCGCTCGCTAGGCATTACACCCGTATGCCATATTCGCGCTATTAGTTCTTGGATTCTTTTTTCTAGTCTCCTTCCACCATACGTTAATAGTTCAACCGGGATCTCGTCGGTTCCTGCACTTTTGTTGTTTTTCATTTTTTTAATAATTCTTGCTACTTCATCAATGGTAGGAGTATTGTTTTGGGTATCCTCTGTTTGTTGATATTCTACATATTCTTCTTCTTCTTCTGTCTCCTCATCATCCATGACTTCTTTGAAATATTCTCGCCATCTCTGTGCTACATTATTTGTACCTGCTACTAACTCTCCTTGTTTATTTTTGCACAGTTTAATTCTTGACTGGTAACCTTTTTTAAATGTACCTATCTGTTTATGAAACGTTCTTGTGTTTCCTTTACTATAATTTCCTTCTATGCTTTCAATTTGCTTATACTGCATAGCTCTTTTCTTCTGTCTATGCAATTTCTTGACTTCCCTTCTCTTTTCTTTGAAGCTTTCTTTACTAGCCGTTGTTTTCTGGCTTAGCATTTTTAGCTTTTCTTTCTGTGACTCTTGCAAAGCTGTTTCACATTCTTCATCAAACCCTTTCTTCTTTTGTTGCGGTGATTGCAGTAGGTTACTTTCTGCTGTTTGTTTTATAGCTTCTTTAAGAGATTCCCGTTCTTTATCAATGTCCCCCTTCTTCTCTAACTTTGCCATTTCTTCTCTCATTTGCTTCATATATTCTATTTTTATTTGATCACATTTTTAACACTTCTACTTTTATATATTTCTTTTTTCTTTTACATTCTTATGGCTTATGTTCTATGTCTGCTGTTACTGTAACTAGTGATCGACCGGTATCACTATACCAGGGGCGGATCCAGATAATTATTTTGGGGGGGAAATTTTTGGAAAAATAATTGTTTTAAATAAATAATAATTAAACAAACATGGTTTGTTTTCTTCCTATGTATATTTATTTATAAATGTTATTTATTGCACAATATTTAATAAACATTAACTACTTTTACATTCAAAATTTATTTAACCATAAGACTAAAGTATATAAGATTAAAAATTTTGGGGGGGAAATTTCCTCCATATCCCCACGCCCCCGTGGATCCGCGCCTGACTATACGTATACAAGCGCTCACATCGAAGGAGCCAGTGTAAACGTGGGTAAATGCCCGGCATGACCATTTTGCCATATTCTTAGTTGGATGAAGCAAGCGGTATATATATATGTCGTCATATCCATGATATTTTATTAAATATTATTTGCTTATACTGCATAGCTCTTTTCTTCTGTCTATGCAATTTCTTGACTTCCCTTCTCTTTTCTTTGAAGCTTTCTTTACTAGCCGTTGTTTTCTGGCTTAGCATTTTTAGCTTTTCTTTCTGTGACTCTTGCAAAGCTGTTTCACATTCTTCATCAAACCCTTTCTTCTTTTGTTGCGGTGATTGCAGTAGGTTACTTTCTGCTGTTTGTTTTATAGCTTCTTTAAGAGATTCCCGTTCTTTATCAATGTCCCCCTTCTTCTCTAACTTTGCCATTTCTTCTCTCATTTGCTTCATATATTCTATTTTTATTTGATCACATTTTTAACACTTCTACTTTTATATATTTCTTTTTTCTTTTACATTCTTATGGCTTATGTTCTATGTCTGCTGTTACTGTAACTAGTGATCGACCGATATCACTTTTTTTTTACGATACGATATATCGGCCGATACCGATATTTACGTACCGATATATAGTATCGGCAAAATACACTTTTTCAATTTTTAATCTCTATAGTTTTTAGTTTTAAAAATATTTATAAAAATGCGTTCCTGGTTTTTACTACATTATGAATTATTAACATAAACGTGTTTTTAACTAAGAATATTTTTGGGAAAATGCCAGCATGTATAGACATATTAAAATAAAATCACCGTATTGAACCACTTAAGTAATGAATAAAATTCTTTTAATATTTTTGTTAGCCCCGTTTCACATGGATGCTCGTCAGCCCCGTTTCACATGGATGCTCGTCATCGCGGCCGCACACGTGGCCCGTGAGCCTCGCGTACGGTCAGCACGCTGACGGGCCACTGGAGAAATGCACCTTTTCACACGTATGCCGAATCAGCGCGCTGATAGAAATTATTTAAAAAAACAACGTTGTCAGTTTGCAGATATACACCATCCGGTGTATAGTGTATAGAAACCCCTTTAAACCCAATGGCGTCTTTATTAGGGGTTGCACTCGCAACAACAGTCATAAAGTACTTATAGCAAACACTTGAAATATTTCTTTAAAATTAATGTAAAGATTTTTTAATACGTAGTGACAACAGAAAACAATGGTGGGATTTGGGTTTTCTGGAATTATGATTTAGTTCCTGCTTTTTTCAAACGGACAAATATCAGAAAAGAAGGAAAAGGGTAACAAATTTGCAAACTGCTAGATGTTAGTAGCAAATATGACAACAGTGGTTGATGCATCAGCTTTGATATCAATTTTCATCCTGATTTTGTGAAAACAAAACTCCAGGCGTACCATCAGCGGGCCTCCATGTGAAACAGGATTTACGGCGAAAAGTGCTGTTCCACTCGACAGCTGCAGCGGTTTCAGATTTCATAAACTTACTTGCATAACGAATTTACAATCAATTTATAGAGGATGTAGAAATTTAAATGTTAAATGTGAATGCTAATTAACTATAAAATTAAAATACTGTTTTGGGCATATTTTCTCAGCTGTTGATATACATTCTGTGCGTATTTTGTGTGAATCCCTGTTCGGCAGCCGTCATACCTTACACCACTTATAAAAAACGATTGCAGACTAGATTTCTTTGGTTGTATTTTGATACATTATGTATATGCAATGAAAATCCCGTTTGTCATTTTTACCTGCCGATACGATACCGATAATCGGCTGCAGCTGACGATATGCCGATTTACCGATATCAATAACGGTATCGGTCGATCCCTAACTGTAACTTTAACAAGGTAATGATTCGATGGTATCTCTGCACCTCTGCGACTTTTGATATTTGTCACTATCTATTCGTGTTTTGCTTCTATTAGTAGATGGTCAATTTGGTTAATAGTTCTACCATTGGGATGTTTCTATGTTCCTTTATATATTTCTTTGTTTTTTTACGCGTAAACACTATTCTTAAATTTCTGACTGTCAAAAAATTAATTAGTCTTTGTCCGTTCTCGTTAGTGTGTTCATGTTTACTGTGTCTGCGTATTATTGGAAGGTGAGGTGATTGTAGGTGATCTAGTCTTCTATAAAATTTCTCTTTTTCTGCTTCCTCAGCCCCCTCTGTCAGTGAATATACATTTATAATACTAAACTTCCTTTTCTTCCCTCTTATTCGTAAATAGCTAATCCTCTTATTTATTGCTATAAAGTCAATAAGATTTTTTCATTGCAATTTTGCTATTAAAAAGCCAGTTCCCAACCGGTTCTGTGGGGCTCCTCCATTTAAAAAGATATATTGTTGGAGTTCAGTAATTGATTTTTCTTTCAGGTTGGTTTCCTGAATAGCTAAGATTTTCACGTTGTACCGCAGCATTTATTTCTCTAATTGCTTCAATGCCTCCTCATAATTTAGCCCAGTTACATTCCACGTAGCGATATTCCATTTCGATTCACTAGACTTATTTGTTCGTTCTTTGTTTCTTCTAGCCATCCTTATTATTACTTCCTTTTCTTTTTACCTCAATTTTTTCTTCCCAACACTGCATTTTAACAATTATTGCTTGTTTCTTTTCTTTCTTTCCGACTTTGAATGCCTCGTTGATTACTGGTTCAATTTCCAGTTTCTCTTTGAGGAAGCTTTTCACTCCTTCTTTTAAATCTTTATCTTGCATATATAGCCCTTTTATTACAATATTTAGTTTTTTCTTCTCCCTGTCTTAATTTTCTCGTTTATTTTCCAATGTAACTATTTTTTTCTAGGATCATTTTCTCTGCTTTCCATGCATCTTCTCTCCTCTTGAACTCTTCTTTTAATTCTGCAAATTCCTTTTTCAGTTCTTCATTTTTTGTATTAAATTCTGCTTTTATCTCTTCCTTCATTACATTAAATTTTTCTAAAATGGTTTCCATTTCTTCTTTTGTCATTTTCTGTTCTTGTTCTCGTTTTCTTTGGTATTTTCTTGTTGTTGGTTATTTTCTTTTGGAGGTGTCCTTAAGGTCTTGCTTTTTTTCTGAAAAGCTAACTGCTGTTGTTCCCACTTTTGAAACTCTTCTCAAGCAATGACTAGGCATGTTCAAACATAATGAAAAAGATTTTGCTACGTTTTATAACTGTTGACGATACGTGGATTCACCACTACACTCCGGAGACCAAGCATCAGTCAAAGCAATGGACAAAACGTGGTGAGTCAACTCCAAACAAGGCAAAGAAGATTCTGTCTGCTGGGAAAGTCATGGCTACCGTATTTTGGGATTCCCGAGGAATAATTTTTATTGATTACTTGCAACACGGGAGGACAATAACGGGCGAGTATTATGTGTCGTTATTACACAGACTAAACAAAGGCATCAAAGCTAAAAGGCCTCATTTGTCAAAGAAAAAGGTCTTGTACCACCAGGATAATGCCCCACCCCACAAGTCGTCAATTGCGATGGCAAAACTGCACGAACTACGATTCCAGTTAATTGAACATGCACCCTATTCGCCAGACTTAGCTCCGTCGGATTTCTTCTTGTTCCCAAATCTCAAGAAATGGTTGGCTGGAAAGAAATTTTCATCGAATACTGAAATCATCGAAGCTGTAAATGGATATTTTGAAGGTTTGGATAGTTCTTATTTTTGTGAAGGGTCTTGAAAAGCATTGAACTAAATGTGTAGAGCTGAAAGAAGATTATGTAGAAAAATAAATATGATTTTCCCCAAAAAGTTGTTTTTTTCCGTCTTGTTCTAGAAATTCTTCGATCTATCCTTGCACATATATGTTTATATCTTTAAGCATTATTTTACTTTTGTATTATAGACACGTAAAAGTGCCAATTCGTTTGACACACCCAGAAGTCAAAAACATCTTGGAGATGATTGAGAAATTAAAGAAAGAATGCATCGACATCAAAGTTATTTTTGAGAAGTTAAGGCGAGAAGGAGCATTTGCATTTGTAGCAACAGAAGCGCATTTTGGACTTGATCCTCGTTACATCTGGCAAGATACCCATTTGGAAGATGATATTTCTAAAGCGACGAAGAGGCCAAAACGTACTGTTGAACACTTGAAGACTTGCAATTATGATAGGCTAATTGCTAGTTACAAAGCCTATGATGAGGCTTTAAGAAAATATGAAGGTAATATAATGATTATTTTTTAGGTAGGTATGCTCTCATAACAATTTATGTGTTAACAGAAAAGATTGGCGAGACAATTAGGGTTCCACGTCCAGAAGGGAATGTGGCTGAAATAATAGCTGCTCAAATGAAAGCTATAGAGAAAGAGTTTATTCGTATTCAAGAGTTAGATTCTGATTAAGAAGTTCTCACTCTTCTATATTGATAAATTTTATAAGTAATATGTAAAAGATTGTAGGGGTGAATTTTATTTGTTTTATTAAAACTAGCTTTTGTTTCTATTAAAATTTAAAAGCAGTTGGATAAAAACCACATGAAAAAAATATGAATTGCATGTGAAATTCACATAACATGCATGTGCTATTGGTAATCCAATCGTATTCAAAACACATTCCATAAACAATGTTCTTAGCATGTGCTATTCAAATGCTCAGGATATACAAAAAAAAAGATATACATATACATAATGTTGGTAAAACGTTGCTTTCGGTTTGGATTTTCATGCGCGAGCAAAGGAAAAATAGTGAATAGCAATACATCTGTGTTATTCTGATTTGTAGCTTGGCAACTATGTAGTGATCTCTTTTTTTCAGATGTATTGCTGTCGCTATTTTTCCAGTGTAAACGTGGGTAAATGCCCGGCATGACCATTTTGCCATATTCTTAGTTGGATGAAGCAAGCGGTATATATATATGTCGTCATATCCATGATATTTTATTAAATAATGTTGTAGTTGATAGATTTAATAAGTACACAAATATTTATCAAACTGTGTTATATTTATAACATTATTGATTACATAAAAATTAAATATTTTTATAAACTAAGGAAAACGGCGACGGAGATACGAGATATTTTGCAGAAAGTTCATGGCACATCCACACCTTCATTTTCGACTATTAGTTTCTGGGTGAGCGAGTTCAAACGTGGCCGTACGAGCACCAAGGATGAACCACGCAGTGGACGTCCAAAAACGGCCACAAATGAAGAAATGGTCGATAAAGTCCATGATCTCGTGTTAGCCGATCGACGAGTGAAGTTGCGCGAAATAGTAGAGACCACGGGCATCTCATATGAACGTGTGCAAAATATCGTGCACGAACATTTGGGCATGAGGAAGCTCTCGGCGCGATGGGTGCCGCGTTTGCTGACTATGGACAACAAGCGAAATCGTGTGACCACTTCGAAAGAGTGTTTGGCCTTGTTAAATCGTAATCCAACGGATTTTTTTCGCCGATTCGTGACCGTGGACGAAACATGGATCCACCACTACACACCAGAAACCAAGCAGCAGTCGAAACAGTGGATTTCTCCAGGCGAATCTGCTCCGAAGAAGGCAAAGACTGTCCCATCTGCTGGAAAGGTCATGGCCACCGTTTTTTGGGATTCGCAAGGTGTGATACACATCGACTTTTTGCAGAAGGGAAGAACTATCACGGGACAATACTACAGCGATTTATTGGATCAATTCAACGGCATTTTGAAGGAGAAACGGCCTCATTTGCAGCGAAAAAAAGTGCTCTTCCATCACGACAACGCGCCGGCCCATTCATCCCGAATCGCCAATGCTAAATTGGTTGAATTGGGCTACGAGGTGGTGCCGCATCCCCCGTACTCTCCAGACCTGGCCCAGTGCGACTTCTTTTTGTTCACAAACATGAAGACTTGGCTCGGAGGCAAGCGCTTTACGTCAAATGAGGAGGTCATCGCCGCCACTAAAGCTTATTTTGCAGAGTTCCCGAAATCATATTTTTCTGAAGGCTTAAAAAAGTTGGAGCACCGCTGGGAAAAGTGTATCGCCCTGCAAGGATATTATGTTGAAAAATAAAAACAAAAACCTGTTCAATTACTGCGTTTTCTTGCCCATTCCGGAAACTTTTCAATCTACCCTCGTATTTGGGCCACCTTCCATTGGCCAGAGAAGTATCCCGTCCTTAATATCCCTTTATAGATTACAGTTATCATGCGAAATCCCTCATATGAAAGTTCCTTTAGGAGTCTTCCAGTTATTACGTCGAAACCTGGGGACTTCTTCGAATTTATTTCAGTTTCGATGACCTTACTTCGCGCTTGAAGGAAGTCCCGTATGAATTTTTCTTCTTCAATGGTAAGAGAGGCGTAAACACGATATTTATGACGTTCTATAATGCAGCCAGTTGCTTTAGTTGATGTTAGGCAGTGGAAATAGTTCTGGAAATCTTGATTTCTCTGCTCATCTAATAATTTCTTAAACTCTTTGACGGCCCTATTAAACTACGTTTTATCGCCCGGTGCGCGAGTAAGTAATCTGTCATTACTTTCTAAGAGCTCGTTTTCTTGTATTTTCTCTCGAATACGTATGGAGCAATACTGTTTTGGATTATTGCGGTTTGTTTCTGGGGTTACGTCCCATGCTGCTCCCTAGATTGATTTTATTAAGTACTGGATAGATTCGTAGATATCGTGTTTACCTTTTAGGAGAAGATTTAAATTTAGTTTAAATTTTAAAACTGATAAAAACAGCTAATTACGTACTTCAAATTCAATGCAATGGAAATCTATAAATAAAACGTCAAACGTGTTGTTTTATGGTTCTATTTCGTACTTTTTTAAACGTCCCCAAAATGAAAAGATTGCTGTAGGTAAACAAGTAATAGAAAAAAAACTTCTTTTGACGTTAAAGATAAACTACCCTGTGAACTAAAGCATCATGATTCTGTAAATAGTTCTAGTGTACCTGTATCAAATTTTCAGAATTTAATCTGCCTGGGATACTTGCCGAGAAACTAAGAAAAAAAATGTCGTCAACTGCATAGGGCTGCAGTTGTATATAGAGAAAGCATTTTTCAATATAGGTAAGTCACGTTAAATCGGCGCTACTTTGACATCAGACCTCGCTGTTAAATTCTGGACGTACCTTATTGAAATACAGGCTAAGTTAAAAGAGAGAAATGAGCTTTAACTAAACCAAAATATCAGTATGAAAAAAAGTTGGCCGTTGTGGTCATTTTGGCCGTTGTGGTCACTCGCCACAGTTGGCCGTTATGGTCATTTTGGCTGTTGTGGTCACGCTCCATAGTTGGCCGTTGTGGTCATTTTGGCCGTTGTGGTCACTCACTCTAGTTGGCCGTTGTGGTCATTTTGGCCGTTGTGGTCATCGTCACCTGCGACGCCAATACATAAGCGTCGGTGGCCGTTGTGGTCAAAATGGCGGATGGGGTGGAGTTTCTAGTTGGCCGTTGTGGTCATGGTGGCCGTTATGGTCAATTTTCGAGTTGGGCGATATGGTCAAATTGGCCGTTGTGGCTGTTGGCCGTTATGGTCACGGAGACCGTTGTGGTTATGACCACAACGGCCAAAATAGCGATTGGCCGTTGTGGTCATTGGCCGTTGTGGCCAGGCCCCATTTTAGGCCATTGATAATAATTAGTTATTAAAGTCAGATGATATTAAATGTCGCAAGTAACGTTCATGGTATTTTATTAGGTTACATTCTACATAAATGATTTAATTCTTTAATAAGTAAGCAGAACTGCACAGTTTCAAATCTGACCAACCGTATTTAAGGTAGTTCTTCTATTGTTATAATAACAAAAGATTTTACTATGGATTCCAAGGCGGGCCCTTCTAATTCAGCACCTGTGCCACGGGTTGGTCGATCTGCATTAAGTAAATCAAAAACTTCCGACGCTCCTGAATATTTGCAACATGACTCTGAACAATTTAAATACTACATCTGTGCTATACAACAGGGATTTCAAGAAGATTGTGAAAAGTTTCTTTCTGAATTTGCGCAATTTAAAAGTACAAGTTTTACAGTATTCACTGATCACTGGGTGAATTCAGGTCTAAGAAGTGTGTTCATGTAAGAATTTTTTTTGTTAATAATTGCGAATGCCCAAGTTTTGTTTTTGCAGGGGCGACGTGAAATTCGTGAATAATGAACTACACCACATGGCAAATACTCTTTTCTTTACAATAAGGAAGTATATCAAATATAGTGAAAACATTTATGTGAAAGTTGGGGCTTTCTACATGTTACATGCAATATATGCTGCACAAGGAAATAAGTATGTATAAGTATATAAATATAGTCTGCTAATTATTATATGCTATCCAGGCAATCCATGAATTGTTTATGCTGTTATATTTTTGTTAAACTTATATAAATCGTGGTTGCTCAAATACCTTAGAATCTTTTGGGGCGTAAATAATAATACATAGGAGGATAGATCGGAATGTTTCTAGAATGAACCACAAGATGGTGTTATGCGTGCGTGCTGATCACTTGTTTTGAAAGCGCCATAGTTCGTACAACAGTTGTCAAATTTTCAAACGTCTTGGACAAAAACACGCCGTTACTATCGATTCAAGTAAACAATTTGTGCATTTTCTTAATCATGGCTAAAAACGAGTTCTGTGCAGTGATAAAACATTTCTTTTTTAAAGGCTTAAATGCTAAACAAATAAAAATGGAGTGAGATGAAATTCATGGTGAGTGAGTTAGTGTTGAGGACATAGGGTAGCCCTTTTTGGATCTTAAATGTTTTACTGGTAGCTTCTGCAATCTTTACTTTACTTTCGGTTCTCACCAGCGTCATCCTGACTAACTGTATTAGCCACAATGGAATTAGTAGTTTTTCTAGTGCACTAAATAGTTGTTGCCGAATAATACTGTCCTAAGCCTGGTTAAAATCTATAAAGAGGGCATGTATATGCATTGCCTTCTTGTTTTTTCTTGAATCATTCTTTCCGGTCGGTTCCTGCACTTTTGTTGTTTTACATTTTTGTAATAATTCTTGCTACTTCATCAATGGTAGGAGTGTTGTTTTGGGTATCCTCTGTTTGTTGATACTCTACATATTCTTCTTCTTCTGTCTCTTCATCATCCATGACTTCTTTGAAATATTCTCGCCATCTCTGTGCTACATTTTTTGTACCTGCTACTAACTCTCCTTGTTTATTTCTGCACAGTTTAATTCTTGACTGGTAACCTTTTTTAAATGTACCTATCTGTTTATGAAACGATCTTGTGTTTCCTTTACTATAATTTCCTTCTATGCTTTCAATTTGCTTGTACTGCACAGCTCTTTTCTTCTGTCTATGCAATTTCTTGACTTCCCTTCTCTTTTATTTGAAGCTTTCTTCACTAGCCGTTGTTTTCTGGCTTAGCATTTTTAGCTTTTCTTTCTGTAACTCTTGCAAAGCTGTTTCACATTCTTCATCAAACCATTTCTTCTTTTGTTGCGACGATTGTAGTAGGTTACTTTCTGCTGTTTGTTTTATAGCTTCTTTAAGCGATTCCCATTCTTTATCAATGTCCCCCTTCTTTTCTAACTTTGCCATTTCTTCTCCCATTTGCTTCATATATTCTGTTATTATTTGATCACATTTTAACATTTCTACTTTTATATATTTCTTTTCTCTTTTACATTCTTTTGGCTTATGTTCCACGTCTGCTGTTACTGTAACTTTAACAAGGTAATGATTCGATGATATCTCTGCACCTCTGCGACTTTTGATATTTGTCACTATCTTTTCGTGTTTTGTTTCTATTAGTAGATGGTCGATTTGGTTAATAGTTCTATCTGGGATGTTTCCATGTTCCTTTATATATTTCTTTGTTTTTTTACGTGTTAACACTATTCTTAAATTTCGGACTGCCGAAAAGTTAATTGGTCTTTGTCCATTCTCGTGTGTGTGTTCATGTTTACTATGTCTGCCTATTATTGGAAGGTTTCTTTCTTCTTTCCCTATTTTTGCATTGAAATCTCCAATCATGATTTTAATATCATATTTTGGTGTTGTTTCATAGAGGTGATCTAGTCTTCTATAGAATTTCTCTTTTTCTGCTTCCTCAGCCCCCTCTGTCGGTGAATGTACATTTATAATACTAAACTTCCTTTTCTTCCCTCTTATTCGTAAATAGCTAATCCTCTCATTTATTGCTATAAAGTCAATAAGATTTTTCCATTGTGATCTTGCTATTAAAAGGCAGTTCCCAACCGGTTCTGTGGGGCTACTCCATTTAAAAAGATATATTGTTGGAGTTCAGTAATTGATTCTTCTTTCAGGTTGGTTTCCTGAATAGCTAAGATTTCGACGTTGTACCGCAGCATTTGTTTCTCTAATTGCTTCAATGCCCCCCTCATAATTTAACCCAGTTACATTCCACGTAGCGATGTTCCATTTCGATTCACTAGACTTATTTGTTCATTCTTTGTTTCTTCCAGCCATCCTTATTATTACTTCCTTTTCTTTTTGCCTTAACTTTTCATCATTTACCATTTTCGTTGAATTCTCCGTTACCGTATGACCATCCATTTTACTTTTCTTTATTAGTTTTTTTGTTTCAGTAATTGAAGTTCATTTTGATTCCTATTCCATACGTAGGTCGAATCATTTATATATGGTTTCTGGTATGCAATCTTAACATGCGTTCCTTTTTTTCTTTCGTCTTCTGCTATTTCCCTAATTTTACCTTGCGTTTCTCTTTCTTTCCAAGTAAGATCATTTTCTATTACAATCTTTGTTCCTTGTAATTTCGTTTTTCTTATCATAACCTCAACTTTTTCGTCCTAACACTGCATTTTAACAATTATTGCTTGTTTCTTTTCTTCCTTTCCGAGTTTGAATGCCTCGTTGATTACTGGTTCAATTTTCAGTTTCTCTTTGAGGAAGCTTTTCACTCCTTCTTTTAAATCTTTATCATGCATATATAGCCCTTTTATTACAATATTTAGTTTTTTCTTCTCCCTGTCTTGATTTTCTAGTTTATTTTCCAATGTAACTATTTTTTTTCTAGGATCATTTTCTCTGCTTTCCATGCATCTTCTCTCCTCTTGAACTCTTCTTTTAATTCTGCAAATTCCTTCTTCAGTTCTTCATTTTTTGTATTAAATTCTGCTTTTATTTCTTGCTTTATTACATCCAATTTTTCTAAAACGGTTTCCATTTCTTCTTTTGTCATTTTCTGTTCTTGTTCTCGTTTTTCTTTGGTATTTTCTTGTTGTTGGCTATTTTCTTTTGGAGGTGTCCTTGAGATCTTGCTTTTTTTCTGAAGAGCTAACTGCTGTTGTTCCCACTTTTGAAACTCTTCTAGATCAAGCAATGTCTAGGCAAGTAGGTATTGCACAGTGTTGCCAACCTCGCCGAACACTTTATCGGTAGATCACCTCGGGACTTTTCGGTAGATCACGACAGAAATCGGTAGATTTAAATTTTCAAACTTATAATACCTAAAAGTAATTTAGGTTTTGATTTAATTACTAGATGATAATTTTTTGATTGAAGAAAAAAAATACAGAACATTTTGAATATATTTATTACAAAATAATTATAAATTATAAGAAAAAAAGTCAAACAAAAATAACATATTCAAACAAGTAACAAAACTAAAAAAGTCAAAAGATACTTAACATAAACTGGTACATATAAAATAGTATGATATGTAATAATA
Organism: Agrypnus murinus; assembly: GCA_929113105.1. Classification (NCBI taxonomy): domain Eukaryota; kingdom Metazoa; phylum Arthropoda; class Insecta; order Coleoptera; family Elateridae; genus Agrypnus; species Agrypnus murinus. The sequence continues at coordinate 76,260,714 of OV816023.1, read as the reverse complement.
TGTAATATATAGGTACTTAAATAATATTAATTACAATATTTTGGTATTTTATTTAGAAAAAAATCAAACTTCTTGTGTATCTGCTTTGGATTCGTACAAATTAGCTTTGGTCATGTTATTAATCATTTTTTTATTAATATGAAAGTCAAAACAGTTTTGATGACCCAAATATTCTTTAGTGTGCAATAGTCCAGAGATAGTGGCAGTCAAGAGTTTATTTCTCTGCTTTGTTTTCATTAAATTTATCGATGAAAAAATTCTTTCTACGTTGGCGGATGAGTGTGGCAAACAGAGCAAATTAAACACAAAATTTGAAAGTGAACTGAACATTGGCGTACCGTCTCCAAACTTTGCTTCATTTACTTGTTGCCAAAATGACTGAATTTCATCGGAAAAGGTTTTAACTTTATCGCAGTTTCGTAATAACCGCCATTCTGTATCAACTTGTTGCAAATCAGTGGTAATTAGGTGAGGAAATAGATTAGCCGTGTCTGAAATGGACGGAACAGATCCCGCTTTTACTGTTTGTGGATCTAAAAAATTTAAATTTTCCAAAATGTTATTATTCAAAGGAAAACGTAGTAAAATTTGACTGCAACTTTCTATATAAAACTGTAAACATCGCAACCTAAAGAAATTCAGCTGCTCATCAGTAAATTCACCTTCACTTATAGTTTTAGCGACATTGGCACCAAAATACATCGTTTCAACAGTTAAATAATTTTGAGGATTTTTAAAATTAATATGTTTAATATCTGTATTTTGTAGATAATTTCTATCTATGAAACAATCATATATAGCTTTTAATACATTACACACATTTTTATACACAACATGAAGTTTTGGGCTTTCCGATTGCATCTCTTTGTTAAGGTTGGTAAAAAAAGGCAATACAAATTCTAAAAATTGCAAAAATAAATTTGTAACATGATAATTCAATTTAGACAAAATATTTTCTGCTGCCAATAGGTCATTGCGACTTACGGCATCAGTAAAATAAAGACGTAGGGGATTATATTGTTCTAATATTCTCGATACCACACTAACGACAGAAAGCCAACGAGTCTGAGCAGGATGTAAAATTTTATGAACTTTTACTTCACAAAAATTTTGAAACTCTTGGAATTCCGGAATTCTTTTCGGACTTGAACCAAAATAATTATAAATGTCTCTGGTTAAGTCTTCTATATAACGAGGTAATTTTTGACATGCATAGGATGCGCATAAATGAAAGGAGTGACAAATACACTTCATAATATATAATGCTGGAACATTATTTTTTAATAAAGTCATCAATGAATTATGTTGTCCCATCATTACATTTGCCCCATCTGAAGCAAACCCAATCAAATTTTCTTTATAAGGAATTTGTCTCTCCTCGAATAAAGTAACAATATGATTATACAAAGTGAGTGCGTTTGCTTCAGAAAGTTTAATTAAACCTAAGAAGTGATCTGAAACGTTATTGTTCCACATGGTTATTACCACCAAGCACAGGTGTTTGGTCGTGCTTCTATCTGTAGATTCATCTACTATTAAAGAAAATTTATTACCTCGCAGATGACTACAGAGTGCGTCTTTTCTCTCGCGTCCCAAAACGTTTTGGACGATGGCAGTAGTTTTTGTTCTTCCGGAGTTCAAACCTTTTGCAATTTTTGAGTCATGGCAAACGGTTCCTATTAATTTAACCAAGTGGTCCATCATTAAAAAGGGCAAGTTGTGTTCAGCAACAAATGCGGCTAACCGTATTTCACCTAAGAAAAAGAAATTATTTAGTTACATATCTATCACAATTATTTTTGTTCCATAAAATTAAGTTATTTACCTTTCTTAATTTCTTCTTCTAATATTCTCTCATCGCTACCTTCAGTCATAAATGATGTTAATCTTGTCTGCTGAGACATTGATTTAATTTTCGTTTGGTGTTGTTTTGAAACACTGTGCTTCAGCAATGCATCTTTACCACTTGATACATTGATATGTTTGTCACAGCAATTGCATTTGGCAAACATTTCTCATTTTCGACTCTTCTTTAACCATCCTTTAAACTCAGCTAATTTTTCCCATGCTTCCTTATACGATTGACCATATTTCTTTTTTTTTAATGGACGTATACCGGCACTTGTGCCTTCACCACCGCTATTTTCTTCATTAGAATCACTCATTTTAAAGAAAAAAATGTTCTGAGAGACTTTAACTCTAAGTAAATCAAACGGGAAAATGACGCTCGAAGCTACTTGCTCTCTTTTATAACCTCGGGTGACAAATTTTATTCGGTACTTTACCGAATTTCGACTTGAATATTTGAAAAAAGTCCCGCGACAATCACGTTAAAAACTGTAAAAGTTGGTAACACACACAACTGTCCTTACCGTTTTTATTCAACTTTTCTATTCATTACTAGAGGGCGCAGCGTTTAGTTAAGCAATTGCGGTCTGATTTGAAAATTTCTCAGACAAATTCAAAAATTAAAAATAAATTCATTCTAAATTTTGCCGTTTTTCGGTAGAATGTTAGTGTCGTTCGGTAGATCGGTAGAGAAGTTTAAAAAACGGTAGATCTACCGAAAAATCGGTAGGGTTGGCAACACTGGTATTGCAGCACCTGAGGCAGACATTTTTGTGGGGGATGCAGTCGTCGTTAAGTACGGAATCTGCATTACCGACATTCTGTATTACCGGCATTTGGTTCGTCACTCGGCTAAATAGCAACGCTGTTGCTAGGGGAAAACAGATGGCGCCAGTGTCGTTTTTGTACGACATTCTGTATTATCGGCATTTGGTTCGTCACTCGGCTAAATGGTAGCGTCGTTGCTAGGGGAAAACAGATGGCGTCGGTGTCGTTTGACGTGATTTTTGTACCGACATTCTGTATTATCGGCATAGGGTTCGTCACATGGCTAAATGGTAGCGTCGTTGCTAGGGGAAAACAGATGGCGCCGGTGTCGTCTGACGTGATTCTCGAAGTACGGAATCTGTATTACCGGCCTTGTCCGGCATTTGGTTCGGCGCTTGGCTAAATGGTGTTGCTAGGAAAAAAACCCAGAGGGCGCTGTTAATAGAGTGCGTCATGACAGCGGGGATCTGTATTACCGGCAATCTGTGTATCGTCAATAGAGGGTGTCATGAAGAAATCTGTATTACTACAGAGAGGCAACCATTTTATATCAGAGCATGTGGCGCGAGCGCGCTAAATTTGAATCTGTCAATTTTAAAATTTGTCATTTTTGCATATGTCATTTATACGTATGTCAATTTTTAATCTGTCAATTTTGTATCTGTCATTTATACGTATGTCATTTTTTTGCAGCTGTCATTTATGCGTCTGTCAATTTTAATCTGTCATTTTTGCATCTGTCATTTTAAATCTGTCATTCTTAAAGCAACCATCTTCCCAGATTTGAATTTTAGCGTTAACTCTGGGAATATAGAAAATTACTAATTGAAATGTATATCCGTATAAGATTAATATAATAAAATCAAAAGATTAAAATCTCTAAATTAAGTTTCTCTAAAAGAAATGTAAAAAAGGTTACACATTACTGCGTAATTATATATATAATATTGCTTGTACGAGTTCTATCATATTTACCATTCTCTGAGAATAAAAAACTTCTTTAATCTATCTGAGAACGGTTTCCGTGAAATTTATTTTTGTTGTCTAACTGTTGCTTAATACCTTTAGTTTTTAAACATAAAAGCAACCTCATAATATGGTATAAACGTTTGAAGGTTTTTATTTAATTAGAGCAAGTTCCTTCGTTTTTTAGTTATTTGAACATGATGTCGAACTAAAGAATATTATAGAGAATGGATTTATCTATCGACATTTGTTTTAAAGCGAAGCCTAATCCTTCAATAATGTTTTTAAAAATCAGAATTTCTAATGGACTGCAGAAACGAGTACTGTAAAACCTTAACAGAACAAAACTAAATCTTGCGCTTTGACGGGGCTGTTTTCAAACCCCAACTGTTTGCAACGTTCATTTATGAGTTGAAAGTCCGACAAGATATCTTGAGGTAAATCTTTTTCCAGAAATTTATTACCTACTGGTAGGAAGACAACCCTAATTTTTATGTTGATTGTTGAAAGTGATATGAAACGTACACTCTAGTCTATTGTCCTATTGACAGGGTGACATCGTAACATTTTAAATTTATTGAAGAATACATTAAATAAATCGTCAACTGTACATAATTAAGCATCACAAGGTTTAAAATACCGCGGAGATTGAATGATAAACACACACACACACACACACACACACACCCCCTTAAAAGGGAATCATATCGAATTTTGACAACATGTCTAAGGCCTAATAAAAATAATATAATATTACCATTGCATTCTCTGTTCGCTAGACGTGAGAGAAAGCACAATACGTAGAAATTTATTGCCTATCTGCCGAACCCTTATTTTTATGTCGATTGTTCAAAGTTGAAACGCACACTCTAGTCTATTGTACAATTGACTAGGGTCATAAAACATAACATCGGCAATACAAACATCATTTTGTTCATCGTATGCATTTCGGGGAAATCTTTTGACAGAAGAAGAATTTATCCACCCTCGTTAATAACCGCATATACTAGGTTTGCTATATAGCTTATAATCTATAATGGTTAAAATTCTTTCTTCGGTCAGATGGGACTATCAGATAAGACCACAAATAGAACCGAGGTGTCAGTTTTTACATTATTACGCATTTTTTGTAAACTAGGCTATATATTTTCGTTTCTCTATAGAAATGTAAATCGAAAACGCAATAAACTATGATGCGTTTAATTATTTATTGCAATAGCTTAGTGGTTACAGGTCACAGCCAATCCGAACTAAACAAAACTATCTTAAAACACCATGTTTAGGGGTGGGACTACATATTTCGTTTTTAGATAAATACCAAGGTTACTACCTGTTGACGAACAGTAAATAAAAATCTTTGTTGAACGACAGAATATAAATATTTTAAAATGGGTAAGCTGTTTTTTTTTCTTTGATTACAAACACTTAGTTATATATTTAAAATCGTAAATTTTGCAGCAAATGTATCAGCGCACGTTCGTGCTTGGGCCCGAGGTGAATTACAGCGGTTGTACAGCAACACCAGCCATAGAGGCGTCGTAAGTAGACTTTTTTTATCTATAAACAACATACTAAAACAATGTTAATATTTTCAGTTCTTGATGCATTGTATGGCTTATGGAGAGCCTCTTCCATCATATCCGGCGGCTGTAGCGGTCGAGGTGGCCACAGGTCATATAGACGTCGGGGAGTTTACGGTAATTCCAACGTTGTACGTGCGACTTGACCAGCGTGAGGGATGGATAGTTTATGTACGTTTAATCAATCTATATATGACGGTGTAAATATATGTAGCTTTACTTTTTGTTTTTCAGGATATATATCAACTAGTAGTAAACAATATTTAAAAATAATAAATACATTAAAGCACTATCTGTCTTTTTAATTAGTATCCAATCTAACTCTTTTTTACAGTGAAAAATAGATGAAAAACCTTCTCAATAAAGCTTCTTTTCATTTCATATTTGAAACTATTTACTAGAAAGTTGGTAATTATGAAATTTGGTTTTTAATAAATTAAACTGTCAGTGTGGGAATTATATAGATCTGAAATTTGGTACAAATAATACTTTATTAAAAGCTGTCTAAATTGATATATGTATTGTAGCAGCAAAGGTGTACGTTAGAATTTTACAAGCCCTTGAAGAATATAATATTAATTACAGAGATGCATGGATCGGATGTCTTAAGCTATTTACATATGTCACACTCATAAATATTGCGAAAATGTTAACAGCACTACTACGTCATGACATATTAAAGCTATTCGATGATGATGACAGTTACTACATACTTTTTTTTGAATGTTATGTTAGCAAGAGGCGATATCGAATGTAACCTTTATTTAATACAAATGGAATTATTGTCACGTATATGTATCATGATTGCATAAACTAAACTTTACAGTGTCATAATTATTGAACCCAGACGGCGTTTGATTGATTAATAACTTAGAGTTCCTTTATGATAATATTAAATAATAAAAAATAAGAGCTGGGACATGTGGATCCAATGCCAGGGAGTACATGATCTTAATAGTCTAACGCTTTGTTTTTTAATTGTATAACAACATTTACATTACTTTACATCCTAATACATATTTTCTTTATATTATTAAATTAGCTTAATAATAATATGTATTTTTATTAGTAAATAAATATTAAGAGCATTATAATAATGATGCGTCATTGAGTTTTTACAGACGTCGATCTTTATTCTTGTCAAATCAAACAGCTGAAAATTGATAGGTGAAAATACTTCATGAGAAATCAAGTCGTTCTCGACCTGGAATCCACATGTCCTAACTCTTAACTTATATAACCTATTATATAGGAACTCTGTAATAACTGGGTAATAGACGCGTAAATTCAGCCATTATTTTAAAGATTTAATTTTCACTGCAGTCAATTTTATCGGGGGTGGTTATAAAGTTCTCTTTTTTTTATGTGCTCTGTCAAAGAGTTTGAGAATTATCGCCCCCTTCTACTATGCAATAAACATTTGAGAGCATCGTTCTAGAGATTTCTATCTTGCAGACCATCGTTAGACAAGAGTAGCAAAATTGTCAGAAAGGTATTTTGGTTTTCGCAGTTGTTATCTGCTAACCAGCTTTAAAAACGTCAGTTATACATGTAGCTTATTTACGTAATCAAGTGTTCTATTGTATTAGAATTTATAGACATGACAATTTTTCCCTCATAAACTAAGAACAGCTCTTAATAAATATAAACTGTTGACCCAGGGCAGGGGAATAAAAAATTATGTTGAGAGCTACATTTTAAACATCAATAAATTAATAGGCAGGTGTTCTCGTGGGAACTTGATTTTACCCAGCTCTCAGGTGATAACCCTATGGGATATTGCGCAAGATCTTGTACTTTGGTAACGCGTCCACCAAAGGTCTCGTTCCCTGTTTGGGTATAAAAACCCAAACTCATAGCAATACCTGCTTTATATATATATGCTCGACTACAGTTCAAGAGCTTCATTACGTTTAGTGGTTGTAAAATAAAAACTCTGTGTGTGCGTGTTAGTACCTGCCTAAATCATCAACTTTAGCCAACCATAAGGTAGGATTTTTCTCTTATTTTTGTAATGATTCATTTGTACTAAATTTACGCGTTGATGCTGTTTTAAGAGAGAGAAAAAAGTAACAACTGTTTGAAATTGCGCGTGTTTATGCTTTATTATGTACGTCTGTGCGTGTATCTGTTTGAAATTGCGTGTGTTTATCCTTTATTATGTACGTCTGTGCGTGCATCTGTTTGAAATTGCGCGTGTTTATGCTTTATTATGTACGTCTGTGCGTGTATCTGTTTGAAATTGCGCGTGTTTATGCTTTATTATGTACGTCTGTGCGTGTATCTGTTTGAAATTGATCGTGTTTATGCTTTATTATGTACGTCTGTGCGTGTATCTGTTTGAAATTGCGCGTGTTTATGCTTTATTATGTACGTCTGTGCGTGTATCTGTTTGAAACTGCGTGTGTTTATGCTTTATTATTTACGTCTGTGCGTGTATCTGTTTGAAATTGAGCTTGTTTATGCTTTATTATGTACGTCTGTGCGTGTATCTGTTTGAAATTGCGCGTGTTTATGCTTTATTATGTACGTCTGTGCGTGTATCTGTTTGAAATTGCGTGTGGTTATGCTTTATTATGTACGTCTGTGCGTGTATCTGTTTGAAATTGCGCGTGTTTATGCTTTATTATGTACGTCTGTGCGTGTATCTGTTTGAAATTGCGCGTGTTTATGCTTTATTATGTACGTCTGTGCGTGTATCTGTTTGAAATTGCGCGTGTTTATGCTCTATTATGTACGTCTGTGCGTGTATCTGTTTGAAATTGCGCGTGTTTATGCTTTATTATGTACGTCTGTGCGTGTATCTGTTTGAAATTGAGCGTGTTTATGCTTTATTATGTACGTCTGTGCGTGTATCTGTTTGAAATTGCGCGTGTTTATGCTTTATTATGTACGTCTGTGCGTGTATCTGTTTGAAATTGCGTGTGTTTATGCTTTATTATGTACGTCTGTGCGTGTATCGGTTTGAAATTGCGCGTGTTTATGCTTTATTATGTACGTCTGTGCGTATATCTGTTTGAAATTGCGCGTGTTTATGCTTTATTATGTACGTCTGTGCGTGTATCTGTTTGAAATTGAGCGTGTTTATGCTTTATTATGTACGTCTGTGCGTGTATCTGTTTGAAATTGCGCGTGTTTATGCTTTATTATGTACGTCTGTGCGTGTATCTGTTTGAAATTGCGTGTGTTTATGCTTTATTATGTACGTCTGTGCGTGTATCTGTTTGAAATTGCGCGTGTTTATGCTTTATTATGTACGTCTGTCCGTGTATCTGTTTGAAATTGCGCGTGTTTATGCTTTATTATGTACGTCTGTGCGTGTATCTGTTTGAAATTGCGTGTGTTTATCCTTTATTATGTACGTCTGTGCGTGCATCTGTTTGAAATTGCGCGTGTTTATGCTTTATTATGTACGTCTGTGCGTGTATCTGTTTGAAATTGCGCGTGTTTATGCTTTATTATGTACGTCTGTGCGTGTATCTGTTTGAAATTGATCGTGTTTATGCTTTATTATGTACGTCTGTGCGTGTATCTGTTTGAAATTGCGCGTGTTTATGCTTTATTATGTACGTCTGTGCGTGTATCTGTTTGAAATTGCGTGTGTTTATGCTTTATTATTTACGTCTGTGCGTGTATCTGTTTGAAATTGAGCTTGTTTATGCTTTATTATGTACGTCTGTGCGTGTATCTGTTTGAAATTGCGCGTGTTTATGCTTTATTATGTACGTCTGTGCGTGTATCTGTTTGAAATTGCGTGTGGTTATGCTTTATTATGTACGTCTGTGCATGTATCTGTTTGAAATTGCGCGTGTTTATGCTTTATTATGTACGTCTGTGCGTGTATCTGTTTGAAATTGCGCGTGTTTATGCTTTATTATGTACGTCTGTGCGTATATCTGTTTGAAATTGCGCGCGTTTATGCTTTATTAGGTACGTCTGTGCGTGTATCTGTTTGAAATTGCGCGTGTTTATGCTTTATTATGTACGTCTGTGCGTGTATCTGTTTGAAATTGCGCGTGTTTATGCTTTATTATGTACGTCTGTGCGTGTATCTGTTTGAAATTGCGCGTGTTTATGCTTTATTATGTACGTCTGTACGTGTATCTGTTTGAAATTGCGCGTGTTTATGCTTTATTATGTACGTCTGTGCGTGTATCTGTTTGAAATTGCGTGTGTTTATGCTTTATTATGTACGTCTGTGCGTGTATCTGTTTCAAATGGCGCGTGTTTATGCTTTATTATGTACGTGTATCTGTTTGAAATTGCGCGTGTTTATGCTTTATTATGTACGTCTGTGCGTATATCTGTTTGAAATTGCGCGTGTTTATGCTTTATTATGTACGTCTGTGCGTGTATCTGTTTGAAATTGCGCGTGTTTATGCTTTATTATGTACGTCTGTGCGTGTATCTGTTTAAAATTGCGCGTGTTTACGCTTTATTATGTACGTCTGTGCGTGTATCTGTTTGAAATTGCGCGTGTTTATGCTTTATTATGTACGTCTGTGCGTGTATCTGTTTGAAATTGCGCGTGTATGTACATGTAACTAGACTATATAAACAGGAACTTTGTTTCTGATCATTCATTAGACGTTATGGAACGACGCTTGTGTGATGTATGCGGTCTGAACATTCGACGCTCTGGGTATGCAAGCCATATGAATATACACCGTGGACACAAAGTCCCATGTACTAAATGTTTCAAATCTTTTTCACGTAATAGTAGTTATAAAAGGCACTTGAAAACAATCCATTGTACCACCATAGGTGCGAATAATAATAATGATAATAAGACAAATCCTAGAAATGATTTAATAATTAAAGACGCGGGTCTGAAACGTATGCATACCAATGAACCCTGTGACACAAATAAAGAAATAAGGCTCGATGATGATGATGAAATAATAAACGCTCGTAATGCTATACGTAATAAATTAGCCTACTTTTACAGTGATAAAACTGAACCTCGACCGGGGGCCGTTTATCTCTCACCGAAACTTGAACAAACGTCTCAGTTACATCTTCAACAGATGTAACTGAAGAGTTACATCTGTTGAAGATGATGATGATAATGATGAGGAAGAAGAAGAAGAAGAATGCGATTCCGAATTAGGGATTTATCAGGAATTCTCTAACTATTATAGAGCATTATTAGCTAGCGGATAAAACAAAAACGTAGATAAAACTAGGTACGGTCTATATAATGACATCGATGAGTGGCGATTTGCTTGTTCACGAGTACAGTTTCAGGGGAAAGATATTTTAATTAAAAACAAACTTTTCAATGGAACACCCGGCCTGATTACTTTACTAACGCTTAAACGAATAAGCCCTCCTAGTCAAACAGATGAAGATATCGACAACTATATGAAAATAATCTCACTTACTAATGCTCATAAGAAAGACTATAGGCGCAACGGTCGACTAATAAGCGTTAAACATTGGAAATACGAAAATGTAATCAGACCAAATTTATACAGAATTACAGACCTTGAGGTTAGTCTTCCCAAAAAGTTAAACAAGATGATGAAACCGGATTGGATACATCAGAGTACGCCTGATCAACTAGTGGATCGACTACAATTGTTGTATGCCGCAAAGAAAGCTCATAGCAACAGTCTCGAAAACGACAACGAAATAATTTCAGTCATCACAGAGCTTAAAGCGAGAAAAATTATAGAATAAGTAAATATTTAATTTGTAGTATGTAATATAGCCGTATTGTAATAGTATTTATATGTAATATTTTTGATAAGATAAAATAAACGAAATACATTCTATAAAATCTTCTTATTTCTTAACCTCTCTCTGTCTCAGTAAACGTTCTGGTATGTCTGTTTCTAGACTTATTTAATAAGATTGCATAATTCTCTATGGATTTCATAAAGCGATTGATTAATTTAAATATTTTAGAAGACGTGAACCTGCAGAGTTTTGGGTAGAATACCCTTTCAGAGCGCGAATTATAACAAGCAATACATTTCTTAATTTTTTAATAATAATATTTTAGAGTGATTTATGTCTCCAATAGCCGGTTGTTTTATAGAAAGAATAGAATTTGAAAAATATGTCGCGCTCTTTAAATTTATAATAATATCTCACGGTCATCTTGAGCTGGTATATGTTGTGTTTTATCGAACCGTAAACCAAGCCAAACATCAGGTACTACTGCCGACGTAAGAAAGTGAGAAAGATTCTCATAGAATAAAAGATGTTCTATCATGGTTATCCGAGAACAGATAGTTGTTTAGTTATTTAATTATTGTTGTTTTGTTGTTGTTCAATACAAATTTTGAAAAAGATTGTCATAGAATAAAAAGATTAATGTTCTATATGTGTGTATTATTACTATTCTCACCCATCTGTACCATGGCATGAAAAAGTGATAGCTATAACTAATATGAGAGAGAAGAAAGAATGAGGTAATTCAATCCCAAGTGTATCCGGGTAGGGTGTAGTAATGCGCTGGGTTTAAGCCAATGCTCAAAACGTCGGCTAGAAGTAATACATCTGTTTTCAAATATAAATCGCTGTACTCGCCTAAATTTTGACAACCGAAAGAGCCGGCTTGTGTATAGCATTCATCTGTTATAGCTGTGTCTGTTAAACTATCGTAGAATTTGGATTTGACCGGTAATTATGTCTCGTCAAGTTTCGTCGTCCAGTTGTTAATGTAATTATAAGGGAAGACCTCCTTCCTAGTCAGACTTTTTGAATTTTGATTCGTCTAATTCGTCTGGGAATTGTGATTTTAAATTTGGGTATACATCTAAATTTCTAAAGGTTTTTGTATGCTAATTTGTGTCTATTTACAGTGAAGCCGTGGTCAGAGTTCCTATTCCAGTTCATCAGCCATGATGAAACAACATTTGTGTGATATATGTGGCCTGAGCATTCGACGCTCCAATTTCACACGTCACATGCAGATTCACCAAGGACCCAAATTTCAGTGTACTAAATGCCCCAAGTCTTTTTCGCGTCAAAACCATTATAAAAGGCACTTGAAACATGTACATGAAATAAGTAAAATACAGTGTACTAAATGCACTAAGTCTTTTACACGCCCTGACAGCCACGAGAGACATATGAAGACCGTTCATGCAGCAAGCAAAATATACTGTACTAGATGCCCAAAGTTTTTTTCAAGCCTTGATGCCTACAAGGGCCATCTGAAAAACGACCATGGAGACTAAGACATAAACATGTTTAAAAGTGTATCAAATGTGTAATTTAGGTAATTGTTCTCAATGTAGTTATACTGTCAATTACACGTCTGTCATTTTTTTTGCAGCTGTCATTTTCTTTTAGCAGGTGTTAAGAACAACTGTATTTGGGTCTCCACGCATACAAGTTTATTCCTGTAGAATGAGCTGACTATAAAACCGAGCTTACGTAGAAAAATGGACTTGTTACAACTATTGAACAAACCTTCAGGAAACAGCGGCGGTCTGAAACCTATCAGGCCACCTTAGACCACCTTATTAGTATTTACAATTAATACATAACCATTTTTTTTTAATGAAGTCTGATCAATAACAACACATGTTCAAAGAAACAAAGTAAGCAACTGTTACATTTTGCTGATTTTGTCTGGCAAATTTTACTGCAATCTAGTTTTGAAATGAACATGTATAATTTCTATACGTATTATTCTATGTACTTCATTATATCAAATTGTTACCCTGTATACATGTATGAGAAGTAGGATACAGATGTTACCTATACGAAAACCTTTAAGTAAAGTATTTGCATAGTGCCATATTTTAACTCTTAAGTAATAGTAGTAGTAATGTAACTTCAATAAGTACAACAACGTCTGAAGGATAATATTTTAAAGATAATTATCATTATTAATGTATATAATTGTTCCATTACTTATGTAGGAGTAATAGTTAGTTGTTAAATTGTTCAATTATTGAGAAGAGTGTCATAGAATAACAAAAAAAAAAAAAAGAATAATGTTCTATACGTATCATTCTATGTACCTCTTTATATCAAATTGTTACGCTGTCTACTTAAGTAACGAGTATACATGTATGAGAAATAAGATACAGTTGTTACATATACGAAAACCTTTAAGTGAAATATTTGTATAGCACCATATTTTAACTCTTAAGTAATAGTAGTAGTATGATCATCTTCAAGCCTTACGGTATTGATAGCCACCTCAGCCTCATCTTCCCGAAAAACTCAATTCAACTTGTTCGTTTAACAAAGGAACAAAGCGCTCGCTCCGATGAACACGTGCGGGTCATAGGCTTGTAAAATTCTAACGTACACCTTTGCTGCAATAAAAGCAACGCCACACTAAAATATATTATTTAGTTTAACACTTCCGAGTTTAAATTATGTTAAAAACGGAATCCGATGAGAAACACATTTCACGATAAGTTAAATTCGATAACTATGATTGTTCATTCCAATAACTGTATTTTGATCACAGAAGATCTTTCATCAAAACTAAAAAATGCCTCTGCTAAACATTAACTGTCTGTAAATTATTTATTAAGATTCGGTAAGAGCGAATTTAGTTAGTTGTTAAATTGTTCAATAATTTTGAAAAAGATTGTCGTAGAATAAAAAAAAAAGATTAACGTTCTATACGTGTATTATTATTATTATTATTATTATTATCCTAGCTAAATAAATATTCTATTTAAACACTGTGATGTTGTTGTTTCATTTACTAGCATTAGGATGAAGGGAGAGAGGAGAGAGGAGACATTGAGAGAGGAGATTCTTTAATGCTACCTCTAATAGCATCAGTACATACAGGTAATACAGATTTCTTTATTGCGACCTCTATTGGCCATACATAGGTCGTCGATAATACAGATTTCTTCTTCTCTCTGTAGTAATACAGATTTCTTCATGACACGCCCCCTAGTAGTAGTACACAGTCTACCGGTCATACAGATCCCTTCATGACGCCCTCTATTAACAGAGTCCTCTGGGCTTTTCATTAATAATTTTTATTAATTACTTGCAACACGGGAGGACAATAACGGGCGAGTATTATGTGTCGTTATTACACAGACTGAACAAAGGCATCCAAGCTAAAAGGCCTCATTTGGCAAAGAAAAAGGTCTTGTACCACCAGGATAATGCTCCATCCCACAAGTCGTCAATTGCGATGGCAAAACTGCACGAACTACGATTTCAGTTAATTGAACATGCACCGCCGTATTCGCCAGACTTGGCTCCGTCGGATTTCTTCTTGTTCCCAAATCTCAAGAAATGGTTGGCTGGAAAGAAATTTTCATCGAATACTGAAATCATAGAAGCTGTAAATGGATATTTTGAAGGTTTGGATAGTTCTTATTTTTGTGAAGGGTCTTGAAAAGCATTGAACTAATTGTGTAGAGCTGAAAGAAGACTATGTAGAAACATAAATACGATTTTCCCCAAAAATTTGTTTTTTTCCGTCTTGTTCTAGAAATTTTTCGATCTATCCTCGCACATATATGTTTATATCTTTAAGGATTATTTTACTTTTGTATTATAGACACGTAAAAGTGCCAATTCGTTTGACACACCTAGAAATCAAAAACATCTTGGGGATGATTGAGAAATTAAAGAAAGAATGCATCGACATCAAAGTTATTTTTGAGAAGTTAAGGCGAGAAGAAGCATTTGCATTTGTAGCAACAGAAGCGCATTTTGGACTTGATCCTCGTTACATCTGGCAAGATACCCATTTGGAAGATGATATTTCTAAAGCGACGAAGAGGCCAAAAGGTACTGTTGAACACTTGAAGACTTGCAATTATGATAGGCTAATTGCTAGTAGCAAAGCCTATGATGAGGCTTTAAGAAAATATGAAGGTAATATAATGATTATTTTTTGGGTAGGTATGCTCTTATAACAATTTATGTGTTAACAGAAAAGATTGGCGAGACAATTAGGGTCCCACGTCCAGAAGGGAATGTCGCTGAAAAAATAGCTGCTCAAATGAAAGCTATAGAGAAAGAGTTTATTCGCATTCAAGAGTTAGATTCTGATTAAGAAGTTCTCACTCTCCTATATTGATAAATTTTATAAGTAATATGTAAAAGATTGTAGGGGTGAATTTTATTTGTTTTATTAAAACTAGCTTTTGTTTCTATTAAAATTTAAAAGCAGTTGGATAAAACCCAGTGGGTTTTAACCATGAGCCAAAACCCACTTAAAACTTTATGCAGATTACGGTTCATTATTTGAATACTGGTTTACCAGGGTCAGTATATTCCTATACAGATTCACAATGTTATTTGATGTTATATCTTTCAGAGCTGTCCCATACAGTTACAGAAAATAATATTCTATGAATGTGAAAAGAACATTCACCCCTGTCACATTAAATATTCCTAGCACATGAAAAAAATATGAATTTCATGTGAAATTCACATAACATGCATGTGCTATTGGTAATCCAATCGTATTCAAAACACATTCCATAAATAATGTTCTTAGCATGTGCTATTCAAATGCTCAGGATATACAAAAAAAAAGATATACATATACATAATGTTATAATAAGCGGTATACATATATGTCGTCATATCCATGATATTTTATTAAATAATGTTGTAGTTGATAGATTTATATAGACAAGTATTTATCAAACTGTGTTATATTTATAACATTATTGATTACATAAAAATTAAATATTTTTATAAACTAACACCATAGTTTTTGTTCACTTGCCCTTGTTCTCTTTACTCTAGAATGTAAAATTACATATTACCATGATTTTACAGCATAAATAATGTAAAAACATACCTGTCTTAAATGTCTAAATTTTGCCTTGACAAGCCAATTTTGGACAATACTCTTTTGGAAATATAATTAACATTAGAACCTCCTACTAAACTGAATTGTTTAACCTATTAAATTTAACATTAATTGACATAAACAAATTTCAAAGGCTTATAAAATGTACTTTTATATTTACGCAAGAAATTTCTTTTTTTTTCTTGCTCCAATGCCTCCTCAAGGTGTGCTAGCTCTTTTGCTTTTTTGTTGTAGGTATAGGTCAATTATTAAATTTCAGTTCCATATTAATTTGAACCTCTCTTTCAGCCCTCGAAATATTTCAGTACTCATTTGGACTCGGCATCTAAAATCAAAATCAACGAAGCACCAAGAGTTAAATTGTTGTAACACAATGTTGACTTTCAACTCTACCTTAGCAGAGGTTTTACTGCTAACTATAATAGTAGTATCTATCATTGGCATACATGAAGACAGAGCAGTCTTTACTCAAATATTCTGGTAGGTCATGTACGTAAATAATAAAAATAGGCGGCCTGATAATACTGCCTTGAGATGATCCTAAATAAATATCATACAGATTAGATTTATATTTATCTAAACTGACTTCCAGCTTACGACTTGTTTAATAAGAAACTAACCAGGCATTAATTGGCCCCCCGTATTCCTAAACTATTCAGCTTTTCTGATTTAACAAATTTAACATCAATGATGTCGAAGGCATGAGTTAAATAAAAAAAAATGGATACAATGCAATTGTGATCCATCTTTTCATAAATGTGTTGGCAATATTCCACAGTTGCTGTTAAGGTGGAATGACCCTCCCTAAAACCATGCTGAACAGGAGAGATCAGCTGATATTTATTCAGGTACGTGACAATTTCAGCAGCCTTTTCAGACTCTGACAGGTCCATGTGTGCTTTTATAAGTTCTGCATTTATGTAATCTATGCCCGCTGCCTTACCATTCTTCAAAGTTTTAATTGTCTGTCTTATTTCATCTTTTGTAAAATTTCTTTCATCAATCTTAATTTTTTCTACTGCTTTTATTGGGTCCAATGTTCCTTTTTCTTGTGTTTTCAGTTTGTAAATTTCTCTAAAATGTTCTATCCATCTTTCTTGTATTTCTTTTTGCGTTTTGAATATTTCGCCATTTTTTCCTGCCAATCTTGCTGATTGTACATGTTTTCTTCCTCCTAATTCTTTCGTAATGCCATATAACTCTTTAATGTTATTTTTCCTTGCTGCTTCTTCGGCTTTGATAGCCAAATTTTCTATATATTGTCTTTTATCATTCCTTGCGCTTCTCGTGACTTCAGTTTGTTTTTTCTGCATTCCTTCTGTAGCTTTTCTTTTAGTGTTTCATTAGTTGTAGACAAAAGTTTTAGTTTGGTATGTTTTCTTTCTTCGATTTTTTCTTTTGTCTCTCTGCTTAACCATTTCTGATCTCTTTTGTTTTTATGCCCTATTACTGACATGACTGCATTTTTTATAGTAGTCTTATATTTTTCTATTTTATATTTAAGATGAGTCATAGTTTCTGAAATGGGCCCATCATTTTTTGACATGTATAAAATAAAAAACTTATATCATATTTTAATAGTACTATATAAAGTATACTTCGTGACAAATTTGTTTGTTTTTATTCCCATTATAACAAAAGTTATAAACAAATAAATGTTATTGTAGTGTTTTATTTGAAAAATTATATCTTAATTCTAGTGCATGATAAATTGGTAATCGTTAATAAAATTTATAGAGAAAAGTATACAGTTTCATGCAAAAATTATTTCGATTGCAAATTTTAATTTTTAATTGCAAAAATCACGATTTTTAATAAACAAATGGAAATATTTGTATGATCTTGAATCTTGATCTTGAGAAATTGTTAGCAAGCCATTATTAAACAAATAACACGCATTTTTGTCTCGCGGTGCACGGTCCATACCTTCGAATTAGCGCAACGCGAGGAGCCTCGCGCGCTAGTTCAGATCGCGCATAGACGTCATGGGTTTCAAATTCAACTTCCATTTGTAACAAAAGTTCCAATTTTGCATACATTATACTTTATTTATAAACAGTGAAATTAATAAATACGTTTATATTAATAAAACTACTTTTTAGTGATATCAGCAATCATAGTTCGTGTATGTCATTGCGCTAATTCGCAGGTATGGGCCGTGCACCGCGAGACAAAAATGCGTGTTATTTGTTTAATAATGGCTTGCTAGCAAATTTTCTTTCCCATTCGGAATCCTTAGACTATACAGTATCAACATATATGTTTAAAAATTAATTTACAATATAAGGTCATACAAATATTCCAATTTGTTTATTAAAAATCGTGATTTTGCAATTAAAAATTAAAATTTGCAATCGAAATAATTTTTGCATGAAACTGTACACTTTTCTCTATAAATTTCATTAACGATTACCAATTTATCATGCACTAGAATCAAGATATAATTTTTCAAATAAAACACTGCAATAACATTTATTTGTTTATAACTTTTGTTATAATGGGAATAAAAACAAACAAATTTGCCACGAAGTATACTTTATATAGTACTATTAAAATATGATATAAGTTTTTTTATTTTATACATGTCAAAAAATGATGGGCCCACTTCAGAAACTCTAACTCAGATGTCTATATCTAGGTGCTTTAAGTCGCTTATAATAATAATAATAATAATCTTTATTGCCACTGATCAATGCAATGATATGGACATTGTCAAATTTGGATAAATACATAAAATATATAAATCGTACACAGTCACAAATACAATAATGGCTAAATAAAAGTGCAATGATTTAGCATAGATATTCGTTGACACTATAAAATGTATTACATATAAGGTGTTTTTCTACCGCTTTTTTAAAAGGTTTTACAGGTAAGTCTTTTATTTCTTTAGGTAATCTATTATACATTTTTGAACTAGAATATAAATGTGATTTTTCAAAGCGGCTGCTATGATGTAATGGTAAATTGTATAAATCTCCATGTCTTGTAAAGTGATTATGATTCGAACTTACTCTAGTAAACTCGTTTTTATGAATATGAGCGTTATAACTTACAGAAACACAAAGGCTATTTTTATATAAATATGTACCTAACCTACCCAAAATATAGCTGTGCTGGAAGTATCAGCTTGAGCCAAATAACACTGCTTTAGTTTTTGCCGGCTAACCCCCAATAAGTCGGAGAGGGGCGGGGTAATACAAGATATAAAAGATAAAAAAAACAAGCGCCACTTCGTTTAAAAACAATGCTTATTACTAAAGCTTCAAGCTTATCAGACAAACGAAGAAATAGATCTTCTACTAAAATATATGGGCAACTTCCAATATTTTGGTCGTACCGTACATATATACTTACAAATGACGAACTGGAAAGCAATATTAAAATCATACAAATAAATAAAAAATAAATAAAACACACGTAGTGAAATGTAAACTTTCTAAGTAGGGGGCTTTATTTTACTTGTAACTATTGTCTATTGTGCAGATCAAAAATTTTAATGTTTAATAAAAAAACGGTGAATGGTGATTTGTATCACAGTTGGCTTAAAACTACCCTAAGACAATTTCACTACTCGAGATCTCGTGTTGCTCTTGAAATTAACATGCATGAATACATTGTACACATATTTAATAACTATATATATATATATATAT
The DNA here is from genome assembly GCA_929113105.1 of Agrypnus murinus. Classification (NCBI taxonomy): domain Eukaryota; kingdom Metazoa; phylum Arthropoda; class Insecta; order Coleoptera; family Elateridae; genus Agrypnus; species Agrypnus murinus. The sequence goes on along the minus strand of OV816023.1, from coordinate 76,241,125 downwards.
ATATATATATATATATATATATATATACAAACATAAATAAAATGACACAGAATACATACAAGTTTCGACAAACATCCCACCATTCGAAGACCCACGGCTGTTTTATTTAAAGCCTTGCTTAGGGGTTTTCGCTTCACCCTTCGATATCTGTTGTTTTATTCCGACCCGGTACATGTACAGATGTAGGTACGGACCCAAAGGGGAAGGACCTTCTAAATGAACCCACGATCAGAGAGGCAGGAACAAGAATAAACGACAACGAACAACAAAACCCAAAACAAAAAAGACCTACAAAGAAATCACCCTGTATATTGTATTAATTTTAAATATTTGAAGATTTTTACCTTTCTATAAACTGAAAGGTCTTTTACAATACAATTCCCTCAAGGTGACGGCTAGGAAAATAATAACCTAAAATAAAAAGACATTTGTAAGATTTTAGCACATTGGAGAAAACAAAAAGAATTTACCTAAATGGTTAGTACCAGAACGTAATCCGTCTAATTTGACGATTGATCGCATATAACTAATCAAGCGTTCATTCTGTTGAATGCGAGATTTATTCCGCTAAAGCGAATTATATCCAAAATCAATTTTCTAACATATCTCGAACATTCAACTTCTTCTGCCAAAGCCAGCCATTTCGTTCTATCAACGGCACTATCGAGAAGGAAGCGTAACCGCGGAGGAGCGACTTCACGATAAACCGAGGGAAGGGAAAACCAGTGACAACCAAACTACGGAGAAGCTTGGTTTTAAACGCATCAGGTACCAAATGGTCTTTACCTTTACGATGGACCACCTCAAAGTCATATTCTTGGAGTCTCAAAGACCACCTAGCTAAACGACCTGTCGGGTTTTTTAAATTATGTAACCACACCAAAGAATAGTGATCGGTGATCACCGTGAAACGACGGCCTTCTAAATATGGTCTAAGTTTTTCTACGGCCCATAAAACTCCTAAACATTCCCTCTAAGTCGTAGAATAATTTCGCTCTTGACGAGTGAGAGAACGACTAAGGTAACATATTACACTTTCCTCACCATCAATCTGTTGCGTCAAGACAGCACCTAAACCAAAACCACTACTATCGGTTTGAACAGTAAATGGCAACTCAAAATCTGGACAACGTAAAATAGGTGCCCTAACCAAAGCTTCTTTCAAAGTCCGCAAACTATATTCACTCAGATGACCAATGAAATTTGACACCTTTCTTAAGAAGGGTTGTCAACGGCTGAATGATATCAGAAAACTGTGGTACAAAAGGACGGTACCATGAAGTCCAACCTATCAGACTTCTAACTTCAGTCACATTCCGAGGAGGCTGAATATTCATAATGGCCTGAACCTTCTCAGGATCCACATGAATTCCCTTCTGACTAACTACATAACCTAAGTATCGTAGCTCAGGAACACAAAATTTGCCCTTATCCGAACTTAAAGTGATACCTGCCAAAGACAATCGATTAAAAACCTCTCTTAATATTTCAATATGTTTTTCAAAACTATCTGTAGCGATAACTATATCGTCCAGATACACCAAAACATATGGTTCCAAAGACGGACCAAGAACATTATCAATGAACCTTTCCCAAGTCGCAGGGGCATTAGGTAACCCAAAAGGCATACGAGTAAACTGGAAAAGGCCACGATTGGGGATTGTAAAAGCCGTATATTTACGGGAATCCTCAGACAAAGGAATTTGCCAATAGGCAGACTTAACATCCAGTGATGACAAAAATTTGGCATTTCGAAGTTTATCCAAAGTGGAACTAACATAGGGAGTAGGGTAAGCATCCTTCTCAGTCACACGATTAAGACGACGAAAATCTATGCAAAATCTGTAGGTCCCATCTTTCTTTTTGACCATTAGGACTGGGTTGGACCAGCCACTAGAAGACGGTTCAATGACACCTAAGCTCAACATACGATTGAGTTCTTCATCGATAAGACGTTGCATAAACGGACTAACCGGATAATATCTCTGTTTAATCGGTTCAGAATTTGTACAAATAACATGCTCAACCCTAGACGTACAACCTAACATCTCACTTGGAAGTGCTTTAGACTCATTCAAAATTTTCTCTAACTCCAATTTCTGTTCAAAAGTAAGTGTAGAATTACTAAGAGGCATAACCTCAATAGATTCCAGTTTAACAGACGAATTGTCAGAATCTTTTACAAATCGCCAACTGCCTTGTCTCAAATTGGGAACAATACCCATAAGGTTCCAAACGTCAATACCCAAAATCAAAGTCTGTGGAAGATCCGGAGCTACCAAAATAGAAATAATATGCATTCGATCCTGAAGTTGGATCGGTACATCAACTTGACCAATGCTCTTCACAGTTTGACCATTTGCTACGCGACAATCAGTGGCTCCAAACCTAAATAAACCAGCACCAAGACAAGACCTACAAGACAAAAGTGCTTGGTCTTTAAAAAGATCCAAAGCAGATGCAAATAACTGGGTCTTTGATACATTCCGAGCAATAGACAACTCATCCACTTGTTGCAAAAAAGCATTTAAAGAAATCTTAGATTCATGTCCTGCAAATTTATCAAGTCCCCATTTAAAGACTGGTACAGACTTCGGCTGACCACATTAAGGATCAGGAGCACCAAGTGTAGAAGAAGCTGCTGGGTTGCCCGCAGGAGAATTAACAATAGCTTCCCCAACGCTTAAACCTAACCCTAACTGAATAGCTACTTCATCAGTTACCTGTGGTACTGAAGCTTTATCATGAATATCGCTCATTAATCCAAGAATGGATTGAATGAATTCGGCCCGCTTTGATGCAGAAGCCTCATCTTTGGCTTTCATCGCCGCAGCCCTACCTAATAGGTGACTTAACCTACTTTGCAATTTTTTATACGGATTAGAATCCACACTATCATCAAATGACTCCAAAGCCGTATTAAGTTCAATAAGAGCTGTAGAAATAGCATCTGAATCTTCTTCAAAAGTAAACGGATGAGCTGGTAACTCAAGTACGGACTGATCTTGTTCCATTTTCATTAACTGTCGAAGAAACTTTCGCATACTATCAACATTAGAGTCAGGAAGACCTCTAATAGCTAACTCATAAGATAGTTCTGAGTTACTTAACCTATCTATATGAATCTTCCGTTCCATAATGAACTAATTAATAATCAAAACTAACAAAACGAATAACCAATTTATAATAAGATTAATAATCAGTATGTTATATCCCAAATTTCATATTACGGTCCTGGGTGTAATTACGATAGAGGCGGTCGAGGCCGTTCCTGTGCTGTGACGTATCTGGTCGCTTGTGGAATGTTGCGTGGTGTGTTGATACGGATACGCCGCGGCGCGATAAAACTGAAAGGAGACTTTTCGAAAAGAGGGAAATGGCCGGTTGATGGTTTTGTTTATCGGATAGGATTTCTAGACAAAAGTAGCCATCTAATTAAAACGGAAAATTAATCCTATTGAGAACCGAACGAAGGTTTATAGATTCTCAGTTGTTTGGCCATATTTTGTTGGATGGTTTGCGTAGTAAGCAAGACTATTTAAATCCTTTGGTGATTTGCTTTTATTAAATAGATACATGTTTAATGGAAGGTTGGTCAAGTAACTAAACCTACAGAAACCCTTTTAAATTTGGAGCTTGCTGTTCTTAAATAGCCATTGGTGATTAGAGACCCTCTACAAGAGGGTCCATTTATAGTGTGGTTTTTCCCCTTCTCACCTTTCTCACGGCTGTGGGGTGTCGTTCTGTGTGGTGGAGATTCTCACCTGCTAGCTATTTAATGGAAGGTTGGTGTTCGTCTACGAGAAGACAGGAAATCCCTAATTCCGGGGATAGTTGGGGTAGCAACCAAACCTACCAGGGTATTTGTGTTATGTTAAGTGTCTGTCTGAGGTAACAGATAGTGCATGTTATTAATTTGTCACTTAGCTTAATTTCTGTATTAACTTAAACTTTTGCTACTGATTAGTCAAAGTTATTTTGTTTCTTTTATTCATACGCAAAGATAATATTAAAATTGAGAGTTCGTTGGAACACATTATTAACTGTAATCGAATAATAATTTTACAAGCTGCCGAATTAAGGAGCAGCACTCATGTTAACGGTGTGTGCGATCGCAGAAACCGCATAAGATATGTATTATTGGTAAGAACTTTATACATTTTTTTTTCCTTTTGTGTTATGCATTTAAAACCTTTAATTCTTGGTGGAGAACGACTCTCAATAAAATTGTCAAAGTTATTTTTTTACCTCTCTTTATTTACACTAAATGTAATTAAGCTGGGAAGCGAATGGGAAAAGTCCTGTGACTCCTAATTTCTACCTGAAGGTAAGGCTGCGTTCTTATTAATTCATGATCTTGACCAGTGAGGGTCATGAGTTTTTTTTTTCGTATGAAAGTATTCTTTGGCTGCACACTGGTTGGCGCCTGGGTTTCAAAGATCAATTTTAGTGTCTATGTATCGAGGTGTTAATCTAAAAACGCCTGCGACCCCTCTCCGACACTTGTAGAGCTAGCTTGGATATTTTTATTTTGGTTTTGTAGCAACGCGGCCTCCGTTAGAGTTTGGGGAGACTACTGATTAACTTGTTAGGACGTGGACTAAGTCTAAGTGGGGAACACAACAAGTACTAATCAAATAACTTGTAACAAGAATACAACAAATTACAAAATCAATCCTGGAGTTGGTTCTTTATCCTAAATTACTAAATACTTAATCTATCAGGCAAACTATATTCCCCAAAAATATCCTAACATGCAAGAACAACAAATCTTAAGTGGTTTTAACAAAGTGGAATTTTCAACAACAGGCCTCACGCATGGACACTAATTTACTATAACCTACAGAAACAAAGGCTATTTTTATATAAATACGTACCTAAGCTACCCAAAATATAGCTGTGCTGGAAGTATCAGCTTGATCCAAATAACACTGCTTTAGTTTTTGCCGGCTAACCCCCAATAAGTCGGAGAGGGGCGGGGTAATACAAGATATAAAAGATAAAAAAAACAAGCGCCACTTCGTTTAAAAACAATGCTTATTACTAAAGCTTCAAGCTTATCAGACAAACGAAGAAATAGATCTTCTACTAAAATATGGGCAACTTCCAATATTTTGGTCGTACCGTACATATATACTTACAAATGACGAACTGGAAAGCAATATTAAAATCATACAAATAAATAAATAAAACACACGTAGTGAAATGTAGACTTTCTAAGTAGGGCTTTATTTTACTTGTAACTATTGTCTATTGTGCAGATGAAAAATTTTAATGTTTAATAAAAAAAACGGTGAATGGTGATTTGTATCACAGTTGGCATAAAACTACCCTAAGACAATTTCGCTACTCGAGATCTCGTGTTGCTCTTAAAATTAACATGCATGAATACATTGTACACATATTTAATAAATAAATATATATATATATATATATATATATATATATATATATATATATAAATATAAATAAAATGACACAGAATACATACAAGTTTCGACAAACATCCCACCATTCGAAGACCCACGGCTGTTTTATTTAAAGCCTTGCTGAGGGGTTTTCGCTTCACCCTTCGATATCTGTTGTTTTGTTCCGACCCGGTACATGTACAGATGTAGGTACGGACCCAAAGGGGAAGGACCTTCTAAATGAACCCACGATCAGAGAGGCAGGAACAAGAATAAACGACAACGAACAACAAAACCCAAAACAAAAAAGACCTACAAAGAAATCATCCTGTATATTGTATTAATTTTAAATATTTGAAGATTTTTACCTTTCTATAAACTGAAAGGTCTTTTACAATACAATTCCCTCAAGGTGACGGCTAGGGAAATAATATTACCTAAAATAAAAAGACATTTGTAAGATTTTAGCACATTGGAGAAAACAAAAAGAATTTACCTAAATGGTTATCACCAGAACGTAATCCGTCTAATTTGACGATTGATCGCATATAACTAATCAAGCGATCATTCTGTTGAATGCGAGATTTATTCCGCTAAAGCGAATTATATCCAAAATCAATTTTCTAACATATCTCGAACATTCAACTTCTTCTGCCAAAGCCAGCCATTTCGTTCTATCAACGGCACTATCGAGAAGGAAGCGTAACCGCGGAGGAGCGACTTCACGATAAACCGAGGGAAGGGAAAACCAGTGACAACCAAACTACGGAGAAGCTTGGTTTTAAACAGTGACCATCAAACAAACAATGGGTTGTGAATTTCAACGTTATAGCGTATAGAACAGATCTATAAATCATTATGCACGGAAAAGTTAATATATTCTGCCGAATAAATGTCGGTTTACAAGTCTCTGTGGGCTGCAAATTGAAAATTAGTCTTATTATACTTTTTTGCAGAATAAAAACTCGATTACAATCAGATGAGTTGCCCCATCAAATAGTGTTATAAGACATATGACTGTAAGCGAGTGCATAATAAACTAACATTAAGAGTTTGTATCTAAACAGCTTTTTAATTGCAGTATTACAAAAAATGCAACTTTTAATTTTTTACAAATGTGGTTGACCTCCGCATGCCATTTTAAATCTTTATAAAAATTCCTAAGAAGTAGGTAATGGACCACTTGGCCCAGACGGTTTTAGTGACTTTTTTGTTTACGGTTGGTACGCCTGGGGGGAAAATCTAGTGACTTTTTTTGTTTACGGTTGGTACTCCTGGGGGAAAATCTAGTGACTTTTTGTTTACGGTTGGTACCCTGGGGGAAAATCTAGTGACTTTTTTTTGTTTACGGTTGGTACCCCTGAGGGAAAATCTAGTGACTTTTTGTCTATCTCTCTCTAGGTGGTTAAGTACGGAACCTGTATTACCGACATGATTTACGTCACAGATAAAGGAACCTATATTACTGACATGGTTTGTGCCTCTGCTAAGGGAACCTGCAGGAACCTGCTATACCAACACTCTCGAAAAACCTTAATTACCGACATGGCTTGTGTGTCGGATAATTCGTATCAGTGTTAACAGATTATTAGGTAAGTAATTAAAAATATGTATGTTTTTATTTTATTTAACTGTGATACATTGCAGTCTTAAATATAAAACTTTATAATGTAATTAAATTCATACATAAAATTATCTGTACAGGTTAGTTTGTTTTTTATCCATAGCAACTGTTGAATTTTCCTATCCTCTATACGGTTTCACTTGGGTCATTGTCATTCGAAAAGTGTCCGAATGAAAACCTTCAGAATTGCTTTGGTATATTTTTCCTATCAAATCCCATATCTCCTCGAATGTTACATTTCTGGCTTCTTGGAATGATAGATACGCATCTCCCTTACCGAAGCATTCTGAACCAAATGTAAAACCAATCTTATCCTCAGGATCGACGTCCTTGCTTATATGGGCAACGATATCTTTGATTCCATTCTTCACCCACTCTTCTGGGTCGTTAATATCCTGAGGAATTTCGTTTAGTTTGAAGCAGACACTACGTCGGGAAAACTTAAATTTCTTGTTATTAGTCGTGGTGATTTCGTTAAGTATTTGGAATGCCATTTTTAAATGGTTATTTTAATATTTGGAACTGAGCTGGAGCGACCGTTCACCTCAAATACTCGAGTAAGAATGAAGTAACTGAGTGCAGTTGCTCATATTTATACTTTAACCGGACGTCGAGAAATAATCAATAGTCTAACATTCAGTTACAAAGTGATGATATATGCAATTTCTTCTTCTAGGGCATAGTATTAATGGGTACCATTATGAGGGGTAGAGCAACCCTTTTTGTTTTTGATGTATACAATTTATGTCTTGGATACATAAATTTTATTTTCGTACAGTCTAGCAAACGCATGGCTTCTTGTACCCATAGGGAAGAGAATCGGAATTGTCATTAAACTTACGTTTTTCTGACTTAAGCCTGTAGATCTTTGCTTCTTTTTTGGTGATGACCTGGTGGTGTTTTGTACGTATTATATTCATAGAGGTTATGTATAGGGGATCAACAGGTTCATTGGTTGTAACCATTTGTCCCATAGTGTAGAGGTTGATGAGCTTCAGTACATCATAGTTGAGCCTAATGCCTTTTACTTTACAAACAGTGAAGTAAGTGTGGTACTTGGGACTGAATATAATGTAGCTATAGTTCTTATTAGGACCACCAGAAGTAAATGCTACTATATAGCTGCCAGGGCCGTAGTCTTCTAGCTCATCGGTCATTTCCCTCAAGCTGGACCCCGTTGGTACATCCCATTCCCCTTCTCTGCTAATGTAAATTATAGAATCCGTGTCGTAATACAGCACTCGTTCTCCAAGACGTTCCAGGTAGCTATACAATTTAAGACGAGCCTGAGTTGTTGTATATGCTGCAATGGCTACGTTGACTATTGGCGAAAGGTCTGCTGTGTCGTCTTTGTATTGCCAACCAACTATCAGAGAGTCTTCGTTAACATTCTCGATGTGGTTTACCTCTAGGGCAGGGTTTGACAGGAGCTCATCTAACTCGTAAGGTTGACGAACGATAGTAGTTTTAGGTTGGTTTTCTATCTGACCAAACTTGCCCCAGAAGCTGTTTAGCATTAGTTTAGCCAAAGCTCTTAATCCGGGATTCTTTCATATTTCTGAAAATTCCAAGTGTATGCCTTCCTTCTCGAAAAATTCGTCAATATATACATTCTTCTCTGTATCAGTTAAGCAATCCCCGGGCCAGCCTGATGCCTGCTGCTTCATTTTTATGAACTTATTCATCATTTTCGTAAACAGTCCACCAATTTTCGTTGTAGTAGTGTATTGCTCTATGTCGTTTTGCCACACCTCGTAAATTTCTAACATGACATACCCCATCTCCAAGTCTTTTTGTACTTCGTCTATTACCCAAGTACCCGTCAATGCTCCTTCGCTTTCCGTGTGGTTACAATCATTCTGATTAAGCTCCGAACCACAGGTTCTGCACAACACAAACATTAGCTTATTGTTCATCTTAAGTGGTAGTACCGGGTGGTATAGCTGCTGTGGAGGCAAGACTTTACATTTTATGAGACCAATTGTGTGCTCTAGATCAAGTTCTTTGCAAGTCCCACCTACATAAACCTTAGGGTCTCCAATAGGAAACTTGCCATACTTACAAACCCAAGGATATAACGAACAAACATCAACATATTTTATTTTCTCTCCAAGTCCGACTTGATAATATGTTTTGCAATTACCAGTTCGGCCGCCAAAGAAAGCATCACGAGGCCTCAGAGGTGTCGATGCCAGTAGAGGGTTGCTTTCAAGTTCTTGTTTGAGGTTTTTGCTTCGTTGCAGCATCTCTCTAAACTCACACTCCCACATCTCGATAACGACGTATCCGTGTTGTCTCAGTCTTTCGATCTTGTTGATGGTTCTTTGGAAACGATTGTTTAAGGTATCTGAAGGGTCATCGTGCAAAGGTTCATCCCTCCTTACGGATAGACAGGTGTGGCCGTGATAGTAACACCCGTGAAACTCAAATACCTGTCGTGTTTCTCCACAGTAACCATCGACCTTGACGCCGTCTACTATAGTCTTTCGATTCTTAGCCGAATGCAAAATGTTAATGCACCGCTGCATTTGTTCATAGATTAACCACAGAATCGCTATTTTCGACTGATTGTCAACATTTATGTAACCATTACGTGGAATAATTCCGATCGTTTGTGTTTTCAGGAAGTTTCTGCGATAAACCAAGTTACAGACTGAGGCTATGGTTACTGCTTCGGTGAACGGACATACGTTGCACTCTTCTAAGAAGAGCTTTCTAAATTTAAGACATGCCTTGGTCAAAATGTCAACGTCACTGATGCAATACTCCACTAGGTCTTTTTGCATTTTAAAATTGTCATTTCTGTGTTCGTTATGCCATTCCATCAGTTTGAGACGCGTATCTTCATTCATGTAGTCGTGATCGTAGTATTTCAAGTCGGGCAAAGGTCTATCATAATTAGCATTAGCCAGAGTGTTGAAAAGATGTGGGAAATAACCCTTCTTCAGTTCGGCACCTAAATCGAAGGCTTTTGGAAGTGCAGATAAAGCCATAGGAAAGTAGTTGATACTATCGATAAACTTAACATTATCGATACCCAACATGATAATGTTGCTGCCTCTCATTATTAATTCGACTTTGAGATCGGTGTTTTCCAGCACGTGTTTAAGGAGAACTTGATGGTCATATGCCTTTCCATTATGAGCCAAGACAATAATCCTCTTAAAAGCCTTCTTGACCCCCAGTATGTAATTTAGGAAAGTTTTGATGGGATCTATTTTTAGAACCTGTCGTCTAACGCAACATTTCCCGCATACCGCAATTGTACTGTCTTCATTAATACAGTTATCATATCTTTGTTGGAAGACACACAGGTTGGGCACATGTATCTTCTCGCCATCAGGACCTAGTTCATCTTGCCTCGACTCCAGATCATAAAATATAAAGAGGTAGCCTTCCATAGATGGTTCTCTGTAATCGGGCTTAATATAACAATAATGACCTAAAGGTTGATGTTTTCAGCACATCTCGCAGTATATTTCATCACAAGTATGAGCTCTTTCGGCGGTTATTGTCTTCAGACGCTCGGGGCATCGCTTAACATGTTGGCATAAGGTTTTCTTGTCATATAAACCAACAGTTTTATGTTTGTTGTAACACTCTTGACCTCTAAATTTGCGATGACAATCTTGACACCTTATTTCCTGCCTAGTTTTTTCGCATGGAGGGTTCTGTTGACAACAAGGACATGATCCAGCACATCTGTGATCGTTCTTGTTATTGTATGGAATGTGACAAGATTCACAGTAGTAACGACACACAAATGCTGCTTTCAAGCTGGTAATCACGTTGTAGTGGTTGTTATGGTGATATAGATTAATTTTCATTGGTGCATCAGGACCTTCAAATAATACGGTTCGTCCTTTGGACCCATATGCATAAACGGTTATCTTGAAGTCTTTCATGTGAGCCTGGAATTTATTAAGTTCTTCAACACCTGCACCATCTGTTAAGAACTGTATGCAGCAGCTTTTTTGTTTCGATATCTTGCATTTTTGCATGTTTTTTTCTGATTTGTTTGACGAGAGGATCCTTGAGAGCATAAGCTCTGGCCACAACTAGAGCTCGGGGGAGGCAAAGGTTATCATTGTTATTGATAGTTACTATACCCCTTCGTTTAGCACATTCTTCTTCATAGTTGTTATAAGTCTTAACTCTTCCAGAACCTCTGTAGGATTTCACTTGGGTCATTGTCATTCGAAAGGTGTCTGAATGGAAACCTTCAGAATTGCTCTGATAGATTTTTCCTATGAAATCCCATATCTCCTCGAATGTTACATTTCCGGCTTTCTTCAAGGATATATATATGCATCCCCCTTCCCGAAACAGTCCGAGCCAAACGTAAAACCAATCTTATCTTCAGGATCGACGTCCTTGCTTATATGGGCAACGATATCTTTAACCCCGTCCTTTACCCACTCTTCTGGGTCGTTAACGCCCCGAGGAATTTCGTTTAGTTTGAAGCAAACACTACGTCGGGCAAACTTGTATTTTTTGTTAGTCTTGGTGATTTCGTTAAGTATTTGGAATGCCATTTTTAAAATGGTTATTTTCAGTAATCAGAGCTGAGCTGGAGCTACCGTTCACCTCAAATGCTCGAGTAAGAATGAAGAAAAGTGATGAGGTTGCTTATATTTATACCTCACCAGCCGAAAGGTTGGCGGCTTCCGTCGAGGAATCAATCGACTATTAAGAAAAACGCACTCGCAAGCACCCAGAGCTGAAAAAAAATACGGAGCCTCAGAGCCTGTTTGTAATCATTCGATATTCCTAATCTCTATAAATAAAAAAAAATGTATGCTTTTTTTTAGTTAGAACAGCACGCATTCATAATAATATATTAAGACGAGGTATTGTATAATGTTTTTCACTATAACGAGAACAAAAGCTGTTTGGATAGTAGTGGAAAGAAGGTTTGTAAGAATTAATTAGAAAAAAGCAGTTGCAGCCGGTTGCTACTGAGTAATTTATAGCCATTACGGCCCCTCGGGATTCAAAGACACTACTCAGAGGTCCGAGGTAAGTAGCACGAAGTACAGGACATATCTACCGTCAAGTTATTTATAGCCATTACAGCCCCTCGGAATTCAAAGGCGCTACACAGAGGCCCGAGGTAGACGGCTTTCCGCAATGCGGAAATTCCACTAAGGCAAGATCTTAAGAGCAATAAAGCTCCCCCCCCCAGTGTCAGTAGGTTTCTACCAAAACATTTGGCGTCGAATGTCGCTTTGGACCGAGCACCACAGTCATAAATAAAGACTGCCCAACACATTTGGGTAAGCCCTAGGAATGACCCGTCTCTGCAACTGAAAGAGGTTAGAAGCTATAAATCGTGTATCTACATAATTCAATTTTGTTAAATCATTATAAGTATAAGAACCACAATGAAGTATTTAGAAAAAAAAAATGCGGGAAAAGTGAATAAAGTACCATCACTACAAAATATTAGCAACAAGGAGCGTGCATCTTATCGAATATGCATCTCATCACATAATTGCTGAATGTGCTAGGCACATCAAGAATGTGTAATTCCTAACATGAAACGTGCCAAGACTCTCTATAAGACAGTCGTATTTTAATGCTAGTTTTACCGAAACCAATGCATATACCTAGGTTAAATACCTTCAATTATCACAAGTGTCAGCCAGACAATTCACCCACCTCAGATGTACACTCGTGTTATGTGTTATTTACCTTTACTGTAAAGCAAAATAAATTTCACTGTTATAAAAAAACATACAATTTTCCGCTTTTATCTAACACTAGCTGAAGATATTTTAAATTCAAACCCTATAAGCAAAACAAAAATTCTAAAATAACAGTTTTTAAATAAATAGAAAAATAAAAATAGGAAATTGTAATAAAAGTAACGTCATTCATTTATATTTGCACTTATTGACAAAAACTCAGGTAGTAACATAATTTGCAGTTCGAAGAACTACCCGACAACGATTCCTTTGTTAAGGTCGTTTTGTAAAATTGCTTACTCTCAGACTAAAATGATATTTACCGTTTCTATAAACTGCATGCCAATGAAAAGTCTGATTAAATAATGTAATCAACAGATTAATATTGACATAATACAAAAATATAATTTATTAAAGAAATAAGACTTATGGGTGGGTAGCGGGATTCGATGGGACGCTCAATCGGCCTACTACCCTAAACGAGCTATCTACCCATCTGGCCACAAAGGCAACTTGCTAGAAACACAAATGGAAGGCTTTTCTTTTTAGTAACTTTTAAAATTATTCTTTTTTTTGCAGATTTTATATTCCTTTTTCATGTTATTCTGTTTATACATAATTTTCATATTATCTATGCATTAAAAATTAATTTTTTTTAATAATAGAAGTTCTATATAGTCACTAGTAAACTAATTGTAAAATCTATTATTTAAAGAGAGATAAATAGAATATACCTATTGAGTGCAATATAATTTGTAAGTTCGAAGAACCAGCCGGCAAGGATTCCCTTGTTTAGGTCGTTTTGTAAAATTGCTTGTTGGCAAAATTTATATTTAGAAATACCCAGATATTTACTGTTTTTAAAAACTAAATTCCAATAAAAAGTCCGAAAAAGTATGATTCAATAATGTAATCAGGAGATTAATATCAACATACAAAAATTTAATTAAAAAAAATATCTATGGACGCATCGGGACTCGATACGAAGCTCAAAACGTTGTTTTACTCTAAACCGGCGTTGTAGCCGTCAGGAGGCCACGAAGTCGGATAACTAGAAACACAAATTGAAGTATTTCCTTTCCAGTAGCCCTTAAAATAATTCTTTATTTAAATTTGATTTTTATTGTTTTTTAGCAGATTTTACATTCCCTTTTCATGTTATTGTTTTTATACATAATTTTCATATGATCTATGTATTAAAAATTAATTATTTTTAATAATACAAAGTTAAGCTTCTTTTATTTGAATGTATAAGGTGTGTTGCATACTGAATAGGCGGACAAAGGAGGCGACGCATTACTTATTTCTGTCGCTGTACCTCACGTTGGATTTACGGAAGGGTGCTCGAAGAACGCAGGTGCTACCGTTACACAGCTAAAAAAAAATAACATACAGTAAAAAAGAAAAAAAAAGTAATATTAACCGCTAGGAATACTTTATCATAACAAATTTCAGCGATGAGGTCGTCAATGCACCAGAGGGTTTCTTTGCATGTAAGAATTATATCTAATACATAGATTATCTACAACAAAACTATAGATTTTGAAACATATTTCAATTAACTTACAAATGGAATGTATCTTTTTAGATGCTGTTAGAGTTTTCAAAATTTTATGACTCCATTATGATATTTTTGTAAGAGCTTCCTTTTTCAATTTTCGCACTTTATGAATAGTTATTTAGCAGATGTGCTGACAAGAAAAAATATACGTATTATTATAGATCAGTTGGAAGGCTATCCTTAAGATTGAAAATATGCATTACTGAGAAACAAACAAGAATATGTATTTCTTCTCAGATACCAGTTAACCAATAAAGTTTAAGATTTCGTTAATGCATTATAGTAGGTATTGGCACGCTTGAGTCCATCCCTTCCCTTTTTATGCAAATGACCCGCGATCTAATTAATATTCAAATGAGGCGTGGTCTAATTAAATGCGCGAATTAAATTAATTGATCTAATTAAATTAATTCACGGTATCATTTACATATCTCCTCTCTCATTTACATATATAATTTCTCATATGCATGCGCGAACATATCTGCCATTTTGTATCTGTCATTTTCAATTTGTCATCTAGGATTTCCCGCCCTTAGATTCAAATTTTTAGTACTACTAATGCCATCTATCGGTGACGTCATATGATCGGTATAGTAGATTTCTATGCGCCTGTTGATAGGCAACCCGCTATATTTTTTATAAAAAACCAATGGAGCCAACAGGATTTGAACCGGGGACCGCTCGAATGGTAGTCAGCCAATGCATCCACTACACCAACGAGGTAATCTATTAAAAGACTGTAAAAGTTGTATTTATTAAATAGATACGCGTCACCGTTAATCTTATACGAACTAAAATTCATATTAAGCATAATTAATCTATATGATTATTTCGACGAACAACGTTTTAAAATAACACAAAGAAATCTTAATCCTAACAAAATAATAAACGGACTTAAAATTACTAGAGCTCGTAACAATGAATCATTACACTAGAATGTTAAATGTTGCGTAAAAATTTATATGGATGCTCGAATTAATCATTTCTCATACGCATGCTCGAATTAAATTAATTCACGGTATCATTGGCATATCTCATCTGTCATTTACATTTATCATTTCTCATATGGATGCTCGAATTAGATTAATTGATGGTATCATTAGCATATCTCATCTGTCATTTCTCATATGGATGCTCGAATTAAATTAATTCACGGTATCATTAGCATATCTCATTAACATTTATCATCTCTCATATGCATTCACGAATTAAATTAATTCACGGTATCATTAGCATATCTCATCTGTCATTTACATTTATCAATTCTCATATGGATGCTCGAATTAATCATTTCTCCTACGCATGCTCGAATTAAATTAATTCACGGTATCATTAGCATATCTTATCTCTCTCATTTCTCATATGCATGCTCGAATTAAATTAATTCACGGTATCATTAGCGTATCTCATCTCTCATTTACATAACTGATATCTCATTCTGTACATCTCATTTTTATATATTATTTGTCTCACCTCTCTCTCTCATAGATTTATTTTAAAATAAATCAGTCCTATTTGGTATTTATCTATAGGTCGTCATGTAATTCTGCGAAAACAATTTAATATGTAGAAACGTAATAATAATAAAAATTTATTTTCAACTATACAAAAGTAACTCTAAAGCTACTGTCAATCAACTGTCGGATTAGCTCTGGTGCATTAGACCTGTTTAAATATACGGCATAAACATTTAGTTTGAAAGAAAACAATTAGGGTCGTTATGATTTCATAACATTTTATTTAAATGAAACGTTTAAGAATATAGAATACTGTAGAGCATTATTTTTAAAATTCAAAAAAACATTATCTATAGCTAAAACTGTTTAAGAAATAACTTTCAAACTAAATGTTTTTGCATGAAAATACGTACAAACTAATTAGCCAGGTTGTCTTCGACATTCTTTAAAACTGCTTTCAACTATAAATAAACAAACGTTCTTACGAATGACTGAAAGGAATTTAGATTTTATAAATAATTTGTTAAGAGATCATCATCTTAAAACCGGAATAAATTATTGTTTTAAATGACAATTACTCACTCCTGCTCTATATAAAACGTCATATATAAAATTAGAGATTATCTCTATTGCATTATTATTATCTTAGCATCTTTTCATTTACAATTATCTAGTAAAAATGTATTGTTTAATACGACAGACAAAGGAATTTAGTGAGTTAGTCATAAAGAAACTTCACGAGAAATCTCAATCACTTGTTTGTCAATGTAGACAGATTTGATGTACGCTTCATTAACTTTTAAAACAATAATTGTTACTTAAGATAAAGTGTTTTTATAATAACAGATTTATTTGTGTTATTTTAAACGTTGTTCGTCGAGCGGTGAGTCAGTCACGTGGTTACTTAAATGAGTATAAAGCTTAGAAATTTTTATATCTCAAATCAGTACGAAAGTGTTTCCATAGAGAAAACAACTATTATCAACACAGCTATCCAGAGTTTAACAGTGTATATTTAATTTAATCAGGTAAGTTATTATGATTTTATGTTTAACGATCTTTCCACTACTGTTTACCTGCTATATCTATAATATGTAAATGTTCTACAATTGTTTATGTAAACTAATCATTTGAACTTTTAGATTACATCTCATTATCCTGTGTTCGAGGTCGATCATCAAAGTATAATTTCCTGCTTCTTTGAAATCAATCATGTAAGTTGCTTTTATTTTAACAATGTTGTGTAAACTTATTTTGAAATTTATTATAGACTGACTGCAGTTTTCCAATCTGATAGAATGTCTGCTGAAAATTATCAAGTTGACAGTGGTGATAGTGACGTGGACGACAATGAAATTGAATGTTTCGCTGAACGTGAAGATAAATTTGGAGAAGAGGAAATCTTCTCTAAATTTAAAAATACTATAATTAATACCAGAAGCAATAACTACGACGTGCTGAAGTACGTCGTCATCATGACTGTTGTAATAGAAGAAGAAATGGAACTACCCGGGGGAGGAATCATAAGTGAAACTCGTAGGTTCTCATCGGATACCGTTTTGCTCAATCACGAGGATATTAAGATAAAATTTAAAGAATTTTTAAAGTTCTTATCTTACATAAAAGATAGGGTAGGTGTAAACAATATTAGTAATATATATTTTATTATTGAGTAGTTTAGTTTTATTCCTTTAATTTTTATATAAATAAGATTTAGTTTTAATTTTCTTATATTCGTTTATTTTTTAATTAATAAGATTTAATTTATGTGTGTATGTTTTTATATAAAATATAATATTATTTTAAATGCATTCTGTTTTATTTTAAAAAGAAAATAGATTAGCAAAGCAACTAAGACGTGTATGAAAGAAAAGTGACAATTGAAATTCTTAACCAATAGAATGGGAGCCTTTCTAATATATTAAAGGAGTGAAATAACAACTTGATAACACTAGAATTTTTCATCATATCGTACAATGCAGACATTTCATATCATTATTAAAATTTTATAAACAAAACGATAAAACAAGTTTATAGTTTTTCATTTATTTCTACGTATTCATCATATATGAAAGCGCGTGCAGTAGCGAGATCTTAATAATTTTCATTATGGTATATGTATATGTCTAGTCACAGTTTCAGCAAACGCATTGTATTCTATCAACGAATCATGTAAATATCAAAAATTCGTAACGGTTATGCATAGGTTTAATACCATCAACAGCTCATTTAAAGGAAATGTTAGATTTTTAACAGTTTATGAGCATTAATCAAAGACTATTCTATAATGATGTATTATTTATTTCTAAACGTTACATAGTATAGTAGCTAAATACATGACTGACTGAAAAAGTTACTTTTATTAATGATGACTATTGAATTCGATCTGTCACTAGCTTAACCTTTTAATTTCCACTTTTCACCAAATTATAGTTGATCTGATCAAATATTGCTTACAAATCGGATCTCTAATCTAATGTCTACAGTAGAATCCTTAAAACTCTCTATGAAGTTTTAGAATCGTCGATTACTAAGACACCCGTTTCTTCTGCCTCCTTTAGTAAATTCATATTGTTAGCTTCTACTTTGTCAACTGTTACTAGAATGCTGTTCTTTAGATCCTTTACCTCGCTCTATGTATCTGTAGTCATTACAATGAAAGTTTGTACTGTTGTGTCGAATTGACGATCTGATTTGAAAATTTAATAATGTAATTTATCGTTTAAACTAACCCTTGTTTACTTCTATATATGTTTAATTAATATGTAATTAGTACATCAAAATATGTTCTTAATATGTTTTTCAATTTCCTTATAAAATATAACTATATATCATTGAAATAAAATTAATAATTTTCATTATGGTATATGTATATGTCTAGTCACAGTTTCAGCAAACGCATTGTATTCTATCAACGAATCATGTAAATATCAAGAATTCGTAACGGTTATGCTTAGGTTTAATACCATCAACAGCTCATTTAAAGGAAATGTTAGATTTTTAACAGTTTATGAGCATTAATCAAAGACTATTCTATAATGATGTATTATTTATTTCTAAACGTTACATAGTATAGTAGCTAAATACATGACTGACTGAAAAAGTTACTTTTATTAATGATGACTATTGAATTCGATCTGTCACTAGCTTAACCTTTTAATTTCCACTTTTGACCAAATTATAGTTGATCTGATCAAATATTGCTTACAAATCGGATCTCTAATCTAATGTCTACAGTAGAATCCTTAAAACTCTCTATGAAGTTTTAGAATTGTCGATTACTAAGACACCCGTTTCTTCTGCCTCCTTTAGTAAATTCATATTGTTAGCTTCTACTTTGTCAACTGTTACTAGAATGCTGTTCTTTAGATCCTTTACCTCGCTCTATGTATCTGTAGTCATTATTACAATGAAAGTTTGTACTGTTGTGTCGAATTGACGATTTGATTTGAAAATTTAATAATGTAATTTATCGTTTAAACTAACCCTTGTTTACTTCTATATATGTTTAATTAATATGTAATTAGTACATCAAAATATGTTCTTAATATGTTTTTCAATTTCCTTATAAAATATAACTATATATCATTGAAATAAAACATTATTAAAATATTAAAAAATAATTTTATTTTATCACATCCTAAATATTTACACGACTGCTCGCGTTTCTCGTCAGCTTCTTTTCAAACAATTGCAGTCGTTTATCATAAACCTAATGGTGAGCTTGTATTATTCGTATTACGATATGGATATATTATTCAATTTTCATGTCTTTTGCTAACCCTACATAACTTAAGCTTTACATAGATTTAGACATGTTTTATATTTCGTATTTAGACACATAGCACGACATATCTGAATGATATATCCATCTCGACTAATGAAGGAACAGGAACACTACCCGTCTATTTATACTGATCGACCAGAGCATTCGGTTGTTCTATCCTACGTTGAGAAAATAATTATACTATGTAAGCATAGATACGTTACATATGATTACGAGCCTGAGTATAAGCATAAACCCTATACTACAGATTTTTATCCTTTTTCATTATATCTACTACAGACGAGGTGAAGAATAGGTACATTTAACATGCGTATGCTACAATTATCTAATTTCTAGTTTTCTAGACGTAATGTAATTTTGAACAGATTTTAACCCTTTTCGTTATATCTACTACCCTTGTAAGCGATTTCTACATATACGTTCTTGTTGTTTATACACCATATAGATATTCGTAGCATCTAAAGTAAACTCTTATTTAAACGTTATTTTACATTATATCATACATTTCAGCAGCTCGTATGATTATTCGTCTCTATCGTAACCCAGTATGTAAGGACATTATGTTAAATACTATCTCATACATGTAAATAAACATTTCTTTAAAGAGTTTGTTAGGTCACCTAATCTATTATAATATTACTATGATATTAGATCTCGTCGATTACAGTTTTACCGTTAGGACATACTTAGTAGGTTATAATGTGCTAAGTAAAATAATAAACAGATATTTCGAAAATTTTATGCATTCTTGAGAGAACGGGTTATAATATTGTAACGAGTGCAACGCATCGTCTGGTCCGGCCGTCAATGGGTCGTGGAACATTCCGGAGCGGCAGCGCAATGCACTCGACCTTCTAGTGTATTCTAGAAATACATGGTATGTTCGGGCGACTTCTGGAACGTTTATATGATGATATAAAAGCGGATTGCGGATAAAAAGAGAGTCAGTCAACAGCAAGTCATTAACTGTGTATTACAAAATAAATAGTGAATATAAATGTTGTATTAGAAATTCATAGTCTGTAAATAATAGTTTTTAATGGTTTATAATCATAGCGTTAATTTATAGTGTATTAATTAGTGTATAGAAATAAATATTTGTTTGTGAATAGACGATTTAAACAGCACTTGTATTATTATTTGAAAAAGAACGTTACAGTGGTGTTACAGGTGTGAGGTTTTTAAAATAAATAAAATCGCGTAATAATTAAATAAAGTGCTGTAAGATTAAATTTTTAGTGTTAAAAATAATTTCAACAAACAATTAAGATGGCGATGAAATTGTTGAAAGATCTGAAGGTAATAGACTTAAAACGCGAACTGGAAGAACGGGACTTGGAAACAACGGGCCTTAAAAGCGTGTTAATAAATCGGCTAAGAGAATGGCTTTTGGAACAGAAGGAAGACCCCGAAAATTACCTCTTCGAAATACCTGGACCCGCAATTGATACTAACGTATTGTTAAGTAAAATGGAAGAGAATTCTAGAAAGTCTGAAGAGAATTCTAGAATTTTAAAAGAGGAATTATTGGAAAAGTCTGAAGAGAATTCTAGAATTTTAAAAGAAGAATTACTTGAAAATACTAAAGCGCTGGAAGAAAAAGTATTGGAAAAACACGAAGAGAATTCTAGAAAGTCCGAAGAAAATGTTAGAATGCTTAAAGAAGAATTACTAGAAAAGGCCGAAGAAACTGTTAGAATGCTAAAGGAAGAAATACTGGAGAATTCCAGAAAATCTGAAGAAAGTTCTAGAAGGCTTAAAGGAGAATTGTTGGAAAGTGTCAAAGCGTTGGAAGATAAAGTTTTCGAAGAATTTTTGGAGAATGCCAGCGCGTTAGGACTATTGGAAGGTAGACTGGCGGAACAAGGTAATAAAGATGGTAGAAGAGAAAATAGCCCAAATGCAATTACCACCAACAGCTAAGAAAGACGACGAAATGTTGGAAGATAGAATGAATCAACTACGGTTTCCCTCAACGTCTGAGTGGCCGTTTAATGAAGGAAAGAAACAATTTAAAGAAGAGAAGGTTCCTACCATAGGGATAAAAGTAAAACCACCCACGTTCGATGGAAAGATACCTTGGTCCACCTACTACAAACAATTTGAGGCGGCCGCTGGGGCCAACGGATGGACACGCAAGGAAAAGGCCGTTTCTTTAACTGTGGCTTTGCGTGGAGACGCGTTGAACGTCCTGCAAACAATCCCAGCAGGGCAGGAAAATGATTACCAGTTGTTAGTTTCTAGATTGGAGATGAGATATGGAGACGCGCATCTACAACAAGTTTATCACGCGCAAGTAAAGAATCGTGTCCAGAAGAATGGAGAAAGCCTTCAGGAGTTTGAAGCCGATGTAGCGCGGCTTGTCCGATTGGCGTACCCTACGGCACCCGATTCATTTCTGGGACAACTCGCTGTGCAGACCTTCATTGATGGACTAAGAGATGGGGAAACACAGCAGTCATTAAGGCTGGCGCGACCAAGAACAACTGATGATGCGCTTGCTCACGCGTTAGAATTTGAATCCGCAAAACAAGCGTCCCGAGGCCACGGGCGAGTTCGAACTGTTGCAGAAGAAGAGGAAGATTCCAAAGATCGCCTAGAAGAGTTGTTAATGAGAGTTCTTCGGAAGGAAGAAAACCGTAAGAAGAATCATCAAGAAGTTCGAGGGCCTCGTTGTTGGAACTGCGGCGAACAAGGACATGTAGAACGCCGTTGTCCCAAAATAAGAAAAGTACAACCGTCGGAAAAGTTAAAGGTGGTTGGTAAGAGGGGGCGAACGTTAACGGCGAGTGAAGATGCCCCGGAGATCACGATCCATGCCGTAACATCGAAGAATAGTAACGGCAGTTTGTTTGTAGATGGAAAGATTGCTAATCGAACTGTTCCACTACTTATTGATACGGGGGCGACAAAATCCATCGTACGCCCTGATGTTCTACGATCAAGTATTAAGTTGCTACCCACAACTACTCAACTCCGTACAGCAACGGGTGAAGTGATACCAACACGCGGAGTGGTGAAGATGAAGATTGGCATTGGAAGTGAAGAACGTGATCATGAGGTGCTGGTAGCCGATATCACTGATGACTTCATCTTGGGAATGGACCTCCTGAGAAAATTTGGTTTTACGTTGGATTTGAAAGAGGGTGTTTTGAAGGTCGGTAACGAAGAACTTCCGTTGCACCCACGAGAAGATCCGGTTGTAAGGGTTTTGCTGACTGAAGATGTGATATTGCCGGGTCAAAGCGAGATGGTTGTCGAGGCGGGTTTGGATGGAGATCTTCGGGTAGGATGTGTGCGAATGATGGAGCCTGTTTGTGATAAGAAGATCCATAGTGGCATATTGGTGGGAAAAGCACTGATCAAGGTTGGAAAGACTGTACCGGTGAGGCTTATGAACGTTAATGTGGATCCGGTGACATTGAAGAAGAGTACCCTTGTGGGACAGTGTGTGCCAGTATTACGAGTAGCCAGGTGTATGGCTGATGTTCCAAAACCAGTGCCCAAAGACCATGGTGGAAAATTAGTGGGTATGGTTACTAGTTCGTGCGAAGACCTTAACAGAACGGAAGTGAAAGAGGTACAGGGTTTGGTTCACCGATACCAAGATATCTTCGCTCTTGACGATAACCAGAAGGGACGAACAAATATAGTAAAACATAAAATCAATACCGGCGACTCTATGCCTGTCCGTCAGCAGCCGCGGCGTCTACCTCTAGCAAGGCGAGCAGAAGCCGAAAAGATTATTACTGATATGGAAGAACAAGGGGTCATCGAGCCATCCAGCAGTCCATGGGCATCACCGGTGGTCCTGGTCAGTAAGAAGGACGGGTCAACGAGATTTTGTGTGGACTATCGGCAGCTTAATGACGTGACCAAGAAAGACAGCTATCCCTTACCACGCATCGACGACACGTTAGATACCCTGTCTGGTTCACGATGGTTTTCGACTTTGGACTTGAAGAGCGGTTACTGGCAAGTTGAAATGGAACCTGAAGACCGGGAGAAGACCGCGTTCACTATTGGTTCCGGACTATGGCAGTTTACAGTTATGCCTTTCGGTCTATGTAACGCTCCGGCCACCTTTGAGCGTCTAATGGAGACCATCCTGAGAGGGTTGTCGTGGAAGACCTGCCTGGTATACCTAGATGATGTGATTGTAGTCGGAAAATCATTCAACGAACATTTGAAAAATCTAGAGGAAGTGTTCCGAAGACTACGTGGAGCCAATCTGAAACTGAGTCCGAAAAAGTGCCACATATTCAGAAAGGAAGTGAAATATCTCGGGCACGTCGTATCACAAAATGGAGTGGCAGCCGACCCCGATAAGATTCGTGCAGTTCAAGAGTGGCCAACACCGAAAGATAAACACCAAGTTCGTAGTTTTCTTGGGTTATGTACCTACTACAGGCGTTTCGTTCCTGGGTTTGCCAATATAGCGAAACCTCTGACAAGGTTAACTGAAGATGGGCGCGAGTATGTTTGGAGCGGAGAGTGTGAAACAGCTTTCCAACAGCTGAAGCGTGCCCTGACAACAGCACCAATATTGAGCTATCCACGGACAGAAGGGAAATTCATACTTGACACAGATGCAAGTAATTTGGCCATTGGGGGGGTACTTTCTCAGATACAGGATGGACAAGAAAAGGTCATCGGCTATTTTAGTAAGGTTTTGTCGAAAGCCGAAAGGAATTATTGTGTGACCAGAAAAGAACTATTGGCCGTCGTGAAGTCCGTTGAGCACTTCTACAAATACTTGTACGGACGGAAGTTTTTATTGAGGACGGACCATGCAGCGTTGAAATGGCTGTTACAATTCCGTAATCCTGAAGGTCAGGTCGCAAGGTGGATCGAACGATTACAAGGATACGACTTTGACACCGAACATCGAGCGGGCACTAGTCATCGAAATGCCGATGCTCTTTCAAGAAGACCCTGTCCAACGGATTGCCGTCATTGCTCTCGTTTGGAGGAGAGGGTTTGCCAAGTATTAAGGACTTCCATCGTCAACGACAATTGGTTGCCGGAAGAATTGCAACGACAGCAGGAGGCTGATCTCGAACTAAAAATGGTACTGGAATGGAAGCGCGTGGGAGAAAGGCCTGCCTGGGAGGCCGTCAGCTCTTTTAACAGAACGCTCAAAGCATATTGGGCCCAATGGGAGTCCTTGAAGGTGGAAGACGATCTCCTGAAGCGAGTACTGGAGAGTGAAGATGGCACCACCATTAGGTCTCAGTTCGTGGTTCCAAGAAGCCGAGTGGCTACAGTATTGCGACATCTCCATGACGGTGCCTCCGGAGGACACTTCGGTGTGAAAAAGACCTTGGAGAAAGTTAGGGAGCGTTTTTATTGGGTCAACTGTAAAGAAGACGTGAAGGAGTGGTGCCGGAAATGTGAACTATGTGCCACTGGCAACGGACCCTTGGGGAAACGAAGAGCACCTATGAGGCAGTACAATGTGGGTAGTCCTCTGGAGAGAATAGCTATAGACATTGCCGGACCATTTCCCGAAACTGACGATGGGAATAAATACATCTTAGTGGCAATGGACTATTTTACCAAATGGCCAGAAGCATATGCCCTACCAAACCAGGAAGCTGCGACTGTTGCTGACGTACTAGTCAAAGAGTTTTTCAGTCGCTTCGGAGTGCCCATGGAGCTGCATTCGGATCAAGGCCGCAATTTCGAGTCTGTACTCTTTGGAGAAGTCTGTCGATTGTTGGGCATTCGCAAGACTCGGACCACACCGTTACATCCGCAGTCCGATGGAATGGTAGAACGCATGAATCGAACAATGGGCAAATATTTGGCCAAGGTCGTCTCCGATCATCAACGAGACTGGGACCAATACCTGCATCTGTTCCTGATGGCTTATCGTGCATCGGTCCACGAAACAACCGGTCAGTCACCAGCGTCTGTGATGTTTGGACGCGAGTTACGGTTACCGTGTGATCTGGAATTTGGGTCTCCACCTATAGAGCAGGAGGTAGCCGGGAATGATTATGTCATCAACTTAAAGAAGAAGTTGGAGGATATTCACGACCGAACCCGAAATAATAGTCGAATCGCGAGTGACCGGATGAAGGCTACGTACGATGTGAGAGCCCAAGAAGGAGGGTTTCAACCTGGAGAGCTTGTCTGGTTATACAACCCGCAAAGGCGTCGTGGCTATTCTCCAAAGTTACAGCGAAATTGGGAGGGTCCATACCAGGTGAAGAAACGAATAAATGACTTGATTTATCGCATCCAGAAATTGCCAAGAGGGAAACCAAAGGTGGTACACTCCAATCGTCTGGCGCACTATGAGGGAAATAATGACGCAGTTCCGGAAGATGAGGTTGAGGTGGCTATCAATACCGTAAGGCCTGGAGATGATCAGCCAACCTTTAGAGAATTTATGGCTGCGTTTTCTGGAACTAGAAAAGCGCGATTCGGAGTCACGACTGAGATGCAACAAGATCTCTTCCGGGTCCCTGGTGATTATTCCATTGCCCACTGTGTCTCCGAGGATCTCCGTATGTCCAGGGGGATCGCAGTAGTGTTTAGAAATAAATTTGGACGGCTGAATGAACTTCGAGAACAAAATCCCTCTGTTGGTAAATCCTTACGTTTGCCTGATCATGACCGATCCATTTACTACTTGGTAACCAAGCAGTTTTACTACCAGAAACCGAGTTACGCCGACTTGTGGAGGGCATTATGGAATTTGAGGATCGAGTTGCTTACCAGGGGAATTAACAAATTGGCAGTTCCCAAACTCGGCTGTGGGCGGGACCAGCTGGATTGGAGAATCGTTAGAAACATGCTGGAAGTTGTCTTTAGAGGTACGGACGTCAAGATCTTCGTCTGCAATTTTGACCCACAAACCGCATTAAGGCCAACGAAGAGTGTAGACTGTTATTTCTACCGTAATGGAACGTGTAGTCGAGGTGAAGACTGTCGATATCGTCATGACCCATTTTACAGGAACCAGAGCATAAAACCTGTTCTGGGACAGAACAGACTTGAAGAGGGGGGCAGTGTAACGAGTGCAACGCATCGTCTGGTCCGGCCGTCAATGGGTCGTGGAACATTCCGGAGCGGCAGCGCAATGCACTCGACCTTCTAGTGTATTCTAGAAATACATGGTATGTTCGGGCGACTTCTGGAACGTTTATATGATGATATAAAAGCGGATTGCGGATAAAAAGAGAGTCAGTCAACAGCAAGTCATTAACTGTGTATTACAAAATAAATAGTGAATATAAATGTTGTATTAGAAATTCATAGTCTGTAAATAATAGTTTTTAATGGTTTATAATCATAGCGTTAATTTATAGTGTATTAATTAGTGTATAGAAATAAATATTTGTTTGTGAATAGACGATTTAAACAGCACTTGTATTATTATTTGAAAAAGAACGTTACAATATTTAAAAACACACTGTAGAAAACATATCAGCAGAGAAAGGGAATACATAAATACAATATGTTTTGTATGATGAGTTGTCGTCAGTTTAAAAGAAATAAGTTCGTCGCCATATTTAAACGTTATTTTACAATACATCATACATTTTCAATAGCTTCGAAATACGCAGATATGTAACAATATACTATATACTCTTGTAGGTTATTCAACGTATCTATAGTAAACTCTTATGGTTAATAATAATCTGTAACCTTATTTTTTTTTATTACATCACAGGTTAGAGCATACGAATATAATTTAGGTAGATTAGGTTAGAGCCTACGAATACATTTTTAGGGTAGAACGTAGGGAGCAGAGTAAGTACAAAACAACATACTTTCATACAAGAACGTTTATTGATACGAGTAGTTTCGACGCTACTTAAAACATAATACATAACTTATATATATATATATATATATATATATATATATATATATATATATATATATATATATATATATATATATATATATATATATATATATATATATATATATATATAATATCTATTAAAATAGTACATTTCGTATACACTAATAATGGTACTACATACCCGACTATAAAGTAAACATGGTAAGTATAACAGCAGTTTAAAAGAATAGATAGTAAATATAACTATATCTAATTATTTTATAAAATACTATGTTAACTAAGAGGTTATATACAGAATATATTCGACCTCTAGAGGGTTCATAAGACTAGACTAGACCAGACCAGACTAGACTAGACCTGACCAGACCAGACCAGACCAGACCAGACCAGACCAGACCAGACCAGACCAGACCAGACCAGACCAGACCAGACCAGACCAGACCAGACCAGACCAGACCAGACCATACCAGACCAGACCAGACCAGACTAGACTAGAGTATAGATGATAGACTGTAAAATCATGAACAATTATACCACCTCTAATATAATAGAGCTTACTTGATATTTTAAAATTAGTGGCTGAATCTAATTATTACAGAAATTCAATTGTAGAAACTGAAGATGTAATCTTTAAAACATCTAAAGTTAGAAGTTTTTAGTAGTCAGGTTAGTTTAATAGAGGGTGTTATAATCAAATCGTTTTTAGAAACTATTTGTTTTGTAAGATTGGCGCCGTAAGGAAAAACAACATAGCTGTAGTCTTGATTTTGAAATTGAGATAGCTCGGGACAAAACGATGAATACAAAGTTTAAAAGTTTATTTCAAAATTCTGTGATAAAAAACATTAATTCTTCTTTACTTTACTTTAAAACCCAAAATTGCATGATAAATCAATATAATATTAATATAAATGATTAAATTAAATGAAGCAATCTAGGTTAGACCCCCAAAAATTATATTAAGGTTATTATAGATTTTAGACTCCGGTTGTTGCAAAGATTCGAGAATCTCTATTAAGATTAGTTCATAAAACATTTATTAGGTTAGAGCATGTAGCTACTTACAAAAAAAAATCTCTATTAAGATTAGTTCATAAAATATTTATTAGGTTAGACCATTGTAGCTACTTACAAAATCGTCATTAACATTCGAAAAACTTACATATAATATTAGTTGGGTTACAGTCTACGAATATATTTTAGGTTAGATTTAGATCGCGCGCGACCTAAATCTAACCTAAAATATATTCGTAGACTGTATCCGAGCTATCTCAATTTAAAAATCAAGACTACAGCTTTGTTGTTTTTCCTTACGGCGCCAATCTTACAAAACAAATAGTTTCTAAAAACGATTTGATTATAACACCCTCTATTAAACTAACCTGACTACTAAAAACTTCTAACTTTAGATGTTTTAAAGATTACATCTTCAGTTTCTACAATTGAATTTCTGTAATAATTAGATTCAGCCACTAATTTTAAAATATCAAGTAAGCTCTATTATATTAGAGGTGGTATAATTGTTCATGATTTTACAGTCTATCATCTATACTCTAGTCTAGTCTGGTCTGGTCTGGTATGGTCTGGTCTGGTCTGGTCTGGTCTGGTCTGGTCTGGTCTGGTCTGGTCTGGTCTGGTCTGGTCTGGTCTGGTCTGGTCTGGTCTGGTCTGGTCTGGTCTGGTTTGGTCTGGTCTGGTCTGGTCTGGTCTGGTCTGGTCTGGTCTAGTCTAGTCTTATGAACCCTCTAGAGGTCGAATATATTCTGTATATAACCTCTTAGTTAACATAGTATTTTATAAAATAATTAGATATAGTTATATTTACTATCTATTCTTTTAAACTGCTGTTATACTTACCATGTTTACTTTATAGTCGGGTATGTAGTACCATTATTAGTGTATACGAAATGTACTATTTTAATAGATATTATATATATATATATATATATATATATATATATGAAAGCAAATTAATAGTTGACTGCTATTAACCCACAAGTAAATTATGTGTGTAATGAGATTCACAAGCAGCACCCTACTACAGCTGTTTCAAGCTATTGGCTATCGTCAGGTAGGGGATAGTTGCTTGTGAACCACATTACACACGCTCCGGCCGACTATATAAGGCTGGAGCGTGTGTAATGTGGTTCACAAGCAACTATCCCCTACCTGACGATAGCCAATAGCTTGAAACAGCTGTAGTAGGGTGCTGCTTGTGAATCTCATTACACACATAATTTACTTGTGGGTTAATAGCAGTCAACTATTAATTTGCTTTCACATATAAAGTACCCACGTATTAAATGACACACTAATGTGTCTTTATATTTTGTTCATATATATATATATATATATATATATATATATATATATATATATATATATATATATATATATATATATATAAGTTATGTATTATGTTTTAAGTAGCGTCGAAACTACTCGTATCAATAAACGTTCTTGTATGAAAGTATGTTGTTTTGTACTTACTCTGCTCCCTACGTTCTACCCTAAAAATGTATTCGTAGGCTCTAACCTAATCTACCTAAATTATATTCGTATGCTCTAACCTGTGATGTAATAAAAAAAAATAAGGTTACAGATTATTATTAACCATAAGAGTTTACTATAGATACGTTGAATAACCTACAAGAGTATATAGTATATTATTACATATCTGCGTATTTCGAAGCTATTGAAAATGTATGATGTATTGTAAAATAACGTTTAAATATGGCGACGAACTTATTTCTTTTAAACTGACGACAACTCATCATACAAAACATATTGTATTTATGTATTCCCTTTCTCTGCTGATATGTTTTCTACAGTGTGTTTTTAAATATTGTAACGTTCTTTTTCAAATAATAATACAAGTGCTGTTTAAATCGTCTATTCACAAACAAATATTTATTTCTATACACTAATTAATACACTATAAATTAACGCTATGATTATAAACCATTAAAAACTATTATTTACAGACTATGAATTTCTAATACAACATTTATATTCACTATTTATTTTGTAATACACAGTTAATGACTTGCTGTTGACTGACTCTCTTTTTATCCGCAATCCGCTTTTATATCATCATATAAACGTTCCAGAAGTCGCCCGAACATACCATGTATTTCTAGAATACACTAGAAGGTCGAGTGCATTGCGCTGCCGCTCCGGAATGTTCCACGACCCATTGACGGCCGGACCAGACGATGCGTTGCACTCGTTACACTGCCCCCCTCTTCAAGTCTGTTCTGTCCCAGAACAGGTTTTATGCTCTGGTTCCTGTACCCTAAAAATGTATTCGTAGGCTCTAACCTAATCTACCTAAATTATATTCGTATGCTCTAACCTGTGATGTAATAAAAAAAAATAAGGTTACAGATTATTATTAACCATAAGAGTTTACTATAGATACGTTGAATAACCCACAAGAGTATATAGTAGTAGTAAAACTAAGCCGTTCCGGCGACATTTTCTTATGGGATTTAACATGGGCCCAAAAAATCTATTTCACTTCCGGTCTGAGCTCGACCGATGACGTCATGAACTTTGTAACGAACTTTTGCAATTTGAAACAGGATGTAGCATCCGGTCCAAAATTTGAAACAGGATGTAGCATCCGGTCCAGAAACAGGAAACGACATCCGGCCCAAAATTTAACGAACTTTTACATCCGCTCCAAAATTCAGGCCATTTGTAACGGTCTTTTACATCCGCTCCAACATCTTAACACATGAACTCGGGGTACACGCCCCGCCGAGAGAACTCAGGTAGATTTAGTATAAAAAAGACGAGACAGGAAATACATCAGTTCATCACCAAGAATCATTAAAGCAACATCTCAAAGTTCAGCGAAGCGCTATAAGTAAGTATGATTTTTAAGATGTTTTAATTTTTATTATAATTTTTATTTATTTCGATTCTAATATGTTTAAAATTTTTAATATGTTTTAATATTTTTTATTTCGATTTTCAGTGAGTCAACATGATATGAGTGAGTTCCTGATAAAAAGATCCATCGACCAACCCAACGATAACGCGGTAGATAAATTTCCATCAGTGAAAAAACGAAAATACGAGCCGAAAGAAGTTCCGCAAGATCTACAACTGATTTCCCAAAGAAGTTTTTGGCTAAACAAATCGAGAACGAAGTACATTGCCGTAGGGTACAGCTCATCCGAGTCATTTACCCCAGTTGTTAAAATTGGGGGTGATAGACAATCCATAACCTTCCTACCTGAAGAGTTTGGGAGATTGATCGCATACAAACAGCAGATATCAGCATATTTTACGAAGTCTGAAGATACAGCGCCTGAATACTTTAAAGGGTGTGAGATACTATTTACATCATTCAATTCAACGCCAGTAATTAAAATTACTAAAGGCCAGAGAAGCATCACCCTAGGTGAACGCTCTTTTGAGGATCTTTGGGAAGTCCAGAGCATAATCTCGGGGCATTTAGAACTGTTGAAAACATCAGGATTTTACACCTATTACAAGAATATACTGATAGCTGCAGTCCAAATTCCGGGAGAATTCCTTAACAACATCCGGATCTTGATTTCTGATACAGTAAGATCCCATAATACTGTTAGTGTGCTTGAGGTATTACATTTGTATCCTGAACAGATTGTTGAAGATCTTCAAAACTATTTTAAACAAGGATAATTTTGGAATATGCATTCTATGCACTTATCAAATTCGATTAAACGCTTTTCTAATCGAACTAGAACGTTTAAAGTATGATATCAAGATTTATAAAATTTATTCAAGCATTTTAGTATTAAGAAATAATGTAAGTTAATCTCTTATATCAATAAAAGAATAATCTAAACACATTTTATTATTATCTCATTGAGGATATCAACTTCCTATAGAAGAATGTTTTATCTCATTCAGAAAAAAAACTTTTAAAATTGAAAGATAATTAACTTTTGACTAAAAAGGAAGATTGCGGTTTTGAGAGTTGAAATAAAACTTTATTCAAATCGGTTATCAACGGCTTCTGTCTTATAATGAATTATTAAAATTGATTGTTTATATTATTTATATTAAAAAAGGTAAATTTCAATTAATGAAAAGGCAGCCTGCGGTTATAAGTCTTAAAAGGTCGTTTTATATGACTAAAAAATTCATGAAGCCGGAAGCTCTTATCATCATTAACATAGAAACATAAGATAGACAAATTGAATAATTTATTCAGAAACAAATTATTAATACGAATTATTAAGGGAAGACGGTCACTATAGTTATTACATAATCGAATAAAAACCGTTTATCAATTTCCTACATTTTACACCTATAAAGCTTCGTATAATTACCAGCATAAGTTTGACGAAAGTCGAAAATTATTTCTATATATCGCATTTGATTTCTCATACTTCTTATTACTTAGGATGTTTGTTTTCTAAGAAATCGCCTGAGGTATCGCCTAGATAGCTAGACAGATTCGCATTTACTCATACAGATAGGGATTGCAATATACCGAAAGCATTTAAAAATCAATGAGTGTTATCAACTTGAGGTTTCCTATGTAGTATAATTTCATATAAATGAGAGAAAAGGTCGTTTAAATTAAATCAGTTTATAATATTATTAAAGCTAGTTTTACGAAATGTCCTACAGATCATACTTTCCACGTATAGCTCAACAGTTAAACTGCTTAGCCTAAGGAAGCA
This sequence comes from Agrypnus murinus, assembly GCA_929113105.1. Taxonomy (NCBI): domain Eukaryota; kingdom Metazoa; phylum Arthropoda; class Insecta; order Coleoptera; family Elateridae; genus Agrypnus; species Agrypnus murinus. The sequence continues at coordinate 76,208,095 of OV816023.1, read as the reverse complement.
TAGATTAGCAGATTTTTTATGTATAACTTCCGACAAAAGATAGGTATTAAAAGGTTTTAATGACAAAACTAGTTTTCAAGTAAGATTAGTTAAACAATATATGTTAAAAAATCTCTTTATTTTAATTCAATACACTTTATATTCAAAACATCTTTAAGATTATTTATTATTTCACGAGGTGAAGCGAAGGACGGAAATAATCCTGAGTGTTTCAATTCGTTTATTATTTCAATAGCTATAGGGTATGTATACAGACTATCCTTCAAAATACCATAATAAAACCGAAGCCGGGCTATTAGGCCGCGCACAATCATCCAATTTATTTCAGGCTCTTCATCACTTAAATAGTCGCTAAACGTACTCCAATCATCATCATAACAAGGAGCTACAATCTCATTGACCTCATATTCTATAGGGGAATTCACAGTATGTTTATTGCTTTCTTTGTCATGCTTCGTTCATATGCCTTTTATAGCTATCGAGACGAGAGAATCTCTTAGAACATTTAAAACATTGAGCTTTATACCCATAATGAATATGACGTCTAAAATCAGATTGTCGAATACTCTTACTGCATACATCACAGACACGGCTCTTCATCTTTAAAGAAATAAATGAGGTGATGCTACTACCTCTATTTATACCTACATCTATATAGCGTCACACAGCTGCATGTTACCGCCACACAACCCCATATTACAGCCACACAGTTACACATTACAGCCACACAGTCATATATTACAGCCACACAGTCACATATTACTGCCACACAGCTACATATTACAACCACATATTACCGCCACACAGCCACATATTGTAGCCATACATCCACATATTACCTCCACACCGCCACATATTACAGCCACACAGCCTTATGTTGACGCCACTAGGTCCTCCTATTATCGTTGAGGATCCAGAACACCGTTTAGTGCCAATAGAAATGAATATAAAACACATACCTATACATTTACCTCAAAGTTACATAAATATCATCGTTATTTAAAGATTATATATACTGTTGAATTATAAGGTTAAGAAAAAGGATAATCGAATGACCTCAAAATCAAATATCAATACACCACTGATTTTCTTAAACCTCAGATAAATCTAAGCCAGTAGCTCCAAATTCTCTCTTTCCTAAATGTATAGCAGATACAGCCTTTTATTCATGATCAGCATAGCATCAACATTCTATACCAAACAAATATCTGTAGGGTTAGGAGATATTGCTATAATAGCAGCTGTAGTATGCCGCAGATTATCACGACTTCAACATATTTAGGAACATACATAGGATATCCATATTTTCTTTTTCTTAAAGGTATAGACCAAACCTATTGATAGTATAGCAGATTTACCTTTTTATTTATGATCAGCATAGCATCAAAATCCTTTACCAAGCAAATATCTATAGGGGTAGGAGATATTGCTATAATAGCAGCTGTAGTATGCCTCAGATTATCATGACTTCAACATATTTAGAAATATACATAGGATATCCATATTTTCTTTTTCCTAAAGGTATAGACCAAACCTATTGATAGTATAGCAGATTTACCTTTTTATTTATGATCAGCATAGCACCAAAATCCTTTACCAAGCAAATATCTATAGGGGTAGGAGATATTGCTATAATAGCAGCTGTAGTGTGCCTCAGATTATCATGACTTCAACATATTTAGAAATATACATAGGATATCCATATTTTCTTTTTCATAAAGGTATAGACCAAACCTATTGATAGTATAGCAGATTTACCTTTTTATTTATGATCAGCATAGCACCAAAATCCTTTACCAAGCAAATATCTATAGGGGTAGGAGATATTGCTATAATAGCAGCTGTAGTATGCCTCAGATTATCATGACTTCAACATATTTAGAAATATACATAGGATATCCATATTTTCTTTTTCCTAAAGGTATAGACCAAACCTATTGATAGTATAGCAGATTTACCTTTTTATTTATGATCAGCATAGCACCAAAATCCTTTACCAAGCAAATATCTATAGGGGTAGGAGATATTGCTATAATAGCAGCTGTAGTGTGCCTCAGATTATCATGACTTCAACATATTTAGCAATATACATAGGATATCCATATTTTCTTTTTCCTAAAGGTATAGACCAAACCTATTGATAGTATAGCAGATTTACCTTTTTATTTATGATCAGCATAGCATCAAAATCCTTTACCAAGCAAATATCTATAGGGTTAGGAGATGTTGCTATAACAGCATCTGTAGTATGCTGTAGATTATCATGATTTCAATATATTTCCTAGGTAAAGGATCGTACTGATTCAAGAACTCTTCGCCTACATCGGTATCTAATATGAATGCATCGTCATCTTCTTCTTGTATTTCCGGAAGACTCTCCCATTCCTGAGTATATTGAGGAAGCTCGGTCTCTGTAGCAACATCGGCATGCTTGATAGGTTCAGTCTGCATATGTTTTTTATGTACAGGCGCCGTTTCGGTATGCATATGCCGTACAGATCTCTTCTCAGTGATTTGCTTCAGCGGGGTCACTATCGGTTTGTAAAGGTCCTCAAGAAGGCGCTCGGTATCCTGCTTACCCTGTTTAAGTTCCTTATACTTTCTCTTAATGTCTTTGCGGACTTTAATGAGATGCTGCTTGATTATCTTAGACTTTTTATCCATGATGATAGGTACTTTCAGACAGACAGACAGACAGACAGCTTTAGACAGCTCCTGTACAGCTTTATACAGCTCCTGTACAGCTTTATACAGCCCCTGTACAGCCTTATACAACTCCTGTACAGCTCCGATACAGCTTTTAGACAGACAGGCTATACACGGGCTAGACAACTTTTAGGCAGGTACGGCTTTATTTTCTTATGCAAACTAACTTAGGTTGAAAAAACTATATCACTTCCGGTCTAGCCAATGAAACAGGTTCTCTGACACCTCATCTAAGGAGCACCTATTACAGATAAACATTGAGTACCCCAACACCTCCACAATTTGCACAAAGACATATCCCCGCTGCCCGACTCAAAAGAAAAGGAGTTGATGATCGCATTGTACAACAAAGAGCGATACGTCATCCACTATAGGACTCTCAAACAGCCGCTTAAACAAAGTCTCATACTGACTAAGGTGTTACAATTGTTAATAGTAGGGCAAGAGCTATTTTACTTCCAGATGAAGATTTGTAGAGGTTAACACACACCCAGCTGAGAGCACATAGGTAAATTCAGAATAAAAAGGTGACGCATAGTACATATGTTTCAGTTCCGAAAAAACTATATCACTTCCGGTCTAGACGGTCAATAACCGTGAGGTCTCTGACACTTCATCTAAGGAGCACCTGATAGAGATAAACATTGAGTACCCCAAGACCTACACAATTTACACAAAGACATAACCCCGCTGCCCACTTACATCACCACTCCAGGCTCAAAGAAAAGGAGTTGATGATCGCATTATACAACAAAGAGCATACGTCATCCTCTATAGGACTCTCAAACAGACGCTTAAACAAAGTCTCATGAGGACTAAGGTGTTACAATTGTTAATAGTAGGGCAAGGGCAATTTTACTTCCAGGTGAAGATTTGTAGCGGTTAACACACACACACCCCACCGAGATAACTCAGGTAGATTTAGAATAAAAAGGCGGTGCATAGTACAGATGTTTAATAGTTACATGATTAGTATATGTGTTTAAGAGAAAAAAAAACTGACAGAGCATCATCAATATTTCACACCATATCATTATCATCATTAAACGAGATCGACGATGAATTCATATTCAACGATGTCAAATACAGTCTAAATGAGTTAGAATTACATCAGGAATTTCAGTGTTGTATCTTAAATGTAGGCCACACGCCGATTTCAGCGCTTCTATGCTATTAGCAGGAACTATTACTACCTTATGGGGAAGTGTTATTAGATTCAAGACAATACACAACAACATCGGTTCAAATACAGAGAAGTGACAGCGAAGAACATGTGTTCAATGCGTATAATCAACTTTTGCAGGATATTGAAACGATAAATAGACGTTTAGGAGTGAATTATATCACATTTGTAAAATGTATTCATATATAAGTAGTATTATTTTTTACGCTAGAGCAATTTTTACTAAATATTTACCGGTACTATTATAAATTAAGATTAAATGTAATTATCTTTTTTATTATTAAAAATGTTAATCTATAATTCATGAAGTAATTTTTTAAATGCCACAAGACTTATCTTAAGGAAGTCTACGGTTTTATCATTCGAGTTGTAAAGATGTCATCATATTCTATCGATTTCACTACATTATAAATAAAACATTAGTAAGTTTTAAAAAGTATGTTCAAGCCCATTTATAAAACAAAAGAAAAAACATATTAAAATTATTAATACAAATTATTAAGATAAGCTATTAAAAATAGATAAGACGAACATTATTAAAACTAAACCCCAAGATGTTTCTTAACAATACTAATTTTAGAAAAATAATCAAATTTGTTCAATTCATAAAGGATATACTCTTTTATTGATTTACAGAATTAAAGGTATGTAAGCAATATCTATATATCATACGTATGATTAGGATCATGATTATCGTACGTGAGCTCTTTTTAAGTATGATTATTTCAGCATATCATATTCACTTTCTCTAGTGATAAGTTATCGGACTAACTTTCTTAGTTCACCTGAGGTATCACCTAGATAGACCACTTAAGATAGATAGATTCCCCGTCATTTGTACAGATAGGGATTGCAATATGATATAAATTTATATCGATAAAGCTATCACGTGAATATACCGAAAAATCAAAGTGTATGAGCGTTAGTACATTAGCTCTCTTTTAAGTAAGATTATTTCCGCAGATCGCATTCGCTTTCTCTAGCGATAAGTTATCGGACTAACTTTCTTATTTCATCTGAGGTATCACCTAGAAAGACCATTTAAGATAGATAGATTCACCTTCATTCGTACAGATAGGTATTGCAATATGATATAAATTATATCGATAAAACTATCACGTAAGTATACTGAAAGAATTTAAAAATCAAAGTGTATGAGTGTTATCAGCTTGCGGTTTTCTATGTAATACAGTATAATTTCATATAAATGAGAGAAAAGATCGTTTAAATTAATTCGGTTTATAATTTATTATTAAAGCTAGTTTTAGGAAATGTCCTGCATATCAAAGGTAGCTTTCCACTTATAGCTCAACAGTCTAACTTTTATACAACTGCTTAGCCTAGGGAAGCACACATTAGTAGATTTTTTATGTATAGCTTTTAGACAGGCAGGTAGACATACAGATTTTACATAGCCTCATTTTCTCATGCAAATTACATGGGACAATGAAACAGGTTCTCTGACACCACATCTAAGGAGTACAAGTTAGCGAGAGTACCCCCGACACCTCCACGAGCTGTACAAAGACATACCCCACGCTATCCATTCACACCAAAATAAAAGGGGTTGATGACCGCATTATATAACAAAGAGCGACACGTTATCCACTATACGGCTCTCATCCAGGCGCTCTAGACCAAACCTATTGATAGTATAGCAGATTTAGCATTTTATTCATGATCAGCATAGCATCAAAATCAGTTACCAAGCAAATATCTATACGGTTAGGAGATATTGATATAACAGCAGCCTGTAGTATGCTGTAGATTATCATAACTTCAACATATTTACTTGGTAAAGGGTAGTACTGATTCAAGAACTATTCGCCTACGTCAGTATCTACGAGGGTGGTTCAAATATAAACCGGAATTTTTGAATAAACGCGCGAAGGAGTTAGTGTCGTTAAAGTGGCTGTACTGGATGTTAGATTGGTCTGTTACAAAGCGTAGAGAACAGCTGGGACCGCGTAATTTCGCTTGTCAGTGTAGTTGTAGCCATGAGTGAGAAGGACGTACCAGTGTCTGTTGCGCAACGCATTATTATTCATTTTTTGGTGAAAGATAATGTAAAAACCGCGGAAATTTATCGGAAATTGCTCGAGCAGTTCGGGAATGAGTGCCTCTCCAAGACTCAAGTGTATGATTGGTGTTCCGCTTTTCGAAATGGCCGAGAAGTGGTGGCAAACTTGCCACATACGCGGCGCCCCAAAACAAGCGTTACCGATGAGAACGTCCGCGCTGTAGAAAAACTCATTTTGGGAGACCGACGCATTACTGTACGCGATATGGCTGCACAAGTGGGCATCAGCATAGGCAGTATTGAGCAAATAATTCATGTCCGGCTCCGGTTACCGCAAAATATCAGCCAGATGGGTGCCAAGACTTTTGAATTTTGACCAGAAATTCACACGCTGGGAAGTTTGCACGCGTCTCCTGCAGCGATATGCAGACGAAGGAGACAATTTATTGCAGCGCATATTCACCACAGACGAGACTTGGGTGCACTACTATACTCCGGAGAGTAAACGCGCGTCTATGGAGTGGAGGAAGCAAGAGGAAGGCGCGCCAGTTAAAGCGAAGGTTACACTGTCAGCGGGAAAGGTGTTGTGTACCGTGTTTTGGGACATGAGAGGAGTAATTGCGGTCGATTTTCTCACTGAACACCGAACTGTGAACGCGCAGTATTATAGTAACCTTCTAAAACACACGGTGAAACCTGCCTACAGATCGAAACGACGCGAGATTCCAATCCGAACTGCGATATTGCTGCAAGACAACGCCAGACCGCATACAGCTCGGCTTACGATGGAAACATTGCACGAATTGGGTTGGGAAACACTGGAACACCCTCCTTATAGTCCCGATTTGTCGCCATGCGACTATTATTTATTCGGTCCATTGAAAGAGGCACTTGGCGGACAGCGATTCAAAAGCAATGCGGAGGTAGAATCTTTCGTGCGCGAATGGTTACGTGACAAGTCGAAAGATTTTTACGAAAAAGGCATCCTAAAGCTTCCGGAGAGATGGCAAAAGTGTGTAGAGTGTGACGGAGACTATCTAGAAAAACTGTAAAACATTTCAGCTCTGTAACTTAATAATAAAAATTTTTACAGCAAAATTCCGGTTTATATTTGAACCACCCTCGTAATATGAAAGCATCGTCATCTTCTTCTGCGTGTATTTCCGGAAGACTTACAATCCTGAGTACATTGGGGGAGCTCGAGCTCTATAGCAACGTCAGTATGCATGATAGGTTCAGACTGCATATGTTTTTTAATTACAGACTCCATCTCGGTTTGTATACGCAGTATAGATCTCTTACCAATTTGCTTCAACAGGTTCACTATTGGTTTGTATAGCAACGTCAGTATGCATGATAGGTTCAGACTGCATATGTTTTTTAATTACAGACTCCGTCTCGGTTTGTATACGCAGTATAGATCTCTTAACAATTTTCTTCAACAGGTTCACTATTGGTTTGTATATGTATTCAAGTATACGTTCGGTATAGGTAGGTAGACAGGCAGACACCTTTTGGACTCTTGCTAGACGCAGGTTAAGCATGGACTGCACACGGTCTTATTTTTTATATGAATTAAAATTAGGTAAAAAAAACTATATCACTTCCGGTCTAGACAGTGACACGGGTTGTTAATCCATGATATAATGAAGGTCTCTGACAGCTCGCCTAAGGGATACAAGTTAGCGAAAGTACCTCCGACATCTACACGATCTATACAAAGGCATACCTCACGCTATCCATTCACACCAAAATAAAACAGGGTATTGACCACGTTAAGATCGATACGTTATCCACTATAGGACTCTCATCCAAGCGCTCTGGTTTGAATTTTATTAAGCGCCTATTTGAGAGCCTTATAGTGGATAACGTATCGATCTTAACGTGGTCAACACCCTGTTTTATTTTGGTGTGAATGGATAGCGTGAGGTATGCCTTTGTATAGATCGTGTAGATGTCGGAGGTACTTTCGCTAACTTGTATCCCTTAGGCGAGCTGTCAGAGACCTTCATTATATCATGGATTAACAACCCGTGTCACTGTCTAGACCGGAAGTGATATAGTTTTTTTTTACCTAATTTTAATTCATATAAAAAATAAGTCCGTGTGCAGTCCATGCTTAACCTGCGTCTAGCAAGAGTCCAAAAGGTGTCTGCCTGTCTACCTACCTATACCGAACGTATACTTGAATACATATACAAACCAATAGTGAACCTGTTGAAGAAAATTGTTAAGAGATCTATACTGCGTATACAAACCGAGACGGAGTCTGTAATTAAAAAACATATGCAGTCTGAACCTATCATGCATACTGACGTTGCTATACAAACCAATAGTGAACCTGTTGAAGCAAATTGGTAAGAGATCTATACTGCGTATACAAACCGAGATGGAGTCTGTAATTAAAAAACATATGCAGTCTGAACCTATCATGCATACTGACGTTGCTATAGAGCTCGAGCTCCCCCAATGTACTCAGGATTGTAAGTCTTCCGGAAATACACGCAGAAGAAGATGACGATGCTTTCATATTAGATACTGACGTAGGCGAATAGTTCTTGAATCAGTACTACCCTTTACCAAGTAAATATGTTGAAGTTATGATAATCTACAGCATACTACAGGCTGCTGTTATATCAATATCTCCTAACCGTATAGATATTTGCTTGGTAACTGATTTTGATGCTATGCTGATCATGAATAAAATGCTAAATCTGCTATACTATCAATAGGTTTGGTCTAGAGCGCCTGGATGAGAGCCGTATAGTGGATAACGTGTCGCTCTTTGTTATATAATGCGGTCATCAACCCCTTTTATTTTGGTGTGAATGGATAGCGTGGGGTATGTCTTTGTACAGCTCGTGGAGGTGTCGGGGGTACTCTCGCTAACTTGTACTCCTTAGATGTGGTGTCAGAGAACCTGTTTCATTGTCCCATGTAATTTGCATGAGAAAATGAGGCTATGTAAAATCTGTATGTCTACCTGCCTGTCTAAAAGCTATACATAAAAAATCTACTAATGTGTGCTTCCCTAGGCTAAGCAGTTGTATAAAAGTTAGACTGTTGAGCTATAAGTGGAAAGCTACCTTTGATATGCAGGACATTTCCTAAAACTAGCTTTAATAATAAATTATAAACCGAATTAATTTAAACGATCTTTTCTCTCATTTATATGAAATTATACTGTATTACATAGAAAACCGCAAGCTGATAACACTCATACACTTTGATTTTTAAATTCTTTCAGTATACTTACGTGATAGTTTTATCGATATAATTTATATCATATTGCAATACCTATCTGTACGAATGAAGGTGAATCTATCTATCTTAAATGGTCTTTCTAGGTGATACCTCAGATGAAATAAGAAAGTTAGTCCGATAACTTATCGCTAGAGAAAGCGAATGCGATCTGCGGAAATAATCTTACTTAAAAGAGAGCTAATGTACTAACGCTCATACACTTTGATTTTTCGGTATATTCACGTGATAGCTTTATCGATATAAATTTATATCATATTGCAATCCCTATCTGTACAAATGACGGGGAATCTATCTATCTTAAGTGGTCTATCTAGGTGATACCTCAGGTGAACTAAGAAAGTTAGTCCGATAACTTATCACTAGAGAAAGTGAATATGATATGCTGAAATAATCATACTTAAAAAGAGCTCACGTACGATAATCATGATCCTAATCATACGTATGATATATAGATATTGCTTACATACCTTTAATTCTGTAAATCAATAAAAGAGTATATCCTTTATGAATTGAACAAATTTGATTATTTTTCTAAAATTAGTATTGTTAAGAAACATCTTGGGGTTTAGTTTTAATAATGTTCGTCTTATCTATTTTTAATAGCTTATCTTAATAATTTGTATTAATAATTTTAATATGTTTTTTCTTTTGTTTTATAAATGGGCTTGAACATACTTTTTAAAACTTACTAATGTTTTATTTATAATGTAGTGAAATCGATAGAATATGATGACATCTTTACAACTCGAATGATAAAACCGTAGACTTCCTTAAGATAAGTCTTGTGGCATTTAAAAAATTACTTCATGAATTATAGATTAACATTTTTAATAATAAAAAAGATAATTACATTTAATCTTAATTTATAATAGTACCGGTAAATATTTAGTAAAAATTGCTCTAGCGTAAAAAATAATACTACTTATATATGAATACATTTTACAAATGTGATATAATTCACTCCTAAACGTCTATTTATCGTTTCAATATCCTGCAAAAGTTGATTATACGCATTGAACACATGTTCTTCGCTGTCACTTCTCTGTATTTGAACCGATGTTGTTGTGTATTGTCTTGAATCTAATAACACTTCCCCATAAGGTAGTAATAGTTCCTGCTAATAGCATAGAAGCGCTGAAATCGGCGTGTGGCCTACATTTAAGATACAACACTGAAATTCCTGATGTAATTCTAACTCATTTAGACTGTATTTGACATCGTTGAATATGAATTCATCGTCGATCTCGTTTAATGATGATAATGATATGGTGTGAAATATTGATGATGCTCTGTCAGTTTTTTTTTCTCTTAAACACATATACTAATCATGTAACTATTAAACATCTGTACTATGCACCGCCTTTTTATTCTAAATCTACCTGAGTTATCTCGGTGGGGTGTGTGTGTGTTAACCGCTACAAATCTTCACCTGGAAGTAAAATTGCCCTTGCCCTACTATTAACAATTGTAACACCTTAGTCCTCATGAGACTTTGTTTAAGCGTCTGTTTGAGAGTCCTATAGAGGATGACGTATGCTCTTTGTTGTATAATGCGATCATCAACTCCTTTTCTTTGAGCCTGGAGTGGTGATGTAAGTGGGCAGCGGGGTTATGTCTTTGTGTAAATTGTGTAGGTCTTGGGGTACTCAATGTTTATCTCTATCAGGTGCTCCTTAGATGAAGTGTCAGAGACCTCACGGTTATTGACCGTCTAGACCGGAAGTGATATAGTTTTTTCGGAACTGAAACATATGTACTATGCGTCACCTTTTTATTCTGAATTTACCTATGTGCTCTCAGCTGGGTGTGTGTTAACCTCTACAAATCTTCATCTGGAAGTAAAATAGCTCTTGCCCTACTATTAACAATTGTAACACCTTAGTCAGTATGAGACTTTGTTTAAGCGGCTGTTTGAGAGTCCTATAGTGGATGACGTATCGCTCTTTGTTGTACAATGCGATCATCAACTCCTTTTCTTTTGAGTCGGGCAGCGGGGATATGTCTTTGTGCAAATTGTGGAGGTGTTGGGGTACTCAATGTTTATCTGTAATAGGTGCTCCTTAGATGAGGTGTCAGAGAACCTGTTTCATTGGCTAGACCGGAAGTGATATAGTTTTTTCAACCTAAGTTAGTTTGCATAAGAAAATAAAGCCGTACCTGCCTAAAAGTTGTCTAGCCCGTGTATAGCCTGTCTGTCTAAAAGCTGTATCGGAGCTGTACAGGAGTTGTATAAGGCTGTACAGGGGCTGTATAAAGCTGTACAGGAGCTGTATAAAGCTGTACAGGAGCTGTCTAAAGCTGTCTGTCTGTCTGTCTGTCTGAAAGTACCTATCATCATGGATAAAAAGTCTAAGATAATCAAGCAGCATCTCATTAAAGTCCGCAAAGACATTAAGAGAAAGTATAAGGAACTTAAACAGGGTAAGCAGGATACCGAGCGCCTTCTTGAGGACCTTTACAAACCGATAGTGACCCCGCTGAAGCAAATCACTGAGAAGAGATCTGTACGGCATATGCATACCGAAACGGCGCCTGTACATAAAAAACATATGCAGACTGAACCTATCAAGCATGCCGATGTTGCTACAGAGACCGAGCTTCCTCAATATACTCAGGAATGGGAGAGTCTTCCGGAAATACAAGAAGAAGATGACGATGCATTCATATTAGATACCGATGTAGGCGAAGAGTTCTTGAATCAGTACGATCCTTTACCTAGGAAATATATTGAAATCATGATAATCTACAGCATACTACAGATGCTGTTATAGCAACATCTCCTAACCCTATAGATATTTGCTTGGTAAAGGATTTTGATGCTATGCTGATCATAAATAAAAAGGTAAATCTGCTATACTATCAATAGGTTTGGTCTATACCTTTAGGAAAAAGAAAATATGGATATCCTATGTATATTGCTAAATATGTTGAAGTCATGATAATCTGAGGCACACTACAGCTGCTATTATAGCAATATCTCCTACCCCTATAGATATTTGCTTGGTAAAGGATTTTGGTGCTATGCTGATCATAAATAAAAAGGTAAATCTGCTATACTATCAATAGGTTTGGTCTATACCTTTAGGAAAAAGAAAATATGGATATCCTATGTATATTTCTAAATATGTTGAAGTCATGATAATCTGAGGCATACTACAGCTGCTATTATAGCAATATCTCCTACCCCTATAGATATTTGCTTGGTAAAGGATTTTGGTGCTATGCTGATCATAAATAAAAAGGTAAATCTGCTATACTGTCAATAGGTTTGGTCTATACCTTTATGAAAAAGAAAATATGGATATCCTATGTATATTTCTAAATATGTTGAAGTCATGATAATCTGAGGCACACTACAGCTGCTATTATAGCAATATCTCCTACCCCTATAGATATTTGCTTGGTAAAGGATTTTGGTGCTATGCTGATCATAAATAAAAAGGTAAATCTGCTATACTATCAATAGGTTTGGTCTATACCTTTAGGAAAAAGAAAATATGGATATCCTATGTATATTTCTAAATATGTTGAAGTCATGATAATCTGAGGCATACTACAGCTGCTATTATAGCAATATCTCCTACCCCTATAGATATTTGCTTGGTAAAGGATTTTGATGCTATGCTGATCATAAATAAAAAGGTAAATCTGCTATACTATCAATAGGTTTGGTCTATACCTTTAAGAAAAAGAAAATATGGATATCCTATGTATGTTCCTAAATATGTTGAAGTCGTGATAATCTGCGGCATACTACAGCTGCTATTATAGCAATATCTCCTAACCCTACAGATATTTGTTTGGTATAGAATGTTGATGCTATGCTGATCATGAATAAAAGGCTGTATCTGCTATACATTTAGGAAAGAGAGAATTTGGAGCTACTGGCTTAGATTTATCTGAGGTTTAAGAAAATCAGTGGTGTATTGATATTTGATTTTGAGGTCATTCGATTATCCTTTTTCTTAACCTTATAATTCAACAGTATATATAATCTTTAAATAACGATGATATTTATGTAACTTTGAGGTAAATGTATAGGTATGTGTTTTATATTCATTTCTATTGGCACTAAACGGTGTTCTGGATCCTCAACGATAATAGGAGGACCTAGTGGCGTCAACATAAGGCTGTGTGGCTGTAATATGTGGCGGTGTGGAGGTAATATGTGGATGTATGGCTACAATATGTGGCTGTGTGGCGGTAATATGTGGTTGTAATATGTAGCTGTGTGGCAGTAATATGTGACTGTGTGGCTGTAATATATGACTGTGTGGCTGTAATGTGTAACTGTGTGGCTGTAATATGGGGTTGTGTGGCGGTAACATGCAGCTGTGTGACGCTATATAGATGTAGGTATAAATAGAGGTAGTAGCATCACCTCATTTATTTCTTTAAAGATGAAGAGCCGTGTCTGTGATGTATGCAGTAAGAGTATTCGACAATCTGATTTTAGACGTCATATTCATTATGGGTATAAAGCTCAATGTTTTAAATGTTCTAAGAGATTCTCTCGTCTCGATAGCTATAAAAGGCATATGAACGAAGCATGACAAAGAAAGCAATAAACATACTGTGAATTCCCCTATAGAATATGAGGTCAATGAGATTGTAGCTCCTTGTTATGATGATGATTGGAGTACGTTTAGCGACTATTTAAGTGATGAAGAGCCTGAAATAAATTGGATGATTGTGCGCGGCCTAATAGCCCGGCTTCGGTTTTATTATGGTATTTTGAAGGATAGTCTGTATACATACCCTATAGCTATTGAAATAATAAACGAATTGAAACACTCAGGATTATTTCCGTCCTTCGCTTCACCTCGTGAAATAATAAATAATCTTAAAGATGTTTTGAATATAAAGTGTATTGAATTAAAATAAAGAGATTTTTTAACATATATTGTTTAACTAATCTTACCTGAAAACTAGTTTTGTCATTAAAACCTTTTAATACCTATCTTTTGTCGGAAGTTATACATAAAAAATCTGCTAATCTATGCTTCCTTAGGCTAAGCAGTTTAACTGTTGAGCTATACGTGGAAAGTATGATCTGTAGGACATTTCGTAAAACTAGCTTTAATAATATTATAAACTGATTTAATTTAAACGACCTTTTCTCTCATTTATATGAAATTATACTACATAGGAAACCTCAAGTTGATAACACTCATTGATTTTTAAATGCTTTCGGTATATTGCAATCCCTATCTGTATGAGTAAATGCGAATCTGTCTAGCTATCTAGGCGATACCTCAGGCGATTTCTTAGAAAACAAACATCCTAAGTAATAAGAAGTATGAGAAATCAAATGCGATATATAGAAATAATTTTCGACTTTCGTCAAACTTATGCTGGTAATTATACGAAGCTTTATAGGTGTAAAATGTAGGAAATTGATAAACGGTTTTTATTCGATTATGTAATAACTATAGTGACCGTCTTCCCTTAATAATTCGTATTAATAATTTGTTTCTGAATAAATTATTCAATTTGTCTATCTTATGTTTCTATGTTAATGATGATAAGAGCTTCCGGCTTCATGAATTTTTTAGTCATATAAAACGACCTTTTAAGACTTATAACCGCAGGCTGCCTTTTCATTAATTGAAATTTACCTTTTTTAATATAAATAATATAAACAATCAATTTTAATAATTCATTATAAGACAGAAGCCGTTGATAACCGATTTGAATAAAGTTTTATTTCAACTCTCAAAACCGCAATCTTCCTTTTTAGTCAAAAGTTAATTATCTTTCAATTTTAAAAGTTTTTTTTCTGAATGAGATAAAACATTCTTCTATAGGAAGTTGATATCCTCAATGAGATAATAATAAAATGTGTTTAGATTATTCTTTTATTGATATAAGAGATTAACTTACATTATTTCTTAATACTAAAATGCTTGAATAAATTTTATAAATCTTGATATCATACTTTAAACGTTCTAGTTCGATTAGAAAAGCGTTTAATCGAATTTGATAAGTGCATAGAATGCATATTCCAAAATTATCCTTGTTTAAAATAGTTTTGAAGATCTTCAACAATCTGTTCAGGATACAAATGTAATACCTCAAGCACACTAACAGTATTATGGGATCTTACTGTATCAGAAATCAAGATCCGGATGTTGTTAAGGAATTCTCCCGGAATTTGGACTGCAGCTATCAGTATATTCTTGTAATAGGTGTAAAATCCTGATGTTTTCAACAGTTCTAAATGCCCCGAGATTATGCTCTGGACTTCCCAAAGATCCTCAAAAGAGCGTTCACCTAGGGTGATGCTTCTCTGGCCTTTAGTAATTTTAATTACTGGCGTTGAATTGAATGATGTAAATAGTATCTCACACCCTTTAAAGTATTCAGGCGCTGTATCTTCAGACTTCGTAAAATATGCTGATATCTGCTGTTTGTATGCGATCAATCTCCCAAACTCTTCAGGTAGGAAGGTTATGGATTGTCTATCACCCCCAATTTTAACAACTGGGGTAAATGACTCGGATGAGCTGTACCCTACGGCAATGTACTTCGTTCTCGATTTGTTTAGCCAAAAACTTCTTTGGGAAATCAGTTGTAGATCTTGCGGAACTTCTTTCGGCTCGTATTTTCGTTTTTTCACTGATGGAAATTTATCTACCGCGTTATCGTTGAGTTGGTCGATGGATCTTTTTATCAGGAACTCACTCATATCATGTTGACTCACTGAAAATCGAAATAAAAAATATTAAAACATATTAAAAATTTTAAACATATTAGAATCGAAATAAATAAAAATTATAATAAAAATTAAAACATCTTAAAAATCATACTTACTTATAGCGCTTCGCTGAACTTTGAGATGTTGCTTTAATGATTCTTGGTGATGAACTGATGTATTTCCTGTCTCGTCTTTTTTATACTAAATCTACCTGAGTTCTCTCGGCGGGGCGTGTACCCCGAGTTCATGTGTTAAGATGTTGGAGCGGATGTAAAAGACCGTTACAAATGGCCTGAATTTTGGAGCGGATGTAAAAGTTCGTTAAATTTTGGGCCGGATGTCGTTTCCTGTTTCTGGACCGGATGCTACATCCTGTTTCAAATTTTGGACCGGATGCTACATCCTGTTTCAAATTGCAAAAGTTCGTTACAAAGTTCATGACGTCATCGGTCGAGCTCAGACCGGAAGTGAAATAGATTTTTTGGGCCCATGTTAAATCCCATAAGAAAATGTCGCCGGAACGGCTTAGTTTTACTACTTATAGTATATTATTACATATCTGCGTATTTCGAAGCTATTGAAAATGTATGATGTATTGTAAAATAACGTTTAAATATGGCGACGAACTTATTTCTTTTAAACTGACGACAACTCATCATACAAAACATATTGTATTTATGTATTCCCTTTCTCTGCTGATATGTTTTCTACAGTGTGTTTTTAAATATTATAACCCGTTCTCTCAAGAATGCATAAAATTTTCGAAATATCTGTTTATTATTTTACTTAGCACATTATAACCTACTAAGTATGTCCTAACGGTAAAACTGTAATCGACGAGATCTAATATCATAGTAATATTATAACAGATTAGGTGACCTAACAAACTCTTTAAAGAAATGTTTATTTACATGTATGAGATAGTATTTAACATAATGTCCTTACATACTGGGTTACGATAGAGACGAATAATCATACGAGCTGCTGAAATGTATGATATAATGTAAAATAACGTTTAAATAAGAGTTTACTTTAGATGCTACGAATATCTATATGGTGTATAAACAACAAGAACGTATATGTAGAAATCGCTTACAAGGGTAGTAGATATAACGAAAAGGGTTAAAATCTGTTCAAAATTACATTACGTCTAGAAAACTAGAAATTAGATAATTGTAGCATACGCATGTTAAATGTACCTATTCTTCACCTCGTCTGTAGTAGATATAATGAAAAAGGATAAAAATCTGTAGTATAGGGTTTATGCTTATACTCAGGCTCGTAATCATATGTAACGTATCTATGCTTACATAGTATAATTATTTTCTCAACGTAGGATAGAACAACCGAATGCTCTGGTCGATCAGTATAAATAGACGGGTAGTGTTCCTGTTCCTTCATTAGTCGAGATGGATATATCATTCAGATATGTCGTGCTATGTGTCTAAATACGAAATATAAAACATGTCTAAATCTATGTAAAGCTTAAGTTATGTAGGGTTAGCAAAAGACATGAAAATTGAATAATATATCCATATCGTAATACGAATAATACAAGCTCACCATTAGGTTTATGATAAACGACTGCAATTGTTTGAAAAGAAGCTGACGAGAAACGCGAGCAGTCGTGTAAATATTTAGGATGTGATAAAATAAAATTATTTTTTAATATTTTAATAATGTTTTATTTCAATGATATATAGTTATATTTTATAAGGAAATTGAAAAACATATTAAGAACATATTTTGATGTACTAATTACATATTAATTAAACATATATAGAAGTAAACAAGGGTTAGTTTAAACGATAAATTACATTATTAAATTTTCAAATCAAATCGTCAATTCGACACAACAGTACAAACTTTCATTGTAATAATGACTACAGATACATAGAGCGAGGTAAAGGATCTAAAGAACAGCATTCTAGTAACAGTTGACAAAGTAGAAGCTAACAATATGAATTTACTAAAGGAGGCAGAAGAAACGGGTGTCTTAGTAATCGACAATTCTAAAACTTCATAGAGAGTTTTAAGGATTCTACTGTAGACATTACGTTCAGCGAAACATTCAATTTCATTGTCGTCGACGTCACTATCACCACTGTCAACTTGATAATTTTCAGCAGACATTCTATCAGATTGGAAAACTGCAGTCAGTCTATAATAAATTTCAAAATAAGTTTACACAACATCGTTAAAATAAAAGCAACTTACATGATTGATTTCAAAGAAGCAGGAAATTATACTTTGATGATCGACCTCGAACACAGGATAATGAGATGTAATCTAAAAGTTCAAATGATTAGTTTACATAAACAATTGTAGAACATTTACATATTATAGATATAGCAGGTAAACAGTAGTGGAAAGATCGTTAAACATAAAATCATAATAACTTACCTGATTAAATTAAATATACACTGTTAAACTCTGGATAGCTGTGTTGATAATAGTTGTTTTCTCTATGGAAACACTTTCGTACTGATTTGAGATATAAAAATTTCTAAGCTTTATACTCATTTAAGTAACCACGTGACTGACTCACCGCTCGACGAACAACGTTTAAAATAACACAAATAAATCTGTTATTATAAAAACACTTTATCTTAAGTAACAATTATTGTTTTAAAAGTTAATGAAGCGTACATCAAATCTGTCTACATTGACAAAACAAGTGACTGAGATTCCCTGAAGTTTCTTTATAATTAACTCATGCAGAATAACACAAAGGATGAGTCATATTTCTTGGTTAAAAAGTTAATGAAGCGTACATCAAATCTGTCTACATTGACAAACAAGTGATTGAGATTTCTCGTGAAGTTTCTTTATGACTAACTCACTAAATTCCTTTGTCTGTCGTATTAAACAATACATTTTTACTAGATAATTGTAAATGAAAAGATGCTAAGATAATAATAATGCAATAGAGATAATCTCTAATTTTATATATGACGTTTTATATAGAGCAGGAGTGAGTAATTGTCATTTAAAACAATAATTTATTCCGGTTTTAAGATGATGATCTCTTAACAAATTATTTATAAAATCTAAATTCCTTTCAGTCATTCGTAAGAACGTTTGTTTATTTATAGTTGAAAGCAGTTTTAAAGAATGTCGAAGACAACCTGGCTAATTAGTTTGTACGTATTTTCATGCAAAAACATTTAGTTTGAAAGTTATTTCTTAAACAGTTTTAGCTATAGATAATGTTTTTTTGAATTTTAAAAATAATGCTCTACAGTATTCTATATTCTTAAACGTTTCATTTAAATAAAATGTTATGAAATCATAACGACCCTAATTGTTTTCTTTCAAACTAAATGTTTATGCCGTATATTTAAACAGGTCTAATGCACCAGAGCTAATCCGACAGTTGATTGACAGTAGCTTTAGAGTTACTTTTGTATAGTTGAAAATAAATTTTTATTATTATTACGTTTCTACATATTAAATTGTTTTCGCAGAATTACATGACGACCTATAGATAAATACCAAATAGGACTGATTTATTTTAAAATAAATCTATGAGAGAGAGAGGTGAGACAAGTAATATATAAAAATGAGATGTACAGAATGAGATATCAGTTATGTAAATGAGAGATGAGATACGCTAATGATACCGTGAATTAATTTAATTCGAGCATGCATATGAGAAATGAGAGAGAGATAAGATATGCTAATGATACCGTGAATTAATTTAATTCGAGCATGAGTAGGAGAAATGATTAATTCGAGCATCCATATGAGAATTGATAAATGTAAATGACAGATGAGATATGCTAATGATACCGTGAATTAATTTAATTCGTGAATGCATATGAGAGATGATAAATGTTAATGAGATATGCTAATGATACCGTGAATTAATTTAATTCGAGCATCCATATGAGAAATGACAGATGAGATATGCTAATGATACCATCAATTAATCTAATTCGAGCATCCATATGAGAAATGATAAATGTAAATGACAGATGAGATATGCCAATGATACCGTGAATTAATTTAATTCGAGCATGCGTATGAGAAATGATTAATTCGAGCATCCATATAAATTTTTACGCAACATTTAACATTCTAGTGTAATGATTCATTGTTACGAGCTCTAGTAATTTTAAGTCTGTTTATTATTTTGTTAGGATTAAGATTTCTTTGTGTTATTTTAAAACGTTGTTCGTCGAAATAATCATATAGATTAATTATGCTTAATATGAATTTTAGTTCGTATAAGATTAACGGTGACGCGTATCTATTTAATAAATACAACTTTTACAGTCTTTTAATAGATTACCTCGTTGGTGTAGTGGATGCATTGGCTGACTACCATTCGAGCGGTCCCCGGTTCAAATCCTGTTGGCTCCATTGGTTTTTTATAAAAAATATAGCGGGTTGCCTATCAACAGGCGCATAGAAATCTACTATACCGATCATATGACGTCACCGATAGATGGCATTAGTAGTACTAAAAATTTGAATCTAAGGGCGGGAAATCCTAGATGACAAATTGAAAATGACAGATACAAAATGGCAGATATGTTCGCGCATGCATATGAGAAATTATATATGTAAATGAGAGAGGAGATATGTAAATGATACCGTGAATTAATTTAATTAGATCAATTAATTTAATTCGCGCATTTAATTCGCGCATTTAATTAGACCACGTCTCATTTGAATATTAATTCGCGCATTTAATTAGACCACGCCTCATTTGAATATTAATTAGATCGCGGGTCATTTGCATAAAAAGGGAAGGGATGGACTCAAGCGTGCCAATACCTACTCATTATTATATGACGTCGCGTCAGTTTGAAACTTTCAACTGTTAAAAGTAGATTTTATAGTTAAAAAGCAAGTATTCTTCAACAGTATGTTGAGGTTAGGAAATATTTGCGAAGCAGAAATATGCAATAAGCGAGATTGAAAATTCTAATCGTGAAAATACAAAAAAAAATGAATCATTCCAATTTAATTTAACATCAACTACATAATCTACATCAGTAATGGAGTCAACGTCAACAGGACAAATTATATACAATAACTCTGTTTTCAACAATTGTTTTTTCTAAAAACCATTTTTCAATAGGTACTGTTTTTTCTGTTTCAGTGTTAAATAAAGTTTAATTGAATTGAATTCAAATATTACTTTATTCATTCATGGAATTGTCTTACCAAACACCATTCGAGCTCAGATTTATAGCCTGATATTTTTTACGTTTGTTTTCTCGTACTTACTTACATATAGGTAATTTAACTCGATCTGTTTTACAAAATCACTCGAGCTACTCTCTCGTGATTTTTTCAAAACAGCTCTCGTTAAATTGCCAATGAAAGTAAGTACTCGAAAACAACCATTAAAAAATATCCGGCTAAATCTGAGCTCTTATGGTATTACCCCCGATAATACAATTATGCTTTATATTTTATGTTAGATCCTTGTTGAACTATGGCTCCATAACTGTATCACGCTTTCGAATGGGTAAAATTCTTTAATTCTTTTAATTCTTTTGCCAATTGTCAGCATTTCCCAATGATGAAGCAATTAAAAAAAATTAACTTTACCGATATGTAATGCAACTGGAGAACGATCTTTCTCCGTTCTTAAACGTGTAACAAATTATTTAAGAAATAATCTTGGACAAAGTCATTTAAAAAAATTATCAATAATGTTTATTGAAAACGACATTACGCAAAACGACCACTATTACGAGCACTCTACGACCACCGAGAAATTACACATTTCACACAGGCTAGTAACCATGAAAATGACTCATTGCTCATAATCTCTAACCTGTACGGAAATGACCGTGGAAAATGATTTCGCATTTGTTCTATTAAAATGGCATAGATGTCAGCACATGCAATATTTCTAATTGCTTTTTGATTTTTAATATTAATAAATAAAATTAGGATCTTATTTAATTAAAAACATGTTTTGTTATAGAATCGCCTATAAAGGTGCAACCTAAACAAGAAAAATCAAACTTTCCG
Source organism: Agrypnus murinus (assembly GCA_929113105.1). NCBI lineage: Eukaryota > Metazoa > Arthropoda > Insecta > Coleoptera > Elateridae > Agrypnus > Agrypnus murinus. Next base: position 76,186,231 of record OV816023.1, on the reverse strand, counting down.
CTATTTTGCGGATTTAATTTGAAAAGATGTAATCTAAAAATATAACAATAGGTATAGATTATTTCTATAATAATTAGCGTCATTATAGTTAATTTTTTTTTATAGTTTGAATATTTGCATGACTAATTCTTGTTCCTAATTCAAATAAAACCGGCGAATTTAATGAAATTTGAAAATAAATTGCATTAAGAATATTTCAGTTTAAGTTCGGTCCTGATATATTTAGACAACCCAACAATCGCCTGTGCGCGCAGCTGATTTTCTAAGTACCTATACGAGTCTCATTTAATTTTTCTTTCAGTTTACATACTACTTGCACGTTCAGACACGATATATCCTTCTAATGGCTTTAATCCATAAATCTAGAATAACCGATCTATTACAAGGAAATCTAAAAATGTTTTGGAAATTTATTGTTTCAAATTACATTCAAATGAAGCATTAGGTATTCAATGTATGTGTAAAATTGAAGTTATGATTTACCTACATTAACAAAAAAGCAGCGGCGGAACAATACGACATCCAAACAGTCACATCAAAAAGTCACCAACAAAACTCCCTTTATTTACCGTTTTTCCTAGCTTTTGGTGTTTTTTCCTTTTTTGTGGTCGTAGATAAAGTATAGTGTGTAACACGTGCAAAACGCCAATTTCACACTCGTGTGATTGCGACATGAGACGAAGTCAAATTCCGCAATCTTCACACTCGTTAGAGATTGTACTTTTCTGCATTTGTAACACAATATACTGTTAATATTTATTAGTAGGTAGAATGTCAATTAACAAATAAGTCAGTTATACCAAAAAATTCAAATGCGATTACATACTGCTACGAATGTTATTACTGTATATAATTTAGATGGCCCCGGATTCGGACAACAAGTTATTATGATTGATATTGATACAAATAAATTGATTTCTATGAGAGTACAAACACATTATACAACAACATACTTTGGTAGTAGCACTGTTATAAAAGATACAAAATATAAACCACCTACCTCTGCCATAAAAAATTCTGTTCCGGCTAATTACAAACGTGGTGAAACTTCAAAAACTCAACCGCACTGAGAACTTCAGGCGGGTTGCTTGAATAGGGCACTAAATAACTATAGATCTAGGAAACACAAGTAATGTACACAATATCAACCAAGTTTTTTTTAAGTTAATATGACAACAAATTTATCTACAAATGAACACAAACAACAAACATCAAAAGAATTAAAATATAAAAAATGGATACCATGAACAAATGAAAAATCAATCATAAGATAGTAAAATGCCTTTTATCCGAGAAGTAATATTTCTAGCATCATCATAATCTTAATTACTGAATTTTTATTTAAAATTAAATAAATACCTTTAATTTTTAAATCAAACCAATATTTGGCGTTAATTGTTTGCGAACTGAAATTGTTACAAAACAGCGATCCTCTGTTTTCCATATGGTTTAAATGGTGGAAAAACAACTACCTTCCTCTCTTTCAAATAATATTCAAATAAATAGTATTAATAAATAAAATTAAAATCCAATCGCTTGTTTTAAATATGGTGTTATTTAATGATTAATTTTTTTTATAGATTCCCTTCCAACATTTAAATTATAACGAAGGTTAAAAGTTCCATTATCCAAATAAAATTTTCTTCTCGTAATTAAATATTATTCCACAAATAAATTCACAGCACTGATTATTAAGTATATTAATTAAATGTAATTATTATTAAAAAAATAGGTAAATTTAAAAATCTTCGGTGATTATTTAACACTTTGGCATTTCAAGATTTCAACAAAATGTAACCTAACATTTTTGATGTTTGGTTTGTTTACATTTTTTTACAAGAAAGACATAAACAATATGGGTAGCACAACATAGATAGAATGCAATCATGACTAGGTAAAATTTTAAACTAAAGATCTCTCTCCAATAACAAGCAATGGCAGATAAAATATTTATGACAGATGTTTTTGCTTGCTTGCTTGTTATTGGAGAGAAATCTTTAGTTTAGAAATGTACCTAGCCATGATTGTATTCTATCTTTGTTGTGCTACCCATATTACTTATGTCTTCCTTGTTGCACTCATTCGTTTTTGGATGTTTAGATTGGTTTTCGGATAATCTGTACGACACTCGTACTGAAACAAAGAACAAGGTCGCTAGAAAAAAGTCCATCGAAACATCTTTTCTACACAACTATCAAATAGCTAAAACTATCTTAATCACTTGAAATTACCTATTTACATCTTCCTATCTTGACAAAATCCATCCTTACATCCTAATTAACATTATTTACCTAGGTACTTTTGGATATTAATGACATGAAAATAATAGCTAAATTACATTATTTCAGATTGCTATGGCAAAACGTACAAACTTGCAATTTACTTCAAAGATATCTTGTACAAAAAACAATCCCAACATTCAAGACTGTTTTAAAATTGTGCTTAAGAAACTGCTTGACAAAATAGCATTAAAGCATTTTACCCACGAACTGTATAATCTATCTAAAGAAGAAAATTTAACAATATCACTATCTCGTTAACTTGAAACATGTTTTTATATTAATAAAGCAGGTAAGGTAGCAAATACTTGCATACATCATCACTACCATGCACCTTGTCTGTTTTAGGTTAAAACTTGCATTAATCTGGCCGCAACTTCATTTTAATTGCCTAATTAGGTCACGATTTCACATCGTTAGCTGAATAATGAAAAATTACTAGGATTCTCAGAAAAACCAATTTTAAAATTTATTCTTTTATTGCCTAGTGTGTTCTAGAGTGCATGTTTATTAAATTAAAATCTTTTCTTTGGCTTCATAAAAAATGATTAAAAATAATTAGTCTTCTCCTTGAGGCTATGCAACCCATCTAACATGGCGTTGGAAAAATTTTACTTGGGTGCATATTTTCTATTGCATGTCAAATATCATGACAATACATATATTAATTTCAAAATATTTTGGTATGTTTACATATGTAATTAAATATATTTATATTAATAATTATAAGTACTTAATTTTTGATAAAAACATAAAAGGTATATAAATTCTAGTAATTGATTTATACTTGTATTTGTATTATTTGTATCGCTTCAGGCCCCTTATGTGTTAAATCCGCCAATGCGAATGAGAGAGGCAAAAGAATGAAGGATTTTGTCGGGGAAAAACATATGTACATATATTAAACGAGGAAAGCGAATACTTCACATTTGAAACAGTTATTAGAGCGAAAAGTAGATTATGGCATCATAGTATCATTATGGCATCATAGATTTGGCGATCGCAAATCACCAAATGGTTAATCTGATAAGAATTTGGAAAGTCGATCAGGAAGAGAGCTGTTCTGACCATAGATTAATAACATTTAAAATAGAAAAATTACCAGAAAACACAAAAAGAATAGAGTACAGCAGGAAAAGGTACATAATAAAAGAAAACCAATGAGAGAAGTATATATAATGAGAAATAACCTAGTTATGTCAAAACGCCTAGGTAGCTGAATGGTATAAAATCTGGCTTCGCAGACAGGCGATCCAGAGTTTGATTCCCCGTCAGACCGATGATAATTTTTCTAGATAGATTTGCATTCAAAATATAATTTAATGCAAAACATTAATTAATCAAAATAAATTAACCTTTATCTAAAATTTATAACATTTTATATTTCAAATAATTAATAATATGATAATATTGCAAGTGCTGATATCTATGGAGTTTTAATAGAACTACTGATCGTGAGAAATCATTTCTCACGGTCATTACCGTTCAGTTTGGAGATTGTGTGCAATTAATCGTTTTCACGGTTACTAGATTGTGTCGAATGTGTAACTTTCTATGGTGGTCGTAGATAAACATTCTTAAAAAGTTAAAAGAATAGGAGTCATGGAAGCGGCACTGCGAAATCACAGAAGTAAATAGTCCATGGAACGCGGTAAACAAAATGGCAGCCGGGAAGAATAAAAGCAAACTACAACTTTCAATAATTCAAACAGACAGCAGTCTGTACACAGAAAATAGACAAAATGCTCTCGACTATATTGTAATGAATTGGAAAAACCCCTATACACGGGTCGCGAAAAACGAGAAGGTTCAGTCGCCTTCTAATACAGTGTTCGAGACTGACGGCAGATCGTTCGAGACTCGCGATGTTGCATATATAAAGCCGTGTCGCAAAGAGGGGGTCATTAGTCAACCAGTGAAGTGAAGACGCGCATTGTAAATCAGTGTATGTGTGTGAATGTTTGAAAGGAATACTGTTGGATATAAATATTTGTACAATCCAATTAGTCTAAGTTGTTAATAATAGTTTAAACAGTTTATAGTAACTATAGTACCTATAGTATTTGTAATTAGTGTTAGTAATAATATTTGTTTTGTTAATAGACGATTAAAACAGCATTTTTAGTATTATTTAAAAAGAACATTACAATATGATGGAAGAATTCGTTCTCGAAGATAATCCAGATAAAGATAGCGAACATCACAGAAACATAAGTAACATATTGCAGTGGTATAGTACTTTAATAAAATAAAACCACAATACAACAGCTTACCACCACAACATATTTTTAAATAACAGATTTTTGCCCCGTCACTAGCTCCAACTTTAGTTTCAGTAAAGCAATCGACAAATATCTCTGAAATTTATAATACAATAACCTTACCTTACCAATTTCTACTATCAGTGGGTCCACCTTTACTCGTAACACCTGAGCTGGGAAAATTGTAACAAGCTGAAAATCACAAATTATTTCCACACAAGGAAGAAAAAATGAACAATAAATAAAAATTAAATATATAGGAAGAAACACAAATTTTTATTTCTTTAAACACAAATAACAAATAAACAATTGACAAAAACTACTAATCAGCCTTTTAATATTTTTTTATAGGTTATGTTAATGTTTGGGATTTCTACTTCAACTTTTGTACCTTATAACTAAATTATCCATAACAATAATTTAAATAAAAATTAATGTAGTAGAATTTTCTCAATTCTTTTTTTTAATATATAATAGAAATAGTTTAAATTGTCTCAATCGTTGTCTTGTTATATATTTTTTATAATCTTAATAAAAATTGTCCGAAATGATCTTTTTATTTTATTTTACCTTATTTTACGTTATTGGCCAGTATAAATTTAAATACACTTACAATTTTCGGTCGCACATTAGGCACTTCTTGAGATTTGAAAATACTGCTATGGTAAGCACAACCAAACTCTTGACTGTTGGTGAGATTTTTTAATATGCAATTCTGCAGAAAATTGAATTCTTCTTCAAATATATATTTTTTAAACTAAAAAGTTCCATAAGTGTTGAAATTATCCAAATCAACTCGATGATTTATTATTTTCTTGAGATAATGACAAACAGGTAAGCTATATCCATTGATATGCATGAATTTGAATTATTCAAAATTTGTAACCTCACTTTATCTTTTTATTTTAGTACAATGCTTGTGTTTTATAGGTTATTAAATATGAGAACAACACGTCCTCCTTCCAATACGTTTTAGAGATTACTAATTGTTTTTCACAATACAAATTGCTTTAAAACATATAGGAACATCAATAAAATAATATAATCAAGTATTCCTTGGACCAAAATCTGACATTTCAAATTATTTTTAAATAAAATAATATTTTCATTAAATTTTAGATCTAAACACATAAAAAGAATCCCCAACACTTCCTTAAACTAATAATATAACATTTTTATTTCAAAAACCCAACAATAACTCACAATTTTGAGTCGAACAAACAACTATTCACGCTTGACAAAAATTGTAATAAATTCCATTTAAATCTGTCCAACCACCAATTTAACCCATTAATCTTTACATAATCTGATTATTTAACTTTTCCCAATCATTTGACATCAATAACAAACACTTACAATACAAACTTACCTAAAAAAGAAATATATTCTCGGCACAGGTGTATGGACATATTTAAATTAAATCGGCTGACAAAACAACTATGTAGAACAACAAAAACTTTATGCAACTTCCACAGCCAAGATGTTATCCAACGAAATTCCACAATAACATCATGAATCTAAATTAATTAAATTATAACGGTGGCTCGACAAACCAACACCATGTATCGTAGAAGAAAAAAATCACCCTTTTGAAAATTAAGCAAGGTAAGTCTCTTTTATATATGCTAATTAATTCATAATAGCCCGTTTTATTTTATTCTAGGTGCCGTTAACCAAGTTTGAGCTATTGACGGTTCCTTAAGGAAAACACTTCAACGTACCAACCGTTGTATTATAATTTACAATTATTAAATTATACACCACCTAAATAGTATCCTTTTGTTAAAATATAAAACTTCTTATGCATGTTAACATAATGTGAATAAATTATTCTTCTAAAGAAACCCATTTTGAAAATTAATTACAAAAATTGAGGTTATGTAATGAATAGATCGGATCGTTAAATAATCTTGCATGAAATGTAACTTTACAAGAAATTATCGCAAAAAGGATGTATTTAACTTAATTCCTGTATATATCTAGCTTCAATCATACTTCGATACTATTAAATAAACCTTTTAACAAAGATTCGATTGCGAACGCCTGAAAGATAGGCAACCCAAATTACCTTTTTAACATTTCTACCTACAAGTATCACAGCAATATGTAACCTTCCTATAGATTCAGAAGAGGTTGAACTATTCCAACAAGAAGAAATAGAAGATATATTAAAAAACATGAATCCAAGAAAAACTCCTGGTCCAGACGGTTTTACAAGCAACATTTTATTGAGAGTATACAACCTACTCCCTTCATTCACAACAGAAGTTTATAACCATTGCTTAATAAGATCACATTTTCCGAAAAGCTGGAAATTATCAAGTATAATACCAGAAGTAAAATCGGGTAAGGAAAATGCAAACCAGGTATCAATATATCGACCTATCAGTCTAATTAACATAATGGGTAAAGTTCTTGAAAAGCTAATGATAAACAGGGCAATGACATACTTTTACAAGAACAATTTGATGAACACAAATCAGTTTGGATTCACTCCAGAAAAAAGCACCATCGACGCTGTAATGAAAATAAAAGAAGTTATAGAAGACAGCTTTAAAACATAAGAAAGATGTTTTTAACGCTGTCTGGTGGCCATCAATCATTGATAATTTGAGATCTCTAAACTGCCCAAAGAATTTATGCAATCTAGCATTAGACTATTTTAGAGAAAGGAAAGCAGTCTTGCGGTGAATAATGAAAAAGTCGTAAAAGCAGCGAAAAAAGGATGCCCACAAGGATCCTGCTGTGGTCCAGGTTACTGGAATATAATGTATAACCCCCTGCTAAATCTAAATTACACAAAACACACACAATTAATAGCATTTGCCGACGATATTAGTGTACTAAGAAAAGGCAGAACGGTGTTACAGACTGAGAATATGGCAAACATGGAATTACAAAAAAAATTAAATGGTGGAAGAAAATAAAATCCAATTTAATGACGAAAAATCTCAAGTTATGCTATTAACGAAGAAAAGAACATCTAGAAGACAAATAATTAACATTTTAATTATGAAGAACTAGAACAAGTAGAAAATTTAAAGTATCTAGGCCTGATTATTATTAATTAGAATTTTACATTCGATGAACATTTTCGATATATAGCAGACGTACTAAATTGATAAATATATCATGGGGGTTAAGACACGAAGCTTTAGAAACCATATATATATAAAGGAGCAATTGTACCACTTTCAAAGGGTTATCATGATAACACATTAATTTACAACCTGTCTATATATATTCAGTAAGGGACTAATTAAGTAAGAAACTAGATATCTGGCTATTCATTAACTGAACTTGTGTCTACTATTCACTTATTTTTAAAAAGCTATTTCATCTGAAATTCCCGATCTTTCAGTATGTTCACAGTATCTTGTATTTCCAAGAATATACTATAGAAGATAAAAAAGCTAAAGTTTTTGAAAATTTCATTTTCTCCAAACTAACAAAAATTAAAAGCCAAAGGAAATAAACATATAATAGGCAATATTTGCAAGAACTTATTCCTTCGTCTTCTAAATTTGATAAAGTGTGTTGCCTACCCACACCTGACTGTAGAAATACAAGTTCGGTATTGATTTATGCACACAGTGCATTCTGTTGTTAAGGGTGTGAACCATACTGGAAATTTAGTGACACTAATCAATAACATACAGTTTTCTTTCAAAATATAAATACTACAATATAAATAAACAAAGTCATACAAAGTTGTTAATGCAATTAAGGTTATTTTATTTTCGATTTTAAAGTACTTCAATTTTTTTACTGTTTAATAATTATAAACAGTACCAAGATTAAACAGATAGCAGCTTCACAACATAAATTACATATTTCTATCAATAAAGTATAAAGATATATTCCGAAGCAAGGTCTCTATAGTTTTTTCTCTCAAACTCCAATTCCCTATTTCAGCGCTAGATTTCTGAAGAGATTGTTTACTGCAGACAAAGAAGTGATGTTGCTATTGAACGTTAGGATCTTCTTATACAAAATAAAATAGTTCATAAAATCGTAACTTTCTACTTTGATATCTGCTGCTGACGAATATGCTGTTACACTTTTCATCTTCTAGTTTTCACTCAGCAATGATTCAATAAACGCCCGTAAGCTGTCGCCACTTGTTTATTCTCTGTATTTAAAATAAATGCAATATATTGTGCATGTGCAATATGTGCATGTTAACCGAGTGTTTTCTTTCACTATTATGTTGATAAAATTATCTATAATTTGCATCATTCCTAGTCTATATATTTTATATCAGATATAGCTAGTTAGAGGAGGTGGGTAGAACTGCAATAAATTAATATCTAAGATCTTAGAGAATGTCTTTAGCTGCAACACACATGCCTGTATAAATCTTTACTATGGAAAATATTCATCTCTGTTATGCATACCGAGGAGTTTAAGTTAGTCTTTTTTCACTTTCTAATTTCACTTTCAAACTGGTGCGACTATTTTACCTTGCCCGATATACAAAAAACATGTAAAACTTGAAAAGGATGAAGTGAAAAGTATATTAAATCGAGATACCTAGCTCATTTATTTGGTGTTCATGACTATGACAAATATTAGAATTAAATGAGCACTCCTTTGCTGTTTTATACCTCTACACACATATCTCATAGGACATTACAGAAAACTTATCATAACAAAGGAAAACTCTAATACAAATCTCTGGAAAACAGTGAAAAATATTCCATTCTACTTACCTACCTATCATTGGGAAGTGTTTCCTCATTCATGTTCACAGTCAGTGTGTTTGGCTTGCTAAACATAGATCTAATAAAAACATGTTGCTACTTTCTCCAACTAACAGGTAGTATATTTTGGAGATTGGCAAGATTAAATGAAAGATATGTGAATAGTTTCACATATCAGCAGCAGCAGTCCTGTTAGAAAAGTTCGTATGCCACTGAGATATTCTTGAAATTATGGCTGTGAGAGAGAGTACTAGTTCTGTGTTAGTCCATGGTCTAATCTAGGTATATCAAATATAATACATACCGAAGATATATTGAGCTAATGTGGTAAATATACAGCCCAAACTGTTTAAACTCAAACTTACAAGAAACCACTTTTAATGTAGCATACTAGTATAGAGGGTGCAGTCTCAGAAAAACTTAAAAAGCAAAGTGTAATGCATGACATCATGAACAATATTCGCCAATACATTACCGTCTATCATCAAACCATTCATAACCCTTTCAGTTGGATACTTTGAAATTCAAACAAATAGAAAACATCTTGTTTCGTCTTTATTTTGTTATTTCTCGTCAACTCCACAGAGTTTGAGCAACTGCAAGATGACAGCAAACGGATTTTTAAATTTTACAAGTACAAAGAATTCTTAAGATCGAAACTAGAGGTCGGCAAACAGACATGTCAAGCCTAGATAAGTATACAAGATAAACATCTTCTAAATGTCCACTGTAGTATTAAATCCATTTGTTGTTACTAATATTTGCTGAATTGGGTCAATGCCTTTTTCAACAAGAACTCTTCAAGAGACACTTTAGGTTATTTAAAAATAAATTTAGTTATTTGATTTGACTATTTGCCTCTTCGGAAGTTAGCGATGTATCTGTTGACTTCACTAACAAACCGGTTTTGTATGCGTTTTTAAACAATTGTAAAATTGAGATAAGTATAACAGTTCTTTGATTATTAAAATTGTAATTTCTGAAGTTGAAGAGATTTCTGAAAAAGAGTAAGTAGCCATTTATACAGCGCTATTAAATTAAATTGCAGTATGTGCAATTTCCCTATGTTGCATTTGAAAATAATCGAGTCAGGACATTATGCACACGTAGGCAACCAATTATACACCACGCTATTTTATACGCTTTACATATATTGCATGGTAAATAAATAGCATTGTATATTTATGTAGTTATGTATTGAATCTTCAGGAAATATCAATACTAAACCTTGAAATACCTGAAATTTATGCAAATGTGGATTAGCCCACTATTGTATCAAGCCCTTTATATTTTTTATACAAATAATAAGTTTTATTTAACGTTACCGGTCTTAGGGGACAACAAAAAGTTACGCTCAATTAGCGCGCCAGTTACTTTTGTAAGAGCTGCCAGTACTCACTGGTGGAAGCGAGGTTGCCTATCCACCTTCTACTAGCTCTCCAGGCTAGTGCCGGACCGATTAACGTGCTCACCCGCCTGAATCCGTCTCCGAGTGAGTCACACCACCCCTAGTTCAGCATGCAGATATTCACTGCCCGCGAGTCCAACCGCAAATGTAGGTGGAAATTGGGTCTGACTAGGATATCCCAGAATTTACATACCCCGCCCTACCATATTAAGGCTTGATCATATTAAGGATATGAGCCCCGACAGAGCCACGTCCGACTTTACCTAAATGTAGAGTCCCGGCCAATACCAACTAGGAGATGGAGTTGTTTTAGTGTGAGAGGCTCTATATCCGCATCAACACCCCATATAAAGTGATCCCATGAAGTAGCCTTCCTATAGAACTAAAGTCACCGAAGTTAATCAAACTACTGACCTATCGCAAGGTTGCCTTCGCGCCATTTAGACAGCGATCAGAGGATCGCTGCCGGATAAACTTTGCTAGTATCAGTTGCGTATTGAAGTCTAGCCCCAATCTGGGTCCGCCCCCAAATTAAGGGACGAGACTTGAGACAGTCCAGCCATAGTGTAGCGATACCAAACGTCGGTCTATTTTTTATACAGCCATTATCTTTCTGTTATTAACTAATTTATTGTAATTGTTACCTGCTTGATAAAATACTGTTCTATCACATCACGTGTATATCCGTTTTATATTATTTTAAAAATAGTATCCGAAAGTTGCGATGCAGTTCAGCAATCAGACTTCAAGAATATTTGAAGAATGTTTAGTAATTGAATATTGCATGTATGAATGGTGACCGTCAAACAAGATGGCATATTGCTTAGTAAATAGTGAGAACAAAAAAAAAGGATTTTCAGATGATCTAACAATTGAATCCTACAACATATAAATCAAAATTGTTTTATAGAGACGGAACTTGCCACAGAGCATCTACAGGTACTATAGATTCGCTAAAGCCTGGACTTTTCTTTGGAAGTTTAAATAATATTACGATATTTTTAGGTGCTTGCTATTCAGACTTTCCAATATGCATCAATATTCATTAATATACAGGGTGTTTGACTTAAGATTCGCATCCTTTGGACAGGCGATAGTACTCGTCAATAGAAACAAACATCCTTAAATGCGATTTTTGATTTTACGCACATCGAAAAACATTTGCTAAAAAGGTCAACTTTTGGGAACTGCTGGAAATAACAGTCAAAACAAACTGTGATATCACCTAGCTGCGTCAATGTAACAGATATCATGTTGCATATGCAGTTAGGTACATCCAGTTATAACTGTTATTCTTAAACCAGTGACCACCAACCCACTTTTCAAAAACAATTTTTTTTCTCGGTTATTATGAAAGATAGACACTAATGATATTAAGCTTTTTTGTTGCATTTTATATGTAGTATCACCTGTCCAGAGGGTACAAAGCTAATGTGAAACACCCTGTATAATTATCAGTAGAAAATTAGTAGACGCCGACTAGAAGAATCCGTATGCCAAGTTTCATAGAAATCTATCGCGAACCACACAGTTCCTTGTTTTGAATTCTCAATATTGGTTAGTAGTTTTACAATATTTCAAATAATTTATGGAAATACTACTTTTCATTTCATTTACGCTTAATTCATGATTTTACCCTCTTTTGACTGTATCACTATGCAGTATTACTATACTGTTAGTGTATCTTGATTCTTGAGATGCCAGATATTCAGTTGTCGTTTTTTACCTGCTCAATGAACATTCTTATGCGTGTTGATTGTAATATTACTTTCTTTAATAATAATAATCTTGAGCAAGTACACATTCTTTTAGAAGAATATATTTTTAAATTTTTTGACTTATGACTTATCCATGGCTTATGGTAAGTCAAAATCTTAGTATTGAAACAAACTCGTTGTATCAATAACCCATAAATCGTTATACATTTACTTATTTTAGTGTCATTTTAGAATCACAAGTAGTTTGGGATGTTACAGGAATACAAATAGAATATGCAGAAATATTTGGATGTAAGAGGTAGAGATATACTAACCCCAATGTTATTTAATCTAGTGTTAGAAAGTTGAAAGGAAACATTAAAAAATCTTTTGAATGAAGAACTTCAGCTAACAGCAAACAGTGACGTTAACGAGATGTCAAACTTCAAACATCACCTACAGTGCTATTTATTTACTATGTATATGTTGCAATATATGTAAATCGTATAAAATAGCGTGCTGTATAACAGGTTGCCTATATGTGCATAATGCTTTTACTTGATTATTTTCAAATGCAACATGGAGTAAATTGCACATATTGCATTTTAATTTAATAGCACTGTATAATGTAGAACTGATAAAAGTAAGTAAATCGTTTTATTAAAATCTAGGGCCGGCGGTGGACGAGTAGTGTCAGTGCATCACTCGTGTTCCAAGGGTCGTGGGTTCGAATCCCACTTGGGGCGACGGGATTTTTCTAATTGGAAGATTAGACCACCTCAACTATGGGTGTGTGTATTCGTGTTGCATGTTAGATGGGGGACAGATAACCTTAGCTGTTGGTTGCCCCGTAGTGTAGATGTGAAATAAAAAAAAAGTATTAAAATCTAATATATCGAGTAGTACAGCAATGCGAGTTCTGGTTTAATCTCTTATGATTTTTTAACGCAGTTTAAAAGCTGACTCACACACATTACTAATGAGTTGTAGTACATATATTTGTAATAAAGATGTAAGCTCCTAAAATAATATTGGTCAGGTTACGATGAGGAACATACAGAAGGCTAAAGTAATAGCTGTAATCACACAGCCTAAAAATGAATTATACAAAAGATGTTGCCTAATTAAAACTTAAAACAATTAATTACTAATATTTTCCACCAAGTTTACAAATAGTTGACGTGTTTCCTCTTTTCCTGCTCCTATTTTCTTCTTAAATGTCGAAACTTTATATACAACTTAATATAACGTTGAGGTTTTCCCAACTAAAATCGATACGGCTCATCACTATGTACAAGATAATTAGATAATTCCGTCGATGATTACCTAACTTCATTCCCTGTTGTAATATACTGGGGGTAAAACAACACTAATAACAAACAAAGCCCCATGCTGAATCGTAGAAGAGTTTTTCATTTGGTATCTGTTGAAAATACTATCGATTTAGGTAATCAGTTTTGAATTTCAACTGGTAATTGAAATCGCAAATTAATATTGATTAAATAACATTATTAGATGCCGTAAAATAGTCGGTTATTAAGGACTTTAAGAGATTTCCCACAATTCCAAAATGCATTTGCTAAAGAAAATCGTTTAGCAACTGAGAATCAAGTAGACCGATTGGTAGGGAAATGTACTTTCATAAAAACGAGAGAAGCGACAATTTGAAATAAATCCCAATTAATGAGATGGCTAAACAAACGCATCGACAGGGAGAAGTAGAGAAAACACTTGCTTTCTGAAAAGAAGAAAAATCGTCTCGTTTTGATCGGTACTGTTCATTTCTAGTTTAAGTTCTGTTACATGCCTTTAACGCAGTCCTAATTCTCGCAGTTCAAATCTTGCAGTAGTGCTTTGTTTCACCCGGTATATTAATAAACTGATACATAAATTTTAGTTGTAAAAGCTGCATTGGAAAGCGGGCATCTTAAGAAATAAAATCGATCAGATATAAATATTTTGAGATAATTATTTTTAAAAACAAGAGAATTCTTCCAACATTTAGTCCACTAGGATAATCTTGGTCATTTTTCTGGGTATTCAAGTTACTGTTACTTTCCTTATAGAGACAAGTGAGAAAAAATAATATCGCAATTGTGTTCATTTTTATATAGATATCTTATTGTGCATATTGAAAAGCATGCTTGCCTCTTGATCTTTTCAAAAGATTACGCATTTACTATCCTGTTTGAGGTATGAAAGATTTGCGAAGTCAACGATTCGGTCTCGTAGAAAAAAGAATGGAAAGGCGCGCGAAGATAACAACGACGTCCCTGCCAAAGTTTAATGGGTAACGATATCGATCTCAAACTCTACACATGGTGTTCCTTATCAGTACATAGAACGAACCATTTGACCTCATACAAATATGTCATATCAGTCATACAAGAGATCAGCTGGCTAGAATCAGGTGCCATACAAAAGATAAACTGTCATTATATTATAGCTGTCACCCAACTAAACATGCTTCACAGCAAACCAAAACTCAAATAGTAGTTACTTATAGCCAGTCAACCATGGAATGCGTAGAATCAGAATCAACTCAGCAAACACGGAAATTCCGGCCAGATTCTGGTTATATGCTGGCCCAGATGGGCAAATGTTGGCAATGGCGGAGTATTAACAGGTCAGTATCATGCCAATGTATGTACGCCTGTACCGGTGCGTAACCATCCGGCCGTTATCAGGCCAACATTGCTTAACGCTACTGTAACCAGGGTCGGCGTGAGGCGGGTTCAGCGCGTTCCCCAGAACCCGGACCCGCGCTTTAGACGGCTCCACGTTTTAGACGGCACGGGTTGTATATGACTCCGCGTTACAACTTACAAATACGCGCGTTTTCTCTGCTGCTGTAATCACTCTGATGTTTCCGTGTGACTTAACGAGTGGCAAAGTAAACTCCCACCATTCAAACCACGTAAATTTTGATGACGTAATTAAAAACTTTGCAACGAAAAAGGCCATAAAAAATAATTTATGCTGATTCCGAATATGTAAATAATTTTTTGGGCAAACGCCCCTAAGCCTCCAAAATTGATTGCTACCAACCTAACCTCCACAAAAACGCCACTACCTAAGCAAATCGCTATGCAAAAGCAAATTCGAATTTTTCCAGCCTAACCTAATTTAGCCTAACCTAACCTAAGCCAACCTAAACCTAACCTAACCTAAAGCTAATCTAACCTATACCTAACCTAACTAAATTTGGCAATAATAGTAACTTAATATAATTATTATTATTCATTGCCATAGAGATTAAGCATTTTTTTACTTTTGATCCCAAATTTGGGGCCTTTAGGGGTTTGTCCCAAAAATAATTTACATCTTCAGAATCAGCATAAAATTTCATTAAAATGACACCAGCTTTGTCAAAGAATGTTCGGTGAAGGAGTTCTTTAATTATACCAAAAACTTAATTTAGAAAACGCCATTCTTCCCATTTGGGTATTATAAATCACAAAAGAAAGATTAGTAATTGTTAATAATCCACTGACATAGAGTCACTACATATAGTCACCATTGCAGCCCGCAAAACGCCGCCATATTGGGGCAAAAAAGCACGAAATTATTTATTATTTTAAGTTAAGCTTGAATTTAATCAAATCCACGTTTAGTTTAAAAAGTTTTTATTATTCTGAAAGTTCAAACCTCTAATATATCAAATACGTAAAATGTGCTTTTAATTTGTTCATTATTAAAGATCACCTTTCTCTGTTTGGCGGCGTTTTGTGGTATAATGATAGTCCAGCGAGGCCTAGGTGACTAGATGTAGTGACTCTACACCGACAAATGTGCGAGTGACATCTATTGGCATGTACTTGGTTTTATGTTTACTTTGAATTCGATACAGCATTACAGTTTTTGTTTGGTTATGTTTTTTTAACATGTGTAACTCCAATCTTCAAAATGAATTTTGTTACAGACTAAAAGAAAAATATGAAGAATTTGGAGACCTAAATAATATGAGTATTAAGCAGTTGTGGAATAATTATAAAGATATTATAAAAGAAACAGCAATAAGAACAATAGGTTTTAAAAAAGTGGCGGTCAAGGACTGGATGTCAAAAGAAACGTGAGACAAAATTAAAGAAAGAAGGATGATTAAACTGACAAACGCAGACTAAAAAAAGGAAGAATTAGAAAACCTTTACAAGGAAAAAGACAAACAAATTAAAAAGAGTACAAAGCGAGATCGGAAAAAAACAGTACGAAGAGATAGCTGACACTACAGAAGAGGCAATGAGAAGAAATGATATGAAGTCATTATATAGTATAACTCGCAAGATAACGGGAAGAAAAGATAGTCGTATCACACGTATAAGGGATAAAAAAGAGAATATATTGAAAACGGAATCAGAAATCATGATCAGATGGAAGGAATATTTTGAGGAAGTATACAATGCGCATAAAGTACAACTAAGAAGAATAACAAATGAAGAGTCTGCAGAATTGGAATTGGAAATAAACACAAATGAACCTACTGAAGAAGAAATAAGAATTGCCATAAATATCATAAAAAATGGTAAAGCGGCAGGTAATGACAATAACCCGGGAGATCTAATAAAAGCAGGTATTGAAGTGAACACCAATCTGATCTGTTGTTTATTCAGAAAGATATGGACAGAAGAAAAGATACAAAGGACTGGAAAGAAAGACGTATAATTTTAATTCCAAAAAATGGAGACAAGGTGCAAAAACTGGTGAGCAATTGCATTATTGAATACCACTAGTAAGATACTAACACGTATAATATTGGAGAGAAATATTGAGACCCAATCAAGCGGGATTTAGGAAAAGACGATCTTGTATTGGCCAAATATGTACCCTGAGAATTATAGTAGAAGAAGGGATAGAATGAAAAAAAGAAATGCATTTTGGATTCGTAGATCTGAAAAAAGCGTTTGATAAGATAAACAGAAGTGCGTTGTGGGAGATATTGAAGAATTATGGAATACCAGAAAAGGTCATCCGAGTAATAAAACTGTTATATCAAAACTGTAATGCAATCATCGAACGTGGGGTAAGACAGGGATGCATTCTTTCGCCAATATTATTTCTGATTGCATTAGATTGGGTCATGAAAGAAGTAGCTGATAATAAAACTGGCTTAACATGGAGGTTTGGACAAGTGCTCAGCTCCGCCCTTTGGATTTTGAGGCCCCGGGCATAAATATCAAGTGGGGTCCCAGTAAATAAAAAATTGTTGATTAAAATAACGTAGCTGGTTGCGGGGACCCGGGCATACGCCCGGCTGACCGACCTTAGGGACGTTTCTGCAAGTGCTAGAAGATCTGGAATTTGCTGATGACATGTGCCTGAGAACAAAAAATCAATAATCTCAAAGATAAAATTGCAAATAAATACCAAAAACTCAAACACTAAAAATAAATGCTACTAACAAACAAAAATGGGAAAGGTAGACTCAAAAACTATTACAAGCGTTGGCGAAGTTGCATACTTGGGCAGGGTAATCGAGGAAAGTGGAAGATATGCAAGTGAATCATGGGCGCTAAACAAAAGAGAACTACACCGTATTCAAAAGCTAATAAAAAAATGTCTAAGAAGGATACTAAAAATATACTGGCCTAATAGAATTACAAACGAAGAACTTTGGGAACGGACGAAACAGGAAGCAATTCTAAAAACAATTTGCAGGTGTAAATGAGGATGGATTGGCCATACATTGAGGAAGCCAAATACAGATATTACAAAACAAGTATTGGACTATAACATTAAAGGGCAAAGGAAGCAAGGACGACTAACAATTACATGGAGGCGAAGCCTAAAAACAGAATGTGACATAATAAACAAAAACTGGAATGAGTTGAAAACTATAGCACATGATAAAAATCAGTGGAGAAACATAACACAAAATATACGTGAGATAACAATACTTTAATGCTCAATAATAATTAAACCTGGGCCGGCGGTGGACGAGTGGTGTCAGTGCATCACTCGTGTTCCAAGGGTCGTGGGTTCGAATCCCACTTGGGGCGACGGGATTTTTCTAATTGGAAAATTCCGCCGCCTCAACTATGGGTGTGTGTATTCGTGTTGCATGTTAGATGGGGGACAGATGACCTTAGCTGTTGGTTCCCCCGTAGTGTAGGTGTGAAATAATAAAAAAAAATAATTAAACCGAATACTCGTCTCGGATATTAAATAGATCAATTAAATAAAAAGTAAAGATAGTTCAAGGCTAGCCACCTTGCTTCTATTATCTCTGCTACAGAAACGTTAACCACGACGCCCTATGCTTCATAAAGAAGCTACAAGGATTAAGTAAGTAAGTATGTTTTGTCATCGTTAAAGTTCGTTTCAAAAAATGTTGTGCAAAACTCGATGCAAGAGGTCACTTTGACACATTCGCGCAAATGAATCACTCGCTTCTTCGTCGCTCGTGCTTCGAAAAACGCTCGAATAAAGACTTCGCGTACTTCGAAATAACTATAATGAGCTCTATGATTCTATCGTAATACACGAGTATGTAATAATGTGTTTATAATAAATAATTTATTTTTAAGAGTTTTTTTTAAGCCAAGTGGAGTTTTGGCCCGACCCTGCAAAAACTTACGCCGGTCCTGACTGTAACTAAAATTTTAAATATCCCAGGTAGCAAAAGTAATGACGTAATGATCTGGTGATAACTCGTCATAAGACGTCAGTGCACCAAAAGTCAACGACATAATGACGTCCATTAAATGACATTAAAATGACGTGCCACATATCACGTTATATTGTCGTTATTTTGGGTAATAATATTTAATTATATATTTTATCGGTTTCCAAAGACAAAAAGTAAATGTTGCGATACGACATTTTGTATCATAAGTATTATTAGCATTATTATTTCAAAGATTTTTGTTTCAGTTTCTTTTATAATTTCCATAACATTAAATGTTCCAGTAAGACTATTGCAAAGGCTCATTGTGTTCAAAGCGTGTTAATAGTTCAAATACAAACATTTATCTATGTATAATATTTCCGTACAAATATTATTATTGTCAGTACATTTTTAATATTTGATAAATGCCGTCAGTATTCATTCATGAAGGGGTTGCCTTTACAATGGCGTTACTTTTCAACTTTCATTTGAAAGTCATTATCACGTCATATTTACGTCATCCAACGACGACATCTAGGTCACTCAGTAACCAGTCTTTTTTACGTCATTTCCCCGTGCCTTTGCTGCCTGGGATGTCGCTATAACCAAAGCAGCATTTACCGGTGAATAGAATGAATCCTAACCTACAATTGCTAATTGTTATTGTACCTATTGTTTGATAATATTAATTAAATTAACTGAAAAATAAAAAGTGTATACATTTAGTTTAGGAAATACCCATTGCGAATAATGTCAGTGGTTCATTTTTTTAGTTATCTTCCATAACATGTTTTCTAATTATGTTATTAAGCTATTTTAAGTGAGGTCTGTTAAATTAGGGTCCTAGTTACGATATTCAAGATTCTTAGTATTTTTTTTTGTTTTGGTCACTTTATGTCCTATACGTTCAAGCCCAATTTGCCATTGCTGGGCCAGTGGCTTTGCTTCTGGCAGTCCAGGATCATTGAGAAATATCACAAGAATTAGTTATTCGGGCTAACATATCAAGACCCAACACAATATTACATAATGCTCGATACAATATACAAAGCTCTGTGCAACTACTCGGCTATGCCGAATACGTGAGATTATTACAAGAGACGTTACGTCATGCAGAGAAAACTCCATAGAACTCGATCATGCACTCAACATGATGGGCTTAGAAATCCTTTAAAACAAAACTAACAATACCCCTTAAGCCGGAAAAGAGACGTAGATCCCATGAAACGCGCTCAGGAACGCTGAGATCGTATCACAAACACTAAGGTCCGCTTGGATGGCGAGGACGAACTGTGACCATACTTTGCACAAATCTGAAAAACCTGTTGTAGACACTAACCCGAAGGACAGCGCGCGGTGTGCGATGTATTCGACAGAGCCAGAGAGATTGAGAGAAAAATACGCACAAATCAACTTTCTTTGTTGAATTTCTTGAAATCTGTCTAATAAAAATTGTATAATAAACTATAATGTAACTTATATGTAAACTATAAAATAAGTTTTTCAAAGGTCAAATTCTGTGAAACTTGCAAACTGTCTGTAAATAAAATGTGGATAACTGATTTTCCAAACACCGAAACTGCTATTTGAAACTATTTTAAAATGTTGGCATTCTAAAGCTACAAACTGTTCGATGAAGAATTCGAGTTGAATTAAAAAGTTCTATGCAGAGTTTGATACTAACATCTGCGGGATTTTAAAATAATGATAGTTGCAGAGCTGTAGAAACCCAAGTAATTAACATTCAAAAAATTGATTTTCCTGCTTTCACTCTCTAAAACTTCGAACCTTTAAAGTGGAAATTTTGAAACTCAGGATTTAGGGATTTTTTGGGCAAAATGTGGGCACTTGGAAAATTTAAGCAAATTTAAATTATCAAATTTTAATACTTTGAGGAATTCTAACACTAACACTTCTAAATCTTCTAATGCTCGAAACCGTAAAAGTGTGAAACTAAAATCCTGGTAAAATTATGAAGCAGTAAAGCTTAAATACCTACTATATTGAAATTCTGAATCTTCGGATCTCTAAAACCTTGGAAACTTGAGTCTCTAAATCTCGACTTTAAAATTTAAAAAGATGGAATCAATAAAACCTTAACGCTTATAGAAGTTTAATCAGTATGAAGCTGAAACGTTGACGTATTTGAACTGATACTTTATACAAATCTGTAATTACTGAACTTTTGAGTCTATACTACCTTGAAACATGAATGCCTGTTTGTGAAGCTTTGACCACTAAAACACTGAAAAAATCAAAAATTGGAAAATCATGAAACTTCAAAACGCTTTGATATTCGATGAATTTCAAAATAGGAAAAACTGTAGTTTGATTTTACGTATTTCTGAGCGAACTCTGACACTCTAAATTTAAATCATAAACGCTGTAATCTTTAGACATTTTGTACTGTAATTCTGGGACCTTTGATACACCTAAGGTTTGTAAGTTTTTTTAATTTTTGAATCCTTTATGCATTAAAATATTAGGCATCTAGAGCTGTTAAATTCTGAGATACATTATTGTCAATATTGCAAACTTTTCAAACATCAATAGTTTCAAACATAGGTGCCGTGCCTGGTGGCTCGAAGGCTCTAGCCCTCATTCAAATAATCTAGTGAAGGCTGTATATTTTAGGTAATAAAAATTCTAAATTGAAAATTTAAAGAGAGGACTATACGCAATTATCCAACTGAGATATTTTTAGTATTTTTTGCCAAAAAAGGCAAAAAATATTTAGAGTTTTATAAAATTTTTAATGACCATACCTATATCCACATGTAAAACTGAAAGATTTAATGAAACATTGCGCTGACTAAAAAACTACTTGCCTAAACGCATTGATAAAGAAATAAACATAGTGTAAATTGCAAATATCTTTATTGAAAAAAGTGGTACTCTAAGAAACGTGTTTTCTTCTAAATAACAGTTTATTATTTTACAATTCAAATATCTTCTGTTAATTGTTCTATTAGTGTTATTATATTATTGAGACTCGCCAAAGATTGACCTGCTTTCTAGCGGAAATTTATTAAAATATTGAATGGCTTGAAGGTTATGTTACAACTAAAGCACGCATCTCATTGGTTGCATGCATGATCAACTACCGTATATTGACCCTATTTTGTCTTAATTTTGTTGATCTACAACGCCGTCTATATTTACTGACACATTTCAATACCTACATATTACCATTTTTCTGTGTTCCTGTAAGAATTTATTTTCTGTATTTAATACCGTATGTCTCATTAGGAAATAGAATATAAGGATTGATCTGTGCTTTTAAAAAATCGATTGTAAAATCTTCTCAAGTAAATAGAGTTATTATTTCTGTTTATCATTTTGTTTATTAGCTTAAACAGTACTCGTATCTTGAAAATGACGAAAAAGAAGATTATTTAAATTAGTACAACCTACTTTTAAAATAAGTGTGATGTGCTGGAGCGCCTACATGATAGCGTAGCTTAGTTAGCCAGAGCGAGGTGATAATAACCCATAGTCCCAAGTTTGATTCCAACTGGGGGGATTTATAAAAAATAAAATTTATTTTTTATAAAACACAATTTAAAAATGTTTTTCTGCATAATTTTAATAAATTGGATAGTTTTGTTTTTTTGTTTATTTCTCATGTGACTGGTAGATTTGCTAAATGCTTCGTTTTACTGCTTATTACAATTTTTCGAATTTTTTAATGCATTTTACGGGCCTTAAGGTAGAAAGTCACCCTAATCTAAAGTCAAGCTAGTTGCTGTATATGAATAAAATCAACAAATTTTAATTCACATATGAACATTATAGAAAATTAAAAAATTATTTATTTGTTGTGTAGCACACAAAAATTGTCATTTTAAATCAGAAAATAAATTAATAATAACATCGTTGTTCGCTTTACTAACGTAGTATACATTGATGCGTAAGATTTGGCAACGCAATGTACGATCAGTATTTGACGTAAAACCAAAGTGAGGTTAGAGTTTGGTAAAAATTATTGACTGCTGCACGTTAAATAGTTTTATGCGGTGTTATGAATATGATTGTGACCAAAAATTATTTTTCGATGCCATCATAAAAGAACAAGTGTGTAGTATAGCTTCAATTTGGTCGATTCGCTGCCCTTCTTGCCAAGTTGTCAAATACGTTCACAGATCAGAAACATACTCCCCCAATGATGATTCTACAAAACGTCATGTTTTGAATATAAAACTTGCAGCAGGTAGAAGATTCTTAATACTATTTCCTATTATTATTATAATTTTTTGTGTATAACATTAACCAAAAATTGATCTTCAACGATGATCGATGGCGGTATTGGGGCAAGTTAAATCAACGCGATTCTCACATCACTTGACATGTCTGCTTGTTTGCTGAGCAAAACAACGTTGAAGCAAACAGGGGATATTATAGAGAAGTCAAGTAGCGAGAAAAAGTTGCGAGAAAGCTTTGCTTCAAGAGCGGGAACTAACAATAAAAAGGCCGTTGTAAGTTTATCACTGTTTTTCAATATTGCAGTACAGAACTTCGATTCTTTTTATACACATATAAACGGTTACTAATGAACTTCATATTTACTCACTTATTAATCAAAAAGTAGACTGATTTGTCCACTGAAAGTGTCTCTTTAATATAGAGCACGCACTCAGTAGTCCGTGACCACATCGCCGAACCACGTCTGGGATCACGTACAAGTAATGAGAAAAATCAATGTTAATACAATTTTCATTTTATTTCATTCAATTTTATTTATTATATTTGTTTTCATCTATTTAATTTATTTACGTATATCATTATTTTCAAGTAATATAAAAAATACCAACATAAATTCATCTAACATATCAAATTTGAATTTCCGCGCGAAGCAACGTTGCCAGATCATATAATAGGGTTTTGCATGTGCAGGGACTTCAGTCATCAGTTTCCGGTTACAGCTGGAATACAAGCTTATAATCGAAATATTTCAATAACTAAGAGGTAAACTGCAGTTTTTTTAAAGTCAATATAAAATACAATTTCTAAACTATTGTTACTTAGTTTTTCATATACATGGTGAGTCATATACAACTTTCAAGTTGTTCTTGGGCATACTGTGTAAACCCATATACATCAATGTATTTGACTGCAACTTTGTTAATCGTTTTCTCGGTACATACGTGGTGAAATGCCGTTTTTCGGGTATCAATCGAAAGAGCAACATTGAATTTACCAAATATACTTAAATTATGTAATTCTTGAGTTGTAAGGTTTGGGTGACTTTCTACCTTATTTGATAAGATAAATGCTCACGTTATGTTGTAATTGAATCAGGAGTGTGGTGCGTGCAATTTTTCTAGAGATAAGATATTACAAATTTAATAATTTTCGTTAATTAACTACATATTTAGGTGGTCAATGTAAAAAAGGTTACCATTTTTTACTTAAGCTGGTTTAGTCATGTGCAATACTGTGGCTTAGAATTAGAATTCAAAATACAATTTATTAAGATTATGTGCAAAATTAATATTGAAAAACTCGAAGAGAAAAATTGTCATTTTAAATTTTATATTGTTGAAAAATATATAAAAAGGAGAAGTTATCTGCCACTGGAATCGAACCTGGGACAACAGCGACTTAGAATTATTATCACGCTGCGCCTGATCTATTTGGGAAGATCTTAGAAGCGATTTATTAAAAGCACAGGTTAATCTCTAAATTTGAATTGAGTTATTTGATTTTTTACGATGTATTGTTATTGTATGTAGAAGTTAAATGTTAAGTTATTAATAATTATTTTAGTACGGTTGGTACAACTCTAGACTTGCCAACCCTCATTAAAATTTTGAAAAGTCGGCGCCTATGGTTTCAAATATTGCTTATATTGGTATTTAGATTCTGACACTGTAAGTCTTTTAACTTAGAAACTCTTAAACTTAAAAAAATTGTGAAACTCTGAAAATCTAAAATACTGTTTCTAAATCTTTGATGCTTCTTTAAACTATAATCAACCACCATCAGATGTGAGGTATACAATATACAGGGTGTTTTTTGTAAACGATAATATAGGAAATCCAATGGAATTTTATCATTTTCTTCCTAAATTTGTACCTTTGCAAATGTAAGTAAAAATTTTGGTATCAATCGAAAGAAGAATTCATTTTACGTCAAAAACACATTAAACTTTATGAAGAAAACCAAATACTATTTAGAAAAATACTTAAAAAGCTTATTGATTTATTGCTTTTGGTAATAAGCTATAAAGAAACACTAGAAGCTGTACGCTGATTGACCTAGCGGTTAACGCATCAAATTCGTAATCAGAAATCGCGGGTTCAAGCCCCATTCTCGTATACTTTTTTTATTGTATTGCTTACTAATTACTATTTTTAGAACATTATTACAATTATTAGATATTTTTGCTACGGGGATTTACCGTTACTTTTTGTACAATTATAACTATCTATCAGAAAAGCAAAAGAAAAAGGGCATAAAACTAATAATAATTGTAATAAAGTTCTAAAAATAATAATTAGTAAGCAATACAATTAAAAAAATACAGTATACGAGGATGGAGCTTGAACCCGTGATTTCTGATTACGAATCCGATGCGTTAACCGCTAGGCCAATCAGCGTACAGCTTCTAGCTTTTCTTTATAGCTTATTACCAAAAGTAATAGATCAATCAGCTTTTTAGGTATTCTTCTAAATAGTTTTTGGTTTCCTTCATAAAGTTTAATACGTTTTTGACGTAAAATGAATTCTTCTTTCGATTGATACCAAAATTTCTACTTACATTTGCAAGGGTACAAATTTAGCAGGAAAATGATAAAATTCCATTGAATTTCCTATATTATCGTTTACAAAAAACAGACTGTACATACGTATCGGTACAGATCAAAGTAAGCAACCTTTTTTCAGTAGAGTATCAATCCCACCTATAGTGATAAGCAGTGGACCAGCATTGTCTAAATCAATCAGACACATACAATATAATATATAATCCCAGCCAAACAATTTATTTATACAGTCCGCTCAAGCTCAGAATCTATTATATGCGACTGATACAGATACGAATCCCGACGCATATTAATTCGTCTACTTTTATTTTTGTTAAAAGTTACCCGCAACCTTCACTCTACTTTTCTCGATCTACAAAGTGACTATGCTATATATTTTGGGGTATTCTTTTTGTATATTTCATGTTAAAGGGCTTCCACCAATTTGTATCCATCATTTTTCTATTGTTCTTATAGGTGAATGTTTCCTATTGCTAGAGTGAAGTATTATTCCTGCACTTACTCTATGCCAAGTTTCATGGAATTCTGTAGGGAAGTTTCCTCACACCACTTCTTCGCGTATCGAGATCAGTATCCAAAAACTTTGCAAGAAGCGGTATAAGAAAGGCCCTTAATAGAATTTTATGAAACGTTGTATGGTGTGACTTTTAACAAAAGTGAAAGCAGACGAAATAATACGCGTTGGGGCTCGTACTTATATCGACAATCAGATAAAATGTGTTATTGCTGTACCAACGAAAGGATTTTCTCGTCGACATATAAAGACTCAGTACACTTCGCCGTGCTGCCGGAGGGTACGTGAAGCAGTTGGTCCCGATAATCGCACAAACACCTACCTGTGGTTGTTGTTAAGAATAACACTTCGCCATGTATCACACTCAAGTATGTATATCAACTTCTCTGGTTAGGCAATGTTAATTATAATTAACAATAATATAAAAAACTGCATTATATTGTACCAGGCCCGTAGCCAGAATCTTCCTTCGGGTGAAGGGGGTTACATATTAAATCGAATATAATTATCACAGAAAAATTATTTTATAAAATAAAATAAACTTTAAAGTGAAAAAAAATCAAATTCAAAGTAGCATACAGGGTGTATTATCGATTTTGTAACATAGGGGAATAGCATTTAAAACACAATTTCTCAAATATTGGCTCCCCTAATTATTTTAGAGGAAAAGTCACTGTAGCAAGGTTGTAGACCTTATTGAACACTGTTCAAAACACCTTTACTTTAGCATCTGTGTTAAATAGTTTCCAAGATATAATTGATTTTCTGATATAGAAAATTAACATTGTAAATCGGAAATTCACTAATAGCAATTACCCCATTAGATTTAGACATTAGGTGTAAATGCAAGAATTATTAAGCACAGTTTCGTGGGGCAAAATCACTTATCAGAATGTTACATTGCTACCGGTGTGGAAGAAATAGATAAGAATTCTCCAAGGGATTTATTTTTGTAAAATCTTATTAGCCATGACATTAATTGTCAAATTAATCTCAAGAATCACTGAGAGGTTATTTCATGGTTTTGTATTATACATTTAAAATATATTATAAAAATGATACTAATATACAGTGCCGTAACGAGGGTATGAAGCGCCTGTGGCAAATGTCTAACTTGCGCCTCTCCGTAACCCATGTAACAAGTTAAATTTTACTAAGTGCAATATATTAAATACTATTAACCTCATCAAAATGAGTTGCTTGTATATACAATAATGTATTTGTATGAATAAATAATCTACAACCTAAATAAGAACAAATCTTTATTCATATTCAATGACGACCCTAGCCAGCACACTGACGTCATAATATCGCTGTTTTTCGGCAGTAACGACGTCATATGACGTATTAAAATGACGACAAATTGTCGTAAAATTGACAGCATTATGTCACAGCCCAAGGACGTCAATATAAAAACGTAGTTCAATGACGCCATTTAAAAGTCCTGTACTAGGACTAGGACAGGAATTATAAATAAATAGTTGAATATTGGAAATAATATTTATTATATACTCTTTCATACATAATTATTAAACAAAAGTAAACATTTACTAACTGAAAAGCTGCTAAAACAATATGCAGAATAATTGATGATACTAAAATAATATTAGTAAGTACTGAGAAACCATTGCATTAGTATTAATTTATTAACGATAGTAATATCACAAAATCGCCGAACGGGTAAAATTGTATAGGTTATGTAGTATTGCGACGGAACAAGTAATTATTAATACTCACCCTTTGTGACAAACCCCACAATTATTATGCAGTGGTTGCACCTAAACATACACTATAAATGTAGGTACGTCGTTTTGAAGACGTCTACGTACGTCCCATAACATTACGTCTTATGGACATCATTTATTAATCATATGACGTCGCCGACCAATAATCACTTATAAATAAAGTCATTATAACGTCAGTGTGCTGGCTGGGACAAAATAAAATAAATACAAAACAGGTATATGTTAAAATAATATAATAAAAACATAAAACAGTTCAGCATATTTTATAAAGTAATTTTTCTCGCTTTTTCATTTGCAAACATGAAAATTTGTAGATCGTTCTTGTCTGAGCCTGCATTCACATGAGGCGAGAAAAAGCAGCGTAAGTATCCGATGTAACTTGCTCAGCCAATCAGAACGTCGTATCAACGTCACCTGATTTTTCCTGACGTTCCGATTGGCTTTCCGCCTCATGTGAACGCGGGCTAGGAGTGTAAGAAAGCGAGGGAGCGTGATGCGTGCGCAATAATACGTGTCTCTGTCTAATTGGGCAGGAGACCAAAAACGGCCAGTGATTCATGTAGAGTAGAATGGTCAAGTAAAATAAAAACCTCGTGCAACTCTCAACCGGGTTAGTATCCTTTGTTTTGCGCCCCAAACCCAGTTGCGCCAGTGACGGGCGCCTCTTTCGCCACGCCCTCGTTACGGCACTGCTAATATAAGAAAAAAACATTTTAATATTATGGGATTACATCATTTATATTTTTTAACAATTATAGTAATCTAACAAAATTAAACAACAAACAATAAAAAAAGCAAAAACAAGAATAAATTTATAAATATGTTTATAATGCAAAAGCATGACATAACCTCTCAGTGATTCTTGAGATTAATTTGACAGCTATTGTCATGGCTAATAAGATTTTATAAAAATAGATTTCTTGGAGAATTCTCATGTATTTCTTCCACACCGGTAGCAATTGTCACATTCTGATGAGTGATTTTGCTCCATGAAACTGCTTAATAATTCTTGCATTTACAACTAATATCTAAATATAACGAAGCAGTTGCTATTAGCGTATTTCCCATTTACAATGTTAATTTCCTATGCCAGAAAATGGCTTATATCTTGGAAACCATTTAACACAGAATGCTAAAATGGGGGTGTTTTGAACAGTATTCTATAAGATCTACAACTTTGCTACAGTAACTTTTCCTCCAAAATAATTAGGGGAGCCAATATTTGAGAATTGTGTTTTTACATGCTATTTCCCTATGTTACAAAACCGATAATACACCCTGTATATGCTTCAGGGTTAGGGAGGTTCAATTCCACAACCCTCCCCCCTGTCTACGTGCCTGACATATACCTATATCATTACAAAATTCATTTATAGCATATATACAGTCTATTTGATTTAAAGCGCTCCGCTTTGTAGCAACTTTATTTTCAGTCAGAAATGGTATAAAGCATATATATTATTAAATGGCATAAAATTTCCTATGTTTTGGTTCAGAAAATTTTGTGTTTACTAAATCGGCGTGAGCGTGATGACGCCATCAAACTTTTTAAAATTACATGATAGGTAGTCTTTACTAAAATCGATAGAGTATTGTGTTCTCTTTTCAACCATAATAAATATTTATACTCTTACATATAAGAAAATTTTCAAGAAAAACGTGAAAAATGATTTACAACTAGTAGGCTTTGATTTCTGGTTCTCCAATTAATAAAACAGAAATATCTAGTAAGCTTATGTAAATAACGAAACTTTAGTTGTTCCAGTGGCGTATTAACAAATTCTTCTCGGGGGGGGGGGGGACACTATAAAAATTCAGAATCAGAATACTAAGATTTTGACATAAATGACCTGGACTATAAAAAAAAACGTATTTTAGAACTCCGCTAATAGATAGAGCGCTGCTATAGGAAATTATTGATGCATTGCTTAGTCGAAAGGTCACGTGACATACTTTTTACCACTTGATTGTTTTTCTAATAACTTTTTGCATCATAAGGGATACCAAACCAGGATTGCCAGAAACATTGGAAAGTCGCACATGGGTGCCAGATCGCTCGAAAAACTTTAAACAAGCGTCCTCTGCAGGACGACTGAAATGCAAATTTTTATGGTCATATTCTTGTTCCTGGTTTTCGATATGATAAGATAAATCCAGTGAAATAAAACTTTACCATCTCATGTATCATAAAGGATATCAGATTTAAGCTTTGCTTTGGCTACGAGAGTTACTGTGTAAGTGCTGCTATTTATTCTTGAAGTGTATTATTTAATATACATTAATAAAATATATTAAGGATAGCAAATAATACCAAAGCATAATTGCGCGCGAGTGCCAGACCACCCGAAAGATTTTAAACGTACGGCGCCGTCTGCAGGGCGAGTGAAATGCACATTTCTTATGGGCATATTCTTGTTCTTCGTGTTCAATATAAGATTAATATTGTGGCTCTCTATCTATTAGTGAAATTCTAAAATAAGTTTTTCAATTTATTTTATTGATTATTTATTTTTGTACTGTTTTGTTCTACATTTTCCCAAATTGAGAATTAAAAACCATAAGAATAACTCAGTGGTATTTTTAGAGGGTGGGGGGAAGGCTAACTAAATGGAGCTACCCCCGATTTTTTAAATATTCTAGGTCATTACGTCAAAATCTATGTTGTGTGAAAATCTAAGTATTTTGATTCGGAATTTTTATAGAGTACCCCCCCCCCCCCGAAAAAAATTTGTAAATACGCCACTGAAACAACTAAAGTTTCGCTATTTACCTAAGCTTGCTAGATAATTCTGTTTTATTAATTGGAGGACCAGAAATCAAAACCTACTAGTCGGAAATCATTTTTCACGTTTTTCTTGAAAATTTCTTATGTAAGAGTATGAATATTTATTATGGTAAAAAAGAGAACGCAATACTCTATCGATTTCAGTAAAAAAATACCTATCATGTAATTTAAAAAAGTTGGATGACGTCATCACGCTCACGCCGATTTAGTAAATACAAAATTTTCTGAACCAAAACAGAAAATTTTATGCCATTTAATAATATATAGGTTTATACCATTTCTGACTGAAAATAAAATAAAAATGGTAAAATTGAAAATAGTAATAAAAATATGACACTTGGGCTGTGGTATTAGTTTGTTTTAAGTTCTAATAGACTACCTACATAGTTTTGAAATCATTGAGTAAAAACTTATTTTTAACAATGGCAGCAGTGTGATAGTGAAAAAATTTAATGAAATAGACAAAATATTTTGTTTAGCTTGTGTATTTATAGTATAAATAATTTGCTCTGCTTAAAAAAATAATACAAGTTCAATAACATTTCATGCATTTGACATACCTTTTACATAGACTGCAGCACATTCGGTGGTTGTTTGATCCATCGTTGCAGTTGCAAGTAGAATTCAAAAATACTTTGGCAATATTTTTTAAGTTCGGTTTTCAAATCTGATGTTAAAATTAGTTGCCAACTCAAAAATGATTTAATATTCTTGAAAAGTATATTAGCACTATAAAGTATATTTGACCAACAAAAGAGGAAAAGAAAGCAAGCAAAGGAAGATATCAGTAATAAAAAGTCTACAAACCTATGTCATGTACTACTTTCATTTATTTTTAGCAATTATATTCTGATATGTGTCTATTTTTACAAAGATTAATGAATAAATATTTACAAAAAACATGGATCGTTGCTTCTTATTTTAGACATTGTTTTTAAAATTGAAGAATAGATTGCTGCAGAAAAGTAGACGTCGAGTTTCTTTCTTCTATGATATAATATTTCTTCAAAAACGGAGTCTTGAGTACTGGGAAGAAACAAGAACAAAATGAAAATTAACAACTATGGAATAATTACATATGATTAAAAATACTTACCAAATTCTAGAGGTTTCTTTTCTGGAAAAAATTCTGTAGTTATCGTCTATTATTGTTGCCAGCAGTATATATGAACATTCCCCCCCTTTCTCAATATCTACAAATATTTTTCAATATTGTTATTAACTTACAAGGAATTATTTTTTATTTTGTTACTATGTATTTATTGTTGAATTCTGTAAACTACAATAATATTCTGGTTGCCTAAACAGCAGGCGCTATCATTGCATGAATGGATAGAAATAGATTGAAGACTTTCTAATTTAAAGAAATCAATTTAAGGGGGATGTGCTACATCTGGGGATTATAAGGCCAAGAAGAAGCACCATTATAATAAGGATTGAAGATGATAAAACTACACAACGTTTTGAGAAGCAGAATGAGTTAAATCTGGTCTAACAAAACATCCTAAACGTAATGCAACATTTAAAAAAATTCGTGCTAAGTTTAATTCTAAAAATTTTACAAACATGTTTTGACATATTTCAGTATCATGGTCCAGACCCGGGTGACAAGAGTAGCTAGGAGTGCCATTGGAAGTGATAAGAAGTAAGTTTTAAAATTAAATTTTTAGTACAGTAGTTAGCAGTAAAAATAGAGTGCAGAATGATGCCAGTCATATAATGATAAAGTAAAATGTTCAGTTAGCCGTCGTCAAACATGGAGCTCATCCTTTCAGACAGAAACATTCCTTCAAGTGTGATTTTTTTAAACTTGGAGAGAGTATACAGAAGAATATTTTTAGACTCGACCTATCCAACCCAATACATCAACCTTTACATTTAGAATATATGCTTAAATAAGATCAAAGCGCCCCAAATATTTCTTCTGAACCAATGGGACAAAATAGTGCAAAGAGCCATTTGTTATGCAACTGAAAAGTGTCACAACATGAAATTTCAATGGCGAGACGAGCAAAAAGAAAATAATATCTGGAGCTGCACACCCTTATTTTAAATCTGACAAAAACCTAGACAGAATTTTTTGATCAAAATATCGTTTTGGAAATTGGACGACTGCAACGCCACTTACAGACTGCAAAAATCAACTTTAGAAGAGCCAGATAAATGAACAATTTATTGTTGAAGTTCATTGTAATTTTCTGAGTCGCCGTTTTTTTGACAATTTGTGTGTTAGTAGTAAGTCACATTAAGAAACTTGGTGATAGTTTCTTTAAAAATACATACGTCAAAATTATAGATATTTGTATTTAACATTGTATTCCAAATCCAATATACAGTGCACTCCGCTTATTGGAATCACGGATAATGTTATCATTCGGGTATTGTTATCATTTTCGCGAAGAACGGGCCGGACGTATACTACTACATAGGAAAAACATCGTTTATAGTAATCATGACTTCGGTTTATATTATCAATTTTTTTCTCAGGA
Source organism: Agrypnus murinus (assembly GCA_929113105.1). Lineage (NCBI taxonomy): Eukaryota > Metazoa > Arthropoda > Insecta > Coleoptera > Elateridae > Agrypnus > Agrypnus murinus. The sequence goes on along the minus strand of OV816023.1, from coordinate 76,152,982 downwards.
TTGTTTTCGTACACGAACAATAACATTGTGTTCATGTATTCTTTTGTGTGTATTTTCAAGCTCAAGTGGTACCGGACCTCTTTCTCTCTCTCGTAAGTTAACAGCCTGCAGTCTGATTGGCAGCAGCTGTCCCCTCCTCGTCGGTGTGTCGACGATGTGTCGTCTAGCAGGCGCCGAGCGGCAATGCTATGTATGCAACTCATTTGTTTGTAACTCAGTTTTATTCTAACCCTTGGAATGGCAATTTGTTTACTGTTTATTTTCACATATTTCTAATCAATAAAGATTTATGTTTTTTGGATATCGGTTATTGTTATCAATCGGTTATTGTTATCGAAAACCCCAAGTCCCGATGTGATCACATTAAGCGGCGCGCACTGTATTTAAAAAATAAATAAATAAATTCTACAATTTTACAAACATGTTTTGACATATTTCAGCATTATGGTTTGACGTCCAGACCCTGGTCATAAGAGTAGGCAGGAGTGCCATTGAAAGTGATAAGAATAAGTTTTAAAATTAAATTTTTAGTACAGTAGTTAGCAGTAAAGATAAGAGTGCAGAATGATGCCAGTCATATAATGATACGGTAAAATGCTCAGTTAGCCGTCATCAAACATGGAGCTCATCCATTCAGTCAGAAGCATTCTTTGAAGTGTATTTTTTTAAACTTATCCAACCCAATACATCGACCTTTACCTTAGTAAAAAATTCTTCTAAAAAATATAGATACAACGGGAATTGTATGAAAAATAAATGCTTAACTAAGATCAAAGCGCTCCAAATATTTCTTCTAAACCAATGAGACAAAATAGTGCAAAGAACCATTTGGTATGCAACTGATAAGTGTCACAATATGAAATTTCAATGGCAAGACGAGGGAAAAGAAAATGATGTCTAGAGCTATACACCTTTATTCTAAATTCATAAACACTTCACTACGACGGAAATTGGACGACTGCGAAAATCAACCTTAGAAGAGGAAGATAAATGAACAACCTATTGTTGAGGTTCATTGTAAAATGGTAATTTTCTAAGTAGCTGCAACAAAACTCTGCCCTAGGTATCAACATTTCTTAGTACGTCACTGTTGAGTATTCATGTGCAGAAAAGTATTTTATCATTTTAGTTCCATTACAGCTTTAGGCAGCCTATTAAGTCAAAATAAAAGGCTTCTGAGATAGTGTTAAATTAGATCCTAAGTTCCCGTGAGCGAATCTCCTCAAGTGTATAGATGAATTCAAGTGTGCTGATATTTTCTGACCAAAGAATGACTATAACGTATAAATTTATTGATCACTTTACCAAAGCTAGGAAAAATATTAGACAGTTTTGAGATGTAATCATAATTCTATAATTTGAGACAATAATAATAACCCTTTGGAACATAAAAGTTATTACTTATTTTTCTTCGGCTTCAATCAATAGCTCTTATTCGATTCAGATTGATTGTATGACTTAAGTCAAGATCGAATAAGAGCTATTCATTGAAGCCGGAGAAAAATTTGTACTATCTAGAGCATAGATTTTCAAAATTCCAACAGGTTAGGAACTACAAGAAAATGTAGTCGTAAGGTCGCTAAAGAGCTCTATTTTGTCATTCTATTCTGTTTCATTTATATGTGTTGAAGAGTCTATATTGCTTGGTAGTTCTAGAACAAGATGGGTGATCTCCTATGCTTATCCTTTTTCCTTAAGAGAAATGGTAATCTTTTCTTTCTTTTTATGGTACGAATGCTGGTTGCCCTTTTTTCAAATTCTATTTAAATGTTCTGTATAAAAACATTGCCAACTATATCTTAAGCGTCAACTTCAGATATTACCCGATGATCTAATCGACGTAAAACCTCTTGACGATTTCAACAATATAGCCGCGTCTTGCGAAATTCTCTTTTCAAATAATTAGCAGCTCTGTTTTCGAACGCTTCCATCAATTTCTTTAATAAGCTCAGCAATTCATCTTTGGGTATAGAACTAATCGTGTGCCAAACGCAGCGTCTATCCGATGATTTAAAATATATCTTACACTCTCTTTCATTGGCCTAAAAAAGAACACATCCAGTGGCTGAAGAAGACATTCAAATAATCACCAGCTCTGTTGTCTAACGCTTTCATCAATTTCTTTAATAAACTCGGAAATTCATTTTTGGGTATGGAACTATTCGTGTGCCAAACGCAGTGTATTTCCAATGATCTAAAATAAATCTCACATTTTCATTTATCGACCTACAAAAGGCCACATCCAGTGGGTGAAGAAAACACACGTAACGTTGTGTGGTAATACGATGAAGCGAATGTTATTAGCTCGTCATTCGTGTACAACATTTAACGTAGACCAAAGATCCATACTATTGCGAAGTTACTAAATCAAGCGATCCACTGCAATAATGGAAACATTTAATGCCAAGTCACCAAAATCACTCTTTTCGTGCATCGCTTGATTCAGTACCTTCCCTATACTTTTAATATTTAGCATGCGCTTAAAATAATCAAGCATCTTTCCTATAAGTGCCTATCTTAAACCTATCATTTGTCCCAATTTGTGTTTATGCTATTCCTGCTATATCGAAGAGCTGCTTCTATCGCGATTTGGAAGAAAAGCAATAGTTCTAGTTTGTTACTCGGCAGTTGCCCTTGCTAGTACACATGATTCAGCCCATTGTTCTGATGATCATAGATGATAATACCCCTGATGCACACAGTTCCCTGCAGCCGCGCGCATTGAATTGAATTAGAAGAAATTATTCGAGTTTTATACGTGAGGCTACACGAAATTGCGCACACGACTACACAATAGGCAACCGGTCAAGAACATTGTATTTTTTAGTCAGGTTTACTCCTGAAGCCCTGATCACGCGTTACTTTTTCTACAATTCACGCTTAACGACTCACGCGAAGTGAAAAGTCCGTGTATGTTTTTTAAAAGTATAATTGGTAATATGAAATTAATGTGACGTTCCACTCGTGCTTTAATCCGAAGTCGCGATATTCACAGCGTGTCCCAAAATAAATCTTACTGCTCTCATGATATATACGAAATAATAGGTTATTACCTTCAATCTTCCGTACACATGACAATTATCACTTCGCATGGCACGTTCTTATTCACGTCATAAAACCACTCCTAGTTTGCTGATTTTTTTCTATGGAAATTTTCGATGTTACCTACGTCTCCTTTGCTAATAATTAATAGGGTAGAATGAGATGCACGAAAGAAGCATGACTATCATTTTATGTCACGTTTCATAGATACTGGCACACAGAATAAACATAATTCTATTTCAATCCAAACTAATTATATTAAAACCAAGTCACTTAATTCTAATATGATTTATGTAGACCGCAAGTCGAGCTTAAAAGTTATAGTATGCCTTATCATCACTCCTATCAATATATGTACAATGTTTTGAAAATCCTTTACTCACTTGGTATCCGTGATCTCAATCATCGAAAGTAAGCCAACGGGATGAAAATAATGTACCATAACCCGTCTCAATAAGGATATTATTAAGTCATCAGATTCTACAGCAAAAATATAACCCACACTTGATGCCTGTGACGTAAACAATGTCCTACAAGCCTACAACCCCTATCAGTATGGGTATCATTGAAACGTTTCTAGCTCCAGGAATGATGCCGGTAGTCGTACCTTTCTCGTAAATAGGATACGTCTCTTAAAAGTAGATCAAGGTACAGGTTGAGTTATCCAGCATGTTTCTCACTTCTCCCAATCAACAGGCTCCTATAAATCCTTTTTCCGTAGCATAGTTACACAACGCTCCCGCTGCGATCATCCGCATGGATTCCTGCTCAGTCAATTGATATCGTGATGGTATGAGGATGCTTCCAATATCTCAAGAAATACGTTAGTCGTAGTTTCATCAAAATCGGCAGAGTAGTTTCGGAGAGTATCCCGAACACACAGAAGGGCGGACACTTTTTTTATATAAATTGGAGATATTTAATACATAATTTCGCTTAACCACTTCATTCAAATCACTGTCTAGATCCAAACCAGAACTGTTGTTCCACCAAACAAAATGACGAACGAAAAACTTCAAAAATAAAATGGAACGACTATTTTCCAATTTCCAAGCAAATAACGCATAATTTTATTAATCTCTTTTAATTAAATTTTGAAGTAGTAGTTTCGCGTTAAGTTGTTTAAATCCCGATTACAACAATTCTTGTATTATTTAAACGTGGCTTAGTAAAAAAAGATTAATAAAAGCGATATATTCAGATGCGGGAAGTTAGCCCATGTTTTGAAACTATAGGGCTCATAATATATACCAATTTTTAGCGCTCAATTAGCGCCGTTGAAATTAGAATTTGCGCTGCCCTCTGAAACTGAAACTGAAATTGCGTTGGCCAAGTTCACGTGAAATGGCGCTATATTAGCGCCGTTGGTGGCGTATGGATATACTTAAAAATTTTGAAAAGTTGAGACAGGTCAAAGAGAAATACATTTTTGGACGGCGCTAATTGGAGCTATAGTATCTCTATTTGTAGGCGCTAATTGGCGCAAATTCAGCGCTAAATATTGATATTAAGAATAGAAGGTTTTGGAAGAAAAATGCGGCCAACTTCACGGTAGTAAAATTAAAAAAAGAATTTAAGAATTAAGAATTAAAAGAATCTTTAAAAATGCAGCATGATGTGGGTCAACATCATTTATTTTCAATAATTCGAACAGTGTCTTATGGCATTAATAACCTCTTCATACCAAAACAAAATGAGCTTTGTTAGCTATTTAAACTACTAACTCCAGTTAATTTTTGTGTAGAATTATTTAAGGACTACAAGCTCAAGGAAGAGTCTCAAGCTACTGAACTTATAAAACAAAATTTCCATGATATTTAATCCCCCCTTCATATCGCAGGTACCAAGTATGTGGTATATCCTTGTTGAAACCCATATTGATAGGAGCATTGTACTTTATCTTTGTGAGTTTTAACCTCCTCCCCCCCCCACAGTAACGAATGATATCACCGATGGCAAGTGTAGAATTATATTTTTGTTCTTGAATGTAAGGATTTTTAAATGATACACATATTGATACGAGTTATGCGAGGAGATACCATCATACAATATGACCTTTGACCTCGACTTGCTGTCAACGTTGATTATATTCTAATAAACTTACGAGCTTTGAATTGTTGAGCGCTGTAATAGATCGAACATGTTGAATGATATCCTTTCTCAAATTCTTTATTATTTATTATAAACACATAAGAATAAGAAAGTTAACAAAAAACCTTAACAATGTCAATCTATGGGCTGTTGTTATCAGCCTTGAAGAGTACTGCCATAGACATATATCTTTTACTGTCTCTATCAGCGCGATTTGTTTTTTTAATGTAGTTAATACCTGCCGTTATAAGAAGTATAAAAGTAAGTAAAAGTTATACCTATGCAATAGATTTAAATATCTCCTGCGTTTTTAATGCTACCAAAAACGCCTAATATATGCAAGCTGTTCTATATAGATGATGAAATGAAGTTTGAAGATGAAATAAAAAAGTAAAGTAAGAGCCGATACAACAGTATTTACCGTGTTTTGCAGTTCACTTGAATATTGCGTTGTTATTTATTATTTTCTCTTCATTAAAAGCTACTGTCTATTTAAAGAGCCGCGTCGACTACCCATGTTGCCAAATTATTCTAATCTGCAGTTTCGACTACTTGAATGTCTGACAGTAGAGTCGTTGATTATAAACTAGCTTTTAAATCAATTATATCTCTAATTTGAACAACGAAAGATTATTACAGACTGTAAGTATATTTAATGATTATTTCTTATACAGTGTTACCATTATAAATTCCACTGTTCGATTAGTCCATATCGCACATTTAGAAATATTCACACCATGGATGGTACAATTAAAAGAAAACCAAGCAAAAATAATTATTGCCCTATTTATTGTAATAATTGTTCTTTAAACAATTGATATACGAAGGGTCGTACAGTATATTTTACATGAAGACGTATGATTCGCAGAAAGTAAGTTCTTAATGTACTTACCGAAACCAAAGTACGCCAACGGATTTTGTTCATTTCAAGAAAAGAAAAGAATGATATGTGCTAATTATCGGTTTGAGTGCAGTCGAGACTTAAAGTGCAAGTGCAATTTGCACTTATAATTTTTCTTTCCGTGAAAGCGTCATTGGTTAGCGGTAGGTACGAAGGACTTACTTCTTACTACGGCAAAGCAGCAAAACAATTATAACACTGCCATGCAACGCCGCGATTATTACACTATCTATAATTTCTAATTACATAATTCAAAACTAAAATACTATCACAAGAACACGAAGTGTATTTGGCTAATGGCATGACAAAATTCTTAAAGATTCATTGGCTTTAAAACAAGTATTAAAAAAATAAAAAATGTTTGTTAGAATTTATTTATATGAACAAAATTACGAAATGGTTAGCTTAAGAAGAGCATTTTTGAAAATTTTGACATGTTATGATTATTCCTAAACAACTAATGAAAAATTATGTTATACTGAAACGTACCGTTGTAATTTATACAATGGTATATTATATAATGTAAAGTATATAATATATACTAGTAATTTACACATATATATATAAACATAATAGTTAATTTACAATATCTATCAATAGCTGCATAATATATAATATATACTCCATAAACAACATAATATAATATACCCACGATTAAAAGTAGTGATATGAAACTCCTCTTCCTATAAACGATCAAATGTGATAGGCAAAAATCACTTATATAAAGATAATTTAATTGCATATATGTATTACATATATACAATCTCATACCTTGTGTTCATGGATTGTCATTATGTGTGTAGTAGCAAATTAAAATATTTCAATCATTCGTACATAACCAAATTGTTCAATAAGTCTGCTTTCAGTAGCAATTATATCTGTATCTGCTAGATCAATAACTCAGCTAATTGCAAGTCAAAACCTGTAGCAATGGGAAAAAAGAGGTTGGTTGAAATATCACAGTCTGTATCTTCTAAGTAAGTATTCCAAAGAAACAGAAAGCTGGTCCCAAAATTATTCGAGAATCGAGATAAAAGTAGAATTGAATTTAAGTTTGCCAAAAAGAATCTAGAATTAGACGATGGATTATTATCAGCTTTCTATCTACAGCATATGAAAGATTAGAAAACTGGGAATGTGATAATATATGTTAAAACTAGGAATGTGTAAAGCACTATTGTAAAACAAAAATAAGCTATAATATATTCTTACTTATGACTTCTTAGAATCTGCAGCACTGTTGCATCTTTTTGTTGTTGTGTCAAAATGTTTCGGAAAGTATTAATAATATATATCTAAACAGAACAAAACTAAGGATACATCACGATAATAGATTTATCTTCTATGGGTTTACAGATCTTTCACAACATCACAAGAAGTTTTTTATGAGTACTAAATTAATACAGGAACTGATTCGAAAACTACTGGCTTGTTCACAATGTTCTGATATTGACTATACTTTAAATTTTGAATTCTGTCACAACAAATACTTATGTTTAAAAACAATCATTTTCTGTTCATTGTTTTGCTAAATGTTACTAATTAAGTACTTTTCACATTTCTGAAAAGTCTGTTACATGATTTTACCCGTAACTTATACACTAATATGCAAATAATGGAAGGATAGCTTGGAGGAAATTCAACGTTTCTTAGAAAGAACAACAAAATAATTGTGTACTATTCATCAGAATAAGTGTCAGAATGTATCTAATAAAAGTGCTCATTTTCTAGAAAGTTCGAGTATGAAAAAATTTCATCTGAATCTCTCCCGCACAAGCTTCATAGCTTTTGGGGCCTAGTTCACGAGATAATGGGTAGTAGCAATTATTATGATTATGAATATTTTGAACGTTTAGTGAAAGTACCTATAGTACAAAATAGAATCTATTTAAGGTATGGTATGGTTTTCCCTTTGCTAAGAAGACCTATGGGGACAATCAAATTTACCAGATTTTCTTAGGAAAACTTGGCAAGAGTGAGCAACACAGAGTTGGAAAAGTGAGCAACACACTTCTGAAGGTTTTGTCTAAAATTAATCTTTTCTATCATATTGGTTTTGCTCATTCATTTGTGCGTACAATTGATCAAAATCGGTCGCTAACATGTGAAAAGTGAAAAAACTAATTGTATGACGAATTCAAAGTTAGTTATAGACTTTATTTAAAAAACTTTGATTTTAATGAAGCTGAACATATTTTTTTGTAAGGTCATCATTTACGTAAAAACTTCGAACTTTTACCATTTGGCGTCTTTTGGTCTTGTTTTTCATACTTCTGATTTCTCATGTATTGTATTGTGATTAGACTTTCCCCATTTCAAAGAAAGTTTATTCTTTTTTGCAATAATTGTTATTTAGAAAGAAACAGCTAAAAAATAGGTTTCTTTCTAAATATATACAATAAACTAAATAAACAATATGAATATAAAGGTATCAGATATTTCAGACAAGGCTAAGATGAAGACGTGATCTATACGATGAGTTTGAGTATCTGTCTAGAAACATTTTTGAAAAAAACATTCTAAGTTATGATTGAAGAATTCAATCGATTTGTATTGAAAATGTTTCAAAAATCTCAATTCAGCAATTACGGCTTATAAATACGAGGACGGGATAGTAATTAAGTAGCCTCCACGTAGTTGGCAGTGCTATGCAAATCATTTGTTTATATTTTTAAAGTTTCGTCCTTTAGTAGATAACGCTGAAAAGTAAACAGCAATCTGTCAAATGTGCTATTGTGAGCAACTCTTCAAATCAAACGTGTTTTAAGTTTTAAAGAATGCAGAAATATTGGAAGAGATGAATCGTAGTAGTGTCCAAGATAAACATCGTTAGAAGCACTCTAGAAGTTTGACTTCTCCAGAAATCATCACCAAAATACACAATATGGTGATAAAAGACCGAAAATTCAAATTAAGTGAAATAGCTAGTGTCGTGGACATTTCAAAAGAGCGGATGTGCTATATCATCACCCAAGAATTAGGGATGAAAAATTGGTAAGACGAGGTGGGTGCCGCGCTTACTCGCAATGGAACAAAAACGTGTGCGAATGCAATTATTGCAACAATGTTTGAACCGTTTTCAGAAAAATTCGTCTGATTTTATGCGACTATTTATTACCGTCGACAAAACGTGGATGCATTACTATATCCTAGAAACAAAACTTCAATGTAAGCAATGAACAGAACCGGAATGTTCGGCTCCAAAGAAAGCCATTGCCATCCAATCAGCATCCTGGTGGTTGAGTACCTTCCAAAGACACAAACAATAAATTGGGAATACTACGCTGACCTTTTGGATTACTTGGACCAGAAAATTTCAGAAAAGAGGTTTGGTTTAGCGCGTAAAAAGATCATCTTTCATCATGACAATGCACGTTCTCACACCAATGTCGGTTCAATGACTAGAATTCATGAATTGAAGTAATATTTTGCTTCCGCACTCAACGTGTTTATCCAATTTGGCTGCCTCGGACTATCACCTATTTCCAAAGCTTAAAACTTTTTTAGGTGAACAGAAGTTTTCCATGGACTAGGAAGTCAAAGTCGCCGTAGACGCCTATTTTGCTGGACTCTAGGAAAACACCTTCTGCGAGGTGATAAGAGCGTTGGAGCATTTTTGGAAAACGTGTATTGAACGCTGAAAGATTATATTGAAAAATAAAAGTATTTGTGTACATATAGGAGCATTGTTTCATTGTTAGGCCACCTAATTATCATACAAAATAGACACCATAGAAAAATAAATTTGGAAGTACGTATTTTCACATCGGAGAGTACTGTATTCAATGTTTAAATAAAATAAATTACTTGTTGTGCGTTGTGTTCTGGCTGATACATATTAAATATGGAAATGTATTTAACATGGATATGGAGAAGAAAACGTTTTTCTATTGTATGCTCACGTGCTTCTAAGAAGAATGAATTATTCAAAACAGTTCTTGTAGCCAAAAATGTACAGGATTCATCAAGACAAGAAGTATTTTGTATATGCTACAAGCATATTTTAAAATGTGAGAATCATTTTTGAGAAAATATAAAAATGATCAATTTGTTAGAAGATCAAGTAGTTATTTAGAAATTGTCCTAAGGTTTTAGCACATTCAAAAAAAGTAGTTGAATTAATCAGGAAATAATATTTTGTTATATGTTTGTCCAATATAGGTAGAACATCCACCACAAGGTAACACAAGAAGATGGTAACGAATCTATAGTCAATTGCAGTCTAACTGATTAAATTTTTATAAATCATGATTCGCATTTAAAATTAAGAATACTAAGTCATTAGTAGTTTGGCCAGTATATAATCTACCAAGCTGCAGCCAAGAAAGATTCTTACCATACGCAGTAGGTTTGGGCCATTCAAAAAGGACGTTCGCAAAAATTGGTAATTGTTTGCCCCCCTACGTTCATTTTCGTTCGCAAACTTAACCCCCCCTACCTCGAACGTTTGCGATTCATACCTTCCCTCCCAATGATGAGTAAATGGAAATGCAGCAATTTAGCACATTGTTTATATTTTTGTTTACAATTTCTAAATGATTCGAGAACAAGACGAACGTTCGCATTATTTTACCCCCTCCCTCCCTGCCGATCGTTACCGTTCGTTTTGAATGAATCCCCCTCCCCTTTTAAGTGAATGTTCTTTTTGAACGGCCCCTTTGACAAATAAAAAACTTAAAACTAATTGATGAATTCATCAAATCTGTTATGCAATTAATGTTACTACTTTAACCCTACAAAGTTTTAATATGTTGCAAATTAAGTACAGTTGCGCACTACAAGCTGGCGAGACGTTCAGATATTTATACAGTGTTAGTCAATGAAGAGGATTTCTCCTCCAGCTGCTCTTCTTGAAGAAATAGAGGAAAATATTGATGCATACCACCATTATGAGTCTTCTAAAGACAGTTCCATGTATACAGGGTGTACTAGAAAAACGTGACACATGTATAGTAACTTCTGCAAACCAAATAAAGTATGTATCAGTGTCTTATATAAATACAAATAATCAAAGCATCATTAACTATAACATACGATTAGCGTGTAACGGCCTAATTCTAATTCACGACGCGTCGAAGAAATGACAAATGCGCAGAGCATTGAAACTTATGTATCTGTCAATAGTTCTACGCAACTTGTGCTGCGACTTGAATTAAAATTAGACCGTAAGTCTATTGATGATCGTATTGAAAGAGAGTTAAGAAATTTGTTTTTATATGCAAAAGATATTACAGAGACGTATGTACCGTAGATATTCTATACAAATATGTGAAAAATACCAGGTGTTCCGTTTCAAAAGAATACTGGTGTCACGCTCATCCAGACCATCTTGTTCACATAAACATATGAATGTCTAACCCTGGGTCCGCACATGCGTATATGAATATTCGTGTGCAAACACAAACATTCGTGGCTGAATATTTGTTTGCGAATGTATTTCGAACAGTTCCCTACACACTTCACGTATTTAACCGAATATTCGCGTATAGTGTGTAGAGGCCACCACGTGAGGGTTAAGACGATTAATATGGTTGCTCGTATTCGTATACGAATACGAATGTTTTATCCACACTTCACGTATTTGTGTACGAATAACAAACATTCGTCAAGGAATAACGCATGTGTGGATCTGGGGTTATTAACAACAAACCACTGATAGTATTTTTTCGAAAATACTAAATTCAGGATTCCATCAAAAAGAAATTAAGATTCGTTGAAGTCGAAAGTGTATCACAAAAATGATGTGTGCAAAATTGACATCGAAGTTAATTTTAATTAAGTCGATGTTAATTTTGTATCAATTAAAATTGAATATCGCCATTTCTAAACATTCTTTCTTTCAGGGGGAACTTCTACTTTTTTAATTTTTAAAGAAATCATTAATTATATTTAAGGTGAATGACATTTAAAATGTTAATTACGCGAGCATATCCATCATCTTCTAGTTTTTAATAAATTCTTGTGAGTTATGACAATCCATGAACACAATATATAAATATAATATTGCTTTAACATCACTATGTTTTGGGTAACGAACGATATTCACAAAGGTGTCGACAAGTTGTTAATAGATTCGAGCGCGCCACATTTGCGTTGACTAAAAACGTGTCGAGTATGAAAACTCTTAAGCGTGACGACGGTGACCCCACGGCAGGATCGTCTCGCGAATTTCCACTCCTCGCATCATATTTCGATCTTCGCCACTGATATGATTACATAATATAAAACACAATGCTTCATTGTCTTGAAAGACGGTACTGTCTGCTTTACGAAAAACTACTAACGAAGGGATACATCGCGTGTTTAAGTCACCCTGTTAATAATATAGGTAATAAGTAGCGTACTCAACAAAGGGGGGAATCAGGGTTAAAAACACTTTTCATTCTACAATCCATCAGTGCAGTCACTAAACTTTGGATTTCTTACTATATAACGTTTAAAAAATAACATTGTTAAATAACCCCCTTCCTACAAAACTCTGCATACGCCACTGTAATTAATAATAAAATGAAATATTACTTATACAACAATATGAGAGCTTCTTACAATTTAGACGTCTAAAGAATGTACATTACATCGATGAATTTTTGTCAGTAAATAATATCTCTATATGTACATTTAGCTTAGCTGTACAAATTTAAATGGAGTTTATTATACACAAGCTACGGTTCGATTTCAGATATGCCACTACGTTTTACTACAATGTCAATGTCTGGTAATTACCGAACGCCATGTCGAAAGCAAACTTCACTACTAATATATAATTCGACGACGACGACAACCGCAGATTATTGTTATTTACGCACATCACAAAACACGCACTATGCATCATCGAGCATATTCGAATCGTTGTGTTGTTGATGATGGTGATGGTGATGGGGGTGATGATCTTGTGCTGCGATCGTCAAATCTTCGGCAATACCGTCTACCTGAGGTTCTTGTTCAATATCCTCGTACTCTATAGGTACTTCGCGTTTAATAATGTGATGAACTTGATGTTCCGCGTCTCTCATTACGTGTTGTGGTTCCCCTGTCATCGCATGTTCTTGCTTAATCAGCAATCCGCCATTTATTACAGATCTACGCAAGTTTTCTTCGTTTAAGTCGAAAAGTTAAGATAAACGTAGAAGAGCCACAAAACAAGCTTTTTAAAATTTTAGGTTTAAACTCACAATCAGAATTCTTGAGTCATGTTCAGAATTCTTCAGAAGCCTTAAACTGAGAATTCTTAGTCCAAACATAGAATTCTTACTTTAGATTTAAGAGTCTTAGTTGAATTTCAAGATTCTTCATTTTCAAGTCGGAACGTTATTACTTTGACTACGGCTCTGCAAATAGATGGTACAGAGAAGCACGTGTCTCAGACCCAAAAACCACCAAAATGTGTCTGGTTTATAATCACAGTATCTATCTCAATGATTTATTATTTTAGAGTTAAAAAACGGCTAAAACGCAGTTGCCTCTTTTTTCCTCTCAATACATTGTACAGCTTGTAAGAAACACAATTTAACATCTGCAATATTCTAACAGAAGGCGTATTTTGCTACATTATTTAAGGACCAAAACGGGATAAGTATTGAAGTGTGAACATTGTTTGAAATAAGTTGCCATTCTCAAATATTTAACATCCATGCTGTGAATATATGATTTCACAGCAAAATGAGAAACGGAAAAATAAAAAGGTCTGACTCCATAACGAAATGGAAAAGGAGAAAAACTAACTCAATCGGAAATCAAGCTAGAAGTTTGGCAACACTTTACTCAGCACAAGTTTCCGTTTTCTCTAGTTGTATTGCTATAAAATCGTCTTACCGCGTATCTTCTGTTTTACCTACAGAATTTTCGACCACCTACTCCACAGCTATGATCTCGTGCTAAGCAACTATCTCTTGCTTGTGCATCTAAAGACTTTTTCGACAGTAGAATAAAGAAGCTAGTGCCACTAAAAGTGCGTGGACGTCAATGGCTACTGTGTGTTGAATAATATTAGTGATAGAAGACGCACTTGGATTCGTACATAATCCATTATTCAAAAGTCTCCATATAGTAATCGTTTATGAGAACCGCTTAGTATTCATATTCAATATTTAAGAAACACTTTGTTCGATAGAGCTTTCATAAACTCCCTATTAGACTATACGCTACAGATAGTTTGATGGCTTACATAAGATGGCCCTTTACCTTCCTTATCTTGGAAACTGTAACAGTGACGAAAAAAAAATTAAATACCAAAGTTAATTGGTATAAAACAAAAAATTTTATAATATCTTTGTATACAGAGTGTTTCACTGAAGATTCGTATCCTCTGGACAGTTCAATAGGAGCAAAAAATCCTTATGCCATTTTTGATTTTACACACATCGAAAAACATTTGCTAAAAAGGTCAACTTTTAGGAGCTGCTGGAAATAATAGTCAAAGCAAACTGACAGTTTGCCGTTACCTAGCATCAGTGTCAGATATCACGTTGAAAATGCAGTTAGGTACATCCATATCCAAATGCTATTCTTAAACCAGTGATCTCCAACTCACTTTTCAAAAACATTTTTTTTCTCAGTTACTATGAAAGATAGTTACTAATTATATTCAGCTTTTTTTTTGTTGCATTTTATGTGTACTATCACTTGTCGAGAGGATACGAATCTTCAGTGAAACACCCTGTATAAGTACAAGGGTGAGTGGTTTTGCTATTGTACTATCAAATTTTTTAATTTTAAATGGAACATCCTATATATTTTTTAAACGATTCTACACTATACTTTATGTATTTTTGGTTAATACATATATGTATATAAAAATTCCACGCCGTTTTTGAGTAAATTCAATTTACTCAAGGCAACTTTTTTAGCAAATTAAGTTTACATACTGCAAGTTTACAGCTTAACTAATCATAATAATGCTCGGCTTATAAATATCTAAATCAACCCTTATTTTCATAAATTTATTGCTGATTAATATACAGGGTGTTCAATCCACTAGGTCAAAGTTCCAAAAATGTGAACATGAAAATCATATTTTTTCAAAAGTGAACAGGTTCAAAGATTAAACTAACTTACCATTAGCAACCAATTTATTGTTTTATTATTATATGATTTTTTAAGATGAAAGGTATAGATGAAACAGAGTTATGTTGTTAAGGTATTTATGATCAGACTGATAAATTAATTTTAGAAAAATTTCAAAACAATATAAGAACGATAATTCATATAAAATTTCAATATATATGGTGTCCCGTTTGAAAAAAAAATGAGATTTTCACGATCAAAAGTCTGTACCTACTGGTTTGAACACCCTGTATATTATTCAACAATAAGTTTATGAAAAAACGTTCAAATAGATATTTATAAGCGTAGTGTATTATTATAATAAATTAAGTGTAACTTATAGTCTGTATGTAAATATCATTTTTTAAAAAGTTGCATTTTCAAAACAAAAATTTGAAAACTGAATTTACTCAAAAACTGTACGGAATTCCGACATAGATGTATTAACTAAAAATACATAAAATAAAGGGTAGAATCAAAAATCCTAAAAATATATATGTTGCTCTATTTAAAATAAAAGAGTAAATAGTAGCCGCAGCAAAACGATTCGCCTTGTATACAATTATTATAAATAAGTTAAAAAAATTTAATATTTACGTTTGTTTTATACCAACCAACTTTGGTATTTAATTTTTTTTTCTCATAATTCTTAGAGTTTCCAAGATAAGGTACAAGGTCCTTTTACGTGAGCCACACTGTACATATCGTTTAATATTACCGATTTGGGAAACACAAATCTATATATCATCACGGATCAACTAACGAATGAATATTTAAGACACTTGATCATGGTAGATAAAAATGATACCATAGAACTTTTACGTGCTGAACATGATGTAGAGGCTGAAACGTGTAATTGATAGTTGTGAACTAACCATAGCGCAACGGAGCTACTTTTACGTATTGGCTGCAGAGAAGATCAGATAGGCTATCACATTGAAGAGCTTTAACTTACTTTCAGAATTTAGATTATTGGGTCTGTTACAAAGCAGATATGGACGGCCAATAACATATTTTTTTAAGGTTCGAGCAACTAATCTCAGGTAGTCAGGTACTTAACTTTCTCTCTGCTTGGGACTTCATACCTTAGTATGATGGTATGCCCTTTAAGGCTGAGTATTTTTTGAATCATTAGATGTGTTACGTTTGAACTCCATTGTATACAGAAATGACATTGGCTTGCAGTAAAAAATTAAAACTCGTTGGTTGCTTTGGTTAAAGTCACTAAGACTATATACTAGTCAGAGCAGCCGTCATTTCCCCATTTCACTGCTATGTGTCAGAACCGAAATTTACAGGCGGCTGCAACGGTTCCACTATTCTCACCATTTTGAGAGATTCCAATTCAAATTAAAAGAGTAAAAGATGCTAAATGATAAATGTCAGTTTCTTTTCTTGCTTTTAAAAACAGTCATAATATCTAGGAAAAGTTTATGATGCTAAGAAATGGAAAAATATGATATTTTTGGTCAAGACATTTGACATGCATCATGGCGCGATAAGATTATATTTTTCTTGTTTATAGATGAGAAGTTTCTTGGTTTGACATACTCTTAGGCCGTATCCTGTTTTGATGGCTTACGTGCGACTATAACAGCATCACAGTACAACTATCACTTGGTTCTTTGTCAGTCAGCAATTCTCATTATCATGAAAATTAGGTAAACGGTTCAATTCTGACGAATAGTCTATCCTGGGCAATCCTACAAAAATATTCTGTTCAGTCTTCATTAGCTTTAGTTCATATTAGCATCCGTCGTTTCTTATCAGTTTATTATTGGTTCTATATCCAATATCAAGCGAATGGTAAAGCAATAACAGAACATCTAGCATTGTTTTAAATTATGTTATCAGCGGTGTTGCTTTAGAACGAAAGAATAATATATAATATATATATAATATATAAAGGACTTCCAATGAATTCATTGGTAAGTATTGGAATCCTACCGAGCCATTCCACGTCAAATTATCGATTTTCTTTGGGAAATTGACCTCTGGTTCTTCCGATTTTTAATAAAATTTGATAAGTCGATTTAGATTGGTCCCAGACAAAGTCTCGTTATTCTTCGATATATCTTACCGTTTCAGAGAAACGACCCCCGTAGAAAACACCCTAAAACATTTTTTAGAATTGTTTGTATAATGTGAACCAATAATGCTACAGATTTCAGTTCGAGTCAATTAGTATGCCTAACGCACATTAAAAAATGAATTTTCGGTATATTGTAGGCTGATAACCTTCTTTAAAGTTGCCAAGTATGAAAATAGTAATTTTCCATTTAAGGAAAAACATATTTTAAAAAACGCCGGTGCTATACGCTTATATAAGTCAAATAAGCATTCTCTAGAACCATTCTTTCAGAAAATCGGGAAAATTAAAAAGTCTAGTTTCTGAGCAAAGTATTCTGTGAGCACAGAATCCAAAGCATGGAAAAACTATTTCAAATAACTTGGGGGCTTCTGTGGTTGCATTTCACTGAGATCCAGAGATCAGTAGGGAGATAGTAGCGAGTAAGTCATTCATATAGGTGAAGGCGCACGATGGACCTGCATAACAATAATAATGGTCCCTACCTCTCGCACAAGTTTTATAGCTTCTGGAGCCTATTGCCAGGTTATAAGTAGTAGTCGTCATTATTATTAAGGAACGAGACATATGCATCCACAAGCTGAAAATACTTGTGTTGGGTAACTTATAAGAATCATCTACGGAGAAACAACTCGCAAAATAATATTGTCAAAGTTTGCCCCCAGCCTTTGACCCCAAAATAAGCACTGGCCAGATCATCTTTCACTCATCATCATCACTCATATCGTGAACATGCTACATCAAAACTTAAAGCTGCAGTTCTTGGGTGTAAACTCAGACCAAATCAAAGGAGAGAATGGAAATGTGCGTTTCCCAACGTACAGTGACTGCTTACAAATCTCTCTTTGCGAGCTTCCAAATGAAGAATGCTTCCTTGGTACATGTAAAAAATAAGAAGTGAGGTTATACAAACGAAATCCGAGAGCTGATTGAGAATGCTGTTCGCTGTAAATTGTACCTAAAAACTTGCAAGCCTTACGTGACAATTTTGTGCGGCCTTCGAGAATTATTTCTTTGTAATTCAAAACAGCTATAGTCAAACTAGAATCCACCCGTTTTCGTGTTATGCCTGCGTCGATGGCCACTGAATTTCGTACAGTTCATACTTTTCAAGGAAGATTTGTCTAGTTCTTGATAAAGACCCCTCGAAGATAAAATATTTCTCTGTCGAGGCGACAGGGCAGTACAAGAATCTAACGTATTAAACCTGCTTATGCGCGAAGAAAATATCCATGTGGCATACAGGCAGAGTAGCATTTTTTTGCTACAGCACATGATAAAGGTCCGAATGAGGGCGAGGTAGAGCCATTATGAGACTAGCAGACCTAGTTAGTCTGTGATAACGTATCAGTGGATGAAAGATACAATTCCTGGAAGTTACAGTTGATTTTTACCAATTGCAGCGTGATTAGGCACTAAGAATCTGCCACGAAGATTCCGTGAGGCTGCTGCAGTGGGCAACATCCGAGCACACTGCGCTACTGTCCTGAGATCTTTAGATGAGGTACTCATGAAGAAGCTGTCCTTCTCTGAGACCGGACGCATTTACTTGCTCCAAGACCCCGACATGCATCCATCAAAACTGTGCGACAAAGCATGTGAACCAGTAACAAAGTCAGTAACTTATTTGAATAATAACGTTTCCGGTTTCTATTAAACACCTAAAAAGCCAGATCTTTACACATATTTTTTTGTCGTAGGTCGCGAACAAAGCACATCTGATTAGACAAACCACTCTCTGGCGCTGATGTTTAGCCTATTCTCAACTCTGCTTTTTGCTATTTATATTTCTTATACCACTTATATATCTTAATAATTGTCCGTGAATACCATTCGCTTATCAATGTATACTCTATGACTCATCGCCCAATACAATAAATTATTGTTTTCCGAAAAAACATATATTAGATGGGACCGGTTCCAAGAACACTTTTTAGAACGTTTCACGTGCACTGGTACATAATATGCATTTCTTAACGTGAAATTTCCTTCCTTAAATGGAAAATTACAATTTTCAAACTTGGCAATTATATAGAATAGATATTAAGCTACGATATACAAAAAACTCGGCCATTTTAATTTGCGGTTACTTTTCAAAAATTTGTTCAAAATTTTCAAAAATTTCTAAAACTCTGAGAATCTGGAATTTTTCTTTTTTAAGTGCATTTTTCAAAAGCATATTAATCGCTTCAAAATAAGCAGTCGCCGAGATTTATAGCTCTATTGGATCACAAGATACAAGCAGTTACATATGTTAAACAGTAGTTTATATAAAAGTTTTTCGCGGTGACCGTTTCGCCAAGACGGCAGGATATAGTATCTCGAAATCATCGTCCTTACGTTGATGACAAACGAACAAAAATAGACTACGGATTATTCGTCAGAATTTCGCTTACATTTGCTTTATATCGGAAGTTGACGAATATGTCATATCAAGCAACTAATCTGTAAGAAATTTTCAAAACAAGTAAATAAGCAATTGCGGATTATCCGTAAGCTTGGAATACACTTGGAAAACTTGTAGCGTAATATTCTGGATATGAAAGCTGATGCAATCAATCAGGGTGGTGTAAAGTTGGTACAAAGAGGGCGTTGTACTGAAGAAACTTATATTTGAAAATTGAACTGAAATGGAAATTCTACCTACCAAGAAGGAAATTGATTTTTCTACGAATATTGCTAGTAAAATCTAGTTAAAGAATTTGATGCCACTACTCACAAATTCGCAATTCTCCAATTCCTCTAATCCTGTTACCTGGGAAGTTATAAATCATTGAGATAGCAACTGTGATTACTGATCATAAGTTATTTTTCAACTGAAATCCAAAAAGTGCTGCGTTATGTTACCCATCGGTAAGGCACTGATTGAGAAAATAACATTCTAAGTTTAAACTAGCACTTCTGAATTTAAACTAACTCAAGATTACCGAGTCTAAACTCAAAATTTGGAGTAGAACTAACAATTCTAAAATTAAATTCGACATTAAAAATAACCTTGTGGCTCTTCTGTATTTTTTGTAAAACATACCATTCAAAGAAAAAATGTTTACTTTTTGAAAGAGACTTACCTCATATGTTCATGTGAAGGAGATTGAGAACTGTCTCTGAGGCGAGAGTCCCGACTGCAGATATTTGCAGCTCCAGACAAAAACTGCATGTTATCTTCCAATAAAGATGCCTGCTGGGACAAGCGGTGGTGATTATCGAAGATTCCAGAAGAAACCACGCATGGTGATACACTTACCTGCATATTGGCCGAAATATGATCACCATAAATCGTTGGACTGTGATTTAATGTCGGACTCTTTGAGGCACCACCCCTGTGTAAGTAAAAAATACATGTATATTTAAAGAATCTTATATGAAAAGTCGATGAAATACAGAGAAAAATGTTACAACACAAGAAGAAATATAAGGCGAAAAACATTTAAGACTAAACAAGCGAACGAGTAGAAAAAAAGAGATAAAAAAATACGTACCAGAATGATAATATATCTGCATCTGGGATAATTTGAACGAGGTTTAGAACAATAACATAAGCAGAATTGAACAATGGGCCCAAACAACGTTGTAAGAAACAGTTATTACAAAATCCAAGTTTCAATTAAACATTGTGCGTTGTACTTATACATGACATATCTAAAACGTGAGCTGTTGCTTAATGGAATCGCATTGCTCATCAATATAATGAAAAAGAGTTCTGATAAAGACTATATTCGGAATTCGACTACTTTTCTTTGCCGGTGTTATAGGCAACTTACAGTGTTCGTAATCGTAATATTTATTCCATGGCTTGTTTGTTTTTAATAACATTTTTTTATAACTTTGCTAGAAGAGTAGGTATAACTTCTTACAATCTTTCTAATATTTATCTGGTAGATATTGTTCTTCTATTAGTGGAGTTCCAACCCAACCTGTATCATCCTTGTTATCAAGCGTTTTTCAGATTTCCTGCAGGTTTCCAAGCTTATCTTTAAATCTATATGTGGTTTTATGTTTTGCAATGCGCTAATCTCGTTTAATAGATGGTTTTTGCCCAGTCTATCACTGCACTGAGAAAAAAAGAAAGGTTCGAGTAATCATAAATCTGTTTGCTCTAACCAGATTTTGTAGTAAGATTCAGCTCATATATTTATCTATATGTGCAACCAGAGCACTGTTGCTAGCGTCCTTGGTTGGAACAACTATGGAATCTGGATGTGCTAAACAGATATGTTGCTGAGTTTGCATACAGGTGGTTGGAATATCAACGAACGTTAGTTAGCTCAACTTAAATCTGGTTATTGCAATCAGATCACGCAAACTAACTATAGGTAGGCTCTTATAAGAAAAAAGTTGCGCAGTAGTCTGCATCGTCAGTTTCCATAACAACCCACGTGGTAGATCCTACACTTAAGTGTGTTACTAGCCATTCAGTCAACGTTAGTTACCGATTTGACGCGCTAACGTGGTTTGTGTTGTTAAAGTGCGAGTTGTTATAATTATTTTGTGTTAAATACAGTGTTAAGAAATGAGTACAGGAACCGATCAAAGCCTACGGAGCCAAACTGGTGAAGTAGTTACAAAAGTTTTCGAATTTTTACAAAAAGTTCGAGATGGTACCGAAGAAATTCCAAGAAGCGTAACAAACACGCAACTTCGGGAAGTTTTAGCAACTGCAGCAGGGATATCGCTCAGTTCAGTAAATAAAACGTTAAAAGCAGCTTCTGAAAAGCCGGAAAATACACCGTTTATTATTTACAAACCGTATTAATTTTTATATTTTCATTTGCTTACAGCTCTTCGCTACGTAAACGGTTCTAGAGCTACATCGAATGCATTGTTCAGATAGATTTTATATATAACTAATCGAAATTTTTAATGCGTTTGATGTATCTTAATCTATAATTACAAAATATAATTACTTATAAAATATAATGCGTACTTCGCCCGGATATTTTCAGCGTGGTCTGTGCTTGGAGCTTCAAACGCCTCGCGGGTCGCCGTGAACACACGAATATACAATCGGCTTGCGCCGTAACTTTTTTGTTATAAGAACCGAACTGTAAATGAGGTTGGAACAACCACGTGCCATTTTTGGACTAGCTATTGAGTAAGTTGAACTTAAAAGATATCTAGTTGTGACAACATGATTGTTTACAACAAGACGACTTTAGTTCTGGCCACCAATCATTTTTTCTCCGTATGGTAGTTTCTGGTTACTCTGATCTGTACAGATGAATTAATTAACTGGCTACTCTTGCAGTTACTTTAATTAATTGTTTAATGACACTAGGAACTGTTTATTCTCTTTTCTTTCTTTTATTCTGGGAGTTACTCCATCCGAGCTGCATAAGAACCTGGCGCTGTACCCTCTCTGACTCTTTTTCTGCCATTTACAGTTGCGTTGACTCTGGTTCAAACTTGGAAAAATCAGTTATGGCAAAACCAAGAGTAATATTAGTTGCAGATAACCAAATAAATTTTAAAAGAATAAACAAAAATATTTTTTCTTGGTTTCTACTAAACTACATTTGTTACATGTTGTTTGGACCAACCGTTCAATTATAAAAATGTGTTATTTTAGCAAAATCCGTCCGTTTATCTCTTGATAAGGGAAAACGGACAATAACACTTTTACTGAATGAAGTTCTAATAGCAATCAATAATAGTTAACGCGACGTTCCTGTGTGACAATCACCTGCTTTTTGCGTCCATTGGCCTGGTTGATTGACCGACTGACCGAGTTATAAAATTTAAAATATTTACAAGTAAAAAGTGAGATAAAAATATTCACACAGGAACTGTTAATATAGCAGAGCGAGGAAGATAAAACGTGAAAAAGTTAAAAACGTGCAAAATATGAAAAACAGTTAATAATAAATATCAAATATAAGAAAAATTAGTATTATAATAAGAGAAAATTTTTGAATTACATAATATATACGTGTTACCTGATTTACCATAGCGACGATATCACATCTACCCTTGCGTAGGGGCAGCAAATAATTCGCCACATTCATTCTTCATCATTATCAAAATGCACTTACGCATAATTGCAAAACATTTGCAGCATCTCTACTATTTGTGCTTGAGGAAAAGATTCGAGATGCTGTAAATGTTGTACACTATTCGAACATTCTATAAGCCGGCCCATCTATCGCGGTTTTACTACAATTTGCGATCTAACAGCGTTTCGCAGCCGCAATGCAGCGACATGCAGGAGCAGCAGGCACCTAAGGAAGTTGGTAAAGGTAATTTTGCTTATTTTATGTTAGATTATTTAATTTACAGCTTTCTTTATTATTTTTTTAGAAGATTACATATAAGTAACTTTAAAACTTGTTTTATACTAAAGGGAGCTCATATGCATGGTATAAAATAAAACATTTAATAAAGCAGAAAACAGAAATGACATGCAACAACAACTTAGATGGCGCAAGATCTTTTTTTACCCAAATCTAAGGTATTTTTGAATTTTTCGGCAAAATGGACATAAATGTACTAAGCAACTTAAAAATACACGAAGATAATGCATAATGGATCTAACAATCAAGCATATCTTTTGTTTTGTTTCTCTGATAACATACTATTTAGGTTAGTGAAATTGAAGTCGCGGAGGCTCCTTGTCAAACATTGTATAAAATAGTTTTAAGAAAAACTGTTGTATTTCATAAATTATAATAAGGTTGAATGCTCTACACGTGTTTCGGTTTGTTAAACCATTTTCGAGCTAGGCGTAGCGAGGACAATTCGCACCTGGGAGCAGTTTTTAAATTTGCCCCCCTCCCCGCGTAAATACCCAACTAAAAACACCCACAATGTGTAACAAATAATTCACATAACGGAACGGAAGTTATACATCAAAATTGTTCATAAATAATTTCGAAATTTGGCGCCCCCTAGTACTTGCGCCCGGGGCAAGTGCTCCTCCTCTTCCCCCCTACGCTACTCCGGTGACTCTTTCTCAAGAGCAACTGAGAACGCACTTTGCCATGATTGCCCTTGAGGAAGCTCCCATACGAAACATACACGTGTTTCGGTTTGTTAAATCTTCTTCAAGAGCTGTACACAGACCATTCTACATAATATATGAAAGCATTAAAATACAACAGTTTTTCTTAAAACTTACTATTTAGGATGTTGGCATCACGAAGTATGTCTTCAAAATAAAACTACTTTTATACTGTCGAATGAAATTCTTGAAAAAAATATGACTATAGGCAATTTTTTTTTGGAATTTAATTTCTCGGCTATAAGAGTATCCATTCGACAGAAATCATATAAACATGAACATCGGGTAGAATGCGACAAGCAACAGCAGCAGCAGTAAGTAGCAAGTTGAGCAGTAGCAGTAACAGCAGCAGGCAGAGCCAGCCAGTCAACAGCCCACGGCAATGGCACTGCAAAATGCCGCTGCGCCTTTAGAGTAGTGCTTACTGTGCGCAATGGGGTGGTGGAGTGGGTGATGGGGTTGGGTCATATTTCCGCGGCCGGCCACGCGACAAGTGGCGGCGCTTCACGAATTCGGCATCGTCCACCATCCAGAATGACCCAAAGTCGTCCTCGTAGCGAACAAAACACTTGTGGAGTGACAGATTGGTGCGTATCGCATTCTACACACCCAGACCCAAGAAAGAGAAATATCACAATCAAGTGAGGTCAAGGTTAGTCATTGGCAAAACCTGGTATGGAGTGTACCTTCTGGACTCCTGCAGTTGTTAGTCGCCCAAGCCTGCGGCTCGGCATGCTGCGTTATACTGAACCGGCCCCTCACACAACCATACGCATTCATTCACACAGCTTCAGTTACTCATGTCATACAAGCCACACAGCGTTAATATTAATAAAAGACTTATATATATAAATATATAAAAAGATCATGTAAAAAAGAGATTAGAAAAAGATATAAAATCACAAAACACACAATGTACAAATGGAAAAAAGATTTAATGGCGGGCCTCGAAGACGTACCCGACGACTGGCTGGATTAACGGGCCGGATGAGCAACGCTGCGGCCGCCTCTTGTAGAATTCCACTTCATCCACGGTCCATACGGCCCCCTTAACGTTTTCCACACGCATGAAACATTTGTGGAGCGACAGGTTGTGGCGCACTGCATTCTAACAACAGACCAAACACCGCCAAATAATCAGTACGAGCTAGTGCCAATCCACAGCTTCCGGTAATGTGGGAATTAATTAAAATAATTGTACATGGGACACAATTGACTAAACCTAAGCAATTCAACAAATAATAAAACATCAAGTACGTGTATACAGCGAAATCTGCACGTAGCATGCAACATACCAATAGCTGAAGATTAAATACTGTTAGTAGTAAAATTTACATGTAAGTCTCTGTCAGCTAGTAAGTTGCTATGTTGTACCAGTGTACACAACAACACTATAGGTTTTGGCCGCTTCACTGTAAAATAGAAACTAGGCAAAGGGTGTTTCCATACTTTATTATAAGACTACTGAGATTTAATCAAAACAGTTGTCTTACTACATCATACTTATGAAAATCCTGCCGTTATCAATGCCCACTGCTTTGGTGAGCAAATAACAATTTTCCATATTGGAGACCAAGTAAATGATTCCTGTTTTATTCTGAATTCTATGGGGCTTCTTCAAGAGAACTCAACATTAGAGTGTAGCAATTCAATCTATGAATTAAGCCATAGCAGAGTTTTATCTCTGGGACATAGCAGACTAAGTGACCATGCTTTATGTATTCTCGATTCCATTTCTTCTGAAGAAACCCCAGATAGCTACAGATGGTGACTTATGAAAATTGTTATTTGTTCATGAAAGTCTTCGTATTTATTTTGGTATTGATGTTTTATTTTGTTCCAATTTTTCCTAACCTGGTATAACAAACATAGAATGTCTATGTTATCAAAAATACTTTTACCATAGATATACTTACTCTGTACAAAATATCAACATCTGTAACCCCTATTATTTTACAAATACAACATATTATTGACTTGTTAATATAAAATTGTCACAAAAAATACCGTTTCTATTAAAAAAATTTAAGTTAACCCATTAATAGATGTATACTATAATTCCCAATTTTTAGTAAGAGCAAATGCTTAATCCCTCTCAAATAGTCTTAGTAGTCGGAATTAAGATCTAGCATCTCTTTTTTATTGAGTATCTTTAATTATTATTTCTCTAATTAAGCCCATTTAAGAACAAACTAAGGAGTTGTGAAATGTATCTCTGCTTTATGAAGTTCTACTGAAGTAGTTTCTGAAAGATCCAAACAATAAAGACAAAGTTTCAATTGTCAGGCAGAATCAAGTCTTTACTAGAAAAAGAGCTTGTATTTCTACTATGATTTATCTATCTTCACCAGAATTAAAGTGTCAAAAGTTGACAAAAACGGAAAAGAAAAACGAAGAAGACACAGATGAATAGAAAAAGGTAAACCAACTAGCTCCGCACTAGAGATGTATGGCATAGTTTCCTAAGGTTTATTATTATTAAAAGTTATAAAAGAACTAATAAATTGATTCGGGTCAAAATTCAATAGTTCACGGCCGATTGAAAACTATCTAAAGCTTACTGAAGAACTATTGAGAATTGTCTCCTAAAATTATGTATTTTATATAAAGTAGTTAATCTACTAGCTGATAAGGAATTATATTATCTATGGTGTATTCAAGCTAGATAAGACTTGAGGAAATGATCTTCTAAGCAACTTTTTGGTTTGATATAAAATAAGAAAGCTTCTCCAGAAAAAAAACATGTTTGCTGCAGCAAACCAAAAGTTCACATCTTAATGAGCTCTATCATGAAAATTTCTCTATTAAAGATTTTTAGAAAGTTGTCACGATGTCTTTTTGGGAAAGAGTTTTGAATAATTATTGACAAAGTATGAGCTAGCCATTCACTATGTTAATTGTTTCAGATTTGACTATGTATAATCTTTGACTAAGCTAGGGATGAAACACTTGCTACACTTTAATTTCGACAATTATAAATCATCATCATTTCCAATACCTTTCTCATAATATCGAATGTTGATTATTACACATTATTTCCCAAAGTTTGTAGTAAATAAAAATAAAAGCAGAAAATAACAATACCTTCCAAGTTGCGGCGTTTCTTCTAAAATAGCAAAAGGTATTCTGGAACCAGTTGTATATTTCATTCAGTGTAAGTTGTTTATCTGGAGATTCTATTATTGACTAGAAAGTATTTTCATAATTAAATATATACATAAATGCCAACATAACGCAATGGAAGTACCTGTCGTATTAGGGAAGCATATGTGAAGGGCGGTCGAACATCCGCGTTTTTATAAAATTCTCGGTTTCTCTGTATTTCTATAAACAAAAAAGAGGGGCTTGTTTAAATATCAAACAATTAATAAACTAGGTAATAGATTATTAAATTTTTTAAGTCAAAACTACCTTGTTGAACATCAAGTCCAGCTCTTTCCAACATATAGGGTAACCCTATACATGCGCAGCGTAATATAAAACAAGTATTGTTCAAACATGACATTTAGAATTTAATAATTTGAAGACTTACCTCCAGCTAATGATAATGCCGATTTATCACTAATTCGCCTTCTGATAGGTCCAGGAACATTTGGAGCTGTAGCTTGTAGGACAGGAGATCTAACGGCTGAAGCCAAAGCACCCATAGAAACTGCTGGTTGTGGCACCACAGGATTCACCGTAATTTTAGTAGGAGACGGACTTTCTTTTAAAGGTTCAGGTGAACCTAACTGTTTTGACATATGCAAATGATGCATCATCGCTTGCAATCTATCACGTTCTTTTTGTAACTGCAGCTCTAATTGCGATACAACTTGCATTTGAACGCGAGCTTGTGCCGTCGACCGATCGTCTAAAGTGTGTTCGGTATTTAAATGCCTATAATAAGAGACATAAAAATGTCAAAATTTTATTTCCTTGGTTATTTTACTGCAAAGACACCCCCGAGGTATTCTGCATACGAGACTATTTCGCTCAATGTGTTTTAATAACTTACTGTACAGGAAGAATTTGCTGAAAACAAATGTCCTGTTCCAGATGATCAGGAAGATATTCTGACATTTAGTTTAAAAAAGCTTAGTAGTAACACAAAACTTATAGATAAGCTTGGGAATCCATAGTAACACTAAACTCGATTAACAAATGTAAAATCAGAATCGACAATCGATAGTGATGAAATAGAAAAGCAGCTCTGCTAGATGTAAAACACGTCCAAAGAAATATACAGACGTTAAATTCCACGAAAGTGCTTATTAAATTCATAATTCCTCCAGGCCTATTCAGTTTTTGTATGACGACCATGTTAAGTTACACCAAAAAATAATCCCAGGAATCAAAGGCACGTGAAAATAACGTAGAAAACTGGCCACCGAGTGACGTAACTGTCGCCGTTGTAGGAAGTAAATATGACGTAGGAATGACTTCCTAATGTGTCAGACCAATGGCGTCATATACTCGAGGTTACTTTCACGTCTTACAAACACGTTAATTTGACGTCTTTTTCAAGTTATATTTGGTACCCTTTAAGATAAAGATAACTAACTAAAGATAACATAGTTCACAGTCTAGTTTCATTGACAATTATCTCATTATTTCTAATAAATGACATCTAAAGTTACAATGTTTCCTTTAAAGACTTCAAAGATAAATCAAATACTATGAATAATAGGCCTCTTTCCTTATAAGCCAAATCAACGCATTTGCCAAATATTTCTACTTTATGTTTATGTTCTTCAGTTTTTCGCCACAAAAATGTTCATTTCTTAAACTTTCAAATTAGAAATGGCGGAGAAGGCAAACTCCACACAAACGGACTGGTACTGAGAACTAAGATGGACTGCAGGCGCTTATCGCGTAAGCAACGCCTATACCGATTGGAGTTTGAAAGTAGCGTTATCGTGTTGCAGATCATGAATTTCTGTTGGAATTTATTAAATATTTTAAAAATGTACCAAAAATAATAATATTTGTACGAAAATAATATAGATAAATGTTTGTCTTTGCTGCAATAACACGCTTTAACACAATTAGCCTTTGCAATAAGCTTACTGAAACATATACCATTATCGAAAATATAACGCAAACTAAAAAATTATCTTCGAAATTTACAACATTTAGTTTCTGACTTTAGAAACCGGTAAAATAATAATCTATAAATAAATCGGTATAAATAAACCTATTACCTAAAAAAGACGACAATATGACGTCATATGTGTCACGTCATTTTAATGTCACACGTATTATGTCGTCGACTTTTGGTCCACTGACATCTTATGACGAGTTATCGCCAGATGTTGACGTCATTATGACGTACCTTTGCTACCTGGGATGTTGCATTGCGGGGCCTTAACAGCTAACTATAGATATATTTAAAGTATTGAGATCAAATTAATGTTTCGAAAAACGTGTACACACAGTTGCTACCAATTGTACTACTATTAAAATAAAATACATTTTCAAATGCATACATCGATCAATATTAAATTAGTTAAATAGTGAAATAAGTATATGTTAGATACTTCATTTAGTGATATTTCATGAAATGATAATAATATTTTTTTCACATCAAATCAAATGTCGAGATATTTCAAGTAATATCGGAATTCACTAAAATACACATATCGCTCGTTTCACCTAACTAGAAGTATAGTGCAGCGGGGGCGCCGGGCGTGTAATACCCTTTACGCCAGCACTACCGGTACCTTCGGCGAACACGCTTGCGGTTGCCGATTGAATTACCGTGCCATTCTTCTAGTTCTGTGAACTACTCGTATATGTTAAATATTAGTATGTACTTGCAATTAGTATTTTTCTTTGCTTCGTTAAGTGGCCCTTTATAAGGGTCGTCCCGATGTAATGCATTGGTTGCTTACCGTGTTGAACCGGTGCCACGATGACCGGTTAGGGGAAAAAAGTCAATAAAGGAATACATGTTCACACTGTTGTTAGGATACAATTGAAATGAGCGAAATAGCCCCGGCCTACCTAGATAAAATTACGACGCGTCAAGTTTACGGTGAGTTTTAAAATTTAATATTTAATCTTTATAAGGTTGCGATTAATATGTAAAAGGAAGGGGCCTCAGCAAACTGTCAAATTATAATATTTTGTCGTCTTCGTAAAAGAAAGGCGACCTGGAATAAATTAGGAGCGGCATCGCGGTTTAAAAACTCTAATTACGCCATGTTTAATTAATATGCAAGGCGTTTGATCACACCGTCCCAAGATTTAAATGTTAATCTCTCGGCATGACTTTACTATTTCCCCCCTCGTTATACTCGATGTAAAAAGCGTAAATCGCCTTATACTCAGCCACCTACTTGATGAAAGCTTGTAAATCTTCACATATAACTTCGCAACTGGGCCATCTGCACACTCCGTGTCCGTACAAATGTTGAACCTTATCACTGGCAGTTCTTTCGCCGTCCAATTTGTCTTCGAGACCCATTTCTTCTCTACTTGTACGATTCGATGTCATACCGCTCATGATACCTATAAGATCGGCTTTACTCCATGTTGTACTTTTCATAATCACGAATCTTACCATTCATATCCGACACGGAACATTTGGTATTAACGGGGTGAAGCTGTTGGTCGTTGCCATTCGGTGGCTCTTTCCACGGGCTCATCACGTCTCGCGAGGTCAACCCTGTTCAATAAATGTCAGTTTAAATTTCCTTTCTAACGAAACCGCGACGGCGGCGGCTTCACGTGCGTTTAAAACCGAAGGCGTTGGTGGTCGTACGGGTTCCAGCATGAGGACGGCAAGGGACCAGAGGATTAGAGGAACGGGCAAGTGCCAATAGTTTTAACCACACGTGAAGCCATGGCGCGTTTGGCTGTGGATTCAGTTCTAGAAAATTCATTTCGCAGCTCGATAATGACTAAAGAAACCTTCATCAATGCCGGTAATTAATTATTTCAAGTGGCATTGCCCAATTTAAAGGTTCGATTGCTAAACGAGGGTAAATGGACAGACGGGAATGGGAAATACGTACCTCGCTGGAACTCGCCGACCGTCCTACTCTTCGACCACACGCAAACAATCCACCTTCATTTAATAAAGCTTCTGATTTTCTTTTATAGTTGAATCATTCGCAACTTTTTTTATTTTTATTCTTAGTTTGACAAAAATGACTTTCTGATTCTGAATATTCATCATTCGCCAATCCAAAAAAGCATGCATTATTTTATTGTGTGTTTGGAGATTCTAACCTCAAAACCTCTATTAACCTCAAGATTTCTTAATACTATTTTTAATGGATACATTTAAAATTAATTTGCTTTTAAATTAAATTAGAGAAAATAAAGAAATAAACAATTAGTGCAATTATAGAAACGATCGGTGAGCGGAACAAGGTTGACGTTTGGAGAGAAGCATTTCACTCGGCGTCGCTCCTACCTGCTCCTTGAACCAACATCATTGGCTGCATTCCCATACCCTGGTGTACCACATACTGCCTCTGGATAAGTTGAAGTTGTTGAATTAACTGTTGTTGTTGGAGAGCCAGCTGTTGTAACGATGACGAAGATGCTTTTTTCTTATCACCGCTTTGTAAAATTTGAGTTTGTTGAATCAAATTCAATTGAAGTTGCTCTTGCAATTGTTGCATAGTTTGTTCTATCTGCTTCTTTCCGATTTCTGCTAGTTGTTTTTGCTGAAAATTTTAACCTATATACACTGTTTGCACTCATATGCAGTGGTGAGCTATAAACATCTTAATAACAGGCACACATTTAAACGCCTCAATTTACTTTTACTACACATTGTTCAGTACGTAGAACAAGCGTAGAACAAGGTTGATTCTTATCCGATTTCTTCAATTTGTAAGAAATGTTTGGTAAAAGTAGAAAAAGTAGCCTTAAAAAAGTCTCATTTCATAGTCTATGTCAGGTAGTCTCATGTCAGGTGGAGCAGTTATAGTCTTACGTCAGGTAGAGCAGAAAGACCTTAGCAAAGCAAAGAACTTGACCTGCGTAGCTAAAGGTGTAGTAAAGAACTAGACCATTCAGAAAAGTTATGTAGTAATTTGACTTGGCTAAATTACTTTCGGTAGGTTTACAAATGGTTGCGCTTGATTTTTATTTATGGTTTCCAATTGCTGTCCTATTACAGTTGTTAGCTGTGTTCGAAAATAGAAACCTGTATCTTTGGAGGCAAATACAGCTCCACTCAGCTCACTTGGACACTTCTCAGCAATAGAATCGGTAATCAACTTCATAGTTTATCGCCACGCTTCATTTACTGTTTTGTTATCTACATACTTGCAATTACGTGCAATCCGTGCTTTGTCCATTATTAGAGTTATTTTTTTACCCAATTCAAGTAAAAATGCATAAATTGATAAGTAACGGTCGTAAATGACTATCTGAGATCATTTTCCCATATTCTCAAACTTCATACTGACTTGGCAAAGCATTATTGGGTATTTTCTGTAGTCTACCGTGGTCGCTAATTTTTTGTACCGAAAATTCATGTATGGCTTACCTTATTCCATTGTGTTATAATGTTTCTGATAATCGAAACCAGATCATTCGAATGTTAAAGGTCGAAAAACTCGACTCTGAGTTCAGTTCGATATCAAAATGCTCCCCCCCTCTCTCTCTCTTATGAATTTAAAATACCAGAAATAACAAAACTAGAGCTAAAATTAAAAAAAAATCCGAATCCAGTCAGCATTTGACCACAGCTTGAAGTTCTTTAGCTAGCTTCGAATATCGCAAACACCAGATCAGTTT
This sequence comes from Agrypnus murinus, assembly GCA_929113105.1. Taxonomy (NCBI): domain Eukaryota; kingdom Metazoa; phylum Arthropoda; class Insecta; order Coleoptera; family Elateridae; genus Agrypnus; species Agrypnus murinus. The sequence goes on along the minus strand of OV816023.1, from coordinate 76,120,084 downwards.
GCCGAGGTTTGCCGATTCTCATCGTCATTGTATGCTGGTAATAACGAGCAGCGGATTAAACAGCATAAATGTTGTTCCGTAGCCCGCCAACAATCCGAGAATATACCATGCTCGCATGCGGCCGGCTGAAAATATTTGCGAAAATGCATCTATTGATGATTCTCAGCAAGTTTCTTGAGTCTAATAAATGTTGCGTTTCGATGTACCGATCTGATGTAACTTTTGGCTTCAAAGGATGCTTGCTCACAATACACAAGTCACTTTATCATAATACAGACAGCCAGGAGTTGATAAAGTCGTTTTCCAATATTAGTTTTTTATGCTTTTTTGCAATTGCGCGGTTACAAAACGTTCGCAATCGTTTTCGCCAAAAACTAAGCTGATTCTGATCTGTGACAGTTAATTATGTGTTTTTTAATAATTGTCAGTTTACTTGCTGCCACTTGGAGATGGTGGTGCAATACTCAGCATAATTCACCAGATCGCCTTAGGTAAAGGCTTGTCGTTTCGCTGTTTCGTTTGTCAAAAAGCATGCCTGAAAGATAACGTTGTTGTCTTTTGAAATGAAAAAGCTCGACGATCAGCATTTCGTGACTAATGATTTAAATTGATATAACTTGGTTTATGCAACGACAGTAATTCTACTACAACTTATGCAATTTACTTACCAATGATATTTAGAAGTAGTCAGGTTTGTGTAGGAATATCACTGATTCTAGTGCACCTATTTATTATACTCATTTTTACTTAATGATACGGTTGTTAAAGCCTCTGATTCTGACTATAACTATATCGACTCGTTTTAAACAGCCTCCAATTACTACTAACTAAACCGCCACACGAAAATAATCTAAAATCCATTTCCTAACTGTAACACATTTAGCAATACCATAATGACTAATAAACTCGAGAAAGTTTTCAATGTCACAAAAGTTGACACATTTCCACAAGACCAGAGCTGTGGTTGGACTACTGGAGATGAAAAAAGATATAGAATTGGCCAATTGGACGACGTTTGAGCGAGCGACGTAGAAAGCACAAAACTATCTATAAGAAAAACTGGATCTGAAATCACCTGAGTGTCAGATTTCCAAACCATCATAACTAATGTGGTTGCAAACTGAAGTATTTTTACCAACCCGGACATTTGCACTAATTTACATAAATATTGCTATGTCTGTGTAAGAGCGTTCTGCGCTAGTCAGGTGCAGTGGCGTAACTATCGCCCCCGCGACGCGGGGTGAGGGCAACCCTCCGAAGGGCGCTGTTTTCGTAAAGTTTTATTTCGTTTATATCGCTTTATATTGTTAAAACAAGCGTTGTAGGTAAAAAACATTATATGAAAACAATAAAAGGGAACATGGATATACATTGCTCCAAACAATTAGAGGATATTGTGTTACGATAAAATATTAGGTATTTAATTACATTAATAAGTAGTGATTATTTATGATGCTTTGACGCTAAAAATAACCAAAGCACTTTCGTCGTACGTACTTCGTGCTGTACTTGTAAATTGTAATGAAATTTGAAACTTGTTTAAAAACTTGCTTAATAACTATGCTGATTCGTTGGGTCAACAGATTGAAAATTCTCGGGAGAAATGTATGGCTGTTCTCCAGTCAAAGCCGGCACCCGCACTCGCACATGCTTTATACCATTCAATGAATCTCATCGAGCTGAACTATAATGAAATTTGAGGAGGGGGGCAGTAGTTTTAGAGATAATCGCCAAAAACTTTTTGGAAGAGAAGCGATATCCTTCCACCACCACCCTACCCGGAAATGCATGTTTTAATGCGCATGCGACCTAATCTAATCTCATCTAACCTAAACTAACCAAAAACTAAATTAAAATACGTATGAATTGATGAAAAACGCAACCTAAATTAAATCTAGGTTAGGCTAGGTTCGGTTGGGTTGAAACCACTGATTTAGATTCGGTTAAGTTAGGTTAGGTTAGGTTAGGTTAGAACACTATTGTGCAGCTCGATTAGACCCATCGAATGGTATATAGCATATGCGGGTGGGACCTAATCTAAAGTTTTATCAAATTATTAAGAGGGTTTAAAAAGGAAATAACAAAAACAATGGATAGTTTAATTGACCAATTCGCCTGTGTTAAAGCCCGGAAAAAGCTATAATGGATGTTAAATCTCATTAATCATACAAAAAAAATCGTTGAAGAGATACAAGCAAATGAAAAAGTAATGAATTAGTATTAGCTATTGTAAACGAGCATGATATCGCATACGTCATAGCACGGCTCTTTCCACTGTTTTGTATGCACCGCACGCTGCTGCTACGTACCATTGTATATATGAAGGGCGCAAACGTAGGTCTCGCAGGAGCGCGCGATCTTACATAGTTACTCCACTGGTCAGGCGATTTTCTGGTTTCTTTAATATCCACTGATTGAAACCCTAGCGATTTTGTCAAGTTATAAAAAGTGTTATGAAATTGTTTCAGATTCAGAAGAATATCAGGAAAAAATGGATTCTTACATGTCCCCTATGGCTCACCACTGCTCATACAACTAATAGTTCTAATATAATTAAATGTTTTCTTGCTACCTGATGATGCTGTTGAAGTAATGAATGTTGTTTCATAAGCGTTTGCAATTGCGACGGGCTAAGTACATGCTGTTGTAGAAGTTGTTGCATATGGTGAAGTCCGGGCACAGGAGACGCCATCATCTGAGAGGCAGATGCCGTCTGAGTCTGAAAATGCAGTTGTCATTTGTTTAGATTAAAAAGTACACACAAAAAAGAATTAAACCAAACCTGTGATACGGGTACGGATGCGTTATGTGTTTTCTGTGCATCGGAGGCAGGCGGAGGCGAGTGCTCCTGCTGCACTCGCTGTTCCGAATTTGGGCTAGTGCTACCATTACCTTTAACTTCACGATCTTGATCCCAAACACGCTCCAGCTCCAGCTGCTGCTGTTGCTGCTGTTCTTTTAGCACCTTCTCCAGCGAGGCAGCCTGCTGTTTAAGGAAAAAATAATGGGTGCTTAATAAACAGCGTTCGGATTTGATAAGACGTTACTGAACTTTTTGGGCTTAGACAAAATTATTGTTATGTTTCTTTTTTATTTTGAAAAAGTTTCTTTAAACCATTTACATTCGTACGTAAAATAGGAGAAACGAAAGGTGCATGTTTCGGTAGTAAAGTCTGGAGCGAGTCGTGCATGTGATAAATGTGATTGATTTCCCGCGCGTGGAACGGCTGCGAACGGCCGCATTAGGACCTCGGAAGCTATGTGTCTCTGAGCAATGGTCCGGTCATAATACCTGTACACTTCCCTAGATATATAGTTCCTTAAATTCGCTAAAGCTAAGTTGATGGATAACGCGTGCATATACGTATACTAGATATATTCTAAACAAAAATTATTACCTTCCATAAATCTACAAGATAAACAATTCACGAACTAGATAAAAATGAAAGATAAAAATGGAATGTTCTTGCTGGGTTCTCAGTATACATACACTGAAAAGAATACTTCATATCAAGTCAAGCAATAGCGTTTATTGCCTGTTATTACAAGATGTATAACGTCCAAATACAGACGTATAAAGTCTATAACAACGTCCAAATCTTAAACTCTTAATTACAATAACAGAAATGATTATTTATTGGTTATAGTGATATGGAAAGAATTTAATATTTAGTTTGCCCAAAATACCTTAAGAAGCTTTCCTTTCTAATTTATTGACTTCTAACATATTATTGGCTACATTTATTATAGATGGCTTACTTTAAAGTTCTAAAGTCCTATACTTTGCATTTTCCCAAACTATAGTTAGCTGAAGCGCTTTCCTTGGCATTGTCTACGAGTGCGATTCGACCGGTTGCAATAATAAACCAACCCTCCGCCGCATAGTACAAACACCGTCGAGAAACAAGAGGGTCCGCTATTCTGTTTTCCCCATATTAATGATTCAATATCAATTAGCGGTACACTGAATTATATAAACTTAATCTTGGCGCTGAAAGAAAAAAGCAACTCGTGAAAATTGAATGTAACGCTGGCAAAATTGAAACTGACATAAATATTTGAATAAAATGCGGCGACAGAAGAGTGCACCGATGATTGTAAACAAGGGAGGGGTTGTTGCCTTAGGTATTTGGGACCGGACACCTTCGTAATGCGCTTAGAAGTTCCTCTGAGGCACCTACCTGTATATTTAAGATAAACTATGGCTACCACTTTAAGACGCCATATCGCGTCAGCAATAAGCTCTGTCCTAGCAATTTCAAGATTTTTGGATGTTATTTATAAACCACCCAAGGGAAAATCTAATGAAATTTTTAAAATGTAAATTCAAATTTTTTTGTTACAAATTTGCGAACTGCGTATCCTTACGCATATTTATTAAGTTAAAAAGGGTTTGAGAAATATGTTTATTCAACAGCAGGCGACTTGTTTGTACGAAAATTAAAAGAAAACGGAATCGGTGATTGAATAGCGAAAATATAAATAAGAAATCAGTCATGATAATCATACCATTGTAATTTCAATTTCTTTCTTTTTCTTCGGAATGGCTACAATTTCGCATACGTATAGCATAACAGTATAGATAGACTGTCAATATATGAGATAACATTGAGAAGACTAGGAATATTCAATTCCCAGTCCATTCTAAGACGTAGAGATACCTAGCAATATGAATTTGATGTATATACAGGGTGATTCAGAAATAACTGATATCCTTTAAATGGTAGGTAGAGGGAGGGAAGTAGAGCTAATTTACCTTGACAAGTATAGGTCAAAAACGAATAGTTTTCAAGAATATGAATTTTAAAGTTTAATGAATTTTGGATCCGAAAGGATCCAAGGACAGGACCGGATCCAAAAATTCAATAAAACTTTAAAATTAATTTTCTGGAAAACTTCGTTTTTGGACCTATACTTGTCAAGGTAAATTAGCTCTACTGCCTCCCCTCTACCTTCCATTTAAAGGATATCAGTTATTTCTGAATCACCCTGTATAGTTAAATCGTATTGTCTGATGATCAACCTAGGCTTCGTAAAAATAAAGATAACAATATTAAACATTTGAAAGTAAAACAGACCTTAACTGATTTCTTAGTTACTTTAGTAATGATTTTCTTACATCTGAGTATACAGAAGCAAAACAAAACCCAATGGGAAATCCAAACAGGGCAGTTTACTCATCTAGTCTCAGGGTATCCGGATTAAACCTGCCCAACTGACCACAGATTTAGATATACCTCCATTTTAGATATCCCAACTGGACACAGAGGTGTTTAAGAGGTTCTCTGTCAGGATACTAAAAAAAGAATGGGATGATTCTTCAGCCCGAAGAAGGTATCACTTATATTCATCACCTGGGAGTATCAGGGTGGTAAAGGTCAAAATGCTAACTTTACGTAGAAACATCGCTTACTCAAACGCGATAGCTCATTTTGACGAGCTTGATAAGCAGAACAGCTTTGTCTCAGTGCATACGGAAATGTCCCCAGGAAACTAAAATAAGTTTTCCTTGAATGTAAACAGGAAAATTCTGTGTTCTCCAATTTGATCTAAGCTTTCAGTAATAATTCGTCCCATAAAGGTCATATTGCCCGAAAAAGGCATCACTTAGATATACCTCCATCTTAGATATCCCAACTCGACACCGAGGTTTTTAAGAGGCTGTCTCCAGGAATTCTTTAGCCCGGAGAAGGTATCACTTATATTCATCACCTGGGTGTACCAGGTTGGTAAAGGTCAAAATGCTAACATTTCGTAGAATCATCGCTTACTGAAATGCAATAGCTCATTTTGATGGGCTTAAGAAGTAAAACAACTTTAACTACTAAAATATGGAACCTTCTGGTGGTTTTAAGTATGAATTCAGAATGCCTCCCGCCATAAGCTACATATCTTTAACATTTACGATAAATTTTGCTTTAGATACACTTACATTTATACACTGAGTTCACAGTCCACACAGTTATACATGAGAAGATTATAAAATATTCGATAAATATTATAGACTTGTAGTCTTGGTCAACACCTATTGGTGCCTAACCCCGACAATATGGCCCTCGGATGATCATTTAGGTTGTCTTAATATAAGGCAACCAGATATTTTCAAACCAACTGAAAAGAAAAGAAGGAAGTCTTTTTACAATATTTTCCCAATTTCTTCGCAACGTTCTTACGTATTTAATTTGGATTTTCGAGATCGACGCAATTCTCTTTGTTAAATTTGAATCTGTTCTAGTTTTTCGCATTTTTTGTTTTTAGCTTCCATTTGAGTAAATGTCGCTTTTATTTGAGCGTATTCAGGTATTTCGTTCCTAGAAAATACATATTCATTGTACTCATTTTTCAATATGGTCAATCGTCGAGTCCCTTCATACTTTTCCATTCCTATCAACTTCTTTCGAAAAAATTTGCCGATCATTGTTGAAGGAACAACCAGAGGCGGCGGAAGATCATCCATTTTTCCAATGAGTTGGGTTCGATTTGACAAACTAGGAGATCGGTTGGGAAGTATGGCGGTCGAAAAACTAAACTATTGCAAAATCAGTTCATGAAAGGAATCAAAGATACTTTGAGAAAAGCTGATGCTGGTGAAGCGGTCAAGCTAATGCGCTAATTGAAGGATGTGCACAATGAATATGTGTTCTGGGTCTGTATTCTTGAACTCATACAAACAAGTTTCGCATACGAGATGACGTAATTCTCTATTACCTTTTAACATTTGATTAGCATAAGTTGCGACTTATGACGTAAAAATTATGTCATCTCGTAAGCGAAACTTCGAGAATACGGGCTCTGTAGAAGTAAATACCTGAATACGGCATTTACTGGAATGGCAGCTAAAAATAAGAAAAATCCAAACGAAGTCAAATTTGACAAAGAAGAATCCGTCGATCTTGGAAATTCGTGAGAATGTTATGAAGAACGAAAAGAAATGCTCTCCGAAGAGAATTACTACGCAGCTATTCGTCTCATTACGATTTGTACATAGTATGTAAATAGACATAATTGGGTTGGAATTACTTGGTTGTCTTATGGTATGAGAACTGAATCTTCTTCGAGTGGACACCTCGACGTAGAGCAGGGGGAGGTTAGGTACCAGTAGGTGCTAACTATAGAAAGCGCGTAAGAGAAAGTTATTCTCTTAAGCGATTGGATTCTGAAAAGTATAATATGTTATGCTTACCCTTAGGATTAAGGTAGTTACCGGTCATTTTCCAATAACACTTTGAATGACATAATTATAACACTGGATAGTTTGAAGTGATACTCATCGAAATAAACAAGAAAAAATATTGTTGTAGTTGTGTATCGTACATTTTGGACTAAATCTTCCAAGCGACCCGGTCCCAGTTGCATAAATGTATCTGAAGCAAAATTTATCGTAGATTCTGAAGATATGCAGCTTATGGTGGGAGGCAATCTGAATCGATAAAAAATCGCTTAAAACCACTAACAGGTTCCATTTTTAGTAGTTTTCTTGACATAACTTTGCCCACAGAAGGAATTTTTGGATACAAAATGACAAAGTTGTTTTACTTCCGAACCCGTCAAAATGCATTTGCATTTTGACCTTTACCACCCTAATATACCAAGGTGGTAAATACAAGTGATGCTTTTTTCGGACAATATGGCCTTTATGGGCTACAAGAGCCACAACCGAAAGCTTAAAGCAAATTTGCGAGCATAACATGTTTCCATTAAATGCAAATTTGAAAAATTTACTATTTTACTTATTGGTAAGTATATAAGAAAGGAAAATGAACAACACTTTGAGGAAACAATATTAATGGGATTCTTACACAAACCTTACAATATCAACCATCAACCATGTCCTAAGATTACTTCGCAAACTTCTCTTCTCAGAGTAAGACTTAAGAGATAAAGCTTTAAATACAAAATATTGTTCTAAAATGGATAGGCTAGAATAAGGATCTAAAGCTTTCTACTGCAAACCTATGTAAATGCAAACAGGTATGGCTGTAGTCGTCCCTGTTGACCTAGGAAGTTTGCGTCGAGATGGTCATTTAAATATAAATTATTCTTTTTTGCCAAGTTGGATACTGACCATCCAAACTAGCATGCACAATACTTAGGGCAATAACAGCTGACTCTTTTGATTTAAATGAAACTATTTTTCGACCTCGATGAAATTGTACTTCCCAGACCCCTTCACAACTTGCCGTAACTCGTAAACCATATGGAGTAAATAAAAAAAAACTCAATAACGTGCCGTGTATTTTAGTAGTCCAAAACCTTACCTTAGTAACAAACAGATTTCCATACACATTCATCGCATTATGCATCAGATTCTGACATCAAGATATAGATATGCCATGAAATAGCAATCAACATCCCAATAATTTTGGGAAAGCACCGAAAATTTAAATGCCTTTTGCAAACAGTTTGGTTGTAATTCTAGAATTACACGTAGTTAAATTTGTACCAATGGCTTTAGTAAGATATAAATCATTGATTTATTTATGATTGTTCAATTTACAATCAATAAAAATCATTCAGAAAGCAACATTTTAATACTTTCTATTAATCTATTCAGTAACAAGCTGACAAATTGATCGAAAGAGACAGCCTAAGTTTATGTATCTTCTGAATGTGAGAGAATTGTATACACATTCGGAAAGCGAAGTTAGGTTAAGAAATCTTCCTTATGATGAATATCGACATGGACCGTATCTTAACAAAATTGATAATAGATTGGTTTCAGAAAGGTTTACACAGTATCGATATCTTGAGCCTGTTGTATGTGAATAACAACAAGTTATGAACAATTCCAGTTTTGTACAAAAATTACTAAATAATTAAAGAAAATACGATAAGGTTCACGCAAAATGTGTAAAGTTCTAAAGATTGAAGAGTTAATGCTTGGATATGTTTATACTCGGCATAAACCCACAAGTATTCTCAGAGAGGTCACTTGTTAGGTTAAGTTAGGTCGTTATAAAAATGAGAAAAACTAGTAAAAATAACCTTTTGATTTTTATTGCAAGGTAGCGTTGCACAATTTGCGACCGCCCTTAGAAATACTTGAAGGATTATGCCTACTACAAATATGCGTGTTGTGTCTCAACACAAGAAGGAAGCAAATGGAAGAATAACCATATCAAATATGTAACATTTCTCTAATGTAAGGAAAGTTTTATTCTTATTCGTATTCAGCTGTTTTATTTTATATTTGCTGGTCTATAACTTTTCTATACTGTGTCCATGCCTTTATGCTAACTTAAAACAATTCAGAGCCGGGTTCAATAGTGTTCTGCTTATAGGCCTACAATGAATGCCGCCCCTTGCCCAAACTAGGCAACAAGGCCCGGGCCTGTAGGGCCTATTGGTAAATCCGGTCCTGAACGTATTACCATTTTAGCATAGTACACGTAAAAGTAACTCACTATCATGATAATGATGATAAATTACTAGAATAATGCAATTGGTTATTCCGGACGTTCGGCGTCGGCATGCAACTTTTCCGGGAAAATTTTAAAAACGTGATATTTGAATCTTTTGATAATCCATCGACTGAATTAATTCAGATTTGGAGGTTAGTTGCAATCACATAATTAAATTTAGTAAAAGTAAGCTGTTATTTTGTGGTTGTTTTGCTATAAATGAAAGTTAGTTGTAAATGTTATAAATTCACGCTTGCGACTTCGGGACGAAGGAGTGGCTAAATATTAGAAGATTTTACAGCCTGAGTGTACCGTTGACACCTTTGAAAAAAAAATTGAAAGTAGGGGTACTACACATGATTACACGACGCAGTTTTATCGTGAACCTCGACCTATGCGTTTCCACTTTTAAGTTATATTTTACAGTTGATTGAAAAGCGCTATCCGTAGGTACATATGGTAATATTAAAAACCTCTATAATTGCGAATGTTGTTTTAAAAATCTTATCAGTTTAGAGAATGAAATAAATAAATAATGCATTTTCTTTAAACACAATAAGAATAGAAAACAGAAATACGTACTAAACTTTCAATTGTAATATAATGAAATTTATAAAATCTTATTTATAAATAGATAAATATAAACAGTTGTAGAAAAAAAGGATTTATTAATCATTTTAATCACCTATTTGACAATTAAAAAAGAATTTACGCCGTTTATTATGAATACACTAATGTTAATTTGAGCTACAAATTGTAAAATAAATATGTTGTGCAAAATGTCGATTTTTTTAAAATTACACATCAGATGTGTAATAGAAAAGGTGGGAAGGCCAAGCTATCTAAAAGTACAGTCAACGTAAATACGTTATTGCAAATTATGCACCCAAATCCTAAGCCTGGCTTATAATTATAAAAATCGGTTTTTAAAAACCATAATCTATCTAAAAAGAATAATACTATACTATACTAGGCCGAGCAAATTTGATTTATATCAAACACATTTCGTAATTGAATAAAATATAAAACTAATCAATGCACTAAAATATTAATTGGTAGTACTAATTGTTTTTGATGGATTATTTAAAAGCCTGTGCAATAAATCTGATTCGACAAATCTGAAAATTGGAAAATTTCAAAACTTGTTTTTGAAGATATATATATATATATATATATATATATATATATATATATATATATATATATATATATATATATATATATATATATATATATATTTTTTTTTTGTTAAGTTGAATAATGATTTTACATTAAATAATATTTTGAATGCAAATTCATATAGAAAATTTTTTTTTTATCGACTGCTGGGATTCGAACCTATCTAGTTAATTTGTATGTCTGCTATAATATCTAATTCATATGGAAAATTTCTCGCTATGCTGGTAGTCGTACTCTGTAGCTCAGTTGGTAGAGATACCACCTAGACAGTGGAGGGTCCTAGGTTCGAATCCCAGCAGAGTCGATAAATTTTTCTATATGAATTTGCATTCAAAATATTATATATATATATATATATATATATATATATATATATATATATATATATATATATATATATATATATATATATATATATATATATATATATATATACCATATATATACCATATATATGGTATGTGTATATATATATATATATATATATATATATATATATATATATATACCATATATATGTTATGTGTATATATATATATATATATATATATATATATACCATATATATGGTATGTATATATATATATTATATATACCATATATATATACATACCAATGTCGATTTCAGTGCGTGTACGTGTTGTAGTGTGTACGGGTGTGTAGTAGTAGTAGTACCAATGACAATTTTAGTGCATGTGTGTTCAAGGTGGGGGTATTCTATTTCGATTTGTTTTCACAACATGATTGATTTAATTTCACGTCCAAATAAATTAAAGTAAAAATAATTTTTATATTTTCTAAAAACATAGCTCTAAGCACAACTCACATTATACCATGAATACACCAAGTTGATTAATATTCTCATGAAAAATAAGTAGAAAATTTTATATGCATAATGAAGTCTTTTAATAAACTTTTATTTTTCAAAAATTGTTAAAAATGGAGCTATCTGATTTTAGTATTTGTTTTCACTATCACTCAGTTGCGTTTTTCTTATTATTTATTTTGCAGCAGTTTTTTCAAGTTTTAATTTCTAAATGCAATAGTGTCTACGTAAAAAAATAAGTAAAACCAAAGATCTAGTAGTAATGTTTTTTTTTAATTAGACTCTTCAATTAGTATGGTCACGAACAATAATAATCTTGTAGAAAGATTTCCGAAAGAAATGTGCCAATCCATGGATACCTTACCAATTCAAAGTAAATTTTGGGGTGTTGATTCAGTTCCCCCTTAACCCTCCTGATCCTCAAAATCCATATTTGTAGTATACACCCGTTCTCTATGGGTTTTATGAGTTCATAAATTAATTACAACATAAAATCTTTTATATTCGATTAACCGTTTTGATTAAGGATTTCCGTCGGATCGCCCAGAGTGCCAAAAATCTTAAATTCAAACAAACTTATCATTTCTATTGTATCATCTATCTCATTAAATTAGAAAATAGGGGCGTGCGAAATAAATAAGTCTATATAAATTCCAAGCACAATTTCAAAAAGTATCTGTAACGTTGTAAAGTTGTAAGATGTTAAAAAAGGAAAGCTATATAATGTGTCTGTTATGAAAATTCGATAGTCAGGTTGTTTTCTCGTTAATTCTCACAAAATTGCGTCCCGCGCCCACCTAAAAACCATTGGTATTCACTACGAAACTTGACGCAAAAACTGGGAAAAAAACTCCTTGCCCCTGATCACATATTTCATATGCAGAGGGCTGTTTTGCTTGCTAGAGCAATATTATTTCCATATTTTTCACATAATGCGCTTCTGTATATGGGTTTTATTTCATGTGACATCATGGTAATGCATTTTAACGTCTTATCATTCATTGCGGCGTCTTCGCAACTCTTTATGCCGGGGTGACAGCGGTAAATATTTGTTAGGGTATGACCGGGACCGGCGACAGGGTTTTTTTCAATAAAACCTATTGCAGGGCGTACCGTCATTTCCGGTGTTACATTTAGACGCCCCTTCATTATTACACGGGTGAAATGCGAAATTCGAAATAGCGATTCTTCCTATTAACCTTAAAATCTTATGATATAGACAGCTGTAGTTTTAGGAAACAAACCTCGAACATAAACCAGCTACTGTAAGGGTGAAAGAACAATGAAATTACGAGACGGGAGCTGAAGTAAAAAAACTTCATCCGAATAATTCGCCGAAGAAAAATACACTTGAGTAAATATCTGTATCTGTGATGAGCGAGGAGTCGGGATATTTACACGGCGAGCCACCGTTAGCAATTTAAATATAAAAGACTGAAGCGAATCAGTTCCCGCCGCGTTGTCAGAGCAATAATAATGGAAGGTGGCGAAAACGGAGCGAAGCGTTGCGGTGCGGAGCGAGTAATTCGAATAGGGGTAGACGGCGGTCGGCGACGACGATGCCATATTATTCAATAAAGCATGCTTAGCGCGTATATATCCCTTGACAAATGTACAGTTTTAAAGGAGGCCGGGGAAAGAGACATAATTTACAGCAGTCCACTCTCAATAAGGCCCATGACTGCCGAATTTCATACTTTATGAGGCCGGCAGTGTACTTAACAGCGCCTCTAATTTATGAATGTCCGGCAAAATCTATCGAAGCACCATATGCCGCGGCCTGCCAGCGACAGCCATCATTTGTAACTCCTCGAGCGCTCTGCTAAACAACGACCCACTAAATATTAATAACTCTCGATTACCTTACTCTTACTGGATTTAGGCGATTTATTAGTGAATGTGCCCTTGTAGTTTTTAGCCAGATTAATTACGGCATATGCTCGTTATTAGGCATTCGTTCTGTATAATTTCGTATTCTACCGCAATTCATTCATCATTCGATTCTAGCTAGATCGGATAAATATTTTATTTATAAGAAACTAGAAAAGAAAAAGAAAACTAGATCCTTTTCGTAATAAAATCGCGGAAAGGTGAAAGAGAAATGTGAAATGGGGAAACCGGAAGGTGACGGCGCGCTTCCGTACTTACCGACCGCCGTCTATGCCGTACGCGCGGGAATTGGGGAAATTGGGGCGATGTTTATATGTTGTTGTGATGCTATATATAGTATACAACCGTGTACAAGCATTCACAGTGAGGGTGGGTCGTGGATTCAGTTGAGCGCTGACTGCCGAGAAGGGAGCGTCGATATACGCCGACCGTCGGGACGCAACATCGCTACGCTAAATGGAATTCGCCGTTTCTAGAGTTTTTATTTTTTTGTGCATTTAAGTTATCAAATTTATTATTCTAGTTCTATTTACTATTAAGATGAAGAAATGTATCATATAAAAAAATTGTGTTTGCCTATGTTTAGAGACCCCCATGCAATGGGGAATTGACTATACATATAAGTCCCCAGTTGGATCCATTCATCTAATTAAAAAAAAATTGGAAAATTTAATTTAAAAACTATAGAAAAATCCAGGTTTGTTTGTTTATTTGTTTGTTTGTTTGTTTGTTTGTTTATTTATTTATTTGTTACCCCAATAATAAACAAATTGCACAAATTCGTGACGTATCTAGTTGTATATATATATATATATATATATTAAATTATTGTTTTTATTGCTGAGTTAAGTCCTACTAAAAGACTACTATAGTCCAGAATTTATTTTCTCCTATAGGGCCTAACATGCAAGAAGGTAAACATTTCGTTCTGAAAGTAGCATTACGAGAACGTTTATTTTGGATGGTCCTTCTAGGCCCTTGGATAAGCATCCTCGACTTGATAGGTCATACCTGGGCGATGGGAGTAAGCATACGCGTCTCGCAGTACTTCATCCGTGCACTTAACTAGTCGAACACTCACAGCACAACACCTAAACACAACTAAACACATAAATGGTAACAGCGCCTATTAATTATTTCTTTTTCGCTAGAAAGAACAAGAGTTAGTTGTGTTGCGCAAAAAGGGTCATCGAAGTCGCCGAGAAGCTAGGACGAGTCGTAGGCGGGCGGCGCGCCTTTGATGCGCCGCTGCGCTGCAGTTTGTGTTGTTTGTATGTGTGTATATCTCGAACGGAGGCAGCGGGCGGACACGCCGAGTCGCTCGCGCAACACCGACACCTCCAGCCCGCCGCCTCCTGCAGCTTGTGGTGACACTCCCGGACCAAATCCCATACGTATTCTCCTAAAAGCAACAGAACACAATTCTTCGCTATAAAGGTCTACAGTTTACTAGTTACCTATCAATTGCCCCAACCCACTTTTTACTGGCAATACTTGTGGTGACACTCCCGGATCAAATCCCATACAATTCGGCAGTATACTGCTAGTTAGTTACCTATCAATTAACGTCTCCCACTTCCCAATCGCAAGAGCTTTTTTACTTAACAATAGTCGTTAAAATACTTTGGGAAGAGGGGTCTTTTTTATCCTGGCGATAGAAACGATGAGGTTAAAACGGAACACACAAACTGCTTACGTGGTCACAAATGAGGGGCGTACATTGGCCTAGGGTGTTTCAGAGGACGTGGTAATGTCTTCGAAATCAGAAGTCGAAGAGCTAGCTATCTTACCCTAAACAAAATATGGCATCGATCACGCGCCTAATATTAAAAAATCGCGTCCCCACAGTTCGGCGCCGACGTATTATAACAAATCTACCGGATGAATAACGAAGTTTATGTCGTTTGGGATCGCGAAGAATATTGGTTATTGGAAATATAGCAGGCCAGCCACCTGCCACTAAAGGACATTTCCCGCAAACTTATAACACGTGAAAGCGCCATCCCTTTCCGATTGTTACGCTGCGATCCGCCTCGGCTTTCGACGTATATCTACCTATAAATAAGTACCTATATGTAAGAAACTATAAGCTGCAATCGTTTTCGATCGTATAAGTATATATGTATTGCTACACCTACATACAGGGTGGTCCTTGACGTTCGTTTTATTTTATTGAATATTGCCTATAGAACGCGGGAGTCGTAACTTGTAAACGTTATTGAATACTGTCAAACCGCATAAATTTTGCCGTCTTTTCTCCTCCTGCTGCAGTTTTGGGGGACCGTTGTTTCCAGCACACACGTACACAACTCGTATCATATACAACATAAGAGAACTGTAAATTACGTATTACGTTAGAAAAAACGATAGCTTTCCAAATCTCGTTGCTCATGCTGCAGCATATGCAATTTCGAAGGGCACAAAAAGGGTCCAGCGAGGTAACATATGCGAACGAGGCAGACGTCGTAGTAATATTCACGAGCCACTGGGCCAACAAATAATCGACACGAGTGTCAACCAAGAAATAAAAGCAATTTCGCAGATACAATCTTTTCATTTTTCTTCTAAGTTCGTATCGACTGCTGTTTAATCAGATACGTACACCTACCTATAAAGAGCTTTCTTCTTGGTGCACTCAGAAACAGTAGAATTTAATGGACAATCGATCATACATACATACTTCGAAGTTGCGTTAATTAACATCCTTTGAGATAAAAACAAAAAAAGAGTCCATTAACCATCTACTAAACTACTAAACCTATTCAGCAACGTCGAAAATTGTCATATAGTTTATTCGGTGAGCTTCGCTTTTGCTAATGGCCGTCGATGAGTCTAAATACACCCAGAATGACATTTAAATTATTTTCAGTTAAAGGGCGCTGACGTTTCTTTGGAGCGTCGGTGTTCGGTCGGTCGGCGCTTTTTGCCGTCCTTAACAATTTAGTCGGAGTCGAATAAGTGGCACCCGCTGAGCCATTAGCTGAGAACGCTGTCCATTTGGCTCGAGCCGCGCCACGTCAGCAGTCCTTCGTCCTATCTCCCTCCGCGGACACGGGCCGGCTGCGGTCGCTACGCCGCCCTTCATTATCATATCCGCTTCGAACTGTTACGTTTGCACCCCGCACACGAGAATTCATCAACCTATCTTGCGAGTTTTTATTGATCAACGAAATGACTGACGTTGGCAGTGCGAGAATCAAATTTTAATATTATTGGCGCCCGGTTTCGTGCTTACAACTGCATACGTAACTAAGCGGCGGGTGCGGCATGTGAGGGTGAAGGTATATAAACAGTAGTTATGATAAATATGCACGGCAGAGCGCGGTGCGGCAGCAGCATTATGGTGGAAGACAAATATTTGGCCTCGGTCGCGTTGGGAACCGCCATTGTCATAACATAAGACAATGCGAATGCTGTATCTCATTTTTCATCTGGCCGATCTTTATAATCTGTATTTGCATCAGCTTGTAGCGATCTAATAATAACTCTGGGGAGCGGGCGAGCGCCGTCCACATCGCTCCGAGATACAACGAGATTCTTCAATTAAAACTTATGTTTATTTAGTATTCGTGGAGCGGGCGCTAGCGAGCGCAATGAGGAATGTTTAACCGAAATAATAGGAGACAGTGACCGACACAGAAAGGGGCGATCTTTTCGCATCGCAACGCGTCATTAAATCGTATACGATGAGGATAATGAGATACTAAATGCCTCCCATCGGTTCAATTCAGTACCTGCAAATACTACGTAAACACTCTGCTAAATGCGCAATATAAACAAAAACAAACGTACAGGCTTCGTATGGAATTAACAAAGCTTTTCCATCTTACATTCAAACAACGATCTATGTTTTTCCAGCTGTTATTTTTTTAGCAACTACCTATAGCAGGTATATTTCCGTTAATGAAACGGATTAATATCGGCTTGTTTGATGTTTGTAGGAAGTGAAAGGCCATAATACGCTCAGTCTACTTCGGAGAGTGATACAATTCTATTCTGGAACCTATTGAAATGGAATATTTCATATTCTTTTTTTATGTTACATTTTCCGGTTCTTTAGCTAAAATCCTTCATTGACGTAGTAGGAAGATCGATTTTATATTAATTGGCCATCATATACTCTTAATTTGTTTCGGGCTTTTAGTTTGCAATATAGGCAACCCAAAGTGGCCATATTTGGCTCATCGCCGCCAGGCGACGCTTTTTGAAAATTGTGTTCTTTAGTGTATTAATTTTATTAGGAAGATAATTGATAAAATTGCTATCATCTTAATTCCGGATAAACTCGATAACCCCTAAACCGATTTCGAAAATTCTTTCAATTATCAATAGCCTATGTCTTCGGCAGGCCCGGATTTGGCCTGAAGCTCTTCTACGGGTGGTGTCTTTTGATGATATATCATCGATCAATCAATCAATCAATCAAATAGTATACTATAACGGCATTGTTCGATCGAACTGTCCTTCTTTGGAGAAGTGTATAGTATAGCCCCATTATTTTTAAACAGTAGCGGTAATATATGGGCGTTGTCCGGTCGATCTGTCCTGCTTTGGAGAAGTGTATAGTATAGCCCCTTTATTTTCAAATAGTAGCGATGCTATAACGTCGTCGTCCATTTGATCTGTCATGCTTTAGAGAAGTGTAGAGTATAGTTCATTTATGTTCAAATTGATCCCACCGCTGGAGCAATAGCACCAGAACGATGTTGGCGACATTGAATATTACCAGGTTTGACATTCTGTCTTGCAATAAATTTTAGTTTTAATAATAATAATAATGCACAAAATATTCACAATTTAACATGCTTTTGACAGTGGACATTCATGTTCTGTAAAAACGTAATTGTAATTGTTAAGCGACTTAATTATTAAATTTTACATTAATTATTAAATTAAATTATTATTAAATTAAACAACATGTCTATTAGTAATTTCTTCTTTAATAAAGTTTATGTCAGGTTTGCTCCAGGATGTCACTACTATTTCAAAGAGAGGGGCTAGAGTGTAGAGCAACATCAGGCACCACTACGCGGTGGAAAGAGGAAAGGGAAGCTTGAGGAACCGGTCTTATTGGCTAATAATTTAACTCTGGCCGCGATAGCTATTCAGAGAATGTAAACAGTGATCAGCTGAGCGCTCAAAGCTGCATTCACGTAATAACGCGTTACCGCTACGCCACAATTAACTTAGGCCAACAAGCATGGAATTGCTGCATCTACGAACGTATTTAAATTTTAGCTTTTTCTTTAAAATTTTGGAAAACGTGTAATCGTGTAACATGAAAATTAGTAGTGGGCGTTTATCCGAATTTCCGCACTTAAGTAAATGTCATTAGTCATTAAGCGCACCCACTGATAGCGTTGCATGTAGTTTGTTTACAGTTTCCGATTAGCCATCGTAACTAAAGTGAACAAACTTAGAAAACTAAAATATAAACATTTCAAGCAAGTTCTATTTTTTAATAGAAAATCATAAAAACAGGAATTTCAGGCTTCCAATTCAATTTTATTCTTCCGGCGGTTCAGTCCCAGACGTTTCTACTAATTTGCGATTCTGCAAATCATGTCTGGCGCTGGCGCCCAAAAATGTGGCGCCTGAAGCCCGAGCTTCGTAGGCTTCAATGTTAATCCGGGCCTGGTCTTCGGGAATAAGAAGACGAGACCTTATCACGCGATCGCGTAAGAAGCGTAAGCTTTGAAGATTTATATAGTTCAAGTCGGGCGCTATACAGGGTGTATTTAGTATAACTGCCATTATTAAAACAGGTGATAGAGGACATCAAAACAAACAAAAAAGTCTTATAAAGTAGTGGTCTACCTCTGCAGGTTTATGCAAAAAAAATTAGTAAAGTTGCAAACTTCGATGCCACATTATCACGTTATTAAGTATACTGTGATTGTCAGATTTTGAGAGAAGGTATATCTCATCAATCACAATAAAAAATCTAAATACAATTTTTTTGTAAACATGATAGTTTAAGCAAAATTACAAATTTTATAAATCACATTCTGTTACACAATCGATTTGACAACCCTGCAATTGGGTGCAACTTTTAACCCACTTAGAAAGTTCATTCAAGTTCAAATTTACACATTTATTGTCATAATTACAGTATTTATTATATTTAGGGTATCGACCTTTTCCAGTGGTATTATTTGGACAAAAGACAGATGGTTGTCTGCAATTTACCTAATTTTTAAAGGGTAATAAAGAATAAACAAGAATGTGTGCGTATTATTTTATGGGCTTATTTATTATTTAAGAATTACTATTAATTATGGTTACAACGAGTACATGATTACAATAATATGCAAATGCATTCAATTATTAGCTGTTAACACCATAAATCAGTAGCATATCATGCATTTCCCGAATACTAAACCGGTCCATGGTTAGCAGTAGATCGCACCTTTACCGAAATAAATAACACAAGAACAACACAAAGAATAAGGACAAAGAACAACACAAATTAATAAAACCAACAGTAGATAACAGGAGCAAATAGCAAATAATAACAATAACAACACAAACATAACAAGATAGTAACAAATCGACAAACTGAACAAGGGAACACTATGTACGAATGACGCAGAAAATGTCTGGTGGTGCACACAAAGTTCAATTTTAAAATTTAGTTAGAAATAATCATAGAACATCATAAATCCAGGTACAACCCCTTTGTGTACACTGAATGGAATATCTAGGTATGTCTTGTAAGTTTGCAATTTAATCCTTTGTTCAGGTAAACAAACAGATTATAAAAGAAATAAGACATAACGGTACTAAATCTTCATTATCTTCAATTCAGGTAATGCAATCATATGCATTTAATGCAAACAAATACAAAAATTATAGAATTATCAATTTCTGGCCGGTTTCCACTTATTTGAAACCTGTGATAACTTTTCTGATTAATATTAGTTTACAGACTAGTTTTATCAGTATTGTAATTTCTACTTCAACTATTTACCAACATGCAATTTCATGCTGAAAAAATGGATACAACACCCTACCTAATCAAATAATACACACTTTCTTGCTTCTTCTTTTTTCATTCATTATTTAGTACAAGTTACATTACCCTTCAAGAATTAGGTGAACTGCAGACAACCATCTGTGTTTTCGTTCAAACAATAATATCACTGGAAAAGGTCGATACCCTAGAGATAATAAATTCTCATAATATTTGAAACTTGCATTTTAAGCTAGGGAAACCCAACAAGTTTAAAGTTTTTGATGCTTTTATTTCCAATGTATTACCAATTCTTTTATAAGAAACTCAAAACTGTTTTAGACGTTCTGGAATCTGTCACCTTTTTTGCTGTTTTATTGTTTAGCAGTAGTAAAATTGTCTGAAAAACCAACTGTTAAATAGTCATATTGTAAGGCTCCCAAAACAATACAATAGGTACCCACCACGACCACAATGTGTATGTAAACAAACTTCTTCATTTGTCAATGAAAAACACAGTAAATACCTTGTTTATTTTTTTTTATGGTCAATCCAATGATTTTCAGTGAGTGCACTGTTGCCATTTCATTCGCCAGTTTTATTCAAATAACGCGAAAAGTAATGTTGTTAGGAAAAAATTTGTTTGGAGTTTTTTGTTGGCATTAATGTCACCTATCACCTGTTTTAATAATGGCAGTTATACTAAATACACCCTGTATACTGTATGCGGCAATGCGTAGTCCCTGGCGAAGTTGGGCACAAACACTACGCCTATATAAATTACTCGTTATTCTATTTGTTTATCTTTAATTGTTGTTTTCTTCAAACGTCAAAAACCATGACATTTCCTGATATGGGCGTCCGCAGAAGATTTCCTCGGAAAGGGGAGGGGCAAATCAAAAACTTGTGTAATATTATAGATAAGTTTAGTGCGCGATATTTCGCTTTCGTGCGGTTGTAAAAAAAAGTTTTAAACAAAATTGTATAGCCGTGGTGTTTGGAGGTGACAATATTCATAAGTATTCTTTACATTGTCAAAGCTGACAAACTTGACTCTGCCGTGTGGTATTTCCGTAACTTCATTTATGTAAAAAGTATAATTTTATTTATTAGGAGGTTAAAAATAACATGCATTACGTAATTTTCTAAATTAAAAAAGTTAGAACGGAATGGATTAGCGGCGGTTGGGGCGGGCCCATTGGTGTGCACTGTTGCCGTACTCCGGGATTAAGTATAAGTGCACTGCATCTGGATAGATATATTAGTGATGAGTAAGAATATGAGTACACAATGAAAAGAAATTATAATAATAAATTATCGAAGAGCGAGGACACGCCCCCTTGTCACATCTCCTGCGGACACCCATGTTTCATAACTCGATATCAAACGTTAAAGATTTGCATTTTGCGACAGTTAAACTACTTTTGCTGTCGCTGATTAACCGCTGCCGCGCTGGCAGCAAAACGTTATTTTATCAAATCAAATTTCCAAAAATGGAACCATAATAATGCTCTACAAAGCAATCTAAATTAATCGTTCTAGTTCTTTCAACAATTAAAATATAAGAATTATTTTTTACGTTTAATCTCTTTAATTTAATTTCGACGAAGAAACAAATAGCATGTTTTATTTGGAGAAAATGTGACTTGTGTGGTTCGTCTGTAGTTCCATAAAAGTTTCGCTTTTACTTCTAATAAAGCAATATGCTATTAATGTTCCACTAACTGTAAAGCATGTATAGGTCGACACATTGCATTTGAGGAATCCTTTTAGTACTACTTCGAATGTTTGAAGTCTTTTTGAATCTTGCTCTGGAGGAAGTGTGCTATATTGTGAATTTACCTAAGGCACGGTTTGAGCAGTTTCTCGTCGCAAATTTGCAGCAAAATTTCATTCAGTTTAGCCTTAATGGCTTCTGGTTAAATATACATTGTACTTACAATTATATTTATTAGTTAATACTGATTTAGTATTACTTTATTACTACACTATCATCTATATAACTTAAAGCTTATCATCTTAGTTCTTATGAAGTTATTTTTATTTTAAATACGCGAGCTTATATGGATTTTTAATTTGAGTCCCGTTCCCGCAAATGTTTTTTCCTTATTTTCGACCTAGATGTACGTGGTCCTGCAACTAACTTCTTGACTCAAACTATTTGCAATAACCGACACTTTTTAACTTCAAATTAGTTGATTTCCACCTTCACGAATTTACCGGCTCCAGATTTTGTTCCTTGCTCGCTTCTATTTAAAGAGAAAAAAACAGGAATTTGAAATTTCTTACCTAAGGGTAAGGTAAGGTAAGAAGAACGGGTGAGGCTAGTGTTTTCTTGGGGATTTCATAGATTCCTCTATCCTAGGTCTTTTCACCTCAAAGCTTCGCATAATTCTCTTCGCCATAGTTGTCGCTATGACTTCCCTAGTAAAATATGTTTGCGAAACCGCCTTGAACAGATATTTAAAAGTTGCCTCGTTTCTGTATCGTCTGCTCTTGTCTGGATGCCTTTATGGTCTGGTGAAAACTCACAAACTTATCCTAATAGTAAGTATGCTATCGCCAACTAAACAGGATAGTAAATACAGTAGGGTTAACAAAAAGTGATTCGGTGTTCTGCATGCCATTGAAAAGTTTCTACCACCCTCGATGGTTTGCTGTTTAAAGGCTATTATGGGCTTAAATTGCTTCTCAGCTTTAAGGATCCTATTGGATCAATGATTTTTACACAAAGATTCTAAAATAGATTTCTTTTTTCCAGACGGCGACCTAAAAATCACATTTCTGACTGAACAGCATTCGATTTATTCAGCGAATAGTATACTTTCATCTCAGAAGCGCCAGATACCATTTTAGGCGATCTATATAATATACAGGAAAGCCTATAGCCCTTTGGCAAGTCCTATGATCAAGCCCTATGGGTCAAATGATACCCTTGAGCATCTGTTGTATGTTTCTAGGCGTATTCAGGGAATCTTGAAAAACGTCTTTAAAGCCTATGATTTGCCTATTGGTCTTTCTCCAAGTCATTAACATGTCTCAGAGATTCTTTCAAGTCTCAAGACGGACAATACTACAGAACGCATACTGAGGAGTAGTCACTGAGGCTGTCTTTTTTTACTACATTTTTATTTCAAGAAACGGAAAACAATACTGAAGACTGTCAAATTGTATTCATGCGTGTACAACTTTACCTATTACAAAGTAACGGACGTCCTAAGCTTCAAACATTTGAGTAACACACTTCGTCTGTCCTAAGTTCGTATAAAGTATTCAAGAGACGTCTAGCAAACAAACTCAAACATTTCCTCCGCAACTACTAGTATTCCTATTTCCATCTTTTGACAAGTTATATGTAAGTCTAATCGCTTCCTACAAAGGCGTCGATCTAATAATTCCCTAGATATACAGTCACAAGGATCTTTTACAAACATTACACAAAAGTCAAGTTCCATCACTATACTAATATCGCCTGCGAGTGCACTAGGAACTACCAGGGTGTACCAAGATTCCACTTTTACTACTTTGTTTATTTTTTGCAATATTCGCGATATTTTAATTATTTCGGAAAGTGATTTCGATTTGTATTACTGCACCGACTATATTGAATTTACGACAACCTCGTCCTCATTGGCACCAGATCCAAAACACTGGCAGATCAAATGTAATCTTCGAAAACAAGCAATTCTTTTTTCCATTTAATTTGACACCTATGCAACAATAAATGGCCTAGGAATCAGTTAAAATTGTAGGGCAGTTAGTTAGGTATAGGTATACGTTTACTGTACAATATTAGTATTGGAATATATGGAACTGACGATTCTATTTTTGGCAAAAGAATGATTTACCAAAAAGTGTGGTCAACACAGAATTACGAAATCTTGAGCACATTCCTATGAATTGCAGAGAATATTAGATCCAACTGTTCTTCTTCTTCGTTTCCTTGTACCCTTTCAGGGTGTCGGATAGATCCAGCTCTAGATGTCAAAAATTGGTTTCTGTTGTAAGTTATCAAATAACAAAAATCCTAGTTTAATGTTAATCTTAATTAAATATTTTTTTTGCTAAGTCTTCCAGATAGAAGCACATGCCATCTTGTTAATTACCAGAAAAAAAAAACTCCCTCTATAAGTCAGGCAGCTTTAAAGCAATCTGCTCATGGCAAAAAGAAAGCTTAAGCAGCTTATATGAAATAGAACAGTAAGATAATAGAAGTTTTAGGGTTGGACGGTGGAATTCTTGGCAACGACATATTTTTAAATATAAAGACTGTATTTAGCATTCTCTATGGTAAAAGTGAACGAGGAGAGGATGAAATAGATGAATTTCCTAGGTGTATGTTAAACATACCTGCGACTAAGATGGAATAACGACTCTTTGGAATGGAGTGACAATTGAAAGACAGAAATTAGATTCTTGACACGTTGAAACACATAGAAAACATAGAAAACAGATAGCATAGAATAGTTAAGAGGAAGATCAACAGGTAAGCTATAAATAGAGATAAACAATATCTATTTGCCGAAAAGCCCCAAATTAAAATATTTTTACTTCTCTTAGCACTAGATCAGCTATTTGTAAGGGATTAAAAAAATATTTTTCCTAATACTTTTTTCTTTGCTTGAACAGACAGAAATACACTATACAGTATAGATGTCCTAAATATTTTTGACATTAGAAACATTTTGTAGAGACAATACCAAAGGCCAAGAACAATGTGTTAAGTTGCTTAAAACAAGCTACTCAACTACCAAACACGTAAAACACGATTACTTCCCCGATTGCAACTTTCAAAATTTATAAATCACTAGCAGAGTTCCGAGGTCATCCTGACTGAATTATTGACCATACCCAAAGCACTTTAAAAACCCAAATATGACTGATTGAAGTCAAAGTCGCCAAGTCAGGCATGTGGTATCTATTTTTGCATCCGATAACTATATTAGTTTTGAAAGTAATGGGCTACTCATTCTGTTCATGAAATTATGAGCCGTCATAGTCAATTCAGAGAAGACATAAGACATATTTAGAAACATTATGAGATGACCTAACAATGATTTCTTCTTCGGCTATCTATGTATAACGTTAACGAAATCAAAATTTCTGCAAGTATTAAACATGAAAATTATTTTTAAAAATGCATGTTATACAGGGTGTTCCAAAACAACGTTTAAAGATTTACAGGACATGTGGTATGGTCATGTAGAGTGTGTGTTTATTTTAAATCATCTTTTAAATAAATAATTCTACACATGTGCTTATCAGCAAACTGTATGTGTATTAAAAGGATTTTGTCGGTATTCAGTCACATACATAATTTGAAGTTTCGTCTGAACAGTGCAATTTTTAACGACTAGAATGGTTGCGTGTTCAAATGCTGATATGGTGTTCGTGTACGGTCGTGCCAATGGGAATGCTTTGAGTAGACGTCGCCTCTATGCTAAAGCGTTTCCCAATCGGCAACTGCCTTCGTATGTGCTGTTTCAAACCGGTTTTCAACGACTAAGAGAAACTGGTTCGTTGCAAAAAAAGATTTTATGACACCGGAGGACAGAGATCAGCATGTACACTTCAGGTAGAAGAACAAATTTGATATTGTTAATGGAAACCCCAAAACAAGTGTTAGAAGTATTTCGGATCAAGTGAGTATAAGCAGACATATTCTTTGGAGAACTCTTCATGAGCAACTCATATACCCTACCATATCCAACGGGTAGAAGCCCTTATTCCTCCGAATAATCAAGTGAGAATGACATTGTCACTGCTTTTTACGGGAAGCTGCTAAACGCCCAGACTTCGTTGCTAACGTCGTTTTTACTGATGAAGCTGTTTTACTAAAGATGAAATTTTAATTTCCATGTTAATAATCATGTTTGGTCTAACGAGAATCATCTAGCCGTCGTTGAATCCATATATAATAAAAATCGCTACTACCCATTACCCGGAGAACCAGGCCCATGAAGCTATGAAGCTTGTAAGGGAGGGCGATTATTGCTATTGCGCAGGTCCAACGTGCATTTGCAGCCGACTTCATAGATGGTATGCGATAGCACAAGTCCCACATTTGTGTTACAGCTAAGGGAAACTGCTGAAACCTACGGGGAGTCGACCTCGAGTCGCTTGGGTGAGAAACGAGCGCGCTATTCCCTACACTACCAAGGCTACGCTATCAACTGCTTTTCAGTCTAAATATAGATAGGCATGTTAGGAGATAGGTTGTTAGGACCGGTCGTTTTACCACAATACTTAACAGGTCCTGCATACCTTGATTTCTTGATACTCTTCCTGAACTTTTGGGAGATTTGCCTGTAAATCAGAGACCAAGTATCTGGTTTATGCAAGATGGAGTTTCATCGCATTTTACGCTTTCTGTTAGAAAACATCTAAATAACGTATTTCCAGGAAAATGGTTAGGGCGAGGGGGTCCCATTGCATGGTATCCAAGATCTTTTTTGTCTCTTGGGTTATTTAAAAACTTTAGTTTACGTAACACCTGTAAATAATCTTCCAGATCTGTGCCAACGAATATAACACTATTGCCAGATAACTCTAGCACACCTGTGTGGATATGGAAGGACATTTTGAACGTCTTCTTTCATAATATTGTAAAATCCAATAAAACAAATTATTATGCGATTGCAATAGAATCGCTGTTATCTCGGAAACGGTTGATTTGCGTATTGTATTTCAAGACTTTTTAACTTGTTTTCGACCGTACTAAATGCCCTGTAAACCTTTAAACGCTGTTTTAGAACGCACATTATATGGTATGTTCTACGTGAAAAATGTATAGTATAACATTTGGCGCATTGCTGTATCTAATTAACCCCTCTAATGATTGTAAGCCGTAATGTAATGGAATTTATAAGAAAATCATATATACGATTTATTGTTTTTTAATTGTATGGATTCAGGTATTCATTAGAAGATAAAAATAAGATAGTTTTAATCTTTTTTATACAATTATCTTGTAAATCAACACTATTCCCATTATATTCCCGTAGTCTGTGGTATAAAATAAAGTCTTTCATATGCGTCTTAGTTGTATATAACACTTTTAAAGTAAGGCCACCTCTGCTATACTGTTACGATGATCTTGTGTAGAAATTTCTAAAGCTTCAAATTTGCTTTGAAAGAATATCATAAATACTGTAATGATGGAACATATCTTTGTAGTGTTTGAAATATTGCAGCAAAGGCCCCTACCAATTAACAATTAGCAAATCAGCTTTTTGACGACGTACAGAGTATGTAGTTGTCTGTTCACTTCTCTTCTTTGTCCCCCTTAAAATAAGAGATAATGCATACTTCTTTATGTTTATCTTTTTTTACTACACGCCCATGGAGTGAAAAGCTATTCCCATCAAGCAAACAATGAAAAGCTAAAAGAAAACCATACGATAGCTAAAGTCTGGAAAGAGTTACAAATACGAAATTTTATTTAAAAAGCTAAAATACATGTCTTTGAAGTCAAAATAGGTTATGTTGGACAATTTGTAAGCATATACTAGAAGGAGAGAGACTTGAAAGTAATAATGTTCTTCCATACATTTACACTTATTCTGCATTTTCAACATGATCACAGCTGTGGTTAGCTGCAGTTTGGTTATGAGATGGGACAGTTCGCTTGCGGCTTTTGAATTTTGATGCTTTGTAACTCTCGGTTTCTTTGTGGGAAGTGTAAATTTAAAATACACGCGTTGTTAGCTTTAAGAAATTACTGTTGGAAATTTACATGTTTGAAGAAATGTTTCTAAGCGTTCGCTTATCTATTCTTAATTATCTGTATAAAGTAGACATTATTTTAAAAGTAAGGGAGTCGTAATGGGGGAGAATTTCCACAACAGAAGCATCGGTGGTGGTCAGTTGAAGGGCCGTTAGCACTGATTGCCGTCCTTCGTCACCCGTCACGCCTAAAGATTACCTCCGCCAACCATAACACACGGGTCTAGGCTGCGAAAAAAGATAAAGAAAAAGTATGCCAATAAAACAAGAGGGTTAGCTGTTAAGGCCGACGCCGCAGCCCACAAAAAGTCCGGAGATTTTCATCTGATTAATACCTGCCGGAAAACGTCAATAAACGCCGTTCATCAATCCGCACGACGCGAATTCGTGTAAGATTTGCCTTCCCCATTCGATCGCAGCAGCAGAACTACAGAAATCGGCGAGCTTTCGAAAAGAGACGATACTTGGTTTACAATGCGTTTAGTGCAAGAGGAAAATCGTTTAAAGGACGTCCTGCAATAGGCGACCACAGAGCAGGCGAATTTCCTAATATTTATTTGTTTACGCGGTCCATCGCCCTCGGTTCCTTGCTTGTTTGTAACGATTGTCCCGTTCGTTTATTCAACGCTTGTGGCATTAACGAAATTGCAATCCTTTCGAGGATATAACAACGTAGGTACTTAACAAATACTAGTACCTACAAATGGTTAGTTAAATGGATGGATATTAGGAACAGATATCGAGCCCCTTAGCCGACTCGACAACGAACGAATAGAGGAGCGTGCTCGTAGGAACCCCGGTCGGAAGAAAAGAGATGATTCATCGGCTTTTTTGCAGTTCAGGTTCAGGAAGCGATAAACGAATTAAGCTTTTGTTTAGACGAAGCAAATTAAAATGGCAGCTTTCTCCACAGCGGTTTATTTCTATAACAAAAAGACAATAAGAGCGTCGACTGACAGCAGTATTTGTTTTACAGATGGATCTCGAAACCCAAACACAAATAAGCCTAGTGGAGTGGCGCGGGTAGGGAAATGCGGATAATCCATTCGCGAGAAATAACCGCTACGTCGAGTTGCGCTATCTGACCAACAGATCATATCTCAAATTGTCGAGAAACTCGACGACTTAGCCGTTTTGTCGAATTTAAGGAATTTTTTTAGAACAACAAATCGCTTAACGGTTCGACAAATTACGTCGATGACTAAGCGAGGGAATGCACGCGGTGCCTATAAAATCCGTATTGGTATTAGCAATTTTTTCTTATCGGCGAATATCTCTTGTCATTGGGTATCCGATGATGGCTTTTCTCGCTATACAGTCGATACGCGTCGATCATATATTTTCGAAGCATTAAGAAGTGACACACTCGGGTCGGTCATGCAGAAACTTTCGCAGCTGCTTTGGAGGGGAGCCGTCGATGGAAGCGGTCGGGATATGGGGTCAACAGGCGCAATGCCGAATTAAAATTAGCGACGCGTAGCGAGGACGACTATTTAAAAATCGTAAGATACCTGGTTAGGTGTAAAATAGATCTTGTACAGCGTATATCGTTTCCGTGGCCACTTATGGTATACAGATACTTATTTATTATTACCATAGTAACTCGGGGTGTGTTTTGATAAAAGAGTGCAGACGACTGTAAAAGCAATTAAATAGACCATTGTTTACCAAAAGTGTGGCGGATTCGATATGGGAGGCTTCTTCCGAGGGAGAGGGTTGCTAGAGACCGAGCCACGCGGGGTTCGCACAAAGCACAGCTACGGAAGGCTATTTGCGAACGCGATATATAAATATTCCTCGGAATCGAGAGTTAACTCGTGCATCCATTTATCTAGATAACGGGAATCCAGTGCACGCATTAATAGTCCCGGTATCTGGCAACAGCATTACATCTCACTTAGACGGGGGCGCTCGTGCACTATCTGGAAATTCTAAGCCGGGCGCTTGCGATCGGATTGTCGTTTAACGGTTTAAGAAAAGCGACGCAACCTGCCGCTATCGCTGTTGTTAAGTACATCACTGCCGCCTCCGCTGCTGCCGCTTCATGTATCGACGGTACCTCGACGAGGTGTTTACACCGTCCGCAGAGAGCCCGGCTGGGGAGTGGCTTGCTATTTCAAGCAGAATAAACACATGGCTGTTTTCTTTGTTCCGGCAAACTAAACAACCATCCTGGAATCCAAACAGGCCGGCCAGTCCCAAATTCAATTTAGTCTTTGCATGCGACTATATCGCAAAACGTCAACACCACGCTGTTCCGCACAGACCTAACTTTATGTGGGCTGTAGATACCTACTTACATTAGTAACCATGTGCGCTTTTCTATAGGTATGGATCTATAGTATAACTGTATGTAAGTTAAATGTACCTATCAAATACCAGGCTCTCTTACCCATCCGTCCTAACGTAATTACCACTTGCTGAGTGTGCGGCATCTGTTACCTACCAACACCGTCCCTCACCCCTGCGACAGGCACCAACGACTCGCCGAGACTTACACCAAAATGACTTCTTCAAGTCAAACGGAATATACGAAAAGAAAACAGAAAGGGTCAAAAATGCAACGTGTTCAAAATTATTTGCTTACTTTCCATTCAAAGTGGATTACTGAGGATAAAAGCTGGGGAGAAAAGTTTGAAGGGAATTTATTGACGACCCGTTTCATCTATAAAATGTATCGCGTAATTACGGGATTTAGTTGATTCTTCGTTCTAATTCGCCATGCAAATTCTTTAAAATAATACTCGACCCGCAAAGGCTTCACGTAATAGCGGGGCCGCTTCATCTTGAAAGAATGGAGATTTGACAGCGACGCGTTTTTCCCAACGCCTCGATGCCTCCATCGGACGACCGTCTATGCAGTTACAGTTCATATGCCACCCAATCCGGATTTATTTTTAAATATCGAAAACTGAGATTTATGATATTCTTACTTGGATGGGAAAATAATATTATTACAATGAAAAATATTTCTCATATAAAATTATTAAATTAAAATGAGTAAGAATACGATGTAAATTCAAGAACATCCCAATTTTAAAAATTAAATAATAGTTATAAACGCATATACATACGTACTTATCATACTTTAATTAAATTTAGTAAAAACTAATAACATGAGAGTTTATTAATATAATAAAGACTATTCCCCTTTTAGTTCCTTTTGGGGACATAGCTCGCATGCTATATTATTCATAGTAAGCATAGGCTCCCGAGTACCTGTGACCCCGGTTAGATTAGGTTAAGTTATGTTACGTGCTAATTTCGTAGCACCCTGTATAGTTATGCATTTGCGTTGAATTGTATAGCGTTTAGGGATTTTTGCATTCTCTCTCCTTTTAGTTGCCATTTTGTTTGGAACTAACTTCCGGTTGTTTCTTGATTAGAGACTTGACACTTTACTTCGTTTTATACGTTGGTCAAGCTAGTCCTTTATAAAGAATATTTAGTGGGCATCGCCGTTTAATTAAACTCTTCCTTTGTATTGTGAATTGGGAATAGCATTGGTGCAGATCTATGGGGTAATTTGTGGCGATGATTTTCCAATTTATATTGGAACCGTAAGGTTTTTCCACTACTTCTTTTTAGAGATTATAGGAGCACGTTCTCGTAAGTTTTTATTGTTTTAACTTTTCTATCATTCAGTCTTTTATACTTAGTTCTTTTGTTAGGTTTCGATATATAATCGTCGTTAGCCGCATATGGAGGCGGTATAACTATCTCTTAAGGTCACATTTCACTGAAGGTATTTATAAAGTGTTTGCTTGGTGCATTCTGGTAATTTGTTTCTATTTGTTACAGACCTTTTTTTGTATATTTATTGGGAATTGCATTGGTGCAGATCTATGGTTAATTAAACGGCGATGCCCACTAAATATTCTGTATAAAGGATACTAGTTTGACCAACGTATACAATGAAGTGAAGTGTCAAGACTCTTATCAAGAAACAACCGGAAGTTAGTTCCAAACAAAATGGCAACTAAAAGGAGAGAGAATGCAAAAATCTCTAAACGTTATACAATTCAACGCAAACGCATAACTATACAGGGTGCTACGAAATTAGCACGTAACAGTTAGTTCATAAAAACGCGAAAAATTAGTAAAAATGAACGTTGTTACACTACCTATGTTCCTCACCCAAATCCCCACAATACTTGGGAATTTGGGTGTTCGGGAGACCACACGAAGTTCACCCATAAAACTGGCTGTCTTCTACCCTATCTCTATAAAGGGCAACGGATGAAGCTGTCAGATTAAGTGTGTGGTAGAGAAATTCGTGAGAATTCTCGACGGTAACTCATACCGATCAGGAGGAGAGCTGGAAGATGAGACCGGTGTGGGCGGATTCGAATCTCGCCTGGGATAAGGTCATTTATGGTCACCAAGGAACCCGCTGCTTGACCCAGGTCATTTATGGTCACCAATGGAACCCGCTACTTGACCGAAGTCATTTATGGTCACCAACGGAACTCGCTGCTTGACCGAGGTCATTTATGATCACCAACGGAACCCGCTACTTGACCGAGGTCATTTATGGTCACCAAAGAAACCCGCTGTTTAACTGAATCTTAAGTGCGGAGAATCGAAGTGAGGTTTATCCCGCTTGATATAGCGGAAACTGCAGGCCGCAGGTAAATGTGCTTAGGAGCTATCCCGACCACCCTATGATCCGGACTGCAGCCGAGTACAGTGATTGGGAGAAGCTCTGAAAGCCATTACACTTAAGGAGAGTTGAAGCGAATACATAGCCTCTCACAACCAAGACAACTTCACCAAAAACGGGTACACACCGGGAGTCTATAACGTGTAGACTTAGACGAAGCTCTGTCGAGGGCCCACCAAGTCTAAAATTGGTAGATCGGGGTGGCAAAACCATTAAAAAACCAAGTCCCGCCACAATTGAGGTTGGATTCGATCGGGCAGAGGTCCCACTTTGCAAGAGCGCTTAGCTGGGGAATAGTCCTATTGCTGGACGAGGTACTTCGCCCCGTATGAAAGAGGACGGGAGGGTGCCGGCGAGTGAGCAACGTGTTAAGTCAATTGCTCCGGTACTATGCCTGCGATAGCTAGTAGAGGGTGGATAGGCAACCTCGCTCCGACCAGTGAGCTGATCTGGTAGCAATTGCTGTACTGCCGGTTATGCAACTTGCGCGCTGATTGGGCGTATCCCAATCACTTCCTTCTGGAAGGGAACGTGGGGGTATGTTCACACGGGTACCCCACGTAAAACAATCATGACAATACTTGGGGGGCTATGCCCAGTAGGGTGTGTCGTAAAAATAATATTTAGAAAATGTCTGCTCCAGCGAGTTTTTTAGAGTCATTGTAACCTTGACATCAGCTGTAAAAAATTTCAAGTATATCGGATAATTTTTCGACCCCCCTACAAGACTTAAAAAAAATTAATTGTTTGCTTACAGACTTTTTAACATACAACTAGAACTCTAGAATTCGCTTCTCAAGTTATGACTGCAAATATCATTAGTATTTTATTATTAATCAAAGCAAATGTTCTAAAAAGATATTTTTAAATATTCAACGGAAACAATTCACATAAAGAACAATAAGACAGAAGTGATTAATACATGAATTTGTATTATCGATGTACTATTTGTTTCATAATGATCTAGGGCAGCAGGGCTAACACATAGGCGCCCGGAAGGGGGGGCAAAGAGGGGCGCTTACCACCCTGGTAGTTGAACAATTTGAATTTTATTTAAAATTTTGTATAATATGCCGTTTTTTTCTAGGCTTGCCCTCCAAGCATGTCGTTTATTCTAGGCTTGCCCCCCCCCTAGCATACCGTTCATTCTAGGTTTGCCCCCCACTGGACAAATTTCTGCGGGCGCCTATGGGCTAATATGATGCTATTTTTTATTATTTTACTCTATGCATTTACACTGAAAAAAGAATAAAATAGCATCATATCAGCCTTGCTGTCCTAGATCATTATGAAATCAATAGTACGTAATTACTGTAATATATGAGACACATATTTTTAATTAATATGTTCAAATGTTCATTTATTCATTGCTCAACGTTCATTTTATTCCTTTCTCCAATCATTTTTCGATTCTTGTTTGGTGTACTGCTCCCGATGTTTCAGCGTTGTTCTTAGCATGCTTTTTTTTTCTTTCATTTCCAAGAACAGTTTTGGAAGCTCTGGTAACCTCTTTAACAGCTCTTCCTACCATCTGTGTATGACACTACTAATTGTAGTAGTTTCAATGCTGGTAATTGTGGTAATTGCTGTAGCAGAAAAGTCTTCATCACTCATATTCTTTGTCAGGAGTGGCTCGTAGACGTCCATTTCACACCACTTTATCATTAACTGCCATTGCCATAAAGTCAAGGGTGGGAACTCGGAAGAATCGAAACGAAGATTCTGCAGGAGCAGCTTTTCTAACTTTTTGGATGGTCTTAATAGCATTTACACGATCACAATTGGATGAAGAAGCCAGTTGGGCCAGAACAATATTTTCGGAATGTACGAAAAATAAATTTGTTTAAATACAGCGCTGCGAATACAGATCTCCTTAGCTTTTACATCCTTCATACCCTCGCTTTGCTTCATCATAAAGAACAAATTTTCATTTCATTAAATTTGTTAAGCAATAAATTGTTTATGCTCCAACTTGGTTTTTCGTCAAACATCACGAGCTTGCTGCGAATGGACCAAAAAATTTATTCTTAATGATGAAGCAAAGGGATATGAAGGACGCAAAGCAAAGGATCGTACAGCCCTGTATTCAAAGAAATGAGTTCTTTGCACTTCCAGAAAATATTCTTTTGGCTCAGCTCGCTTCTTAATCTAAATGTGATCGTGTAGATGCTATTAAGACGATTCAAAAGATTAGAAAAGCTGATCCTACAGAAGTCTCGTTTCGATCCTTCTCGAGTTCCCATCCTTGACTTTATGGTGTTAACATGAGTGATGAAGATGTTTCTGCTACAGCAATTACCTCTTTAGTAGTGTCATACACAGATGGTACAAAAAACCGTTAAAGAGGTTACCAGAGCTTCCAAAGCTGATCTTGGGAATTTTTTTTAGTTTAGGAAATGATACATAAACAATCAAGTACCCCAAACAACAATCAAAAAAAGACTGGGAAAAGGAATAAAATGAACGTTGAGCAATAAATAAATGAACATTTGTTTCTCATATATTACAGAATGTCGTAAATCTATAATGCAAATTCATATATTAATCACTGCTGTCTTGTTGTTCTTTATGTGAATTGTTTCCTTTGAATATTTAAAAATATCTTTTTGGAACATTTATTTCGATTAATAATAAAATACTAATGATATTTGCAGTCATAACTTGAGAAGTGAGTTCTAGAGTTCTATATTTGCATGTTAAATAGCCGTAAGTCTGTACGCAAAAAATCTTTACAGCTGATTTCAAGGTTGGAATGACTCACTGGAGCAGACATTTTTTAAATATTATTTTTTACGACCCACCCTAAATTGCCCAGTATAATATACTTGTGTTGTGTCTCAATTCCAGAAGGAATGAAAAGGAAGAACAACCATAACAACAATTAGGTTTTAGAAATAACATCAATTAAATGGGATCCGCCCCGATGGCCTAGTGGTGAAGATACCCTCGCTCTACTCTTCACTGCAGAGCACGTATGGGCAAACTTTTTCAGTGGCGGGCTGAATTGAAAAAATAAAAATTTTTCGGCGGGCCAAAATGAAATAATTTACGCAAATCTAATATGTTAGCGATAGTTTAATTGAAATAGTGTAATTGATTATGTATAGATATATACAACGTGTTTTATAGTTCCCGAACCAGACTTGACTGGTACATTTTTGATGGCATTTGGAACGCAAATCTTAATAAAGTTTCTGATTAGAGAAAGTCAAGCTCTTTGATCGACGATTTGATCGACGTTTTTAGAAAAGTACTATATAAAATTATAAACGCGTTTAAGGTATGGATATTATTAATAACTGTAAGTGCCAGCTGAACATTGGGAGTCACACAAAATAATTTGTCAATAAAGCACGAGTTTGTTTATGCTGCATAATAATATTAAGAATGGAGTTGAACCGTATCGTTATCGCTTGGGAAGTATCGCCTTGGTCGCTTAGCCGAGAATTAACTGTTGTCGGACCCTGCGCGTGTATATACACCCCAGCGATGTGCTTGAAAAACGTCTACAGTCAGTGGCGGACAGGGGGTATTTTTTTAAACAAAATAAATAATATTTTATGGCTGACCACGTCCTTGCGAATTTTGCAATAAAGTGAGTGTATAAAGTGAGTTAGTTGCCCATCCCTGCTGTAGAGTATAATGACGCTTACTAAGGAAAATCGTCTAACGGACATGAGACGCGGACTCGGAAAAGACTTATCGGCTCCGGGATTGGTCTCATGGGGATTACATGACCTTTGATATTGGTGCCAGTAATGAAATTTAAAAAATAAAAACCATTTCTATTTAGTATTTTTACATATTTCTACTATACTCAGAAGATTATGAATTCCTAAACGTTTCCAGGGAAATCTCGACAGAAACTTGCCGTATCGATTTTTTTAACTCTTCTGTAATTTTTGAATGGTTGTTAGATAATAATAATAATTGCTACAACCCATAACCTGAAACCAGGCCCCAGAAGCTATAAGCTTGTGCGGGAGGGAGGGGGCGATTATTATTATTACGTAGGCCATACGTGCGGCTGCAGCCGACTTACAGATTACGACTTACAGCCGAATTACACCGCAAATCTCACATTTGTCTCACAGCTAAGTAAAACTGTAGAAAACCTTAGCCAGATCTGCCGACAACAGGAGTCGAACCTGGCCCGCTTGGGTGAAAGTCCAGCACGCTAGACATTACACTACCAAGGCTGTATGATTGAGAGATAAATCAGGAGATCGTGCGGAACATATTTTATCACCTTTGAGTTAGTGAAATAGTTAATGGTTCCAATTTAGAGGTTTATTTTGACAGTTCGTTTATTTCTTTGTGCAGTTGATAGTATCATCATATACGGTAGCAGACACACATGTTACCAACCTTAACAGCTTGGTAATGGCTTGTTATAATTCATCACAACATGCTAATTGTAAATTTTCTATTTGTGCCGAATATTTAGAAAAAACATTTGATTAGACGAATATAAATAATTTTAGGCTTAGTTGTCTAAATCAAAGAATTTTTTCAGGAAAATGTGTTCTTTATAGTTTTGGTGCGAAAGCTCCTTTTGTTAGATTAAAAGTGGTTACAGTTAAAAGGCAAAGGAAGTTCACAGAATTCGCGTTAAATTATATTTAAAACCGCTTTTTAATTTCGACATTAAAAAGCGAAGGTGCGAAATGAACAGAAGGCACCTGGCATTTGTTAAAGTCCTTAATTAAAGTACGAACGGAAAACAAAGAATGCAAAATTAGCTTCATTTCTAATTATACGGCGCAAATATCTTAATTTCGAACTGTGAAAAACTTTATCGAACACATCTATCAAGTGAAAATCTCTCGCCTAAATTACACTAAGAAGAAAGTCGGAAAGAGCAGCCGCCCGCGTCTGCCGCAATCATACACCGCATCTAAACACGGAGTGTCTCACTTTATACTGGAGACATCTGGGCCCGAACTCTTTCAATTAAGATGAAAAATCCGAACGCATTAAGCACGATGCCGGGGCCGCGGGGACAACCCGCAGGTCTTGATTAGAAAGGACAGCGCCCCGATAGATTCTCCCCCTCCTCTTAACTCTGCTCATTCTAAAACTCAATTTCAGTGATTTTTACTTTTCTTAGTTGTGTATATTTTTTACCATATGGACAAATCATTTTGGAAGTTAAAGGACAAAATAATTAAAGGTACTTACTAGCTCAACATCTTCTGGCTCGACGCTGCCGTTAGGTGTTGTGGCCGCAGAGGGCCTTTGAGAGGTGGAAAGGTTGATGGCAACATCCCCGTCTACGTCGTGCTCCATGATGCCAGCATCATCCTGCAAAAGAACCAATACTAGTAAGATTTATAGAACGCCAATTATTCTCCCTTTTGAAACAGGCAAACTCTGCTAAATCTGAAACAGCTTTATGGGTGCCTAAAAACACGCACAAGCTGCGGAATCCCAACAGGCAAGAACACCTAGCTCGATTTTATCGGTCTCCGGACACTCGTCCATTTAGGATAAACTCCCTCGAAGGCATTTACAATCCTTAGCCCGATGTCTTCTTTTTACGACCGGGACCTACTGGATATTATAGCAACTGTCAGATAATACTCTCGCACATTTTATTGTAGATAATAAAGGAATATCCAACAAACAACTCTACAAGACTTGCTTGATAATTTATCTATCAATGTCAGAGAGTAACCCTTCGAACACGTAACCCCGCAACTGAATACTGTATATATAAAACATTTAAAGGAAACAGATAAGGTGCAGACACAGTCGTGGTCCCCTGTGGTCATTTATTCCGTTTAAAGGATAATCTGGATAATACATCGGAGTTATCTTCCACACGCCGTTGCTCCATACGATGCTCGACCTCTCTGCGTGTTATACTTTTTACGTAATAACACCCCCACACTGGAGCAATCAGGCCTCTATTTTTTCCGCTTGTTAAATTCTAGCGGTTTAGCCGCATTCAATACTACTCAAATTTTACTAGATTCAAACTCATTCTCTCCAAATTAACTTCAGGTGGGTAATTCATTCATCATAAACATTCTGAAAAATGCGTCTTTTGCACGTAAAAAGCTCAAATAGTAAGACATTCCAAGCAGGTAGTGTTTTGTAGATCTATAAATGGGTCTATTTGTCAGCTTCCGCAATAACATTAGAAAGCAGTGCGTATTGATTAGATACGAAGGGTAAAGGAGCACATCGCCCGAGGTAAGCAATCCACGACTGCTTAAGCGGACTCGTTCGTTTGTCGTGAATTATATATTAAATACATACATATTTATTTATAGGTACCCGATTTTCTTAACGTTTCTAACCCTCGTTATCGAACCACTCTGTAAGTATACCGATGCACTTCTTGGGACCCGGAATCCGGAACGCTCTTGCAGTGTTTGCAGTATTAATCGATGCCCGATGCCTTAGATAGGGGAGGGTTGCTGTTTACAAATAATATTTCCGACAAAGGACTATGCAAGTTTGTCCGACCATTTTGATCATCGATGAAATCAAACAGGAGTACAAAGTTTTTACTTATACTTTACGAAACTTGAATTTACATAGGGTTTACAAACTTTTTCTTCCAGATTTTCAACTGTAAATATTCAATTATGGGTAAATATTTTTTGCAAGGGTCATAACCAAGCGTAGAAACCCATTTTTTTTCAAAATTTTTTCTTAGAAACCATTCTTGTTTCACAAAGTATCCATTATGTCCCTCGTAACTGTTAATTAAAGTGACTGTAACTTTCTGGAGAATAAAGCTAGGTTATGTAGTACGTGACACATTTTGTTGTTAAGAAGTGTTTGTTAAGTAAAGGATAGTATTTTTTAATTAGAATAAATTGAAAATTATATTTTAGATAGATCCAAACAAAATTAGATCGAATCAGCGATGAAATCATTGAATTGTCAAACTGTTACTCCTATAGAAGTATAAAAACTTATATCCGACAATAAATCAAAAGGACAGATTGAAGACTTCCACGAGAAACTAGAACAGCTAGATTAAACAAAATTCTTCACGTTGTGTCCGGTGTTTTCCTAGCTTCTTACCTTCCATTGTAGATTTAAGCCAATAAAAAAACACATTTTGGGACACTCTGTATATTCAAACTTTTTTTAATTAATTCTATGAATTAGAAAAAACTTGGTTAGGTATGACTGTTTGAAATAAAAGTCACTGAAACGATGGTACGTCGAACACCCAGTATATTAAAATGTTTTCGAAAGTTACATACGTACATAATCCATTCCCATTTACCACATTTGCAGTGTCGGAGTGCTACACAAACTCACATACCTACCACTCGACTACGGAGGGCCTTTCTTCGGAAGTTAAAATCTTAAAATAATGTTAAAATTCCTTAGTAAAAAATATTGAACAGGTATAGCATTTTTATTTACGAATAAACGTCAAGTTTTTCTGAAATGTACACTACTATATTTTTCTCCTAATATTATTAGGTTATGTATTCCAAAACAACATCGTAATTAGCTACTTCTGCATGAAGTAATAAAAACCAAGTTTTCTATGAATTATTGCGGCGTTGCTCTTGGTCCACTCGCACTGTCTACAATATAAAATTTCAATAACGTCAGTCATGCAGTTTCTGAAATATAGTGGACAAATAAAAAAATCGGACTTGCACAGAAGAAAATGTTGTTGAGGTCGACAGCCGTAGCCAGAAATTTATTTCCGGGGGGGGGGGGTTCTGAGGAAATTTATTTTCGGAGAGAAGCAGAATATAAAAATAATTTTATTTTGTTGTCATTTATTAGTATTAAGTTTAGTTTCGGGGGGTTTCAGACCCCCTAAACCCCCCCTTGAATACGGCCTTGGAGGTCGATCTATAAAGGACAACGGTAATTATACAGCGCTATTAAATTTCATTGCAATATGTCCAATTTGCCTATGTTGCATTTGAAAATAATAGAGTCAAAGCATTATGCACACATAGGCAGCCAATTATACAGCACAGTCATTTGTACGATTTATATATCGTATATTGCATGGTAAATAGCACTGTAGGTTGTTCAAATGTATTTGTTCATCTGTAGCCTATTCATTAGGGTGGTCGTTATTTTGCAAAAGTTAGAATCTTTTAGGTCCTCCCCCCTAGATCTCTTTAAAATGTCAAAAAAACGAGCTGTGTAAAACTTCAGCCCATTTAGTCAGTATTAACCCGTGCCACCGAGAGGGTAAAGTTTTAAGTGGGATTTAACATGGGTTTGGTGCACTGCTAGAATCTTTGTGGCATAACTTTTTTATCTTTCTGTTTTAACGTGAAATAAATATTGTTTACTTATGTTGTTGAAGTTGCTTAACACGAATCTGAAGCCAAATAAGCTTTGGTAGTTCCGCGAAAATGCTAATTTTAGTGAAGTTGACTTCTTTTTTGACAGCTGTAAACTGCCAAAAGCTTTTCTGACAGTTTGAATTTTATCATATTCGTGTTCAGCAGCTTCAACAACATAGGTATATACATTTTTAAGTTAAAACATAGAAAAATAAAAAGTTACGCCACAAAGCATCTAGAAATGCACCAAACGCATGTTAAATCCCATTTAAACTTTAACCTCTCGGTTGCACGGGTTAATATTGACCAAATCGGTTGAAATTTTGTACAGCTCATTTTTTGACATTTTAAAGAGATGTAGAGGGGGGGACCTAAAAACTTTATCTTTTGCAAAATAACGGCAACCCTACTATTCATGGCACGTAATTTGTATAATAGGTATTATGGCGACATTTCACTTGACCTTTGACCTCAAAGCCACTTCCTTCAACGCAAGTTCAATATTCAATTTCAGTTCAGTTTTCAATTTCCTTTTGAGTTCAAAATAAAAACCTTGAAATTCTACCAAGCAAGTACATTTTGAGTTAGTCAAAGGTAGAAATGACATTTGACTCCTAGCGCGCCGTAGATAAAAGTACCAATAGTAATCGGTAAGAAGAGTCTAACGAAAATTTCGCCCATCAGTGCCGAAAGAGAGTTCTGCATGGGAAGGGAGAAACCCTTAAGAAAAACTTGGAAAATGAAGGAGTGTATGGATCCATAAAATTGTACCAAACTGTAACCAAACCAGCAGCGATATGAGAGAAGCAAAAAGCAACAGGCAGGCGTAGTTTAATCCGTCGCGGTTGCTCCCAAGAGGAGAGCTTCCCAGACGAAAACCTCCTTGAAGGCCAAGACGATCACCAAGGTGCCAACCAAGAAGCCTAAAGAGTTCAAAACCATGAAAACTGGACTGGGAAAAGATCGCCTTCGAAAATAAATGAAGCACGTAAACTCCCTGCACGACGAAACAAAAAGACGGTGATGGCATGACGACATAATCCGCTTTCTTTACTTCTGCAGAGAACGTGGATTGAAACTAAGTAGTGTAAGCAAATAAATAGTAATTGTAAGAGAAGAGAAGCAATAAATAAAATTAATTTAGCATACGAAAAGTGAAAGAAATAATCAGAATTATGACAACCACAGAAACAAAAACCAAAGTCAATGTCACAAAAGTCAATGAATTGTAGAGAAGTCATTTGAAGAGAAGAGTGAAGCCGAGATTCAACAAAAACCCAAACAAATTAATATCAGGAATAGATCGAATCGTTCTCAGGCAAAAAGAAACTAACCCTTCAGAACATAAAAAAAAACCGACGAGTTTCAATCATTACAAAAACAGATACGTATATAGAAAAAGAATAAGACGAAACAGAAATCGTGACTGAGAAAGAACGAGATAGCGAACATCGAAAGAGCTTATTCTCTTCATGATTATCACAGTTGTTGTTACCGATTATATGTTTAATTTATAATAATAACCATTAAGCCAACAAATTGAAAGGCTAGATTCTTATATCAATCATAAATGTCGCTATAGTCGAAAGATCACCGGGACGATCTTTCTGGTCATCGTTATTTACTTTGACGCAATGCCAAAACTCTCATGTCTCATACATCATTCCTCATCAATACTCAACTTGGCAAATACCAAAAGTCTGGCCATATCGATTTAAATTTTTAGCATTCTAATTTGGGCTAGTTTTCTAACCGTTTTCAATGATACATAAATTAAAGTTATAAAGTTATTTGTCTTTGTATGTACTCGTTTCCATTGGGTTTTGACACACTTTGGTCTTCAGATTTTCACCTTCTGATTGTATACTTCGAATATATTTAAAAAATTCGATTTTCGATTTCGAGACATACTTACAAAACAAAATGTAAATTTGACTTGTCTTTGACAGAATCGATTTTAGTACATAGCCGCGAAGCTAATACCTAAAGCATCTGCCGTTTCTGCGTTTGCAACAATTTCAAAATATTTAAACCAAACAACATACCATACCTCTTTTTGTATGAAGATGTTATGGCTACGATGCGATAAATTTTATCTTACATCTAGTCTCTCAAGCGTGTATGTTTCTTAGGAGGTAGTTTTATGCAAAAATGTTGTTTTACGCATTTAGTGTACCATTGCTGTAAAATTTAGAACGTTTCAAAGATAGGTGAGCGTTTTAATATTGCAATTGAGCTAGATTAGATGCGAATAGGCTCCTATTAAGACTACATTATACTGTTTAGATCGTCAAGTATCAAAAATATTCGAGAGAATCTTGATTCTAAGATGAGTTGTCGTCGAGTGAGTATGGGCACCGGTGTCAATAGCATAAGAGAATGTGGTAGTA
This sequence comes from Agrypnus murinus, assembly GCA_929113105.1. Taxonomy (NCBI): domain Eukaryota; kingdom Metazoa; phylum Arthropoda; class Insecta; order Coleoptera; family Elateridae; genus Agrypnus; species Agrypnus murinus. The sequence goes on along the minus strand of OV816023.1, from coordinate 76,076,773 downwards.
CAGATATTTGCTTGTCTTTGTCGCGCCAGTTACGAAGGAGACTAAAATCAATCACCAATTTCCGATGTATTACTTATTGAGCTGATATCTAACCTCACCACCGTATATTTCATCCAATACTAGATTTATTTTTGATAGCTTCTAGGGTCTGGTCCGCCAGGTAATGGGTAGTAGCAATTATTATTATTTGGTATGCAAAAGAGGCTGCGTTTGTAAGACCTGGTTGTTGGTTTTGTTATCAATCGCAAATGGTTGCAATTTCTAATCAACTAACCCAGGTGGTATATTAAATTAATCAGCTGATCTGCAGAGCTGAAAACTTTAACTATAGCAGTGGCGGCTGGTGAATAAAGCTTTGATAAGTGAATAAAGCTTGATAAAGATTATTCAGAATAATCAGTAAGACAGATTACTTTGCCTAATTTAAAGGATGAACGAAACGGTTTTGATTCGAACAAATAAAAATTTAGTGTTAGATCGTAAATGTACCATAAAATTTTTATTACATGCTAAAATGCAAATTAAGTTTTTTATTTATTTATTTTTTTCATAACTCTTTTGTTACCTCCAAACAATCTTTCTAAACACATATTAATCGTTGGTTGAAATGAAAACGTCAGCTCGGAAATGGATTGACGCATTGAGACTACATATGTACAATTCGGTTTAGATTGATAATTTCCATGGCTCGCTTTATTCATATTAATTTTTTATATAAATTTTATTTTGGGTAAATATTATATTAGAATCTTTAATAAAGCGCATGATGTAAGTTCAATATTGGTCGGGATAGGGAAGTGGGTTCGCACAAAATAAATTGCGGACTTATTATGAAGCCAGGGTGGAAATAAGGATAAAAGAAAAAAATTTTACTTGTTTACTTAACAAACCTACTGTCATTTTAATTTTTTTAACAACTCAGAATTTGAGATAAAGCGGAATTTATTAGTGAACGAAAAATTAAGGTCGGGATATCGATTTTACACACTGGGAAAGTTTCAAGGGATTACTTAACAGTCGTATAAAAGGGAGGAATTGTAAAGAAGACATCCGAGCTGAGAAATTGCATCAATTTTAGACTTATCAATTTTATTTTTGATCAATATACCTTTGATATATTTTTCTTTTCAATCAAAAATAATTGCAAACAAGAATAGAAAGAAATCTATTATGCACCAATTGAAGCGCTTTTATTTGACGTTCCCATGCCGAAATCGCCCAATAAACCGAAGAAACAGCCACAACGAATTGCTGATACCTCCAAACAACTTTACGATGATCGTGACTGAAATACTGTTTTGCTCTGGACTGAAAATTGTGTTATGATTCTCTGCTGATCCTTGTAGACGTACTAAATAAACGATTGTAAGGTGGACTTTAGCAAGAGATATATTAAATATTACATTGAAGATAAAATCTAGTAGTAAGATAAAAGTCTTCATATCCATAATATAAAGTTAATTTTATGATACGTTTTTTTTATTTTAAGCAGTTTTGTTTTCTTTAGCACGTTTCAAAAAGTCTATAAATCATAACTTTAATGAAGCACACATAATTCAATATCATAACCCATGATGATGTATGGTCATCATCGATCATGTGATGGTTAATCATACGCAACTGTAGAAATGTCAATAACTTGGATTTCTTAGATGGATACACTTATGTTTTACAGTTTTGAATGGTTTTGACTCACCCAAAGAGAAACTTTTCCCGACATAGGCGTAGGTTCTACTTTCATATTATACCCGTTAATCACTGCTTGGGACATCCATACGCAAGCCAAAGAGATATTAAGTAAACGAAACCAAGACGATATGGAAACAGATCACGGAAAGAAGGACCCACGTTATGGGACACATATTTGAACGTAGGTGGCAATCAAAATTGAGTTGGCTCTGTATGAAATATATGAAGCAAATCATTATACAAGATATGGGAAGTAACAATTACGAAGATTAAAGCAGACTTCTAGTTCCAGCAGGAGAAGAGTGTTTTATATGGGTTACCCTGCATAACAGAATGACAAACATACTTGATTATATTGAAATTACCGACACCTTTTCAAAATGGAACTAAAAGGGACAGAGCGAAAGCTGCAAAGGAGACAAAATTAGAAAGGCTAAAAAATTCGAGATTTATTATGGCATCAACAGGACGAAGCAAAGAACAAGATTGATAACAAACAACAAAATATTTGAAAAAGATATTTCAATAAATTCAAAAATCACGGTATATAAAACAGTCGTGAGACCCGAAGAAATGTATGAAGCGGAAGCAATATATGTCCTGTAATGTAACATATCAAGGGGCAGTAAAATTACCTCTGAGAGAAATTTTGAAAGTAGAAGAGCTAAAGGTAGACCGCAGACGCGGTGGATACAGAATACTGAAAACGACCTGGAGATAGTGGGAGTTAGCAATTAGAGCCATTACCAGCAGGTAGGAAAAGATGGAGTGAAGTCCAAGAATACTGAGGAAGTCCAATGACCAGACATAAGAATGACTAACTTACCTGATAGCAATCAAACCAGTTTAGAAACTCACCCAGAGAGACCATGGCCTTTAATCAGCTAATGGGTGCCAAGGAGTAGATAAATAAGTAAAGGGGGCGACAGAAAAACTAACAAATTTTAGAAATACTCATAGTATTTTAGTCGCTCAAGTGACCAGTAGAGCATTGAGCGTATGCAAGGGTTATGAAAGGAGAATGTTTTGTTGATACTTTAACACGGCTATATAATAAAGATAGCCAAAAACATCCCAGAATTGGCAGATATCTTTCCTTTCATGCTGCAATGAGTCATACAACCTTGATACTCGTGGATTATGTAACCCAGGTGTCAGGTTTCTTCTTCGCAACCTTTAACGCTAAACATAACTAAACTTTTTAAACATAACTAAACAAAAATGATCAGGAGCATAGCTACCGCTGTATCAGCTGTATAAAAGATACAGGGACCAACAGCTATGGAGCCCAACACCACACCTCGATTTGTATATTGACCCGGTATTAGGCCCGTAGCCAGAATTTTCTTTCGGGGGGGGGGGGGGTAGCATATAAAATCAAATACAATTATTTCAAAGACATTCTTTTATACAATAGAATCAACTTTAAAGTGAAAAAATCGAAGTCGCATATATGCTGGGGGGAGGCTTCAGCCCCCATGAGCCCCCACCAGGCGACGTGCCTGACTGGTATGGTCTTTTTCATGACATTTTTCACCGCTCAGACCCAGAAGGAGTCTTAAAACAAGAGTCCGGTTTTTGTCCATGTGCAATTAGAATGTGATATAATGTGAAAACTTTTTGGATTAGGAAAAAGTGAAACAGTCAAAACATTAATAATAAATACTCACACTTTTAAGAAACAATCAGGACTCTTCAAAACATCAAGAAAAACCAAAAGAAGGAATTGAGGTTATTGGGCATTAAACTGTAGTTTCTATTCACGGTGAAAGTGTGGGGATGCACACAATAAGATTTGGTTTCGAACGATCACGCTAACGGTGGCAAAATCTACAGTTAAAGTGGAATCTAAAGTATTGTTTCCCACAAAAGACGGATGTACAATTCATTCATATCTACTTAGCTGGGCTCATGGAATACTGTTATCAGTGGAAAATAAGCCAAGTAGCAACCTCAAATGTGGTTGCCCACAAGTCAATGTGCTATCCAACAATATGTACTAGGAAGATACAGGGAAGGGAAGGCGTTCTATGACATAAGAAGGACAGGGCATCCTATGCAAGCGACACAGACAATGATTGAAATAATTATGTAAACTAAAAGATCTATATAACGTATATTTTATTTGTTGCAAAGGAAAAAATCAAATTAACCGTATTACGACTCAGTAAAATGGCTAGCTCATGTGAATGAGAGACAGTAGATAAACCACAACATAAAAGATACAGTGGAAAATGTGGAGATAGATGATGCAGAAAGAGGCCTTTCCAATCAGCATTTCCATATACTAATTTAAACTTAAACTCAAATAAAATTCTACACTATGACTAGAGAATTCAAATGGTATGGTATTCTATGGTATGAGAAAAATATTCCATTTTAATTCGCTTTGATATTTTAAGTGCATGCGGTTTTGTTTACTTTTTAAATTAGATTTTGACTAGAATTCCTGTGTTTGGCATATTCAAGTCATGGTTGGAGGAACAAGGCCTAAACATTTCTATGTTTCATCTGTATACCCCTATATATGAAATATGAGTCACAGTGACGTACTTAACGTAGTTAAGTTTTTTTAATTTTACATCTACTTTAGGTACTTAAGAATAAGTTTAGAGAACTATTTTTTCTATGATCTATATGAAATGTTGACATTTTCTACCTCTTTTCATATCTTTATTTTATTTCTGATTTTATAGGGTTTTTTTAAATATTTTATAGCGGTTATTCGATTTAAAATTATTGTATTATACACGGAGAATTTCAGATTCTAATGCTCTGTGTGATCGACTCCCTCCGCTGCGCTTAGGGAGACAAGGCTGTAACTCTTCCCCTTTATATAAAAAATAACTATTTTTTCACTACTAGAAACATGACATATGTAGCATTATATAACATGCAATAAAACATTGTGAAGTTCCGTTTCTCTACCTATGCGCAGTGACAGGTAAATAATGAACAAATTCATAATTTTTGAGAATCCTGCGACAGTTTTAAAGAAATAATTTTTATTTAATATGACAAAATTTAATATGATGGCGTTCATAGTTATTTATTATATAAGAGGGAAAAATTACAAATTTTAGCGCAAGATGTGAAGTTTGTCTCTCAACGCGCAGCGGAAAGGACGGTCACACAAAGCGCTAAATAGTATATAATATTTTTCCTATAAACTAATATGTGCTATAAAATGTTAAAAAGAACTTAATGAGATCGTATAAGATGAGAAAATCAAAATAAATTTAAGAATAGTAGGTTAAAATATTTTACTTTTCCCCTGCATATCCCAGGGAAAAACCTTTTAGCCCCAAGGGACAAGAGGTAGAGAATGTTAACATTTGATATAGGTTATAGAAAGAAAATTGTTATTTAAATACAAAAATATTAAGAGCAAGTTAAAACAATGTTCAGAGTGAAGTTAGCCGTAAAACATGTTCGTATACATGTATCCATTACTTTTCATATTTCAGTAATTAGACAGAAATAATTGAAAAGATCATGGAAGCGAAGATAATTAAATTTTCAAAACGAATCAGTGCAAGTTAAGTAGGTTAAATTATGCTTAATATGATAGAATTTTTATATTTGAGGTTATATCTCAAGCCTTGAAATGGAAATAAAATAAAACGTACTAATTTGACATTCAAGCTACTTAGTATAGTAAAAAAGTATTTCCATCAAAGTTGTTACTTTATTATCAATGTAACAATCGTTACACACAATAGGTTGAATGTGCTAATAGTGAGAAAAAAATGCTATATATACACCACGGTGAAGAAGGCTTGATAACCCTCGCGTCTTGTATCTTGGTGCAGAATCGGTCAGAATTTAGTACAATGTTCATAAATAATCATGGGGTACCTACCCTACGTACGAATCTACCCTAGTACCTACTACGGTAGATTCGTTAATTTAATAGAGTAAGTAGTGCCTCATTAGTTCATTTTGTAAGATTCTTGCTCATCTAAGTTTGCATATATTGTATATACAAGGTGTTACGTATCGTTATGTTCAAACTTCGGAAGTGTAAAGTAAGTTCAATTCTAAGAGTAAAAAATACAAAGGTGGTAGATCGATTTTTATTTGTTTTGGAGATAAAGGACTATGAAATTATTTTACAAAGCAACAAAAAACTGAATGAGTGACTAACTTGAATTTAATGCTTAATTAATTTTCAAAATGCCCACCCCCTGCCTGTCTACAAGCTTGTGCTCGCATGCCGACAGATGCACTGACGTGTCTTATTTCGCGCTTTTCTCGGGCAGCCTGCTGAATGTGCTCCAATAATTTTTCTCAGGTGTTTGGGACTTTTGCGTACACTTTGTCTTTCATGTAACCCCAGAAATAAAAATCAAGGAGATTATAATCCGGAGATCTAGCTGACCATGCAACCTTGAGTAATTGATATAACGTGATAAAAATAGGTGCTAATGAGTTTATTTCTTTGATTGGACAATATCTAGGTTGCGATCCCAGGCAGATTTCTTCTGAATCAAAAATTAATAGCTCTGTGTCTCCGAAACAAATAAAAATAGACCCGACACTTTTGTGTTTTTTATACTCAGAATTGAACCTAGGTTATACTCCCGAAGTTTGAACATAACGATACGACGCACCTTGTATTTTTAACGTTTTTCTTTAAAAATTGCCTATTTGATCATTTTTAATATTTTGTTACATGTTTATTTATTGCTTTAAGTACATACTTCATGCACCGAAAAAAGCATTTAGTATGACTAATTAAATTTATTAATTCAACTAAATAATTAGTTAAATCAACTAAATTTTATTTGATTTAACTAAATATTTAGTTGAATTAAATAAGGTCCAACTAAATGTTTTCAGAATTTCTGATTTTGGAATAATTTTCTGGGTGATTTAGATATATTATGGCCACTTAAGTTTGTTAAGTTTTAAATGGCACATTTAGATACACTACTGTCAAGATCATATGCCGCCCCCGGTACTTAACAGGAGCAGACGCGGATACATCAATGGACACGAAAGCTATTGGGATGGAAAGGGCTAGAACCGATAGGCGATCGTGCCGAAGTGGCTGTGACCCTATGATGACATTTTTCATGAATTTGAATGACTAGCTGTCGAATATCTATCTGAACACTACAGGAGGGTGATTTTAATAAAAGTGTTTAAAATAAAAGGATAAAACAATCACTAGATAGGTGTGCTTGTATTCTTCTATATTATAAGAAAAACTTACCCTTACAGCAAAATATTCGCTTTGGTATTTCAGTGATTGTCGGAAGCTGCCAATCAAATAAAGAGTGGTGCTAATTGTAAATGGCAATAAATTTAAGAAGTAAAGAAGACGAGCCTATATTACCTAAGATGAAGAAGATTCTAAGGCCCTTCCTTAGAATTTTTTTTTTGAAAGAAAGAATTCTGTACATAAATCATCTCAAGAAATCTATATCGATAGAAAATAAACCAACACTTCACTCCGCGTGCATAACATTCTGACCCTATACAAGCAAGGGGGAAAATCTAAATTAGGGGATGATGGTATGATTACGGCATCTTTTACATGAAAATAATGCGCGCTTTCTTTTAAAAATATAGCAGGCGTGATTTGAATACGTATCTTCACCTATGTTCGTAAACAGGAGCAGTTTTTTTTATTTAAAACCCTTTTTTTCACTTTTTCCCTCGATATAGTTTTTAAAGTGCGTGTGCTTTAGAATTATTCACTGTATTCCAAGTAACCACACTTCAAACGGATTAAGGTCGAGAAACATAAATTAAAGGAAAAAAGCAATGAAAAGATCGGAAGAACGATTTACATTCATGGTAAGTCCTCGATGGGGGTTGCAAGCAATTACAGCCTCGGTTCGGGGTGCTAATTATATTCCGAGCTTCTGAGGCCTATTCTTCTGAAAACTTGTTTCGTTTGTTGCCGATTTATAGACACTAAATGGCATATAATGTATAAAGAAATAGTCGTGAAAGTTATTTTCAGATTTGAATTTTAATGAATTTTATTAAATAAAATCAAAAAATCTTGGGACTTTTTCTTTTTGAGATAATAACCAATGCGACATGCATGCCGTTAGGATATTCTCATCGACAATCGGAAATTCCAAATTAGAATGCAAGAAGCATTTATTTCGGAGGGTTCACCTGCCAATACGCGAAAACAAGATTAAAACAGCTCTCCCTTTCAAGCGGCATAAAACGAAAAATCCCTAAATTAACGATAAATTTATCACCACCACCGGTAGATAATGTACGTGTCTTAAGTTTACACACAAAACAATAAATTATTTTGTGTTTAAAAATTCAATAGAAGCGGGTAGTTTTCAGGGATGAGCACTGAAAGTTTTGCTTACCTACTGCAATAACGTATATCCTTAGCTAGAGGGGTTGGAAAGGAAATTCGTAGTTGCATTTCTGAGATGAACTGGAAGTTACGATGCAAGTTTTTATCACTTCCTTAGATGTTGGATGTTTATCTTCTTGTATTGTTATGTACTTTTAGGGCATTAAATGAGATGGGTGTATTTTGATAATGAGACGAATTTTGCTATTAATGTTTATGTAAGGGCAGCATAATTTTGAAAAATCTATTTTTGATACTTTCTAATAATTATCTCCGACAGAATTTGTTTTTATGCAAGAAATGTTGAATCCTCATATTTATGCATATAGTATCTCCAAAAGAAAAATGGATTCGAATAGTACATCCAGCGCATCATCTTAAACAAGATCATAAAGATCTTTTTGCACAGTAGGTACCTACTTGTATTAGTTGCCATCGCAGTAGGTATTATGATATACCTACGAAGGAGAAGGAGATGATGCGTGCCAATGTCTCTGCATTGGCTTGGCTGTTACAAACTAGGATGGCCTCTTGGTCGTCACCGGCGCACGCTCGATACTCCCAGATGCAGCATCATAGATTCTGAGACTTTTATTTTATTATTTTGCAGACAACAAGAAGTAGAATTAAATGTGTAAAGCGTTTGTGGGATGCGCCCGTTTGGGTCGGATTTTGTGATTGGATGGATCGACAAGCTCCTCGTGCCAACCAAGTGGCGACTGCGCGATCTTCCACCACGCCCACGCTCTCGGTAGCGGTCAACTTCTACCGTGGCGGCGGCGGCGACGTCGACGACACGATACCGCCGTGGACTCTGCCGCCGAAAGGAGAGAACGCTTTCCCACGCTACACGTGCTTTTCGCATCAGCCACCCCAACTCAATGCTGACACCTACTTAATGGAGCGCTTCCACTTCTTCTAGGCATACGTACTTATTCAGGTCTACGTAGCTGTTAAAATTTTGTCTCTACTGCCCTAGTTTTTAAAGAAGCAAAGTAATAAAAGCCCTCGGTCCCACTGCAACGGAAATTCTGTAGGGGAATTCTATGAAGTAATTTTACTCGTAAGTCCTTCTCTAGAACATTTAGGGGTTACTGACGGCAACGTATTTCATTCCATCCCAAATATCTACTTAGTTGCATTTCAAATCTGCAATTTAAGATTTAAATGAAGTTTGCATTTGTACTTGTACTGGTTTATATTAATCTTTATAAGAAACCGATGATTAAATTTCCCTTTCCTCTGTCATCGGAGATTTCAGATATCACCCCTATTAATAGTCTTGTGTCGATGACGCGTATAATTTTTGACATATCCACCATTTTAATGTATAACGACTTATTCAACTTAGAATATCTTTGTGTATTGAGTTATAAGAAAATTTTAACTATTAATAAAAGTGCTGGAAAAGAGTTTGCCAAGATTTACAAAAATAAACTCCTTTCTTGCACACTTCGCCTTTTTCCCATTTCCAATTAACGAAAAGCTTCCCTTTTTCCAACAGTTTTAAAAACAGTAAAATTTTTGCTTCTTATAACCTCATAATAAAAAACAACCCCAACGAATATTTCACAATTCAATTTTCAAAACTGAAATTCTGATAAATTCTTGCTGTTGCTTATTAATATCCATCTGCCATGATTAGGGCTAAAGCTTACGAGCGACTTTTTAAAGTTTCTGATGAGGATTCTGATGACACTAAGCTCTTCCCGTGATCAAATAAAAACAATAGCATTTCCTTTGATACAACATATTTTTGATACAGTAATAGTAACATTTTTACACTGAGCAAAGCAGATGTAGGTATTCTACATACTTATCCAATTAATAGCAACCCTTAAACTAAGGCGCGATGTTTCGCAATGCCATTCCCCTATTTGAAAACCGTAAATTCATCATCTCCCGACCTTTCCTTCCCTTCGGAATTAAAAACATCCCTAAACTTTTGCATCCTGTCCAGGATAATTTTTTCTTCAGATTTAAATAATATGTTTATATAATTCTCAATCTTCATTGGGCCATTTTTAAAAATTATGTGATTTTTTAGGTATATTCCGTTTCCATCCGCCGATCACGTTTTTATTATGTATTGTATCTGAAATATTGAAATAGAGCTTTGAGACGTCTGAAGCTTGAAAATTCCCGCCAGTTGTCAACCACTGCGTAACGAAAATAGAGTAACGAAAACTCTTTTATCCTGTGTGAAGATCCAAGGACAGAAATGTGATGCTAATAGCCACAAAGTAATGCATCGACTTTGTTGGTAAGTATATTTGAGGAAATTGGAATATATTAGTATTGGTAGACGGTAGGGTATAGCGTTATTCAGGTGTTATTTTGAAGAATATATAATTAGTTTTTGGACTTATTCTCTAAAAAGGCTGGAAAAATATAACTATTTGTTTTACAAATCATTAACTGAATAACCTGACTTACAACTGTGTAATAAAGTAAAAAGTCCAACTGACCGCTGTGTACCTATAACAAAATGCAGCAGATTTTATTTTTTAAATTATTTTTAACAGTATACGAAGATAGACATTTTTACAATTTTAAGAATGTTTTCCCATATTACAAATAAAACAAAATCAACGTTACATAGTTGTAAATTTAGATCTGTGTAACAATGATCTGAGTCAGATTCGACAAAATCTGATGTAAATATATTTAATATACTCTAGGAATTTCACACTAAAGCACTCACATATCTATTTGAAAATGACCCACGTACTTATCATATTAATAGTAACCCTTAAACAAAAGCGCGATGTTTCAGAATGCTGCCATTCACCTACTCCTTGAAAATTCTAAATTTATCTCTCAAAAACATCCCAAATTTCTTACCCATGATAATTTTTTTCTTCAGATTTAATGTTTACGTAACTGTTAATTTTAACTACATTGTCAGGATATAGGCCGAAGTTTACCTGTCTATCGCCCGTGATCTCCCTAGTTTACAGTCGATCAAAATGCTTATTCTTACTCATGACGTCTCAAGATTAAACTACAATAAAAGTAAATAGAGCAATGATTTCCAAATCTATATTATAAAGATACGCAACTCTTCCAAAACTTAATTTCTAAACTTACAGAGTATCAAGATTTGAAGGCTTCAAAGCTACTTTAAACCATCACTAAATCATCATCACATTAAAGACTATTCTTCTAGAGATTATTAGTGTTCAAGATACACATCTTTCGAATTTGAAGTGTCTAAGGCTTGTTTTTACAATTTCATAGTTTCTATGAAGTAATGCTTAGAAGATTTAAGCTCAAATGGAAGATTTAGTGTAAAGTTTCTCGTTTTCAAGTTTCATAATATTAAGAGTTATAATGACAGTTGTGTAACAAAATATTTTAATTCTGCATCATAGTAAGCTTTTTTACAATTTTAAGCGCCTTTAATGAAAGGCATTTCTACCAATGGGTAGAAATAAAACAAAACCAATGTTACACGAGTTGTAAATTTACAATCGAGTAACGGAACTGAGTCACCACTGAACTGAGTCCTTTCTGGCGAAATATATTAACGGCGAAGTATTTAAAATAATTTTTTGTTTTGAATTTTTCCCTAAACAATGTTGCGCGTTTACTTAAAAATGACCCACATAATAACACTTTTAAACTACGAATGTCATTCCCCCACTTTTCATCCCCCCCATTTATTTTTCATCCTTCCTTTTCCTTATATCCCAAATATTTTGCTTTAATTGTTAATTTTAATTAAATACATGAGCTCCCTAGTTCATGTTAACTCTAAATTGTATAAAGATTCTATATTCGATTATTAATTTTTGATAGATTCCCCCTCCCCTCCTGTCGATCGCCAACTGAACATCAACCAACTTAAATTATTAACACCGTACACCTTGCTACGGTTCACTGTTACAAATGCATACATCCTAAAATAATCCATATTCGACATAATTGACGAGGTATAATCAAATAATAGGGTGAATGTAACCGAAGTCCCCTATCCTTTATGCAGAAAGAGGGCGAAGCTAAGGTGAACCTGATAATCCTATACCATCTATCAATAAGCAATACTTGCAAAATGTTTGAGCACAATCGGTTCACCTGCATAGTTATGAATGCGATTTTGTGACAGGACCTTGCAGTGTTGTGAAATTGGAAAAACTTATTTAATTTATTTGGGAATCCGTAGCGGACTGAATTGTTCTGATTGACTGGAGTTATTTGCATTTTCTCAGTCTCTAAAGCTACTTTCTTCTCCTTTGCTTCATAACAGTAATGTGTTCTGATTATTATCATATGCCGATTTATTGGCGATTTTCCTCGTGTACACGCTGTCATCATCGTCATTCTTTTTCAACGTTAATTTCTACTCTGCAAAGCAGGGCAGTGGCCGTTGTAGGCTCACTATGCCTCTTTAGCCAGGTAGGATGTGATTATAGTAGTCGGAACGAGACTCTCCTCTGTCTGGACGATTCCCACTTGACACCGTTTCCAGGATGAAATGTCATGATGTTGGATGGCATCTATTAGGGGTGGTGGACATAAAATATGGCTACTTTTAGAACCGTACGGCGGCGTTGCTTAGATTTCGACTTACGTTTTACGTTAATTCATTTGAGCTACCAAAACCATTCAGTTTCAAATTTTTAACGTTTTAATGTTTCTAAACTTACCGACTAAACTAAACTTATAAATTAATTATCTAAGTATTGACATTTCAAGATTTCAAAGCTGCTTTGAACCATCAAAGACTAAGGTTATTATGAATTGTGAATTTTAAAAACGCATAATCTTCAGAGTTTTATGGTTTTAAGCATCTTACATGTAAAGTTTCGCGGTTTAAGCGTGCGGTTCTCAGATTATCTCCATGTTGCCTACAAGAGTGATTTTGAATCTTACATACGACACTAAAATTCTTTTTTAATTCCAAACCTTTCAGGTTTTATGATATCTAGTTTCAGATTGCCGAATTATTAAATACTTCTAATTTTAGTATTCAGAACTACCTAAGTTCCTAAAACTGTCAGTGTTTAAGATTGATAGAATTCCAGATTCTTTAATTTTCAGGGTTTTAGAAATGAAGATATTTCACTGATTTGAAGTGATAAATTTCGGATTGAAGTTTCAGAAGTTCAAAGACTCAGAGATTAGAGATACTCTAAAAATGTTTCACTTTTCAGGTTCAAGATTGGCGAACCTCGGAATTTTAGATCCAGTACATATAAACCGTTAGCTAACGCGCTTTAATGACTACATAGTATTGCATAAGATAAAACAGGTACACATTCAAACTCGCAACTTTGAATGTCTATGTAGGTATATATATATAGTCATTATAACGAGCGTTAGTTAACGCTTCATGTGTACTGAGTCTTGGAGTTTCAACGATTCAATGTATTAAACTTCTATGTCGAAGTTTCACGGATTCAAATTTCCAAAAATTCTCGAGTTCCTTTATTTCATTTCATTTTCGCTAGATTTTATTTTATAATATAATCATATATCGAAAGTCCATTTGGAACACGTTCAATAAATACTACTAGGAGCTTATTGAATCACCAATCATTAAGAACTTTTCAAAGCATTTCGACTTCGCGATTCGGCCGATCATTCAAAAGGAAAGACACATATCAATTTCATGGAATGACCTATTCTTCATATGACTACAGATCTAATTTTTATTTGTCAAGTGAGGGTACTAATACCAAAGCCGGCAATCTCCAATTTTAAGTAAAATGAAATATATACCACAACTTGTTCATGTTTTCAAGCTCTATTGCACTATATTATGAGTTGGTATCAAGATCAGGAATATACCATGTAAAGATCTATTTGGAGATCTAGATTAAGTTGGCTATTAAAAAAAAACACCAATTTCCATAGAGGCGGCAATTTCATAATACGAAATTTGGAGATTGTCGCGTTTGATATTAGTGCCTAATGGTACCCGGTTATGAATCTGAGACCAGCTAGGGACCAGTAAACTTACCGATTTACATGTCCGCTTAGGGATGTGTTTTGTATGACAAGGACAACTTGTGTGCAAAATTCTAAGAAAATCGATGAAGGTCTTACCTCCCATTTTTAAGTCTGAACTTTTTGGTTTATCCGTACTGCCTATGTTTCTTATAAAACGCTATGCTGCACGGGTTTTAGCGAAGAATTATAACTGTTTTATTTTTGTTTTAGATACGAATTTAGTTAACATTCAATAATGGCTACGAAAATTGCTACACGGAAGCAGACAGAGGCCAAATTATTTGGATTTGGAGCTTCTCTACCTCAACACAGGTTGCCGACAATTGGTGATGTCATGAGGCGAGTGTGGTAGTTAAAATGTGAAGATGATGAGAAAAAATTTGCCAACATAGAAAAGATTATCAAGAGTGTTGCAGATGAAGTTAGATTCTTGTGGGAAACAGCTATTGGTGATAGGACTGTGGCTCCTTTAGTTTCTCAAAAAGCAGTTGAAGAGCGTATCAAGAGAATGTACAACAAAGGGGTGGAGGTGAATAGAAGTAAAGGTGCTAACAAGATTGCTGCATACAAGGAAGAAATGGAAAAGCTCTTTGATATCTGCTGTTGTGATTGTCCTTCAGCAAGTTGTATTGATGTTGGATGCCGGACAAGTCCCTGTGAAGGTTGTCATCTTGCCTGTAAATGCGAAATAAAGGTTCCAAAGAGAGAAGTGAGATTCTTGTTGGGCCAGAGGAGTGAACGCAAGATGACAATTTGTGGAATTGATATTACTGTTACAAGGATGTGGGATAGATCTGCTGTTAGAGAAGAACAAGGTGCAAAAAGAGTCAAGAAGCATGCCATGTTTAATGAAACTGCAAAAGTTTCTGTTGCCAATATTGATATGGATACGGAATCAGATGACAATGCTACTGAGTCGGTGGTGCCTCCAGACATAGGCTTGAAAGAAAATGATCCTGATTACATTCCTACCAATGCTCCTTCTAAGGGTAATCAAAACAGAACTGCTCTTCCAACTTTGACTGAGATTTGTGATCGTTATGGCGTGAGTGATGAAGCTGGAGCTGCCATTGCATCTGCTGTGCTTGTAGATTATGGAATCGTCACGTCAAAAGAGACTAGTCAAGTTATCGATCCATCCAAGCTACATAGAGAGCGTCATAAATATAGAATGGAAAGGGCACAGAGTGAGCTGGAACATTTACAAAATATAACGGCTGTCTATTTCGAGGGAAAGAAAACAGTAACACGAAAGTTGGTAAGAAATGAAAAGACTGGAAAGTGGAGTCCCAAGATGGTTTTAGAGGATCATCATGTTATCCTGGTTGAACCTGGCCATCAGTACTTGACTCATGTTACTCCTGTCTCTGGGCATGGTAAAGCTATTGCTGAATCACTATTCAGTTTCTTAAAGGAAAACAATTTAACAGAACATCCGATTGATTGTGTTGGAGCTGATGGAACAAATGTGAATGTTGGTTCTGCAAATGGCGCTATCCACAATCTTGAAATGATGTTGAGGAAGCCATTGCATTACTTTATTTGTCAGTTGCATGGTAATGAGTTGCCATTTAGAGCAGTTTTCTATCACTACGATGGTAAACCAAGAGGACCGGAGCACTGGAGAGGTCCGATAGGTAACAAAATTAAGGAAAACTTGTCTGGCATGCAAGTGGTCAAGTTTCATTCAGAGACATTTGGAGACTCCTCTGGCTGTTCCTAGGTGGCCAAATCATACGCAAGCAGTAGAAAGAGGAATTAGAGTATTGACAGAGGCTTGTGTTGCAGTGACTGGATTCCAGGAGAGAGATGGTTACATCAGACAGCGACTTTTCTCCAGGAAAGCGATGTCAAACTTCAAGACGAAGCGTGACTTTAACGTAGCTAAATAAGTACTATTTCTGTAAGTTCTAAAGACTTAACTTCTTTGCTCTATTTCTTGTTTAGAAATGTTTGTTGCCTTATTATTTGCTCAATTTTATATGCAATGTACAAAGGACAGGTAAGAAAATAATTGAAATCTGAATTTCAGCTTAGCAATTACATTACGAATAACATTAAAAACTTTCAAGTCCAATATGGGAGGGACACAGTAGAAATTTTTTGCTGAAATTTGACACAGTTGATGATTGACATGAATGTAAACATGTTAAGTGGACGTTTAACAATTTTAAAATAATTCGTTTTCCACTGTACCCTAGCTCAGACCACGGTCCGATGTTAACAAACAAAAACTTTCTATTCACAAGTCGAAATCCAATGTCGAAGCGTTAATTACTTCTTCCGATATAAACGATATTTTGTGATTGACATTGGAGATACAAGCTACAAGCAAAATATTTCTTCTTATATAGTAGTTCTTAGAAGAAAGAAAGAAG
This sequence comes from Agrypnus murinus, assembly GCA_929113105.1. Classification (NCBI taxonomy): domain Eukaryota; kingdom Metazoa; phylum Arthropoda; class Insecta; order Coleoptera; family Elateridae; genus Agrypnus; species Agrypnus murinus. Next base: position 76,060,417 of record OV816023.1, on the reverse strand, counting down.
CCCAACGTATTCGTTCTACTTAGAATCCTGTTTTCGAAATTGTAATCGACCGAGATGCAAGTGCGCTGGGATAACTATATATGTAGTAAGTTAAGCAACTTTTAAGAGATTTGACTGATCTTCAAAAATCTTTCATGGGTCTGCCACAAAATGAAGAAATATTCAAAATCGTAATTGTTGTCTCAGATCAGCTAAGAAATATGTATCAGTTGACTAACACCAACAAAGACTAATTCAGTCAGATTACGATAAAGACACATTAACGTTAAAAATATTCTACAAAGATGTTTAAGGAACTGCTCTACTAATTATTTCCCTAAGAATCTAGAACGACAAATTTAGCATGAATCTATCAACCTTATCTGTGAAATCTATACCTAGATCATCCAATAAGTTAGCACAAAGCACAAGCACTTTTTATCTTTATTTCTTACACCTATCGCCAGAAATAGCACTTGCTTAATATCGTAGTTAGCTCAACTGTTCTCTTTAGTATGCGTCAGTTAATGGATTTCAATTATTTTTTCATTAAACAATTAGCATTTATCTCTTAGCCTCCTTGATACAAACAGCGCTTTTGTGCCATATAATTCTGATCAACTTTGTCATTTTCAGAAGCATTAAAGGAAACGAACAAGATTAAACTCAAATGAAATAAAAGCGCGAAATCCCGAAAGCTCTTGCAGAACCTTAATTGAAGCTATCTTCGGAGAAAAGACCAGAGCGATGCGCTTTAGGAAATTCTTATAATATGTTAGAAATATCCAAAAGTCGAGATTATATCATTAGATATGGGGTCAGGAAGCCTGGTCAAGATGGAAAAACCAAATTGGAAAGATCTTGTAAAAGGTAATATGTTAGGAATATCCAAAAGTCGAGATTATATCATTAGATATAAGGTTGGAAAGCCTGCTCAATATGGAAAAACCAAATTTGGAATGATCTTGGGTGGATAACCCATGTAGACTTTGGCAGTCTTGGTCAATGGACAACTTACCACTTCCTGATTTGAAGCGTATTATGTTGAGACCAATACAAGACGCGTTTCGTCTGAAACTATATGGGTCTTCTTCAGGAGAAAATAGATAAACATTTCACCTATAGGACAACTATGTTAACTATATAGTTTACTTAGTTTCTTATATAAATAGAAGTATCTTTTTCTTTAATAATGAACGTATGATGAGGATATCGACTAACATAAAAATTGGACATAGAAAATTAACTTATACAAAATTGCATCGATCAGTTTTTATTATTAAAATTCAGCTAATTTTAAATATATTCAACATACTTTATTATCAAACTGTTGTTAGCTGTTATAACTTTCCTATAGTAGCCCTTAAATATTCAACATAAGGTATTTCGACATAAATCGTAATATATCTTGAAATCTTTAATGTGTTTGTTGCAGTGTGAAATGTGACACAAATAACAATGTAGTGAGTTAAAAAATTAAGAACAAATTCTATTTACAAACATAGTTAAATCAGAAATGTAAACTGTAAGCAACAATGTTTAAATAGTGAGCTAAATTTGCATTAGTTGAATGATATTTGTTTTGGAAAAAACAGTTAACTATGAAGCAAGATGTATATTGAAAGAATGAGTCATATTATTTTATTTTTGTAATAAAATGTAAATACTTTGTTATGGTCAGATTGTGAAAGCATGGCTAGTTAATGATATGGTTGTAGTAGGCGTCTAAGAGGAACGGCCCTAGAAAAGATAAAATGCATGGGTGATTTGAGTAATGAAAAAAGAATACCTAACATAACATAAAAGCTAATACCTTACGAAATATGTAGTAGTCATGAAATAACTACAACTGTAAAAGTTACAAATTGATCAGAAACTACAGCATATACTCAGAAACAAGAAGAAGAAATCAAAAGAAGTTGATTGAAAGAGTCTAAAGAAAAAGATGGTTAACGTAAAGCTATAGCAATCTAACGTATGTATGGACAATTAAGATGAAAAGATTTCCAATTCGCTGCTTTTGGTGGTAACTGTTAGTTCAGTCATAGTGGGAAGTTGAGATAGATCATTAATATTGACGTCTTCGGGAAATGCCTACAACAACTACCAGAAAAGTTCAGGATGATCTTCAACATCATCGTTACTATTTAGATTCTTAAAAACAATTCTTTGATGGCGAACACCAAATCTCAGATGAGCTATCTATAAATCAAAACTGGCCTATAACTCAGTTTCGTAACACTCACTAGAAGAAGAGAATTAAGTTTTTAGAATTTTTTTTATTTAGAATGAAAATTCATAGAGAAAAATGTATCACTTCGGCTGGAAATTGAACCCAGGACCTTTTGCTATCTAGGCGGCATGTCTACCGATAAGCTACCTGAGGCGACTATCAGCAGAGTGACAAATTTTTCATATGAATAGGCTATTTAGCAAACATACAAAGCAACTGGATTATTGTTTTATTCTATTAATGAAGATCGACATTTCGCTGACGACATCAATATTCAAAACATCTAGATTATTTTGAGTCATCCTATAAAGAAATTGATTATATAAATTTTAGATAAAGGTTAATTAAAGAATGCAAAACATTAATTCACAAAATCAAAAATAGCCAACTTACAGATGTTATAACACAAATCCCACATTTGTGTTACAGCTAAGGAAAACTGCAGAAAACGTTATTTTGGGCTGCTTGGCTGAAAGACTAGCACGCTAACCTCTACACTACAAGGTTATAAAGGCTAAATACCTTATAGTGAAGCTGACGAACACTACATAAACCTTCATTCGGCACAAGTTTTCAAGAATTTCAACGGAAGGCGATTTTCCCATTAGACTGTTGCGTAGTACTACTTTGATAAATTTCTAACAGAATGTTTTAAAGAACTTTAATTCGTGAATGTAGTCATTTTGGATGATATAGCAACTGAGAGTAAATGTGTGTGTAAATTTTGTTCTGCCATACCGTAATAACATAGATGATGATTTTTGGTTAATTGCCAATCAACATTGTGCCGATGTTCATTTATATTTACTTTCCTGTTTATAAAAATATAGCTTACGCCTCAATTCTTGAAAGAACAAATCGCGGATTGACCTTTACTGGCTAGGTCTGCTGGTTCGCATTTTCAGACTCCCCCCACTCATAATGGGTTCAATTGACCCTTTTTATGCCAAATACAATTACTATAGTCTTCGGAATAAGAAGTTTCAGTTATATTAAAAATCTTTCTGTATTATAAAATATAATGAAGAGTGCACGGAAAAAGAGTGCTGCGGCCGTCAGGAACGAGCAAAATAAATTGCATCATGAGTTGTTTCTCGTGGCAAGCGACAAGGATGTAGGAAAGACAAAGCATGGACCATAGCAGCATCTTGGATTACTTATTAGTCGTGGATCAGGTTAAGAGATGAAAGACGTTGGTCGGAGTTCCGTGATAGCATAGGTAAGGTGTTATCAGTCAGTATTTGTTTATTAGAACCTAATGTGGAGATTAGTAAGGTACCCTCAGCAGGAAGAAGATCAGATTCAGCACAATTACTCTTCTTATAATTAAAGTTATTACACAACGATATTGAACGTTTGTCCGGATCAAAATGTAGATCAGTTGTAGGAAATGACTTAAAACAGCTATTATTACTTTTGTTTTTTATATTTTATTTCCCAATTTTAAAAAATATAACAAGTATTTTTGTAATAGAATAATTTCGTTACACCAGCAGACCTGATTTTTAGGAGCCAGTCCGGCAGTATTGTCCTGCCATAGCATAGCCACTACATAATAGTGATAGGTAATGATTCAGACCATGACAGTATAATTCAATAAGTGAATTATCTATTAAAAGTTATATTTAAAGTTTATAGTATATTTTGTTGTGCCCTACCACAAAATACTATGCTATAGCATAACATATCATACTATATGATATTATAACATACCATAGCAATTAATAGTGAATTAGTAGAGTGAAGTATGTTTCCCAAGTTACGTTATGCTGTACCATCCCATAATAGACACTGCACAGAATAGTAGATCTCACAGTAACTATATCTCAATTAGTGAATTGAAAGCTCAAAGATACATTTAATTGTATCGTATCGTATATCGTAGTAGGTATACTATTCTGGTGTATACAATGTTTTTAAATTGCTGCAAGTTTTTTAACTAATTGATTGTCCCAGTTTTAGGTTTGCCGAAGCTAGAACCAATTACTCAAATTATCCAAGATGTCAAAACGTTTAACCGTAACACCAGAGAGGTACCTAACAAATCCGACAGTATATCTCAATAAGTGAATTGAAAACTCAAAGCTACATTTAATTGTGCCATATCATAGTATACCATACTATAGCATTCCATACTACTCTAGTATAGACAATGCTTTTAAATTGTTGCAAGTTTTTCAACTAATGGATTGTTCTAGTTTCAGGTTTGCCTAAGTTAGAAACAGTTACTCAAACCGTTCAAGATGTCGAAACGCTTATTCAGAATACCATAGAAGTACCTAACAAATCTGATAGTGATACCATGTAACAACTGTATATCTCAATATGTAAATTGAAATCTACATTTAATTGTACCATATCATAGTCTACTATACTATAGTATTCCATACTACTCTATATTAAATGGTTCTAATTTGTTGCAAGTTGTTTTTAACTAATGGATTGTTCCAGTTACAGGTTTGCCTAAGTTAGAAGCAGTTACTCAAACCGTTCAAGATGTCGAAACGCTTAACCGGAATACCATAGAAGTACATAACAAATCTGATTGTGATACCATGTAACAACTGTATATCTCAATATGTAAATTGAAAGCTCAAAGCTACATTTAATTGTATCATATCATAGCATACCATACTATAGCATTACATACTACTCTAGTATATTCAATGCTTTTAAATTGTTGCAAGCTGTTTTTAAGTAATGGATTGTTCCAGTTTCAGGTTTGCCTAAGTTACAAGCAGTTACTCAAAACGCTTAACTATAAGACCATGGAAGTGCCTAACAAATCTAATAGCAAAACCATGTAGTAACAACAATATATCTCAATCAAAATTGTTTTTGTCTAATAGTAGTTCCAATTTTTAAAAACTCTTCTCCTACTAGATCGGGAGCCAGAAAAGAAACGTATGTAGGACGTACACCACGACGGGAATTTTTGTGGCGTTAGTTTGTACGACATGAAAGACCTAAACGCCAGCATGGCGCCCCGTACCAGCTGCCGAAGTGCAGCACGATATTTTGAAAATGTTGAAAAAATATGATTTTGGAGAAAGGGCACCTATTTGATCCCTGTTTTAAATTGTTAATTAGAGAACAAAACTATTCGGCCCATATTTGCCATACAGATTCAATGCTGCAGCCAGTCTGATTTTTGTAACACGGCTCATTTTTATTTGTTTTTTCAACGAATATGAACGTTTCCACGGGTCTGAGTGTCCTCCATACTGTAATCTTTTCTCAAGTGCGCAAAAATAGCATGAAGTGTGGCAGGTATTCAGACCGCATCGGTATGGCAAATATGGTCCGCATTTTTCAAAAAATCGTAGGCACGAGGCGCCATACTGGCGTTTCGGTCTTTCATGTCGTACAAGCTAACGCTACAAAAGTCCCCATCGTGGTGTACGTCCTACGTACATTTCTTTGCTTACTCTTGGTCTATACAGTTGTTTAAAATATTTTCTATAATTATATTCCTACAACCGATTAACGTCAATAATATCAGATTACACAACAAATAACAAAATATATTTTCCTGGTTTTCCTAAACAAAACAAATGCATGGTACGAGATGCAAATGCCTAGCAACATCATCTTGATATTAGAATCGATCAGTTACGTATTCCGTTTTCGACAAGAATAAGATTTCCTTGTTTATTTGTTTATTACCTCTCACTGGCACTTTACAAGTTCAGTGAGGGATTCTTTTTTGTTAAATCTTTGATTGAAAAACATAGACTTGGGGAAAACCACTAAGAATAACTCTAGTACCTAATGAAATCTAAAATTGTCTCTTAATGTAATTAAAAAGGTCTATTAGTTAAAAGCATTAATTGTAAACAAACAAATCTAATTTAACCGCTTCTCATTAAAACTATGTAAACCGGAAAACAATGTTGGGAAAATCTTGTATATTCAGGGAATTTCGTATTGTTGGAAACTGTAACGTCATAGCTGTTTACGAAAAGGAAGAAAATAGGATGAACTAATGCAGCGAGTCATCCTCAAATGCATTAAGAACGTAAACAAAACCATCAATGGTGGTGCAGTTTATTTTTCTATCCGCACTTTCTGTTTGTACAAGCATATGGATTAACATACAAGAATATACAATGCGTGTGGAGCGGTTTTTCCATTTTGACGTATTGATTAAATCTCTACGAATGATAGAATAATACACGTTCACATATCTAGGGTTTTATTCAATTTTGCAAAACTGCATTTTTATTAGGAATATAAACAACACCTTAGAGATAAGATATCTCCATTTTTATAATATTGGAATAATAACCGTTTATCATTCAAATATGGCAGCTAATTCAACGTCAATATATCATCTTCAATTAAGAGAACTTGATTTTTACACATCAAAACACATTTTTTGGGCTATTTTAAAATTATCTGATCTTTAACATCTTTCAAAATCTTGATCTAGTCTAATTCAATAACAATCAAAACTGAGTATGACTGGGACCTTTCCCTTTGCTCATCGTTACACACTCCTCAGCAAAGCTACAAGTTCAACTGTAATTCAATTGTTTCAAAATACATTTTTTGGGCTATTTTAGAAATTTTTGATCTTTAACTTCTTTCAAAATCTTGTTCTAATCTACTTCAATAACAATCAAAACTGAATATGACTGCAACCTTGTCCTTTGCTTACCGTTACCCACTCCTCGGCAAAGCTACAAGTTCAACAGTGAGAACTAAGATACAGTTACAACTGTTGGCTTTGACAACCCTAATGATAATGTTTCTGTTTCCGGAACAAGAGTCACCGTACAAACAAAAATTTAATGTGAAAGCTTTAGATACTCATTTTGAATGCTACAATAAAATAAGCAATTTAATCATCTTTATCCAATACACAGTAAAAAATTAGCCCCCTGAACAATTTTTAGAGTAGGTGCTGGGTAAAGTTTTTAGAGTAGAAACACTTTTTTTTCACTCTGTTCTTATAACAAAAATATTCAATCTCATAGTATTCTACTTTAAAAGTATAACAAAATCTATTTTAATTTTAAATTTTTTAAGAGAAGAAAAGCCGTTAAAAAGTCTAATCCAAATTGGTAAAAAGATGTTTGTTAGCATGCGAATTGGCACCAATATACACTTGACAGTGTATTTGACAAAAGAAACGTGTGCGCCATAACGATACTAAGGAAAACTGGCGACAATCAGTTGTCTGCTGTACTTGACTTCGACTAGTTATAACTGTGGAAACTTTACAATTTCAAGTTACTAAAATTGATAAGATTTAAAATTTTGAAATTTTCGCTAATTTTAGTAACTTTTCAAATTACAAAGTTTCAGCAGATATAACTAGAGACCTGTTAGTGCAAATATATTCACGTCTTTTTTACTGCGTGTGAATGTGAAACTTTGCAGTTTGTTTTAATAATTAATATAAGGAAACTTAAAACATACTCTGGTTCGATACTCTGTTTTCATTAATTCCAAATAAACTTAGGAAAATCGCTGTTCCTAAATCGTAAGACACCAATTTCAAAATCAAACAAAACACAAACATCCTTGGTAGTGTAATGTCTAGCGTGCTGGACTTTCAGAGTCCTAAGCGGGCCAGGTTCGTCTCCTGTTACCGGCAGATCTGGTTAAGGTTTTTTGCAATTTTCTTTAGCTGTGACACAAATATGGGATTCGCGCTGTACCATCTGTAAGTCGGCTGCAGCCGCACGTAGGGCCTACGTAATCGTCCCCTCCCTCCCGCACAAGCTTATAGCTTCTGGGGCATGGCTTTCAGGTCATGGGTTGTAGTAATTATTATTATTATTACAAAGTGGGTAGTAGTCTAAATGCCTTGTTAGGTCTAATTATAAAAATTTCTGCCATAGGAGCGCCAAAATGATTTGTGATCTCATTCTAGTATTTCTTAGATGTTAAAAAGGTATGATCTTGTTTACTAGAACATTGATTTGTATAAAAACCTCAAAATCTGTCTTTGATATTGATTCATGACACCTGCTACCCTGCCTATACTAAAAGATGAAAAATTAACGAACACTAAGACAGTGATGGATATAACAATAACGTCGAAAACTGATTGGTGTATTTGTAAAGTGCTTCCGAAATTCAAAGCCTTCTGAGGTAAAAGTGCAAATATGGTAAGTAATTCTACAAATTAATTATAATGGATAAAAAACTATTCGTGCATATCAATCTTTTCATCAAATTTAGATAGTGAATAAGAAAAACTATTTGTAATAAAATAGGCCACAAAGGAATCGAGGGGTATGACGAGTGTGATGATCCCACATATTCTCTTTATTTATCTTGAATTTGATCAAATTTTATCAAAGTGGTTCAATTCGAAGGTAGAAGACAGTTTTTGTATGTTTAGGAATCAACTCGAAACATATATTATACACATTCCAGACTATTAAAGACGTACGTTATACACAATAGACTATACTGTAACGAATAGTAAACCCACATATGACGTCATCAAACATTCTAGATGTATGAGTCATCAACTGTATGACTCATCAATAACACCTGCATGTATGACTCATCAATCAACACCTGCAAGTATAACTCATCGACACGCCTCATCGACGTGACTTATCAAAAGCTGCATGTATGACTCATCAACACGTCATCGAACATTCTAGATGTATGAGTCATCGTATGAAAGATATAAATTGAAATCGCGAGTAGAAGGGGGCAGTTAATGTTTAACCGGCGTCGTGTTGAGATGTACTCTGAAGAATTAATTAATAATTGTTGTAATACATAAATAGTTTTCATATAAATAGTCCTCAAATAAATTTGTAAATACCTAGCATTTAGATAATAGTTCGTTAAATAGTTTATATTTATAGTGTTTTTAATGAAGTGCATTGTAAATAATCTTTTCTTTATTAATAGACGATTTAAACAGCATTTTTGTTATTATTTTAAAAAGAACGTTACGATACTACCATAGGCTAAAGATCATAGATTTTAGAGTCTTAGCTATATACCACAAAATATCATGGATACACTATATACACTTTCCACTGACTGTAGACATGACTATACTATCTGTAGACCATAGACTGTAAACCATAACTATATCATAAACTATACACCGTAGAATATAGATCATAGGCTAAAAACCATAAGATGTATTCTAATGCACAGACTATACTATGTAATAAAAATGATTCAGAAGAAAAGCTACGCCATTAGTCATAAACATTCCTACTAAGTAACCTTCTAGCTGCAATCTTTCAGTTTGATAACAATACTCTGACTTAATTTCAAAAATTAAATTTGTAAATTTTAACTACTTCACTATAGACACTCTTCTCCATGACGGATAACAGATAACTAGCGTCCATACACTTACGCCTAACATTGTCTTTATTACTGATGTTCTAACGTCAACATTTGAAGACACTTGGCCGAAAAACGTAACGTAGTGATCTCCTTCTAAAACTTTAAAACAATGATTTAGTTAGACTCCGAATTAAGAAGTAACAAAATAGGAACTTTTTGCTTTAAAAAAATACCAAGCATTTACACTAAGAAAGCTTAATTTATTCAGCAACGTAAACACCCGGTATATATAGATAGAACCCGGAATAAGCTCCATTATCAAATTTGGTACAGAGAAAACTTGGAAAGGGAAGTAAATATGCTTAAATAGAAATAAAACCTTATTCCAAATATCTGCAGACAATCTATTGTTGATAAGGAGGATGTTAAACATTTCTCTACAATCAAAACTGTATACTGCTAACTAGGGTTTTGGATTCTGAAACTTTAAGTAATAAATGATATTGCATAAAATTAATTGCAGCCAATAGATTGTTGTGAACTCGGTTGCAATAGTGTAAGGTTTAACATACTAACTTTGGGCATGTGGTGTATAATCTAAGATGTCAACCTTATTTTAAAAAGCCATCGTTTTGTCACAGAAGAATAAATTTCTTCTTTTGAGCTTTTTTCTATGAAGATTATCTTGGCTAAAGGTGAAGGGTATACGCGTTACACTACATATTTGGGTTACTACAACTCTGCCTCAGGTAAGTATAGCACTTTGATATTTAACCGTTTTTTACTCATCACCGCTCATAACTAAGGGATTCTTTTTTGTTTGAATTCAAGATTTTGTAAAATCATAACATCTCAGAAGTAGAGACAAATATCAGCTAAAAACACGTTTCGTTTGTTGCAGAGCTGGGCAGTTTATTTTGTTGTCTTAAATCTATTTTTGCATTTAAATACATTTCAGTATTTAAATACATAATGTAAATACAGATAGTTACATTTGACAAGTATTTAGAATTTAGTACATTACTTTGTATTTAAATACATCAGAAGAGTAATTAAATATTTTAAAAGGTATTTTTACATTCTTATTAAATACAACAAAAGGATTTAAATACCGCGAAGCTATTCCAAAACCAATTTTTTTGGCGGATATACTCATAAAAATTTATTTAGCCTTTTTTGTTGTCAAGTACTCGGTATTTAGAATGGAAAAACACCTGAAATGTATTTTGCCGTACTCTGACAGAAGTTTATAAAAAATACTTAAATGTTTTAAAAGTATTTAAATACCGTAATATGATCTATAACATCACTGTATTTAAGTCATTAGAAAGATGGATTTAATTAGAAAAATATAATTAAGTACTTTAGGAATTTAATTAATAAATACTCTTTCTGCTGCAAAAGTATTTAGTATTTAGGGTTGAAATACTTTTGGGAAGCATTCTCCGCAACTCTGGTTTGTTGTTGATATCATCGTCTCCTCAATCCTTAGCTCCAAAATTGCTTGACCGATATTCTAGAAACGTTGCATACGCAAGCTACAGACATTCCAAGGACGAAGATGTATATTTTTTAATATACAGGGTGTTTATTGTACTTAATGGACTTACCTAACGTTTACTGCAGCGAAAACAGAACTATTATTACTTTCGTCCATAGACTTTTTATCTTTCGAGGTCATGTGCCTGGCACGCTATGCATCTCGGATATTTAGGTCACTAATACAATTAATTAAGAGCCAATAAAGTAAGGTATTCGAGTGCATTAAAGAAAGAAGCTTTGCCAAAAGTGATCTTAAATAGTTATTTTTCTAATCTCTAATTTTATAATACACAAATAACAACTGATAACAGAAAATGATTTTTTTGTTGTTGCTTATCAGCGTTATTAAAATATAAATAACAAGCAATAAAAGTAAATAAATGAATAATACATAAATATTAACGACATACTCTACTTTTACGTTTTTCAGAATATCAGTAAATAGATTGACTTATCTTTGAGTACAAAAATGTAATCTAAATAATAACAAGATTGATTCTAGCTTAAAATAACCATTTTTGCTTGCAAGATAAACCAATGTTTAAAATAAGTTTAACGCGTGAGCATTTCTCAATGGCATTTACTAATATTTTATTGTTTTATCTTATGGTAAATAACTATAAGATTGGTGTATCATGATAGTTCTTTAATTGATTCTAAACTGAACGAAACAAGATCACGATCAAAAATGCAGATAATAATACATAATTCCAATATCTGTGCTACGTAATAATTGATTAAGTAATTTACAAAACATTTCGTAAGCAACATCATCTCACGTTATCTTTCTCCAGTGGTGTACGTAGACTTTAGTAAGCCTTGTAGCAATTTTGGCAGAATTTTCTATGGTGTTATATTTTCTACTGTGCACCCCCTTGAAGTTATATGCATACTAGATGTATTTGTCACCCCGTATATTCTAATATCTACGCACCTTTGCTTTTTAAATGCAAGCTCATCTTTTGAATTCAATCCAATGATAAATCTGGTTGGATAGAATGGAGTTAAATGAAACTATTTCAAGATAAGAATCGGAACAAAAATAGATAATATTCAAAGGCACGAGAAATGATAACGTATCTTACAAGTAAAAAAACGTGGTAACTCCAAACAATATATTTTTCTTATATTTGCAAGATTTACTCTGTAGTTATCTTCTTATCATTTAATTTCTGACGACATAACTTTATGAAATACCACATTATATGTTATTTGAGAAATTTTTTGTTATAATTTACTAGGTATATAAATCTTTTTAATGCGAGTGAAAGGTTATAATTGGTAAATTTATCATCACCCTGTAGAAATCATATGTGGCTAATGAAATCTGAGAACGGTTTTAGGTTTAGGATTACAGTCAGTTCTTCCTATGTGAGTATCCGTTTCCTGAATACACCCCGTATATTTTAGTATTGAAGAAATTCCAGTACGCACCACTTGATTAATAACCAACAAATAAACGTTATCGTGAAAATGTATGCCTCTTTCTACACTTTGGGTTATATCCGCTTTTTTAATAAGTGTAAGTCTTCGAAACGTTATTAACCCATCCTTGGTTAGTTGACAATATCTTAGCTGTTTTAGAAATTTTCATTCAGCTTTTTATCTGAAGATGGCGTTTATATCAGTTTATTTATATAAACCATTTCAAAATAGAATCAGACAAACAATGCTATAAAGAGACACGAAAATGTGGATTTTGTATGAATACATAACACCTGCGATGTTAAATAAAGATAAACTGATTTTCGTCCATATGGTAGCCTCTATTGCAGTTATTTTATCGCTTAAAGTCAAAGACTAGTAGAATCTATCAACTCGGAACAAAACGAGAGTACTTTAATAGAACAGTGGAGCAGTTTCTGATGTTATTGATTTAGTGCAGAGCTTGACCTACCGAATGGTTACACCCTGTATAATAGCGTACAGTACAAGATACAAGCAGTCGTTTTATTCCTGTTAGTTAAGTCTCGTAATTTCGCGTAACACTTTTAGAGAAGATTCCAGGAAATGACCGCTGTTCTACTGCACAACAAAAAAACTTTGTTGGAGTCATCTCCCTTTTTTCATAACTAGGAAAGACAGTTTCAGCCGAGTTGCAGTTTCACAACTATCACTTTGACCTATAGTAGTTCCGCTCACAAAAAAGAGTAATCTTGCCAAAAGGACCAGTTTGTCCTCTTGTTCTCCCAAAATGCTAATTCTTCTGTTGACTCTTTGCCAATTCTCTAACTGTAGACTTATTTGTACAAGAGTTTTGTATTTTGAAAGCAAACGAACTGAGGAAAATGGATTTCAATCTCATAAGTAAACTATCACACATTATTTAGCACTTCCAAGTTTGAAGACTGTGACTTGATATTGGTTCCCCACACGAAAAATGTCTTTATGTTCTAATAGCCTTGGTGGTGTAGGGACTAAAGTGCTTGTACATCCAAGCGGTAACGGATTTGCACTTTACCATCTGTTAAGTCGGCTGCAGTCGAACGTTGGGCCTGTGTAATAGTAATAATCGCTTCTCCCTCCCGTACATGCTTCATAGCTTCTGGGAGCTGGTTGGCCAGGTAATGAGTAGTAGCAATATTATTATTATTATTAATGCTATTCTTTCTGCTCATTTGATTGACGTTTTCTTCTGGCATAGTTAATTAAATTTTTTTCAAGTACTAGTCTTGCCTTTATTTCAGCAACCATAAACTAGTATGACTCATGTTTTATTAACGAGAAGTTTTTGGAGATAAAAGTTTTTTCCATGCCACTGTGTTTTTGTTGTGCAAGATTCATAGAACAACAAAACATAACATTATTCCCCAAAATTGCGCTTTAAATGTACGTATAAAAAATATGTACGTATCAGTTGTTTTGATAAGATATTACAAGTCCAACCAACGTTAAACAAGCAAAACCTAAAACCTAGTGAATATAAAGAACAAGCAGTCGTTTGCGTGCATCCGTTGTAGAGCATAATTTGCCACGATGCCCAAATGACAACGATCGGTTCGGCTGAAAAAAGGCCAGTCTTGTAATCAACGACATGAAAATAATTTTTCAAAAGGTGTGTGTATATTACGTACTTCAATAAATACAAATTACTACGCAAAATGTAGCAATGACACTAAATCGACAATATCATTTTCGAAGATCACATATATCTCATTATCTAGATTATGTATATTTAAATAATCTAATAACATTAATGATACGTAACTAATGACTACGGAATCGGTGTGTACAGCGTCAGAGAGAATTGGAAAGAAAACAATGTTTTTAACAGTTGAATGGGAATTTAAAAATAATAATTAGTATAGATGTACTCAAAGCCAGTCTATAGGCCATCAATATCAAACACTTTCAATAATATATAATGGCGAACGAATAATATGTAGCAAACGAATTTGTATTATGTGCCGACCACAAACTACTTAAGAGTTATTAGAAAATAATTAGAAAGTGGAACACAATGGACCAAAATACACAAAAGCTTATCAAATGCTTTTGGGAATTCCTAAGTTTTCCACTGTTTTGTAAGTGACTACTTCTATAAAAATTAACTGAAAAACATTGATCGACTTTTACGAGATTCTGCACAGTTGTTGGGACCATAAATAACGAATAAACATAGAACAGATATCGCTTTACCAGACTTTAAATTGAGTTTCGAATTCTTTAAAAAAATTTAAAAACTTGCCGAAGTTGTTCTACATCATTACAAACAAGTACGTCAACTGTTGTATTGGACCCTCTCTGAGATGATGGGGAGCTTTAGATAAGAAGTATACCCAATAAAATGTACCTGATAATGTAGTAGGTACATACTGGGTGATGTTTCTACAGAACAGCATATCATTGTTAAATTCGCGATGACCAGACAAGTATTTTGCAAATGCAAACCGTGGTCGACTTTTTAGTTTTTGAGATATAGGGTTTTCAAGTTTCATTATTTCTAGGGTTTAAGGGGGGGGTTTAATGGAGTAGGATGCGTAATATGTAACACTATGATGTTATAGCGCCACCCACTGCTGCCTCTCCCCTTCAAGCTGTGCATTTACATTAGTCCAGATCTATAGACAAAGGCCACTCTAAGAAATTACCGGTGAATTATACCCTAAAAAATGGAGGCAACTATGTTGCCTCCATTTTTTGGGGTAAATTTACTTCCAAGTGTAATTTTCATAGGAAGTGGGAAATTTCAATATTTCCCTAGTTTTTAATTTCACTAGTTTTGCAAGGTAATTTTGCCAAAAAATGAGCGATTTATACGTAAATTTGCCTAAATAAATGGAACACCAAAAAATGTGATTTCTTCACTGTTACTGGAGAAGTCAGGATCACTGTATGTGATTGTGTTCAACTCTTATGGAAAATGATACATTCATCGAGAGGTTTCCTGGAGTATTTTAGAAGAGCAAGAGTTAGCCAAAGATAGAAAGTCTTCTTCTCTTTGGTCGTATTATTCCATGTTACGAAACGTATTGTCCATTAAAAAGAACGTTGACATTAGCAAAAGCTTCATCTGATCGTATCTTTAAAGCGTAAGTCTGCGTAAAGCGCACTTTTCACCAAGCAGGACATTCCAAGATTTTTGTTAGAAGCAGAGAATGAAACGTTTTTAATGATGAAGGCAAAAAAAAGTTAATCTAGATATTATTTCAATAAATTCAATAGATTTAGTTAACGTTGATTATTGGACGGAGTGGGGCGCGTAAAGGGAAACAACTGAAGGATTTGCATTTAGAAGATGTAAAAGATGAAGATAAATTTTTTGAGTTTGTATGCCCACTACGATATAAAGCCTATAGTAAGAAGAAACGCGCATATCAGAACAAATAAATAAAATAACTAAATGGGTGAAGATTTTAATACAAATAAATGGCGAAGAGTGTACAAATCCTTTAAGGAATGTAAAGATAAAGATCGAAACATTGTAAGTGATGTGATCGAAAATCCTGGAAGGATTTTAAAGAACTGGGGTGTGAATTAGAAAATGACAATCGACAAGAGGAAAACAACCATGGAGACACCAACCATACAAGAAATAGAAGAAGCTATTGAAGCATTAAAAAGAAATAGATCACAACCCCACAGAATTGTTCCAATCCGGAAGTACCAAACTAACACATATGGTATGATTGGAATAAGTCTAACACATCTAAACTATATAGTGCCAACATAATCACGGTATTAGCCTAGGTTTGTATAGGTCTGTTGATAGGCAAAAGCTAACAGCAATCCTAAGATAATCCAAATGCCAGAAAAACTAATATGTCTAGTTAGGCATACAAAGCTTATGTAAGAATATAAAATCAGCTTACAAATCTCAACAGTATTATGCAGGGCCTAAACAAGGGGATGAATTGGCACCAACCCTGATCAATTCAGCTTTGGAAATTGCGAACAGAAAAATCAGCGTCAATAGTTCAAATATACTAATGAAAAAATGCGTACAGGTGGGGGCATATGCCGATAATATAAACATTGACTTAATTGACCAACTTAACTGCTATTCCATTGTTTTCAGCCATTACCATAACTATCATTATCGGCTATGCTTTTTCCCATTCCTACGATAAGTTGCATAAGCGCTACAACACTCCTACTCTTAAAATTGAGAAGAGGAAGCTGAGTTGTCAAAAATTAACAAAAATACAGTTTCTCTACAGAATACAAATAATAATAATAATAAAAGTTATATTGATTACCTTCTTTCGTTTAGAATAACTCTTATCCAAAGGGTAAGTAGGTCTAAACAAACACTTCATTGTCTTAAGAACACAGGTACGCGGTGCACTACACACTAGACTAAATCAAATGGCGACTGTTGTATGTGTGTTGCGCATGTAAAAATACTATCAATGAATGTAAACAATTTTTAATATCCAAGAACTTGCGATAACAAGAGCAGAATAATTAACTATATTATTCTAGAGAAGGTATGAACACTATGTGATCAAAGCACAATTCATTTAATAATAATGTTTTTGGACAGCATCGTAATGTAACTATATTAAGAGCAAGTAAAGAAATTTTGAAATATGACAATTAGTCTTAAAAAGTGGGGTTAGTTGTATATCGATTGCGATGTTTTTTCCAATACTTTGGTAACAGAAAAGACATGTAATTCTAATCTACTGAAGTATAACGTCCGTATCATCCTATATATTTCAAGAAGTTCTAACGATATGCGGTGTGCTGTGGAAATCTGGGTTTATATATTAAACAAGGAGCATGCTAGATAAATAAATAATGAATAAGCAGGTCATTAAAAAGTTCCGATGTTAGCCGAAATCTAGATGCTTTCGAAAACCCAAATCTGAAAAGTCTGAAATCTTAAATTTCTGATTCTGAAACTATGGATCTTCGAAAAATAGTAGTTCTGAAACTTTTTTTACTGTCTTGCAGTTGTGAAAAGTTGAACTTTAAACTGGATACTTAGAAAGTCCCGCAAGTATCAAATTCTGAAGACGTTCAATACTATGAAATTGAAGGTGAAGCCCTCTCATCCAGAAAAAGAAAAATTCTTCTTTTGTGAATCATATTAGTGTTTCTATAGTCAAGATACTCAATACTTTTGGTTTAAGAAATGGATAGTGAGATGCCTTTAAATGAAGGAAATCGAAAATATGCTGCTTTTCTTGTAAATGAAAAGAGTTAACAATTTACATTTAGGACCTAACTTTTCATCTACTGTCCTTGTGGTACTAGCATGTTGTCGACATCCTAACGTCTGCAATATTCGAGCAATTGAGTATTGCTGTGTTAACAATGGAATCAATAATCAAATTATGGAAATTGAAAGTTTTCCGAAAGCAAGAGGTAGTGACATTTTTAGGGCTTTTTGTTGTGAAAGATGGAACTAGAGTAAATGAAAAAGAAAAATTAGTGCCATCAAACTTTTTCTCTGTGCCCAAAAATAAAAAAGGCACGTAACATCCTGAGATCTTGTAATTTTTGTCTAGCTTTTGTTTAGCTGTAAATTCTTAAATTCCAAAATGACGAGATGGATGATAAACCTACAATATGAAATAACCTACAAAAAATGTGATATAGAACCTTCTATGGAGTTATATACAAACACAGAGTCATTGACACTAGCATTACTTGAAACCCTAAGAATTCTTAGACAACAGGTATCATCGCTTTCAGAAGACCTAAGATCGAAACTTGAATTTTAAGTGGATAAGATACCAATCAGCAAAAACCAAAATAACTGCAAGGAAATGGTTGCTTGACCAAGTGTTATTTAAGAGGGATAAGGCTGAAAAAGTCATCATGGCCTATATGATTACTTATATGTAAAAGAATTATCGATTTGATTGATTAACATAAGAAGTAATCAATATATCCGTCCTCTTCCTCAAAGTTTCTTATTACATTAAAATGAAATAAACTTTAAGATATAACAATTATAACAATGACAGTGTTAATATGTTATAGGCAATGAACGGAACAACTTTTGGTTTGGTTCAAAATTCGCAATTTATAAACCCTACAACTCAGAAATGTACATTAGGGTGGAGCATTTTTATATCAAAAAATATGTTTTCTTTCATATGAAATTCGCTTGGTATGGAATTGGTGCTCTAGTGTTTTAGTAATATTTATCGTGTTAAAAGATTAGGCAAAAATATTGATATTTAATGCTGCCACCGGATAAAACTATAAGGAAAAATACAAAGTTATCATAACTCCTATTTAGTTAAATGTTCCTAATTTTAAATTTAGTTGGTATTGGAAAGGCAGTAAAATCAAAAATTAAGTTATCGAAAATTAGAGTCATCGTAAAAACTGATTCATCAACATCTGTCAACGTCAGACCGGGAACTTGTCGTGACGAGTTTCTTCAATTGACATTTACACGTGCAACGCCCGTCGCTCAACTCAGTGCAGTACGACCTGTGTGAAGTGTTGTTGAATGTAAATATAAATATATAAATAAAGTGAATATTTGATTAGGTTTTAGAGCTTGTTGAATTGTTAATTCAAAATTTCAAAATATAATGGTTCTATTAAGAAGTGATGTATTATGGCCTGTGATTGGTTCTGCAAGAGAATAATCAACTAATTTAACTAGTTTTACCCACATATGAAAATGCCATGAAGTATTATTTATGGATCGCTCATTTCAATTGTCATAGCAACAAATTAAAAGACCTTGTAGGAAACCCATCAGAATCTGTAGCTTTGAAAGTGGAGGAAATTTAGAGAAGTGCTTCCATCCCAACTATTGAGCATCCTGTAGTTGTAAAACGGATTCGCATTCAGTGGTTTATTTGCCAGTTACATGCCAATGAACTTCCGTTACAACACCTTTTCGAACGTTTGGATGGAACAACAAGTCTATTTCAATTTCCCAGTTCAAAAGAATGAACTGTAACCTACCAAAATCTATTGCAGATTTAAGTACCGACCAACAATACTTGCTGGATATTTGTCAAGCAATTAACTAAGGAATTTGTTCTCCTAGTTTGGCAAAGCGGAGCCCAGGAAAAATCGTGCACTCCTGGTAGTTAACTACAGGGAACAGAATTTTAAGATTATATGTTTCATCATCTCAATCTTCATCTAATCTAATTACCTTGGTGCAATTGAGGATAAGAGTATATGACCCGATGTGGTTTCAAATAAAGAGACAATCATCTTGCATTCATGGACCAAATAATCTCCGTCAAACCATCATTCTGTCAGGAAACTTACCTCAAGATTTGAAAAAAATTTTGCCAAAATTTTTCCACAACATATTATATTGACATAATTGATTGGCACAGCAATGAAATCACAAAGCCACCTCTCATTAAATCATTAAGTAAAGAATGCATCCTAAATGCCATAAAAATAAAAAATATAGATGCAAATGAATTATTGCGTGAGGTAGCATTCTTCCTTTGTCACACACAAACTGCAGATAGGTTAATTATTTTTTTGTTTACTTATACTTAGTCTTATTTCTTGTGCAGTAAATATTTTTCGCAATTTTTTTCGCCCTGGAACAGTACAAAGCATCGAGATATAGTTGTCAAATTTTACCACAAACAACAAACTATCATACAGCATCAATCGCTCATCAAGACCAGAATAAACTACAACTATTTTCACTCCACCCTAATGTACATAATTCAATTGAGGTACTGCAATATTATTGCCTTATTTCTTGAGGATAATTTCTAGTGTGCAAATAATATCATTTTTAAGTTAAAAATTGTACGTTAGAAGCTGGAGACCTTTTCCCTTATGGATAAAATATGTCAGTTACCTTAACTGGCCCCAGAACCCATTTAAATATACATTAAGATTAAGACCAATAAGCAAAAGAGAG
Source organism: Agrypnus murinus (assembly GCA_929113105.1). Lineage (NCBI taxonomy): Eukaryota > Metazoa > Arthropoda > Insecta > Coleoptera > Elateridae > Agrypnus > Agrypnus murinus. Next base: position 76,040,075 of record OV816023.1, on the reverse strand, counting down.
GGCATAACGATTGCTAAACTTGGTAAACACACATCGTACCATCCAATAAGCATCCTCCCAGGAAGGAGCGCGGTACCACAGAACAAACACATCGCATTGTTAAAAAAAATCAACAATGATGTGGAAGGGAAACAATACTGCTCTGTTGTCTTCGTTGACATAAGTTAAGGGCTAAAATATGGCATTGGGCATTAGGTACTATACATTATACAAATTTAAACATTCAATTCCACATCCATTTTACTTTCTTCTCAAATCCTACCTCTCTGGCAGGTAATTCAGATTAAAATACCAAGAAGCTTATACTGAACTATACCGTTTTGAATCTGTAGTACCACAGGATAGTATTCTGGGATCTACATTATCATCACTGTACACAGCAAACCTACCACAAACCAATTCAACAGTGACACCAACATACAGTGATATAACGAGTACTTAGCCTCACACTACCATTCTATCTCCGCAACCATGAACTTACAAAATCACCTAAATCAGTTCCAATAATGTTTATAATGATTATAAATATTTAATTGCTTTCAAAATAAGTTCTCTAAATATTGTTCTCCGAGCAATAAATAGTCAATAGTCCATGGTATATATCAAATACAGTATTGCACACCAACAGTTCGAGAAGAACTAAGAGAACTATAAAGGCTAAGAAGACGTAAACGATTTTATTTTATTATATTTTATAATTATTAGTCATAGTTATGTAAAACTCATAGAGAATGTCAACTGGGACATTACATGTCATGTAATGGTCATCTTATGGTTTATGTTCGTAGGCTAAGCGTACTGATAGTTCGTAAAAAACAGATTGTACAAAACAAGAGATATTAAAAAACACTAGAAAAAAATTAGTAAAGCCAAATAATAACCATATTGTAAGTTTATTTTGTGAAAAATTTGAATAAAGACGCCTTCACTAATTATCTAGAAAAATCAAAAATATTCGACGAATTTAATATCTGAGTGCTTATGGCAGTTTGCAACTTTATACAAGCAGTGTTGATTGTGGTCGCATTATTTGGATGTAGTACGTAAGATGTTCGATGTCTAACATCAGTGTATATGAAAGGAACGCCGCCCCTCCGGCAAAACGCCTTTGTGAACACAACGTGAACAACAGGTAGGGCCAAATCTTTGTATTGTTAATCCTTTCAGTAATAATCTTCACTTTTTTTAATAACGAAAAGTTCTTACTTAGTTTACTAGATATTGTTCCGATTAGAAGTAACTAAATATGTACTAAAACCTGCATTTCCAGAAGCATTCAGTATTGCCCTCGTATTTATTTATTTTTTAGTTGATGTTTTGATAACATAAAATTTTCAGTTTGGCTAGTAGCAAAAGAAATAACAAACTCTTCACTGACTGCTATAAAAATAAATATTTACATACTGTTTGAAAAGATAATCATTAACATAAGTAATAAACAAGTAATCGTGTTGCGATAACTGATTTTGAACTACGTGTGACAAAAAAGTTTTTAATCATATTAGTAATAATATAAAATCATTAGTTATACATACCACTTATTATGTAAAATAAATGGTCGCATTTTATTATTCATGTAATATTTCAAAATTACGAACTTTAAATCATTTCAAAATATTCGCTAAGAGAAATGGATGAAGGTGGTATGAGGAATTAATAATTTGAAAAAAATATTATTTTTCGCGAAAATTATGTAGTTCATGATGTACAAGTCTCGTGTTAATAAGACGTTTTGACGACTTATAGTTCATGATATTAGAAATGTGCAAAACCACAGATTCTAAGCCCGTGGTAGTTAGACATTTTGGTAAGTTTTGGCGACATTGGCTATAATAAAGCCATTGCCAATTTTATCTATAGTTGATCAAATTGGCAATGTACAACACCACAGCTTCTAAGTCTCGTGTTAATTAGACGTTCGGACGACATTAACAATAATATACTTCATGAAATTGGCAATATAGAAAATCACAGCTTCTAAACCCGTGGTAATTAGATGCTCGGTACGTTTTGACGACAATGGTAATATAGTTCATGAAATTCTTACAAAACCACGGATTCTAAGCCCGTGGTAGTTAGATGTTTGGCACGTTTTGGCGACAATGGCAATATGGTTCATGAGATTGGCAATGTACAACACAACATCTTCTAATTCTCGTGTTAGAAAGACGTTTTGACCACACTGACAATAATATAGTTCATGAAATTGGCAATATACGAAACCACAGCTTCTAAGCCCGTGGTAATCAGAGTTTGGTACGTTTTGACGACGTTGGCAATATAGTTCGTGAAATTGGCAAATGTACAACACAACAGCTTCTAAACCCGTGGTAATTAGATACTCGGTACGTTTTGACGATAATTGTGATATACTTCATGAAATCCAAACAAAGCCATAAGTTCTAAGCCCGTTGTAGTTAGACGTTTAGCGCGTTTTGACGACGTTTGCAATATGGTTCACTAAATCGACAATGTACAAAACCACAGCTTCTAAGCCTCGTGTCAATTACACGTTTTTGACGACATTGACAGAAATTGTTGATATTGTTCATAAAATTGGCAATGCACAAAACCACAGTTCCTAAACCCGTAGTAATTAGATGCTCGGCACGTTTTGACCAAAAAAATGGTAATATTGTTCATGAAATTTGTTCAAGACCACAGAATAACCCCGTGATAGTTAAGACGTTTGGCACATTTTGACGACATTGGTAATGTGCAACACCATAGCTGCTAAGCCTGCGGTAATTAGACATTTGGCACGTTTTGACGATATTGACAATATAGTTCATGAAATTGGCTATGTACAAAACCACAGCTTGAGCCTGAGTGTTAAGGTTAAAGGTTTGGTACATTTTCACGTCATTTTAAAAATGGTTAGAAAAGATGGAATTTTGGCTTAATCTTACAAACTTCTACGGCCAATCAATTTGAAAGCACAGATCTCCAAAAAGTTGTGCAGCCAAAAAATTAGTTAAGTAAGAACGGAGGAATAGAATCAAAATTTACCTATAACTTTCCCATATAGTATATTCTATTTAGTTAAGCGATTAACTTGTATTGTTATCGCAAAAAGGTATTCAGTCTAAGAAAGGCAACGTCTCTTTATCTCTTGTGGTTTTGCCCAAGATCATTGTTCTTGTGGTATGTACGCACAAAAATAAATACATGCTACAGTAATATTTTACTTTTTATCGAACCATTAAACATATTTATTTTCGGGCCTTTTTGGGCAACATCTTTTGGCAATTGCTTCACTATGCCACAATTACTCTACGATTGAGTATCCACCGTATCTGAAAATTGCATCAATAAGTTAATATTAAAGTAGCGAAAATCAATGGAAAGAGATTTTAGGGTGAGAAAGAAAACTTTTAGGAAGAATAGGCCCCTTTTCATGCAAGTTATCGGAAATACAAGATAACCTTTTTTTAATGAGTATGTTGATAATAGTAAATAAAAAATGCGTTTAGATTTTTTCATAAACAGCAGATGGAGATAAAAGATTAAAATTGTATCTGTACGGATTTGACCCGGTTTCCTAGTGACGAGTAAAAAATCGATCTTTCTGAAAAATTGAAAAGGGTTTTCAGTTTATAAAGAAATAAGACCAGCAAAAATTTCTATAACTGCTAGTTTAGCGTTAAGAAAAGTTAAGTGTAAGTACGTAGGGAGGTCGTAAAAAATAAAATAGTCTCCAGTGATCTGTGAAATCGCAATCAAGACGACAGGCAAATTCGAAATGAACAAGAAGCAAGGGACTCCGGTGGGGAAATAGCGGTACGCCGAGGGTTTAGTCCATTTCTAAAGCTTTTGTCCCTTCTTTAGCCTCCGAAAGAGGATTTAAAAGTGATAATTAAAAACTCTTCCTTGTCAGAGAGCAGTCTTCATTATTTCAAAAATTAACTCTAGCCGATAATTGTCTTTGTTAAATTTTTACAGGGTTATGGAAGGCAAATTACTATTATTATAATAGTAAATTTATTTTTGTGTTGGATAAATAATAAAGCATGTCCAATAATTAGAAGGACTGACTTAAAGTCGGTTTTAATTGGCTGATCATTTAAATAGGATAATGGGAATCATTATCGAATCGAAAATGCACACATAGTTCATGCTTTTAACGAGAGGGTTTCTATAATTTTGGAGGAATCAAAGTGTATAGAGATGTAAAGCATATCGGGAATTACCAAAATAACTCTAAACTAATAAGCTCAAGTGGGGTGCAGTTGCCATATTTAAGTAGTTTTAAATTATTCGAATATTATTAATTTACTTTTTTATCTTTAACTGATTAAACTGATGTAAACTAGTAATTTTTACATTCTAAAAAGACAATATAGAAGAAGCAAAAGCTGTTGGGACTATTGAGGTGTAAGTGCACCCCCAATGCTATGGGCTGAATATTTTAGTAATCCAAACAAGTTAAATTACAACTTTTATCTTTACTGATTAAACTAGCATAGACTAATAATTTTACATACCGAAAAGTTATTCTAGAAGCAACAAAAACGATTGTAAGAATTGGGGTGTAGATACCCCCAATGCTATGGACTGAATATTTTTAGTAGCAAAAGCAAAAGCAAAAGCAATTGCGGAGCAACTATACCCCAAAATACCGTTTGTGTATTTATTTGAACTCAGCCATTTGACCTGGAATACATAAATTAGAAACTTTTCCTGGTTGTATTGACTATTAGTAATGGTTTAAATAAAGTAAAAAAACTAAATAAAATTTAAAAAAAAAGTAAATTGCCTATAGATGGGGTACCATTCACTTATTGGACGTGCTTTATGTAAGTAAAAATAACTTTTATAGAATATTTAACCGCAAAGAGAAAATTATATTTTTTCCCGCTAACATGTAATGATGTATATTCGAGTCGACCAACTAAAAAGAGAAAAAAAGTGTTTAGAATATTCATATTCCAAACGATGCCGCACTTGGATTTAAATAAATACACACTACAAATGTTTGTTAAATATTTCCTCGAAGCCGTATTTCCGTTGTTTATTCTTGTTCGCTCGGTTCATCTCATGGTCGATTTTGCGTCACGACATCCGTTCTCAGGTTATCTCTTACCTGTGCCAGAATTTCTCTCCAGGAATCGGACAGCCGCGATCCATCCTTTTACACTTAACGTAACGATTCCGTTCGAAGCAGTAAGTTACTACGGCTACGACACATGAGGAGATTTTCTGGGAGACACGCACCTAAATACACAAAAGTTTTTTTCTCTTAACGTGACCGTCCGTACTAATACGCCTACGTTTTATCCATAAAGAAGTCACAGTAGTGAACACGAGAGCGCGAGTGACGTTCGTCCAAGCCTTAACACGACCGAATAATAAACATCTTTTATCTACACATCGTGTTTATTTGTTTATTGTAAATTGACGTCATTTGTTTATTCGACGCGATAGAATGAGCAGTATTGGAAGGTTTCGGATTTTTATGTATTATAATTTCCTTTCAAAATAGTTTTTAAACTTCTTTACTAAAAACAAAGATTATTTTTAAAATGTTTTTGTACTTACTATAAATAAGCATATAGAATAAAATTAAGCATGTATTAGCTGCATTTAATACATTGCCGCCCAGTTCTGGGGCAAGAGGGTAACCCCCAAGGTGAAAATTCAATTTTATTGAAAACTTACATACACTTCTATTTGTCATTACTACGTATCTACTTCACTAATTAGGTATGATTGACATACGAATCTATCATAATATGATGTTTATTTTTATTTATATTTACAAGTATTACGAGGGGGTATTGATAAATAGTTGGCCTAGCCTAGAAAAAAACTACATGTTTTCGAAGTAATAGTATTTTATTCAACATAATCACCTTTCAACTATACATTTAATGCATCGATCAAAGAGTAATTCTAATCCTTTAGAAAAAAAGTTTTATCCTGTTCTGCAAACCACGATTCAACAGCATCAATTACCATCTCGTTTGATGTAAATTTTCGTCCTTTCAATGATTTTTTGAGTTTCGGAAAGAGATAATAATCCGATGGGGCCAAATCGAGGGAATATGGCGGATGGTCGGCAATTTCAAAGCCGATTTCATTGATTTTTTGTAGGGCAATAAGTGATTTGTGGGCGGGAGCATTATCCTGCAAAAACAAGACGCCTTTCGTAAGTTTTCCTCGCCGTGATTCCACAATTTTCGGTCGAAGTTTGGTTAATAGAGATGCGTAATATTCTCCCGTGATTGACTTTCCATGTTCCAAGTAATCCACGAAAATTATACCATCTTTGTCCCAGAAAATGGAGGCAAGAACTTTTCCAGCAGACTTCTGCACACAAAACTTTTTGAGCCGAGGAGAGCCAGAATGTTTCCACTCCTTAGACATTTCTTTAGTTTCTGGATCATAATGATGAATCCAAGTTTCATCCATTGTAACAAGGCCTTCCAAAAAGTTTGATTTTCTATCGTTAAATTGATTGCATATCCACTGAGATGTTGTCACCCTCAATCGCTTTTGATCAGCATTGAGACATTTGGGTATCCATTTTGCGGATAGCTTTTTCATTCCCAATTCATTATGAACGATATGAAAAACGCGTTCGTATGAGATATTCAAAGTCTCTGATATGCCTTTTAGTCCGATTCGTCTATTATCCAAAATCATATCATGGACAGCATCAATGTTTTCTTGCGTTGACACAGAAATCGGTCTCCCAGACCTCATTCTCATCGGTGACATCTTTTCTTCCACGTTTAAAATCAGCAACCCAGTTTTTAATGGTTGAATAGGATGGACATTGATCTCCTAACGTTGTTAACATGTCATCATAAATTTCTTTACCAGACGATCCCTTCAAAAGCAGGTACTTGATAACCGAACGATACTCGATTTTGCTGAAGTTCCAATCTTCATCTGACATGGTTTACTTTTCTTAATCACAATTTCAAAATAACATCACCTTTTGGGCTGACACTTTGCACGTGCACTTGTCAAAGTTTCAACTTGTTTTCATAGCAACGCGATTTATTCTTGTCTGCTAGAACTATTCAAGGCCAACTATTTATCAGTACTCCCTCGTATATAAGTTATAGATACAAAAAAAACAAGGGCAATTTAAGCTACAAAATGGAAAACTACAAAACGCAGCATTTAACGCTAAAAATAAACCTTATATATGAAAGCAGTAAATGCTAAAAATTTACGATTTTAAAAGACTCCCGGTCGGATTCGAGCAGTTTCTTTTGCCCGATCTAGGAAATTTTTGTTTTTAGTCAAAAAATAAAACTGCCGCAAACCAGCAATTTCACAGTATAGTGGTCTGGTCGCAATCTTTTCAGTTGTTTGGTGCCAGGGTGTCCCCCCATTTTCAGTTCATAATTTCAACTGTCCCCAGTGTACGGTTTAGGTGTGGGCGTAGAAAAACTACCCATCGACCTATGGTACTTCGGAGAGGAAATCGGACGCCCAATACTATCCTACGATTGTTTTAAAATAAGAAAAGTATCTGCCTCCTCTTTTTTGGTAAGAATCAAAAGTACTTTTGTGGCGATCCCGTCAATAGTTTTCCCAACTGTTCACACGACGTGCCACCAGGGGGAGGCGACAGTCGAAATTTTGCATCGGTATTGTGTGAAACTATCATAACTATCGTAATTCAAGAACCCAATCAAGGCTACGATAACGTTATTTTAACATGGCCCACCTACCTTTCGGTTGATGACGCACAATACTTCAATAATAAAAAACTTCGAACCAACGAATAAATTTCGGGAAATTTAAAGGAATTCCACATATTTGGAAGAATTGCAGGGCCCTTAATAAAGCATTTAAAGGGATTGTGTACAGTCTAAAAGGACATGGAATTAGGAGAAACAAAAGAATTCAGAAACAATGAGTAGGAATTGTTGGAAATTTAAAAAAATTGCAAGTAATTTATAGGAATTTTGGAGAGGAAATGTGTAGCTATTTGGCAAAGAGTTTAAAGAATTGGCAATGAATTACAATCTATCTAGAACAGTATAGAGGCCTTGGCAGTTCTGGGAGATTTAAAGAGAAATTTATAGGAATTTTGGAAAAAGTTGTGTGGCTATTTGACGAATAACTTAAAGAATTTGCAATCAATCTAGAAAAGTATTGGGAATTTGAAGAGACTTGCAAGTAATTTATAGGAATTTCGGAAAGAAAATTGTGGCTTTTGACGAAGAATTTAAAACATTTGCAAGGAATTGCAATCATCTAGAAAAATATAGAGGCCTTGTTAGTTGTTGGAAATTAAAAGAGTAATCTATAGGAATTTTGGAAAGGAATTGTGTGGCAATTTAACGAAGAATTTAAAGAATTTGCAAGGCATTGCAATCAATCTAGAAAAGTATTGGCCTTGACAGATGTTAGAAATTTAAAGAGATTTGCAAGTAATTTATAGGAATTTCGGAAAATAATTGTGTGACTATTTGATGAAGAATTTAAAGAATTTGCAAGAAATTGCAATCAATCTAGAAAAGTATAGAAGCCTTGGCAGTTCTCGGAAACTTAAAGAGATTTGCAAGTAATTTATAGGAATTTCGGAAAGGAATTGTGTGGCTATTTGACTATGAATTTAAAGAATTTGCAAGGAATTGCAATCAAACTAAAAAAGTATAAAGGCCTTGGCAGTTGTTGGAATTTTAAAGAGATTTGAAAGTATTAATAAACAGCCTTGGTAGTGTAATATCTGGCGTGCCGGACTTTCACCCAAGCGGACCGGGATCGACTCCCGGCGCTGGCAGATCTGGTTAAGGTTTTCTGCAGTTTTCCTTAGCTGTAACACAAATGTGGGATTTGCGCTGTTCCATCTATAAGTAGGCTGCAGCCGCACATTGGGCCTACATAATAATAATAATCGCCCCCTCCCTCCCGCACAAGCTTATAGCTTCTGGGGCCTTGGTTTAGGTTATGGGTTGTAGTAATTATAATTATTATTATTATTATTATTATTATAACGCACCAATGCTAATGCAAATGATGCCAGTACACACTGGTGAGAGCGAGGTCCCATCCATTCTTCACTAGCTCTCCAGGTTAGTACCGGGGCTATGACTGTGTTCACCCGTCAAGTTCCTTTTTCTAAGAGATGGGCCCCTAGTCCGGCTTCGAACTTTCCCCACACATAGTGTATGGTACTGTGTCGGTATCTCAAAAATTATTTGATCCAAAACGACAGGTAGGATATCAAAGGACGTCGAAACTCAAACTCTTCAAAAAGCCTCCACCCTCACATAACGTGCTCGCAAGTCGTACATAAAACAGATTTTTCTGAACTCAAAAAGTGTGCAAAAGTAAAATCACCGCCTCCGAATGTCTTACGTAAGAACTTCCCGCGAGTTATTGGAGCCCATTATTGGGTCAAACCGGTCTTCATGGGTAAAAAACGAGCTTCAAAAATTGGTTTGGCGAAAAAAAGGCAAACTCCATCGTCACAACTTTAACGCTATAAAAAGGACTACGGTACATCTTTTTACATGAAGAAATTAACGTAATAATAGTCGAGTGAATTACATAGAGAATTGAAAAAAAAGAAATATTTAAAAATACAGAAGAAAAAAACCAGAAAAATACCATCAATATACCATACACAGAATGATGCAAACATATGGAGAGAAACATCAAGAATTATAATATGCGGTTATTCCTTAGAATAAATAAAAAATAGAAAAGTACATAATAGTTCTCGAAAAGCAATAGAAAATTAAAACAAAAATGAGAATGAGATGAAGGCAAAATAAGTGAAACTACTAAAAAGTTAGTACATTGGAATGGAACCTTTGCAGCCCTATTTTAATCTGCTAAAGGCTTTCCTAACTTTAGTTTTTATTTTTATTTATTTTATTTACAAATTTACTGTTCATGGTTTTAGATAGGGTTTCTTGAAGACACGTTTATATCAACAACTTCGTTCTGCAGGTTGCCCTTTTTTTCTTGTTGTTTCTTGTTGCTTGAGTGAAGTACTGTCCCTATGGAAAGTTTCATGATATCATATAAGGGGGGTTCCTGGCTACACCCTTTCAAAGCTTTTAGGTAATCTGTGAACGCGAAAAGAAACAGTGTGCAGAAACCTACCAATACAATTTAATGAAACTTGGCACAGAGTAGATGCAGAGGCATTACTTTACTCGAGCAACCAGAAACAGCCACCTGTTGAACCAAAAGAATTTTTGGCGAGTAGAAATTGCAGTAGATTTTGAAAAGTGGGTTTATGGTTACTGCTTTAAGAATCACAATTGGAGCTGGTATCTAACTGTACTTTCAACGTGATATCTGATACATTGCCTTACTTATCACTCGCCCAAAATGGTAATTAATTACAATTTCAACTAGTTTCTTTTTACCAAAGTAATCTATTATTTTGAGAAAAAAAGAAAAATTAATTCAAATCACTAAATTTTTTATTCAGTTTTAAAAGTAATTGTGTCTCAAAATTAAATTCGTATTAAATATTTAAAAAACCCCATCATAGCAGTCGTAATGATATTTGTCGTTGTTCTAAGAGTATGACACTTTCTGGATGTTGGAGTGGTCATGGTCATTTCGGAGCCGAATATTATGACGCGGGACACTAGGGCGCAAGGACATTAGGGCGCACGGACTACGGCGCGAAATAGTAAGCAGTGGTAGGTGTATGTTTACATTAGGTAGTACATACTGTATTGGTGAATGAATGACACTGGTTGCAGGGTAATGCTTTATATTAAAATATTGAAAAATTGACTGATTCAGTGACTAGATATCTTATTCATATTCAATGCAACCGTCAAATGAAAGGCAGATTTTCCTTTCAACCTGTAATACGGCTGTTTCTTTTGTATAGGATAATATTTATGTAATATCTTTTTGATAAAAGATATTACATATATGTATGTTTCTTAAATAATGATAGTTTTTAGTGTAAAATAATTTAGAACAGTGCCGTTTCTATTCGTTTACTATTGACCACTATGTATTTTACATGCCAATAATATCTTTGGTTTTTTTTACTTTAATAATTGATAATTGATTGGTTGGATAATTGATTGGTTGATTTTAATAATTGTTTTTATAATAATTTGTATTTACAATAGGGCTGTTCGTGTTTTTATTTATTAACTGTGTGTTGTGCATGCTATCAAATTTTTTGTATTGAATTTTTAAACCATACTAATGAATGCTTTCAATAGTTAGTTTATTGATTGTTAAATTTCCTCGCGCCCTACTGTTCGACGCGCCCAAATGGCCATGCGCCCTAGTGTCCTCGCGCCCTAGAGTCTGAGACCGTGATCACTTTGTGTCTTTAAATAATTCATTCGCTATTTTTAAAAAGTAATGCAAATAGCAATGCACTTTACATTACTTGAATAAAAGTAACGCATTACTATTACTAATTACTTCACACAAATTATAATGCATTACCATTACTCATTACTAGAGGGAGGCGTGTCCTTGCTAGATGTATAGTTGATGTTCGGTTTTGTGCGGTCGCACGTATAAGATTTCGAAGAGCGACCATCACTTGTCATAATTTCATAGACACGATCACACGGGATAGCGTACAAAACTACCCATTTAGCAAGGTCTGTCTAGTTCTGCTTACTATCAAAAAGTAATTAAATCATAGTAATGTATTACTTGTAAAGTATTATTGGTAACTGTCGTAACATCAGTATCGAATTTGGACGTTTTTGGTCGTATCCTCAATTTCGTTACTCTTCGGACGTAATATTCTGGTGTATGGTAGTGAATTATGTGGCAACGAAGTAACAGCTGTCACCAGTTCAAGTCAAGCTAGTTAACAGTTCTTAATGAGTCTTTAGAAGACAACAAATCTCCCATTTGCTGAAATCACCCAGATTTTGGAAAATGGTCAAAAGGACTATGAAAGTAGTGAACTTTTATGCTCATATAGCAGCCAAGCTTCTGAAAATAGGACACTATATTTTTTAATAATTCAGTGTAGTTCTCTGCTTTATGATTTCCAACTAAAGTGTTTCATAACTAAAACAAACGATGTCCAAGCATTTCTTTTAAATTCATCTATTGAGTCTATGAAATGAGGATCTTTCATGAGCCGTCTTATTTGGGGTCCATCAAAAATCTCTGATTTTAGCTTTCCTTTGCTCAATTCTGGAAAAGTAACTGGTAGATAATCGAAACATGAACATTACTAATTGTTTCATAATACCCAATTTGATATGCAAGGATGGAAAGATGATTTTGCATCGATCGACCAGAGGTTCATTTACAACATTCTGTTTCCCTGTTATAATTTCTTTCCCAAGGTGAATCTTTTTTATCCAATGGTCATGTATACTCTGCTGTCCCAAAGGCACAAAAAGCAGGGATTTTCAGATCTACGAAAATTACCCACCGTAGTTCTTGATCCTTTATTTTCTTCAAGACTTCTGCTATTGTCATGTACTCCTCTTTAATTTTTGGTAGAATGACCAATTGGAATTGGGGCATACTTGTTTCCCATTGTGTAAAAGAACACAAACAAACAAAAATTGAAAAACCTATTCAAAGAAATATCTCAAATGTTTTCTGAAGATATATTTCTTATGTACACTTTTAAATAAAATCAATTTATTTAAATAAATATTTTGTTTTGTTATATAAAGTGGTTTATTTTCCCACTTTTAATATGCAGCGTATACTTAGTTTAACTCAGTAGGCACCGTAACAATAGAAGCATGCTGTTTATTTGACATTTCAAAAACGAGTAAAGGTGTTTTAATTTAGTGATTACCATGTCTAAGAATAAAAAGAAGAAGAAGATCAAGAAAATCTGCTTATTAGACGATTTTTCTTCCAACATAATTACGACAGGGTGTTGCCTTCCACTACAACAAAAATTCCGGTCCAAAACCTTCAGCTACAAGCGATAAACAGGTACAAATTGCAGTATGTGGCAGGCAATTGCACAAGATGGGTGAGTTTCTCCAGCCTATGTGTCAAGTGATACAATGAATAGCTTCATCTTCAGAGACAAGTACCTAGAGGGGGTACTAAAACCCTGGTTGCGTTCTTTGAACGTCATTCAACCAATTATTTTTTGGCTTGATAAGACCACATCGCAATATGCAAAAAACTAACATAAACTCTTGAAAAGAGAATCATATCGAATATGTAGCTAAGGCGCACAATCCAATGTCTGTGCTTCAATGTCGTCCAGTAGAGTGATTCTGGGCGCTCTGCAAGGACAAAGTGATTAGAGGATATACAATCACAACAAATGCTTCTATCTTTAAGTGATGGTGGACATCTTTATCCAAAGACTGCATTAAGATCTGAAAAAAAGCTGTTTGACAAGTTCAAATCTAAATTGCGATTAGCAGGAAATGAAGGACCATGGGCTGTGTGTTTAAAAAATTACCAAAATATATACTCAAACAGTTTACGTTTTTATACATATTTCTTTAAAAAATTAATTTTATTTTATGTTATTATTATATAATGTTTTCTAGGTGGGAAAATATACCAGGTACGCACTTAAATATTATGTAACATGTATTTTATTTCATAGTTTTTACAATTAATAACACAAAATTTACAGCATAAGAATTTTAGTATGCGTTATAGAGCATGATCTTATATTTCAGATGGCTATCTAACCTATCTTAAAATCTAGACCTGACTGGGCAAAACGGACATTACCATCGTAATCTGCACGTCAAAATTAGTCAAAATCCATGATTTTATTGTAGAGCTGTGATAATTAGTTTGGATAGATTTTTTTTTATTTAAACGATTCACCTAATCTCCTTGAAAACCCAGCATCATCTTGAGATGAAGATTTCGTGTTTATTTAATAAACATTTTTGTTAAAATAATTTTTGATAAGGAATTTAATAATATTTTTAAGAAATTCACTAGTTACGCATTGTTGAAGTTTATATCAGGATTTACAAAACTGATGTTATTATTTCATACTTTTTAAACGTTCATCAAAAATATCATTTTGGTAATCTAAGAAAGAAATTGAAGTTTACTTGTTAGACTTTTCTTCAAAGGTCCCGGACAATACCAATTATGATTGTATGTTAATTACCTAAAATATAGGCTGCTTCATCACAAAGCTATCTTGTAGTTATTTATTTTAAACCTGCGAAAGCGTGAAAATTTAGAACAGTTTTGAGAGTTACAGATGTTGAAAACTTTATTCATATGGTTTCACAAAAAGAAGACACTTGAAATATTTCTAGTTGCTTCTAATTAATTGGAATCGCATAATTAACTAAACGAGTAAAACATTATACAGTGTGGAAATAATGTAGCGGGTAAATTCGATAACTTCGTTAAAATTAATTTTTTGGAAAAAATCTCGAAGGGGTATAACGATCTTAATTACTTGATAATTTTCAACTTGTTACGTCATTTGCTTTTAAAGTTATGACGTCATCGATATTTTTTTAAACGACAACCTGTATTTTTTATTGTCGATTTCGGTAGTACCTTTTATTCTCTTTTCAACTGTATACAATTTTCAATATGTTACATTTGAAAACAATTAGAAAAACTGCCCTAAAGTTCGAATATTAAAAATTCTTTAAATTTGCAAAATGAATCTAGTCACCGTATAAAAAAAAACCTTAGTTACGGCTGTCAGAAGTAAACAATAAAATAAATGTTATTTTCTTGTTCTAAAGTAGAATTTACCTTTAGTAAACTATTTTATTAATAAAAATGGCGCAATTGAGCAAGAAACAGCGAATTGAAGTGTTAATGGTGATTGGTTATGGCAACAGAACTCGAACACATCAAGAAGTGTGTCAACTTTTTAGAGAAACGTACTCGGATCAACCCATAAGTCAATCAACAGTTAGTAGGATTGAAAAGAAATTTCGAGAACATGGCGTTGTAAAGAATCTTCCAAAAAGTTGACGTCCGGTGACATTAAATGAAGATGTACAACTTGATGTGCTACTAGAAATTGAAAACAATCCACATGGAACTAGCAGAAACATTGCTTTGGACCACGACGTAAGCCACACTTTAGTTTTAAAATTTCACCCATATAAGCTGCTATTGGTTCATGAGTTGGTAGAAGATGACTTTGATCGTAGACAAGGATTTTGTGACCAGATGATGAAAATTTGTCTTCGCAACCCAATGTTTTCCCAGCGTATTTTATTTTCGGATGAAGCAACATTTGTTTTAAACGGTACGGTTAATAAAAATAATTGTGGATGTTGGGCTAGAGAAAATCCTTATTGGATGCAGGAAACTCATATACAACATCCTCAGAAGCTTAATGTATGGGCAGGGATTATTGGTGACCAAATTATAGAGTCATTCGTTTTCGCAAATAATTTAACTGGAGAAAGATACCTGCAATTTTTACAGTTGGAACTGATGCCTGCATTATTTCTCAATGCAAACAATCCCGCGCTACCAAACAATAGCGTTTGATTATATGATGGCGCTCCGCCTCATTACGCAATTAATGTACAACGCTATTTGCACCAAGTTCTCACAGGAAGGTGGACAGGAAGAAGAGGTCCGATGGAATGGCCGGCTAGATCTTCTGATTTAACGCCATTACACTTCTTTCTATGGGGGTACTTAAAAAGTAAAGTGTATAAAAATCGACCCAATAATTTAGAAGATCTCAAGCAAAGAATTCGACATGAGATTAGATTAATATTACCTGAAACTCTTCAGAATGTGAGAAATGAATTTCATAATCGCCTTGGTATTGTCAGATGGTACAGGGTCGTCACTTTGAACATCCAATGTAATAAAAACTGTTATTTCTGTGCTTATTTTTGTAATTGATGTTATTGTTATTAGTTTTTTTTCTTGTTAATCAATTTAGCTTCTTTATAGTCTAATTAAAATTTTAGACTGTTTTTCTCAGCGTACCGTTTTTTATACGGTAACTAGATACATTTTGCAAATTTAAAGAATTTTTAATATTCGAACTTTAGAGCAGTTTTTCTCAATTTTTTCAAATGTATGTAACAAGGTAACTGCAGCCAATATGGCCATGCTAAGGTTGTACATTTTTTATAAAAACGACTGTGCTAGGTTTAGCAAAAACGAAGTGGCCACAGCATACAATTCACTTTTGGGCATATGTAAGTAGAAAAAAAACTTTTTTTACTCAAAATATTTTTTATTTGTCAATTAAAAAAACATGACAATTGGCCATATTGCCAACCGTATGTTGGCAATATGGCCATACGTAATAATAACTAGACTAACGATATTTTATTCACAATCTGGGCACAAAAACAGCAGAATCTTATCTTTTTTGGTAAGCCCAATGCATTCTTCATGCACATAATCCTGGCATTTACTGCATAGTCTCATATCAAGTTGCTTATCTTGCCGACAAAGCTTGCAAAACCAAGATTTTTTTGCAATTTTAGTTTTTTGTCCCGTTGCCTTAGATTTTGCAGCTCTTTTGCGGATATTTCCTGGAGAGTTAGTTTTGCTCTCATCCTCCCGAAAAAGATCTTTTGTAATAACTTGGGCTCTGCTATTTATAGCAGGTTTTCTAAGCTTTTTAGCAGTGGTTACTGCTTTATCTGGAGTCTGTAACATATATCAGTAAAGGACATGTTAGGATCAGAAGTAACATCTCGTCCAGCTTCTTCTTCGGAATTCTGACCATTATTGCTAGATTCGTCGTGTAAACTGAGACTGGAATCTTCATCGCTACTGCTGTCATCTGAGGTGTCACTTAGTCGCTTCTTTTGTAAACCTGATGTGGATGGACCAGCTGATGAAGATATTTCTTCTCGAGATGTTGAAGGCATTTCTACATTATTTTCCTGCTGGTGCTCGGGTTCTCGTACCTGGTCTTGATTTGTAATGCTACTTGGCGCAAATGGCACCTCTGGAATTGCTTCGCGGTTGAAGGGATAAATTCCTGTAGCTCTAAAGCCCGATTTTATATTTGAGGGTGTCATCGTTTTATCCCATACAGTTGAAAAGATGCCTCCAAAGCGTAGCTTGCTTATTGAACGCTCTTCTGGATACTTAGAAAAATATTTTACCACTTCGTCGTCCCAGTAATATTCATAAGCTCGAAAAACAGCCTTGTCCATGGGCTGCAGCTCGTGCGAGGTATTCCTTGGTAAGCAATATAGCGTTATATTAAATCTCTCAGCTGTTTCTTAAATGCTGTAGTCCAAGTGACACTTAGCACCGTCAAAAATGACAAGACATGGACCAGGTACCTTAAACTTTGCAAAGTGCTCAATCCAGCGGGAAAATGCGCTGTGGGTCATACTGTCTTTTTCCGTCATAGATACCAAAGTACCTGGCGGCATTGAATCGACCCATTCTGCCTTCATGCGCTTTCCCTTAAATAAAATCATCGGAGGTATAGCCGTTCCAATTGCGTTACCACACGCTACAATTGATACGTTTTGGCCATGCTCATTGGCAACTATATGCACTCTTCTGGCGCCTTTCTTTGCTAGCACCTTTTGTTGATGGTGAAGGCATAATCTGCAACCTTTCTCATCAATGTTGTATATTCTCTCAGGTTTGTCTATAATGCCCATTGTCCTCATTAGGTTTTCTAGTTTAGTGAAATGGTCATTTACGATGAACTTATTCAGTTTTTGTGCCCTGGCCGGGTTTAAATTTTGAGCTTTCCTAGGCCGGATTTGAGGGTTCCTTTGCATGAAACCGTTAAGCCAATAACGCCCAGCCATTTCTTTTTCTTCTCGAAAAGGGTTTGGTATATTATTAACCTTGGTGTACCTATACACACATCGACGTAGTACCGCGGAAGTTAGTGGATAACCTACGTCCGCTAGACGAAAGATTCTCTGGCTTAGTTCCACTTCTTGCTCTTTCGTTAAGACGGTTTTGCGACCCAAGGCCGACTTGTGGTCCATATTTTCGCCCAAGTAACGCCTGGGAGTTCTTCTAGGTACTACGTAAGTTATGCTGGCTCTATTTACAGGCATTCCCGCATTTACAGCTTCAACAGCTTTTGTCATAGCTTCATCGGTCCATTGGCCCCGCAGGCCTCTAGATCGGTTGCGAGGCATCCTTTATACCTATAGAACAACAAGTTGCACTTAGTTTAATACTAGTAGTAATAAAATGGAGAAAAAACCCACATGTATAGCAATATGGCCATGGCCATATTGCTCTACATAGCAGTTGGCCATATTGCTCGACATTGGTACTGTCAATAATTTCATAAAATTTAACACACTCTATCAAACTAATCAAACAATCGAACTTCACTGTATTATAGCCACACATTTATGCTATAATTACGTATCTTGAAAAGAAAAAGTACTTACTTGGATGGTGGTATATTTTTACTTCAAGATCCCGGCAATCTTAGAGCACACACTACACATACGGCGGGTAAACAGAAAACACCGCCATTAATTCCAACCTCGTGGTAAAGCTGTTTCTAGTTAAACGTTCTCGTATATCTGCAATACAATTTACACGTATGTGGTGTCACCTAGTCGGTAAAAAAAGAAATTACTAAGATACGAGCAATTGGCCATATTGCCAGCTTGGCCATATTGGCTGCAGTTACCTCATATCGTCGGCTTCACATGAAAAGTGCATAAGTCCGAAAAACCTGTTTACAAGAAATGTAACATTTTTCATGTTGTCTGTCAATGCTTTTGCACTTGTTCCTGATTTTATTTTTGCTATTTAAGCGACTTCTACTAATTATTTGAGGAGTTTCTCGTATTTATCTTATAGAAAAAGTAATAGTTAACCAGATAACGTTAAAATCTCAGTTTTTTCAATTTTGGCACTCACGCCCTTTTCATATGAAGCCGACGATATTGAAAATTGTATACAGTTGAAAACAGAATAAGAAGTACTACCGAAATCGACAATAAAAAATATAGGTTGTCATTTAAAAAAAGTATCGATGACGTCATAGCTTTAAAAACAAATGACGTAGTTGAAAATGGTACAGTATAGCGTCAAGTAATTTAAATCGCTATACCCCTTCGAGATTTTTTCCAAAAAATTAATTTTAACGAAGTTATCGAATTTATCCGCTACTTTATTTCCACACTGTATGTATAATATATTCAAGTAATTACCACCATTGAAAATTAAAAGCTAGGTGTACGCCTATGGATATAAAATGTGTCACTTTTCATGAAATACCGGCACATATAACGTATATTGACACTTTGAAGTACATATAAATCCCCAGCTTGTTTATAAAGATGTGACACAATACAGAAATCTTTATTTAACATTGAAAATGACACCTTAGCTAAAAGTGCTGTTCTAACATTAGTTGCATTCAAACAAATAATGTATTTCTCTGCGAACCGTGACTGTACATTAAGCGAGTTTTAAAAATATCCGCCACAAAACACTTATGCAACGTAAGCAAGCAGTTAAGCGAAAAGCGAGAGGAAGACGAAGGGAGCTTTGGTCAAACCGCGGTTCCCTATTCAGCAACTCGGCGTCCGCCTATGATTTCGCCCCTTGTTTGTTGTTTACACCATAATAGTATCATAATAAGTTCGACGTTCGGGAGCAAGAAGAGGCATGCTTTGTTTGTGCCACGGATTTAAGACGTGAGGGGAGCAGTTATTGCCGTCTCCGGAGTTTACTTCTACTACTCCTTCCTCCTTGAAAATGTTGAAATAAAAAGTTGGCTCTTGCTACTACGATATTCGATAATCAATTCGTCTCTGCTATGATCTTTCTCATTCTATTATTCTAAAATATGTCTATAATTATTATCACATGTATAATTGTTATCATTAGTTAAATATGTACACACGCGTATCCTCATTGTCTCAACAAAAGATTTCCGCAATGTTTCTTTTAAAGCGTATTTTGTGTCATACTAAAAGAAAATTGCAATCTTTTTTGTCTAGGATGAGCCCATAGCACACACAGGTGGATTTAAGTTAGTCAAGCTTGTATGACACGGACGGTGAAGTTATCGAGTCCTGTGAGGATATCCTCCAGTCTCATTAATATCTCGCATTGTCCGCCTCCAAGTATCCAAGTTAAAGCCCTTTGTAGTGTAGGCATCTAATTCTATCCTATCTCAGAGTCTCAGGGTTCTCAGGATACTAATTTTTTTCATTTCTAGTTTCTTAACTCCTTCAAATTGACAATATTCAATACAAGATATCTTGAGACGAGGAATTCCCAATCAGTACAATAGTTGGCTCATACTATTGACAACGACATGCAAAAAGGATCTTAGAATCTAGATCCAAGGCACATACATATATGTGGTCAGTGGAGAATTGAACCATTCTTATTATCCCAGAAAATTCACATCTTGAGAGCTCCTAATTTGGAGCAGTGTATGTCAGAAGTAATTCTATAATACCTTGGCGATTACTTCTAGCGTTTAGCAGCATTTAAGCAGTGGCGTAAGTATCATGTGGCAGTTCGGGACAAAGCCCCGAGGCCCGGCGACTTTAGGGGACCCATTGTGATGCCTGAAAAGGCTAGAAAAAGAGACTTAAAATAAAAATGAGTATAAATAATACATAAGTATTTGTATTTGTAACCAAAGTAAGTATTTGTTGAGTTACTACGCAAGACCATTTGGTCACCAGCTATCGTGAAACTGATTATCAATCACTTCATTAAATTAAGCTAGTTAATTCGTTAAATAAATGCTAAGCAAATATCTAATCGTTCGCTTTGTCACAATCAACACAACAACAATATATTTTTGGTAGTTTTAACGAATGCTTACCTGCAAATTAAATAATATTTATCCACAACCGATATATTATGAGGTCGTAATTCTACTTTTTGAAACGTCTTAAGGTATTGATAAAATAGAGCGAGTGTCTTATACGTCCTAAGACACTAAAGTAGTTATAGTCACAGAACAAATTTATTTAACAAACAAAAATAAATAGCAACGCTTCCATGACCTCACAATATTGACTATTCCGGTCTAGGACATTTGGATGCAGTCGTTTAGACGCGGCCTTCAAATTTTTCCACGGTAAATTAGCGTAAAACTTTCGGAGATATTTAAAAAAAACATTTTTTGGACCAGTAGTATAATTTTTTGGGACAAGCTAACCTGTTAATAGAGTAACATTTTTTATTTCTATGTACACACATACACCTTCTTAATTCCAGCATTTCGCTTGGATTGGTTCAATCGCGTTATTCCAGAAGCACTCTGCCTTGCTTCTGAAAAAATATGGTATATTTCTAAGTTGCTGTTGGTTTAGATACTGCCTTCTTTCTACTGCAATATCCATTTATAAGTCTTACCTACTGAGACAAAATTCGTGAAGTGGATGGCGTATTTATCAGAGGTACGATATTTCAATGTTAATATGAATTTTCTTGTCATTTAATGGTACTAACCTGATCCTTAGTTTATTGATTTTATAATTTTTTCATATTTTTTAAAAGTTATAACAATCATAATTTTGCGCAACGATTTAAAAACAAATCTTTTTTAAGCTACTAAAACATTAAAATCAAAATTCTTTCGCAAATCTTTGCATAAGAGAATAACGATTAAAAAGAAGTAAATACTTATTTTTTATCAAACATGATATTCTTATACACAATAACGGTTTTATAATAAACAAATTAAATTATTTAAATGACTTCAATTAGTCCAGTAAATTTAGAACAAATTTTTATGAATAACGGAAACTTGAGATAAGTCTTTGGATTTTTGCGCAGGCCGTCCTTGTGGGTTGTTAAATAACACCCTAAAAGTCAACACCTAGGTAGGTGGTGAGCTCGAAGATATGATGAAGTTTAACCACGCCCCGTAACGGATTTTTGTCGTTTTTCTCGGAAACTATTAGGTTTATCGGGATGAAGGAGGTTAGGTAAAATACAGTTTAATACAGCCCTACCAAAAATGCCCAAATGCTTTCTCGTACCTTGCGTTCTTTTTGTGTTCTTGAAGAAAGAAGATATGTCATACATGGATCAGAAATTTACATCAGTAAATTTGTTACAGGAACTTTCGGGCGTAACTTTTTGAGGTTTTATATTCGTCATGAAGTAGCTAAGACAAATTTGTTGAGAGCAGGATGCAATCGTGGTCCAGTCATCTTTTACCTCCTTAGCATCTCTTCGGCAAAATCCATCAGGCGATATTATCGATATTCTTGGTGCCAGTCAGCTGAAAAATTGACTGAATAAAGAAAATTAGGATTTCAAAAAAGGCGAAACATCCCTTACGTAATGGGTTGGATACAAAAATTGACTAGTACAGTGTACACTCCTAAGAATTAACTTAACAATACGAATTTCTCACCCGACTGGCACCAAAAATATGGATAATATCGCCTGATGGACTTTGCCAAAGAGATGCTAAGGTAAAAGATGACTGGACCACGATCGCATCCGGCTCTCAACGAATTTTTTTTAGCTACTTCATGACGAATATGAGACCATAAAAAGTTACGTCCGAAAGTTCCTCGAACAAATTTACTGGTGCAGATTGCTGATCAATGTATGACATATATTCTTTCTTCGATAACACAAAGAGGTACGAAAACGCATTTGGATGTTTTTGGTAGGGATTTAAATAAGCTTTATTTTAACCTCCTTCATCTCAATAAACTTAATAGTTTCCGAGTAAAACGACAAAAACCGTTAGGGGGAGTGGTTTACCCTCATCTCTTCGAGCTCACCACCTTCACGTGTTGACTTTTAGGGGGTTATTTAACAAAATTCTCGGGCTTACCTTAACGTTCCACTATTTCTTTTAATTTGACTGGACTACCTATAGAGTTGGAACATTTTCCTAATGAATTTACATTCTGTATATTTATCAAAACATTCCTGGAAAACTTTTTTCGATCGTTTGCTAGGAAATTGCAGCAGTTTCTGTCGCGTCGTAAATCTCTTTGCATGGATGCGCCTTTCCGCCAAACTGATATGCCCCTGTGCCGAACTGTCTCCGAGCTAAGTTGTCGAGCCAATTTTCTTTGTCTTTATGTTGGTTTCGATTTGGATAAAGTTTTATATTTGCATTTTGTGTCTTATTGGCAGTAAGAATACTCGAGAAAAAAGTACAAACTCGAGCTAACGCTCTCGTGTCTACCCTTTTCTTTCGTGTCTTAAATGCGTAATAAGATACTTATACAATTAACTATAATAATTTACTTCTAAAGATATATTAGACGCCTAAAAGTTAATAAGTGTTTTGGCTCTGACTCTTCCGCGCACCTCTAGTGTTATTATTAAGATTGGATTTTATTTAAATTTTTCCTCTTTTTTGCGACCGTGTAGAGGGCCCTAATGGTTGCCCCTAATCTTGCTCCGGAGCCCAATGCCGCCTTGTTACGCTAGTGTTGAGTAATGTCGAAGGGCAATGAAAGATACTCCAAATACTGTTTTTTTGTTAATTTAAATAAATCATGGTTATTGTTGCGTAACGATATAAATAATTGTAAATGCAATAGATATGTGTCAACTATTACAAACTATGTTATAATCAGTAAATTTATGTTGGAAATAAGTGTATAGTCATATTTGAATATGCTATAAGGTGATGTAAATATTATATAAGATTATGATGTGAATATAAGTGTATAATATTATAATTAGTACAGATAAGTACAGACAGTCAAGCTAGGTTCAGTCCGGTAAAGTCAGCCACAGTGCTAAGAGTTATTTATATCATTTGTAAAGTGCAGTCCTCATATTTTAATTAGAATATACTTGCTGAAGTAAAGATAGCAAGCAGAGTACGGTATCTAATAAAGCTTCGTACATACACAAATTGGTGTTTTATTTAAATCATTATTATTTTCCTATGTAAAAAGCAGTTTAGATGGTGAATATATGGAATTTGTATATAATGATGGTAGAAATAATTTGAGCTGCAAAGACAAATACACCGGCACTGGAAATAGTAATGAGGGAGTAAATGCTACTAACTAGTAAATACTCTGTCTATGGTTTGGAATAAGAATTGTAGCAAATGAAAAGAAAGGACTGGCTCAACTATTAAAAAGGTAGGAAAGTATTTTTCCTTTTATTTAATTGGAACTTGTAAAGAAGAAGACGACCATTGTGGAGTGATAAATTAACTATTTACACAATCAAATTTATGTATTATATTTTAAATGTATAGTCAGTTAGTTTCGAAGTTACCTCATAACCTAGGGAATCCAACGTTGCCCTGAGATAAGTTTTTCATGGATATTTTACTCTTAATGTTATTTCTTTAGTTTTTATGGCGCCCAACTTAATAGGTAATCTTAAAGTTAAATGAGGATTTACATAAGGTATTTATTAATCACGATTATTAATCAAATAAGATAACTAAATAAAACAGGAATTTGAAGTTTATTACAAAAGTTAATTAAAATCGTTGATAATTAAAACAGTTAATTAACAACTTATAAACTTATATTAAAATTTACAAAAATTTAATTTTATTTAATTTAGAGGATTTACCGCATATTTATTTATTTCGCTAGCCAACGTGGGGCATTTCACAATGTTTATTTATGGCAAATTACTATTTTTAGTAATACCCCATTTCGTCGCACTTTATATATATATATATATATATATATATATATATATATATATATATATATATATATATCTCTCTTTAAATACAGATAGTTCTTTAAGTATCCAAAATAAGGATTTTACAGTGACTGTAGTAAAGGTATCCAGATGCAGTGTATCTATGCTTATATCTAGATATTTAACAACACTGCGTTCAAGATTAGCCTGACCATTGAATCTGATAAAGTGATAAACACTATTGTATTGCCCTATTAAAGACTTTTCTTTAAACCTATTTACTAATTGCTTAAATACAAATACATACAAAGAGGTATAATATATAATATAATGACTGTAATAATAATAATAATAATAATAATAATAATAATAATAATAATAGTAATAGTAATAGTAATAATAGTATGATTGAAGATTCTTTAATTTTCATAATGGGTTAATAGGTCAATGTCGGTAATCTCATACAGTGAAGTGGATATGCACAGGCTATTGATTAGATATAAAATTATAATGAAGTAAACTCAACTTGAAAAATACCTTAACCAATTTTCACATTCCATACTTTTTTTTGTACATTTAAATTTATTAAATCTTTTACATTATATTTTGTAAAATTGCACTTAGTTGGATAGTTCCGGTTCCTTTAGGACCAGTTTT
This sequence comes from Agrypnus murinus, assembly GCA_929113105.1. Classification (NCBI taxonomy): domain Eukaryota; kingdom Metazoa; phylum Arthropoda; class Insecta; order Coleoptera; family Elateridae; genus Agrypnus; species Agrypnus murinus. The sequence continues at coordinate 76,014,971 of OV816023.1, read as the reverse complement.
GTTCAGTTTCTAATATTAAAAATTGTGAATCTAATTAATCACCGATTCATAATCAAAAACATGTCGGTTTGAAATAGAGGGTGGAACTTTTTTAATTTGCATTGAAGCCGTTGCCTTTAGCTTCTTTTCTTTTATTGAATGTTTACAATATAGATACTGAAAGTAACTCAAAAATAGATGACATGAAAAATTACAAAATAAATCAAGGAGATCAAGACGTTTTGTATTAAAAGATCTTAAAGACTTAATCTTAAGAGTCTTAATTTTCTTCAGTTGCTACAACTAGATTTATCTTTTGGAGTATCTAAGGAAACATGAAACATTATATTTTCATTTTGTCTGTGCATACTGTGATCTTACTTCAGAACTTAATTTTTTCTTGAAAATATTTAATTTATACGTTTAGTGCGCTGGGCGTAAACTAATATAGATAATATCACATTGTCGCTACTTCAAATATCCAGAAATCAAGAACAACGAGAAATTGTCCCACTTTGGGGAATCTTGGAGTTCAGAGCCTAACAGAAAGAAGCATAGTACGAGGGAAGGCCGATAACTGATCTACCTACAGTATTTATAATATTATTTTAACATAGTTAGCTATGGCGTCAGATTCGTTGTTTATTGTATTTGAAAAGTGACAATTTGTTTTGCTGTGGTGTGCTTAGTTGTGCGTTAACACTTCAACGATTATAAATCATGTCGCAAATTCACCATCGCAAATTCAAGAACGCATGTTAAATGTGATTCTTGCCCTTTACTATAAAATCCCAGAATTTATTATAAAATTTTGGTCGAAACAATTTAGACATGGCCGTGAGAGCTTGGAAGACGATTCCCGTGCTAGATGTCCTGTTTCGGCAGTTACTGAAGGAAATGTGAAAAAAATGAAAAATTTAATACTCTTTGATCCGAATTAAGCGGTAGGAAGTCGCTAGGGATATAGGCATTAGTAAAAGAAAGGGCGAATGAAACAATTCACAAACAATAATTAAAGAAAAAAAAGAGGAAAGCTGAGTAAAAGAATACAGTTTTTTGCACGATAACGCGTTAGGTAGATCATTTATCAGCTTCCCCTCGTATGTTACGTTACGAACACTGTTTTTATTAAAAAGTGAAATATAAAAGTGCATACAACACAACAATTATTTAATTAAATTAGTTTGTATTTACTTGTAGAACACCTACAACAGACATGCATACTTATTAAGAAAGAAATCTTCCAAAGGCGATAAGATATTACATACAAAAACAATTAATGAATAGTAACTATTTAGTATTGTACAGCTACACCCAGCAATTTTGTAACGCGAAAATCTTTGATTGAAGATATTATCTAGTGTCTGTGGAATTTCTGGTTTTCTTGATAGCTTGATCGCCAGAGTAGCGCTAATGCATTTCATACAAATGCCATAGTATTCTTTTCTACGATTAATAATCATCTTTATCATTAGTCTTTGTGAGTTTAATTTTTCTAGTATCTGTAGGCACTGAGTCACCTACGACGAGCAAATTGAAAAGTCGTAGATGGCTTTGAAAGCACACGCCACTTCTTAATCTAAATTATTGTATTATACGATTGACAGTTTAACATGTGGTTACGTCTCAAATTTCACAATTAACCTAGCTGACATGGCGATTGTGTCTTTTATTATGACTGAACTGGCCACAGTGCTTCCGTCGGGCTTAGGCCACAACGGTCAATCGCTATTGTGGTTGTTGTGGGCATGATCACCGTGATGACAACCATGATAACGACCAACAGCGCACGCAAAACCACAACTCTTCCCAATCCTCTATTTTGACAACGGCCACCGACGCTTATGTATTGGCTTCGCTGACCACAACGGTCAACCCTAACCTAACCTAATCGGCCAACTGTTGATCGTTGCAGTCAAAATCTGTTTTTAATAATTGTGGTCATTTTGACTGTTGTGGTCACTCTTGGCCGTTGTGGTCAGCGTCGCTAATACATAAGCGTCAGTGGCCGTTGTGGTCAAAATGGCGAATGTGGCGGGGTTTCGAGATAGCCGTTCTGGTCATGGCAGTAGTTATGATCAAGGTCGAGTTGGGCGATATGGTTAAATTGGCCGTTGTGGGTAGGCGCACGCTGTTTGCTGTTGCGGTCATGGCTAGAACAGTCAAAATTGCGATTGGTGGCCCCCCTTCCAACCCTTAGTGTGAGGACGGTCCCAGAACAAGGTTGAACTTTAGGTCGGAGAGACTATTTATACCGTCAGTGGCTCCCTGACCACTGGCCTACGGGAAACTGTGTTGTCAGGTAGTTCCCTGGTGTAGCCAAAGCTGTGGATCAGCTCGATACTTGACTTGATCAGTCGACCCGGGTCGTCCTCCTGCATTTGGCCGAGACGGTTGAGCCCAAGCAAAAGTATACCGGTGGATCACTTTTAAGCTGAACATATAGCTTATCACATTCAAGATAACTCCATCTCCACGTGGTACATGCCGGGTCTCTACTCTCTACTTTATAAATAGAATTGAACGAAGATACTGTCGAAGATTCGCCAAGCCTATCATTTGGTAGGCCAAGGTGAGCAAAACATAAGTAATTCTGTGGGAGCCTTGAGGTTGGACTCGTCCGGGCAGTGGAAGTCCGCATGCAGGACTAGGAGTGACGAAACTCCTTTTGGAGGGATCCCGATGGGTGAGCACTTTAATAGCTCTGTCACTAGCCTAGAGAGTTAATAGAGCGTGGCAAACAACCTCGTTCCTACCATTAAGAACCGGTAGCACTCGCTTAAAGGAGTGGCGCGCTAATTGAGCCTACCTCAGTTTCTTGCCTACTAGGGGACTGTAGCTATAAGCTTAACGTAGGTGAGTCACGTAAATCTGCTATTGATGATAATTATAATTAACCTAACTGATTATGGCATTTCACTTTTTATTAGTTTATGGGAGAGGGTCTTGATTTAATCTGATAGATCTGGAAATTGATGCCTTTATTGTCATACTGCATTATCTTGAGTTGTTCGTCGAGGGTGGTGACGTTAGAGGATGGAGTGTCATTAAAGCATAGGATACACACATCACATCAGTACTACTGCTATGTTTGTCATTAAAGATAAATGTTTCTGTACAGCTTCGCATCTTCGTATTTGATATTTCTCAACAAATTCTATACACTTATGACGTTCGAAAGTCTTTATGAGAACCTTATTGAACTGAGAAGTGGAGAGAAAAGACTTATATCACCAAAACTAAAGTCACTTCTTTAGACTTACGTTTTTGCAGGTTATTACAGTTGATGTGGCTACATATATGTATCAGAAAAGTGCGATTTCTTACATAATAGTCTTTGTCACGAATTTAATCTGACGCTTATCAGATGAAAATGTATAATGTTATTGGTAAAGTGGCGTTTGTTTAACAAACTCCAATATGTTATAAACCAGAAAAGGTTTTGGTAAAACCTTCCTTTTGTAAACCGAGTTCTCGTAAGAATAACACAGGAATTGATGACGTATCTGTCACCGTCTCTAAGGTAACGGACTTTACTACATGACACTGACATTTTTGGTGATACTTATACAAGTTGAAAGTCTAATTATAGACAAGCAAGTCACGTTCAAGTTATTAGTCGATATTTTTGAGATGTTAGAAGTATGTCATACATCCGTACCATACGTACTATATTATTGGTAACAGTCTAATGCTATCTTAGCTATGCTCAACATCAGCAGTTATTTGTCATTTGTGGATCATTTTCTTGTTACTCAGCATCACTTGTCTCTTGCTTCGTATCGATGTCATACTGATTTCATTAATACGATTAGTAGTACCAAACTTGTATACCAACTCAATAATTGCGTTATCATTCATCACTTTCTTCCAAAGGACAGAATATTTGATTGATTTTTTACTAAAATTTTCATAATTAATTTAATAAAATCCCAGATACCTAATTAATCTGTTCATGTTATTTCCAGAAGTAGTAGTGGATAGCATATACCCCATTAACGTTCTATAGTTTCTGTGTCTTTCCGTAATATCAGAATCACTAGAACAAGGTATGATAAGGAAAGCAAAATACCTATTGGGAATTTAATTTCCACATGTGCTTTGATGCTTGTCATATTTCAGCCGGGTTAATTGTAAGCATTTTTTGTGGTTTTCTTGTCGATTTTACGAATATACGACAGATGGTTAAAACATTTATCTTTGATAATTTAAAGAAACATTTTTGTCCTGGACTGATCAAAAATTTGCCCATTATGAGCTAGTAACTTATAATGCTGAAATGAAAAAATCAGTCTTGAAATGAACAGAAATGATTTAAAGAAGTGGCCAATGGAAGATTGTTCGTTATTGGAAAAATATCTCGTGCAACTTCTATGTTAATTTGCAATGATACCAAGATCATCGACATTGTGGCTTCCGGAACATAGTTAAGATAAAAGTCTTTCAAATAAACTTGCATTGCAAAATGAACAAAACTCTTCATAAGTTTATAATCATAAGAAATAAGTATTATAAATAATTATGATGGTAATAATCAGCGTCGAGAAAAATGATCTCCGATTATATATGGTATCTCCGTGACTGAAGTCGAAAAAGCTATAAAAAAGACAATGGCCTTGAAAGGACCAGGAGATGACGGTTTTCACAACTACTGCTATAAATGTTTCGGCTCCACCCATACTACCATGGCTCGTCTCTTCACCAACATAATAACCAATCCAGATCTCATAATCTCCTTCTTGGAACACATAATGGGACAATGGAGAACCCAGCTCCGATTGCAATTACGAACTACCAACCAAATAGTTCCCGGCACCGCATAAATACGCAGAAGAATTTTTCAAGGCGACTCGTTAAGTGCCTTTTGGTTTTGCTTAGCCTTGAATCCTCTTTCACACATGTTAAAAGCAACCAAAGAGGGAGATCATCTAACCCCAGCACACGAAGGTCTGTCCCATCTATTCTACATGGACGACCTCAAACTATTTGCCGAAACCCGAAAAGATCTATATATAGTAAAGACATCAAAATGTCGTTAGGTTTTGATAAATGTAAGCTCAACGGTATTAAACATGGGAAATGGGCTGAACAAGAAGGATACGCACCGCAAAACAGCAATGAACAACAAATTGAAGTGATATGGCTATGAGTGAATCAAGGAGTAGACAAAACCACAGTAACCACTCACACGCAAGTTGAGCAAAGAATAAAAGAGAAGATAGCAAACCGTATCAAGGATATATTAACTACAAAACTATCCGCCCGTAATATAACCACTGCAATAAACACTTTTGCATTATCCGCTACATACACATTTGGACCAGTAAAGTGGACGCACACGGAATTAGAACAATTTAACCCAATGCTAAGAACACTATACTCTAAATTCAGATTTCACCACCATAGGAGCTCCGTAGCAAGATTCCATTTACCAAGAGCCGAAGGAGGAAGACGAATAGTAGATCTAATAGTACTACACTAACAGCAACTCCAGAATCTAAGGGATTACTTTACAAAGAAGAGCAAATCAAGCACCCTACACACAGCTGTTTTAGAAGCGGACAAGTCTTATACTCCTCTCAACCTGTCTCACACACACAATCAACGTGTAACAACAAATGACATCATAAAACAAAAGATAAATACACGAATGGAAAAACCTCTACATGGCAAATATCCAAACAATTTAAAATAAAATCACGTCAAAATATGGCAACATAGTCCCGTAAACCGAGGGTTTCATGATTGCCATTCAAGATAGAGTCGTTGCCACAAGAAACTCACAGCCATTATTCGCGATCGAAGCGTTATAGACGACAAATGCAGAATGTTCCACAGAACAACAGAGAGTATAGAACACATAATTGGTGGATGCTCCGAATTAGCTGCTAATTAATACACGCGACGTCATGATAATGTTGGAAAGATAATATATCAACAGTTGCTCCAACAAATACATACACCCATACAATAGAACCTTGATAATTCATTCAACCCTTAATCCACATTCACCAGAAACACACACACACTTTACATCGGAATCGATCGATTATCACTGATAGAACTATTCCAAACAATAGACCCGACATAGTAGTCCTCACAGACAAACATGAGAAGGTGACGTACGTAATAGACATGACAGTTCCTCTTCCCGAAAATCTGAAGAAGAAGAGAAAGGAACAAATTCAGAAATGTCTACCGCTGTCACGAAATTAAGGAGATATGGGACCAAGAAAAAGTCGTAGTCATACCTATAATAATCGGCGCATACACAGTACACACAGCTTTAAAAACCTTAAATATAAAATCACAGATATATTTACAGCTACAGACAGACGATGGTTATAATAGACGCCTGCGGTATAATACGGAAAGGACCCGCACAGCTAGGCCCCAGAAGACTATTACTATTACGCAGGCCCAACGTTCGTGTGCAGCCGACTTAACAGATGGTATAGCACAAACCCCACAGCTAAGGAAAACTGCAGAAAACCTTAACCAGATCTGCTGGTAGCGATATGATAATGAAATGTATCCCAAAACAATTTTATTTCATTTTTCAAAACGCCTACTGGAACTTTATTTACGATTTTGATACCATTACATTTCTTGTGAGCCAATTAACAAAGAAAAGATTTTCTCAAAAACGAGCAGTGTTTCAGTGACATTGAATGTAAAAATCGGTATCTTGTAATGGTATTGGATACAAATAGAAAAAGGATTGAAAAGTAAGCCTCATGTCTCCAAATATTTGGATGTGCCATAGATGCAGGAGTTGTGTCTTGATAATACAAAGATTCAGACACATCAACAATGTTCAATTAAGAAGCACCTCCATAGATCCAAAATGCATAACTGTGCCCCTTTATTGTGTTCTATTAGTAGTTGCTAACAAAACAGATTTAATTTTAGCACACGTAAATTTTGGAGGTCCAAAAAATAGAATCATGTATGTAATTCCATTTTCTAAAATAAACAAATATTCGAATATTATAAATATAAATAAATCGATGGTTTGAATCATCATTCATCAAAAGAAAATTTTGCTTACGTAAACATCTTTGGCATTAAATTGCTACACTGGAATCTCTCAGAAAATAGGCAACTTATTCATCCTATATTATCAAAAATATTATATTGGTTGTTTTATGTGGGTAAAATTAAACAAAACAAGTTCTAAATTTATTAGTTCATCTCAGTTTGATTTTTGATAAATGATGAAGTGGTACTTACAAGATTTTGATGGAAACTTCTTCAAATTTTGCATACGTTATATGGCACGTACTTGAACAATCAGTTTAGTATTTATAACTTAAATAATAATTATACAATAGTATGTTAATGATAACAGTAAACTAATAAAATGTTGCTAACAGTATTTGCAATATTGCTAACGTTACGTTACGTTTTCCTCTTTTGATGTTTATCTCAAAAGAGGATGTTACTTAACAACCGATTAATGATTATAAACTATGGGTAATTGAAAATAAAACAGTACTATCTGTCTACATCTAAAATGCATATTTGGTGGAAGCACTGATTGGTAATTTAGCTGCTTTTATTCGATGAACCGTCCGTCGTGGCCGACACGCTCCAAACAAGGTCAACCCGCAGGAGTTTATCATTGTTTACACCTTATGAATTAAACAAGCTGTTCCTGTTTATTAAACGTTGTTACAGTTGTATACTGGTTCAAGTACATTCGGCACCCACACAACTTCAGTCAAATACAAACACGAATATCCTGCTGATTAATAATAATATAATAAGTCAATCCGTAATCATTCTTGCTATTAGGATTAATCGATCATTTTGGAAATAACTTGCTTTGGGCTAAGAAAATACGTAATTATTATTGAAAAATAAATAAAAATGCTTCATCACTATTTTAGAATTCAAATTAATTCATAATTATGCTAAACATAGAATATTCTAATAACAACAATCACTACTTAACTTTTTTTTTTACAAAATAAGTATTACTTACACCATAGCGAGAATGTCTTGGCCAAGGGCTTCCAGCAGACCCAAAATGACTTTTGGTCCAAGCTACCGCACTATCAAACGGATTTTCGCCTATATGACCCTGTAATATAAATAAATACTTATATAAATATTTTTGATCTTACTATTTCTACAAATATTATTATATTATAATATATCAATCATTTTGATCTCATCTTTGTCCCATTTGCACGTTAGATGGAGAACAGAGAATTCTTTGTCTCCCCGCCCCTCCGTAAATTTTAATGCCTCATCAAAGAGAAATACTATTTTTTTAATATGTGTTTAATTAGAAGGTGTAGACATAATATTCAGCTTTAGCTTTAGCTTATGATGATAAGAAGACCATATTCTCTTAATTATCAGCCCATCATTATTTCATTGTGATTACAGTAAATAAATACAAATCAATCTCCAGAGGTGAAAGACCGACGTACGAGCTACTTAATGCCTACCTCCTTGTAATAATAATAATATTAAAGAATACTAGTGTGGGTTGTATTATTGCTTGTTAGCAACTTAATTAGCCAGCTAATCTAATCAATCGATACCAGTGTCGGTTACAGAACGTTTTATTGTTTAAAGCAAGAGATGAATATCTTGAGAGAAATAGCCAATACATTTTTACAGAAAACTTTACTCCTCATAGTATCATTGTTCATGAATCAGGAAGCAACAATCAAAAAGAATTTTCTTCAAAAACCATTTAATCATAGCGATAGTCTGCGATAGTAACGATCAGTGGCATAACAACGTAAGATTACGCGCCCCTGCGAAACTTACATTTGCGCCCCTCATATACAGAGTGGCTGATTTTTCACTGTCCAGGTTATACATATCTGCTGAAATAGTAAAGGTAGAGAGAAAAAATTAGATAAGAAGGACCTGTTAAGCATTCCCTGATCTATAAAATAGCGGAAGAAACTTTTTTCATGGCCAACTTAACATACTTTCCGGAAAAATATTCCACTTTAATTTTTTAAATGGAACGCCTTGTATATTTTTACAGAATAAACTTCTAAGTACATTACTCTTTACAATGATAAATCACAAGTAGCTTTATGCCTTTAAATTACATCTTACAGTTAAAAAATGGAAGTATCAGATTGGCTATGATTTTTTAAATTTACCCTTCCATTACAAAATTATAGCAGCTTTTATTTAATTACAATTTAACAAATTGAAGAATACGCAATTAATTTTCTTATAGTGACTGCTCAAATTGTCCACCATGAAATTATAAACGTCTAAACCGATTTGGGCACGTTTGATTAGGTTTCCCCCGGCATTTCGCAGCATTGTACGTGTAATTAACAAGCTAACTGCATTGATTTTATTTTAAAATTCTTTTTCGGAAACCCCATACAAAGAAATCAAGAATAAACAAGTCAGGTGACTTAGGTCACAAAACTGGTCTTCTGTTACCGATCCATTTTTGACCAAATGCATTATTTAAACCTTTAAACTATTTGTTAATGCAGCTCCATTATGAGGTGGGCCTCCGTCATGTTGAAACCACAAGTTTCGTCGTATAAGATTGATTTTTTGCAAAAATAATAAACTCTGCCCTAGATTACAGTTCCATCGTGAAAATGAGGTTCTAAGATTTTGTTGCCAAGTATCCTTGTTTTTTAGGGTGACCGTTATTTTGTAAAAGTTAGAATTTTTTAGGTCCCCCCCCCTCCACTAGATCTCTTTAAAATGTCAAAAAACGAGCTGTGCAAAATTTCAGCCGATTTGGTCAATATTAACCCAAGCCACCGAGAGGTTAAAGCTTTACATGGGATTTACCATGGGTTTGGTGCACTGCTAGAAACTTTGTGGCATAACGATTTTATATTTCTATGTTTTAACGTAAAATATTGTATACTTATATTGTTAAAGTTGCTTAATACGAATCTGAAGCCAAAAAGTCTTTGGCAGTTCCTCTAAAATGCTAATTTTAGTGAAGTTAACCTTCAGCTTTTTTGACAGCTGTAAACTGTCAAAAGTTTTTCTGACAGTTGGAATTTTATCATATTCGTGTTCAGCAGCTTCAAGAACATAAGTATATAAATTCTCAAGTTCAAACATAGAAAGATAAAAAGTTACGCCACAAGATCTCTAGAAATGCACCAAACCCATGTTAAATCCCATTTAAACTTTGCTGAAAAAAAGGGCAAAAATAGGCTGAAATTTTGCACAGCTCATTTTTTTAACATTTTAAATAGGTCTAGTGGGGGGGGGACCTAAAAAGTCTTAACTTTTGCAAAATAACGGCCAGCCTACTATCCATACATTAATTGAAAAATGTACTTGCGCACAAGTTTCAAGAATTTTGCAAGGGTTTTCATAATCCCAAAAATGCGAATTAAGTTTGTTAAAAATTCCATTTCTGTGAAAATTAGATTCGTTGACATTTTTTTATACATGTTGGACAATGTGATGTTTTGTAAATGCTTTAGTGGATGGTGTAATTTAAAAGCAAAAATCCATTTGTGAGATATGATTGTAAAGAGAAATTAAAGATATTAATATTCCGGAAAACAAGTTGTCAACGAAAAATAGGTTTTTGTGCTAGTTTATCGATCAGGTTATGCTAAACAAGTCTCTCATTTAACTTTTCCCCCTACCTTTAATATTTCAGCAGATATAACCTGGACAATGAGAAATCAGCCACCCTGTATACAATTATACGTAGGTGACTTTTGTCACCTGTTGTTAAAATAAAATATTCAATAATTAATTGTAATTCAGTAGGTACCGTATGCTTGTTTTAATTTCTATTCTCAATGAAATCAAATTTCACGAAAGCAGAGAACAGCGCCCTTCGGAGGAATGCCCCCCCCCCGCGTCACAGGATCTCCGGGGGTGGTAGTTACGCCACTGGTAACTATACCGATAGTCTTGTTGATTTGCAACACTTACTTACTGAGGATGTGAAAGAGTTGATGCAATTTTTGATGCAACAAATTGAATATCATCCTTACAAAAGAAATTGAAGTAATCACCTATGCCAGAATAATGCATTGAGCATTATACTGCTTCTGACATTAGAATCTCACATCTGCCATGGCAAAGCGATATGCGACTTTCATAACGAAGTATCTGAAGCTGTATACAGGGTGTTCATTTAAAATTCGTATCCTCTGAACAGGTGATAGTACACATAAAATGTAACAAAAAAATGCTTAATATCATTAGTAACTATTAGGGTATCCAATCCCGGGATCCTGACTCCCAAAATCCCGATATCCCAAGAATTTTTCAGGCCCGTTAATCCCGGGATCATAGACATTCAATTCCGGGATTATAAAAATTCTATTTTAATTTTCATTTAAACGTGGCAACGGAGCGAACTCAGCGAAGCAATTTATTATTATTAGTTATTTAAAAAGCGGTACTTTTCCTATTTGTGCACTACTATTTCGTTCTATAGAGAGGTTACAAAACACTGAAAATACTTAGGAAGATACCCACCAAAAATACAGGGAAGGTGAAAATGAGGATGTTAGTATTGCCGATCTTAGACAAACAATATTTGAAAACGCCCGCGAAGGAAGTCTTGAAGAAAAGTTAACACCCTAAATGAGAGTATGATGCAAATTCCATAAATAAACAAAATTTAAATGAGACTCCTTCTCGGGAAATGAACTTATTCAAAAAGGGTGGATTTCGGGAACAAAACTTACAAATGGTGTATGATTTTTTAATCGCCATACTACGGAGAAGAGCTTCTCCACAGCTGGAAACATTTCACGAAAATTCGTTCTAATAGTTTAGCAGACATCTTAGACCAACAGGTGTTTTTATGTTATTTTTTTCAAATTTATTTATTTATTTATCGTATGGCGTATTGGTACATGTAACATATATAATTGTATAATTGTTGTACATAATAATAATATAATATCATATACATATAGATTGTTGAAATAGCTAAAATACACTTATAAGTAATTTGGATATGTTCTTATTTTATTTCATATGTGCAGCGAATTCTTGGTAGGTTGCTATAATTCCAAGTCTAGGTCGTTTAACCAAGCTATTGCAGTTGGGGTGGCCTCCATGATGTCGCTCCATTCCCCTTGAAACTTTGGTATGGGACATTCTTGCACTATATGGGTTATCGTTTACTCTCCATTTCCACAATCGCATATTGGACTGTCGGTGATCCCCCATTTGTACAGCATGGATCTGGTTTTTGCATGGCCTGTTCTCATTCGGTTTATTTGACACCATATTTTTCTAGGCATATTCATTCCCGTAATTTGTTGGTTGGGGTTTTCTATGTTATTATGGTGATCTATGCCAGCGTTCCTCCATTGGTCTTCCCATGCATTTTCGAGACTGAAATTTCCATTGGCTGTTATCTTTTCGTCTTCCCATATTGGTTTACGTGACTTCAGTCGACGTGGTGGTATGTTGTCTAGTGTGTTGTGTATGGGTAGTGTTCTTGGCATCTCTGGGTCGTTGAGTTTTTACTATTCTCTTACTGTAGCCTGTTGTCGTCTAATTTCTGGTGGAGCTATATTTGCAAGTACCGGGAGCCATGGAATTGGGGTCGATTTCAATTTACCAGTTATAATTCTCATCGTTTCGTTTAGTTGCACATCTATCTTATTGACATGTGCACTTCTGCTCCATACTGGTGCGCAATATTCGGCTGTTGAATATACTAATGACTGTGCAGCCGTACGTAAGATATTTGCTTCTTAGCCCCATGTTGTTGCTGCCAATTTTCTGATTATGTTATTTCGGGTTTTTAGCTTTTGGCTGCTTGTTTCGAGGTGTTTTCTAAACGTTAGTGACCTGTCAAGGGCGACTCCGAGATATTTGGGGTATTTATTGTGTTTGATGTGTTTATTGCAGAACGTAATATTGTTCTCTGTTAGCTAGTCGATTTGTTAGGTGAAAAGCGCATACTTCGGTTTTGTTTGGGTTTGGACATAGTCTCCATTTCTTGTAATATTTGTTCATTATCTCTAAGTCCGATGTTAGGACATCTTCACACTCTTCTAGTTGTTTGCTTTGGGTGGCAATAGCCATATCATCTGCGTAGCAGAACTTTTGGGATAGTGTTTCTGGTATATCTTGTGTGTATAGGTTAAAGAGTAGCGGGGCCAGTACCGACCCCTGTGGAAGTCCATTTTTTATGGTTTTCGATCTACTAGATTTTTTAGATTTTTTTCAAATTTGTTTCTATTTTGTTTTTTTATATGTTTTTGACTGATGATGATTTTTTCAAATCTTCTTATAATTAAATACGTAAAATGTTAAATAATGTTTTCTATTTGCGTGTTTAGAAGAGATTTATTTCAATTCTGGAAACAGTAAAATTTTAGTTTTGAAAGTTTATATCAGCGTTGAACAGCTGTTCTTAAAATGTCAAACTTATTTATGGTGTAAATTTGAAAAACAAATGCAGAATTAGACTGCGTAACAAAGTAATCCTGACAAATTTTATTTAAAACTAAGTTATTTTTTTAATGTTTAGAAATTAACGCAAATAGAAAAAATAGTATGAAGTATTCGTTTCATAAGACGTTTTAGCGCACTGATCCTTTAGAAAACTTCCCGCTAGGCTACGCGGGTCGGTCTCTAAATTTTTCTAAACAAGTCGTGTGCGCTAAAAACGTGTCTTATGAAAATAATACTTATGAGTTTTATTTTAAATATTTTGCATATACAATCCCGGTATTGATCCCGGGATCCTGGGGTCCGAAATTTCAATTCCGAATTACCGGGATTGAAAATACGTTTCGGGATTGGATGCACTAGTTACTATCGTTCATAATAACCGAGAAGAAAAATTGTTTTTGAACAGTGGGTTGGTGGTCACTGGTTTAAGAATCACGTTGGAGCTGGATGTACCTAACAGCATTTTCAACGTGATATCTGATACATTGATGCAGCTATAATGCTTGGTGATGTCACAGTTTGTTTTGACTATTATTTCCAGCAGTTCCCGAAAGTTGACCTTTTTAATAAGGATTTTTTGTTGCTATTGATAAATACTATCACACATTACATTTATACTAAAGTTCAGTCAAACACCCTGTACAATATTGAAATTTTAGTGAGATTTTGGTATTGTCTAGAGTCTAAACCTCAGTTAGTAGTGTTGTAAAATGCTCGAGCATTTATTTTTGGCGAGTATTCCCGTAGCACAAACGAGAATAAACCCTCAAAAGTGAGCAGGACTGGAGAATATACCTTAACTTGCAAAGCTATACCCAAAATAAGATAAGATAATTTCAAAAGTCCTCAAAATTTTCAAAAATTCTCAAAATGCAGAAAATGCTCAAATGTTCTCCAATTTTCCTCTTTTCTTTTATAATGCTAATAGTACCCTGTTGAAAGGTAATGTGTTGAAAAGTAATGTGTTGAAAAGTAATATAATAATAGAAAATATTAAATTATTATATTTAGATTCGAAACTCAGGTATGCACGGGTGTAGGCCACTATGCTGCCTGGACCCAACACCGACCGCACACTTCGCCGACCGTGGACACTACGCCGACCATTAAAATAAATTTTGCTAGTGAGCACTTTTTCGGCCGTGGACACTACGCCAACCGCAAGCGGTGAACAGCTAGGGTTATGATTTTTGAACTTTTTCAAAATAGTAATTTTCCTGATGTTGCGTTTGATGAAGTTTTTCCTGTATGTTAGTTTTGTGGTGTTATTTTCTTTTGGTCATGTAAAAACATCCGGCACTCAATATCATTTCATTTTTACTGTGTTAGGGAATAACAAGAAATAACAGAAGTTTGTGATTTCTCAAACATAATGAAGAAAAGAAGTGTATCCTCTAGGAAAGGGTTAATTCATGCTTGGATAGCATAAATTCGGTCAGCATGGTTGCTAGAATCGACGCAGGGACTCCAGGTCGTGAGCTAAAAATAGATAATGAGCCACAGAGGAAGTGAGAGGGTGTCAGTAGCAACATTTTAAAGTAAGTTTCAACAAAGGTTGCCAAGCTGATCAAAGCTGACAAAACCTTGTGGAAGGTGGCTTTGCAGTGAAGACAAGGAACCTTACAGAAAACAAATTGAATCAGGCTTTTATGTCAACTATCCATCCATCAAAATGACCAAGAAGCTCGTCAGAACCGTCAACAAACCAAGTGGAAGTTGCCGAGTCCAGTAGTACTGTAGAAGACAAGAGCAGCACTGTTTCTGATGTTGCAGAAGAGTTTCACGCAATGAAAGGCAAGTATCAGGTATGTCAACAAGGAAAGCATAAAATGTTCTTTAAAACTTGACTAAAGAAGGAATCGATGTACCTACACCATCACAATCGGGAATTTGGCGTCAGTAATCAATAATGTAATCAATCTGCCTTTTGAACACCAGACGTCAACAGCAGCTAAGATTAACACCTTTACATTTTGCGATTTAAGATCGTTTAGTTTAGGTTTTATTTTCGATTATTAATGTTCTTCAGAATAGTAGTCAGAATTTTCAGAATAGTAGAACACAAACGTGCTCTACTATTCTGAAAATTCTCAAGAATTATTCGAGAACGTTCGCGAACGTGCTCGATTATGTTCCCGAAGAGACCGTTCTTTTGATACGTTGTTATCATGCGCGAACGTTCTCATCAGCACTTTCAGAACGTTCTTTCATTTACAACACTATCAATTAGACATACTGCATATGAAAAAGCAAAACAAATTACTATATAGATTCTGTTTACAATTATCCCAGTTCTCTCACAGTATAATAATAATAATAGTCCCCTTTCACAGCCATGAAGGCCCATTGGGGTATAGCAGGGTAGGCTGCTATTCTCTCACAGTATAGCCTCTTAATTTTCTCAAAGTGTCAATATAAAATTGATAATCTTCAATATATACTTTTCAATGTCTCTTGACAGACTTCAGATTTAATTAGAGCAGTTAGTTGGATCCAATAGATCATCATTTCAAATACTGTGAAAATACGACACCGCACTACGAAAAATGCTATTGGTATTGGAAATAGATGTATTGTTACCAGTTCCAAAACGGGCTCATAAAGATAAAATAATGCGTTACACTATCTTAATAGAGCAAAAAATTAATATAAAGTAGATAAGGCACCATTCAAAACTTTAACAGCAACAAAACGAAATAATTTATATTATAATTTCCTTATCGTCGGAACAGTTCACAACAAAACGGAAAAAATTTGCACATTCTTTAAGCATTAATTAATAGCAGCATGCACCGGGTGCACCTGGGTATATGTATAATGTATTTATAATCTACTTTGATTACAGTTGTGATAATGTCGATAGTTGCTACAATTCAGTTTCTGCTAGATAAAAAATAACTTCGAATAAAAAAGTCCTTGGATTTTATTTGGAACCAACATCGCATAGTCCTTATGGCCTTGTGGAGATACGTTGGATTTTAATGAAACTTGGTGACATTGTAGAAGAAGGATTAACGAGAAGCAATCGAGGAGTCGCCGAAGTGACTTCTGTAATTTTGGTCATGTTGGGTACCATTCCAGTTTACATGAAAAAAACCTAATCGGTAGATGTCTTAAAGGATGTAATAGAGCTGTTGGCTCCCCGACGTTCATCCTTACAATACACTGTTATAATTTTCATTTTTCTCTGTAACCATATCATTGTTCTTCAAAATTCAAAGACCATCAAGAGTGTAAGAGCTTATACTATAACTTTTATGCGAAACAATTGCATGGAACAAAGTGATATCATTAATCCATTCAACTCATTATTTCTAGAAAAGTAAGCATTTTATCAAAATATTTCTTGGTATAAAAGTTTCAGGACAAGCTCTTACACTTCTAATGGTTTTGAATTTTGAAGAACAATACAGTGGGTACGGAGAAAAACGAAAAATAATAACAGTGTAATAATAATAACCATAGTAGTCCTTGATTCGAAGATATTTTCCCTTGCTTTTGGACTGTAAGTTTCCAATAGAAAATCTATGGAAATATTGGATATTTTTACTTTACGGATTCTTGATCCCACGGTCACTGGAAAATGTGGGATTTTTTCATAATCCCGATTGTCATCTCTAGGCCGGTTTCGTCCCCACAAAATACCGGAAACAAACTTTGATTCTTAGGTGGAATGCTTTCTTTAGACACAAGATGGAGATTTTTGCGCTAGCAGATACAGAGATTCCATGGATTAAGAGAAAATATTTCCTGAGTAGTCGTCAAATAACATTTTACAGAAAAAAATTCACTTTAAACAACTTAGAAAACTTACTTATAAAAGTTCAGTGGCGGATTTAACACTTAAGAGGCCCGAAGCGTTACAAATTTTTGGGGCCCCATAGTATAAATCAATTACTACAATGTAGATACTTTTTATTTTTTTATCAGAAATTAAGTACATATAATTATTATCAGGCGCGAATTCACGGTGTGGGGGATGGAAGAAATTGCCTCCTCAAGATTTTTTAAATAATCCGACTTCGTCTCAAGCCGTAGTCACACGAGTGTGAAATTGACGTTTTTGTACGTGTTACACACTATAATTTATCTATGGCCACAAAAACGTAATAAAACACCAAAAGCTAGGAAAGATATTTAACCTAGAATATGATTTGAGATTAGATGCTGAACTGTCAAAAGTAGACAATGCCCAGAGTTTGTGGAAAACAGGTGTTAGCTGTAAAAATTCAGAAATGTGTATAACTCAATGTAATAATCGTTTATTATTTAAAATTAATACTGAAACTTGAACAATTATTTAAATTAATAATAGTAATTTTGTTGGTGTCTTAATTTTTCAAATGTCAGTCACATTTTTAAATGTAGTTTGGACGTCGTGTTGTTCTGCCGCTGCTTTTTTGTTAATGTAAGTAAATCATAACCTCAATTTTACAAATACATTGAATACCTAATGTTTCATTTGAATGTAATTCGAAATAATAAATTTCCAAAACACTTTTAGATTTCCATGTAATAGACCGGTTATTCTAAGTGTATGGATTAAAACCATCAGAAGGATATATATATCGTTAAATCAATTTTACGTTAATTCAATAACAATTTTTGTAATAACTTTATATGGTAATAAGAACTTTATATGCTGGTAGTCGACACAGTAGCTCAGAGATAGAGATGTCGCTCAGAAAGTGGAAGGCCCAGGGTTCGATTTCCAGCTGGGATGATAATTTTTTCTATATGGATTTGCATTCAAAATATAATTTAAAGTAAAACATTAATTAAACAAAATAAATTAACATAAATAAAATATAAAATGAACACAAACGTGTTTTAATAAAGTGAGATTTGTTGATGAACGACTGTTATACTCACAATTTTATAGTGATATGCGTCTAAATCACAGACGAGCTGCCCCTAACTGAGGAGAACAAAAATCTCGAAACAGCTGTCTTCAGATCTGTGATTTATAGACATATCACTATAAATTTGTGAGTATAATAGTCGTCCATTAACAATTTTTAACTTTTAAATTTATTAACTCTATTAAAACACGTTTGTGTTCACTTTGTATTTTATTCATATTAATTATACTTGCGGACGCAGTTTTGACATATGTCGTTGTGACAGATGAGTCCGTAAAAGTTCTACTTTATGTATTATTTCAGAAAAACACTTTATTCCATAATCAGTTCATTTATAATAGAACTTTTCTGCTTTTAGAAGCATAAAATTTATCAATAATATTTTCAAAACACATCGTCAAAACATAAATTTTGCGTAATGGCATTTTCAATAAACATTACTGATAAATTTTTTAAATGAATTTGTCCAAGATTATTTCTTAAATAATTTTTTACACGTTTAAGAAGGAAGATAGATCGTTCTCCAGTTTCATTATATCAGTAATGTTAAGATTTTTTAAAAATTGTTTCAACATTGGAAAATGTTGACAATTGACAAACGACATTAAGGCATTTCACCAATTCGAAAGCATTGAAGGCAAGCCATTCGGAGAGACAGAGATGATACATTCCTTGCAGGTCTACTGCGAAATTGTATATTCCGTTACAAAATCACTCTGAATGCTTGCCTTTTCGCACAAAACTATATTGCGTCGACCGTACTCCTTTTTTACCCGCCTGTACATGATATGAACTGTTGTTCTCCCATGTTTCACTATTCTCGACAAAGTGAGTTTCCATGCCAATAATCTTTATTTGTCGCATGTCCACTGCGATCCTGGGCAAGGGTCCTCTGCGGGGCCCCCTAACTTGTGGTGCCTGGAACGACCGCTTCCACCGCTTGTGCGTAAATCCGCCACTGTTCACCGAATCTCTATCAGAAACCAATAATTCAAGAAATTAATCATCATAGTAGTCGAATGAACGCGCTGATTGAGCGAGAAGACCAGCATTCAGACCGACAGAGATGATACATTCCTCGCAGGCCTGCTGTGACACAGTATACTCCGTTACAATATTTTATATCGCCTTTTCGTACGAATGCGTCAACGTACATTTTTTACCAGCCTGTACACGATATGATCTGTTTCTTGTTTCACTTTTTTCGAGAAAGTGAATTCCCACGCCAATAATCTTTATTTGTCGCGTGTGCAGTGCGGTCCCTGCGGTGGCCTCTGCGGGGCCCCCTAACTTGTGGGGCCTGAAGTGGCCGCTTCCAACGCTTGTGCCTAAATCCGCCACTGTAAAAGTTGAATTCCTTAAATGCATTTTCCTGCAATTATTGCAGAGAAACACCATAGCTAAAGCGTAATTTTCTGATGATACCTTGCACAGTTACATTACGCTAAACCTAAACCTTCATTGGCTGAAAGACTAGGGATATAGTAGTATAGTACGCGAAGAAGCATGAAAACTCGCTCTGTATACCACACTTGAGGGTTTTTGGGTTAAAGAGGTCTATAATAAAAACTATAATAGTATATTATGTATTAAGGGCTTAATTAAGTGTTCTAGATTCTAGCACAGTGAAGACGATAAAGGGCTCTAATACACTAATTAAGCCCGAAATGCATACATTAGTTTATGTCTGATCCAAGTTTTAATTAAAATTTAATTTTAAAATAAAAATTAATTTGAAAAGTGCGAAACTTCCAAGTAGGTAGGTGCAGTGGTCTAGTTACTGTTATTAATATGGAGACGGCGTAAACAAGGGTTAGCCATTTTCCTAACGGACTCTAAACACTGTTTAGCGGACTCTAAAAACTTTTACAGCCCTAGAGCTCTAATTTCGCAATTTACGCTCTGAGTACAGGCTCATAAACGCTCAAAATGCTTCAAAGTTTTATCAGCCACAAAAATGGTAGTAGACGTTACAGGACATTTAGGAGTATTGTTGGCATATACAAACTTCATATTAGCTATTTATTGCGTTCAACATATCAAACTCAATCGCTAATTTAGCCATAGAGCCATTTTGATAGCTGGTGCAACATTTGAAGTATTTTCGAATGACCACACCGACAACAAAAAAAAAAGGTGCGTTATTGATCATCGTCCAGATGGCATGGGAGTCCTCTTGCAACAGATATGCAATAATGTGAATAGATAATTTATAAGCAAATGTCCACAAATTAAGAAACAATAAAATTGAAAAACCAGACAAGAAGGTCCAGCTTGAAAATTAATACATAATTGGAATGGGTTAATTGAACTAGAATAATTGAAGACAAAAGCACATAATTATTATAAAAAGATTCTACGGCGACTCGCAAATAATTTTTGCCGCAGATTGATTTTCAGAAAACCCATTGGCTCTATCTAAATATAGTGATGAATGTAGTTCACTTTGATGCCTGATAAGAGAATAATTAAAAAAAATAATATCAATGTTTATTTAGAAGTTAGATGGCTCTATCTGGCTTAAAAGCGCTAAAGTTGATGTTGCGAAAAAAATTCACTAATATTGTGCAATGTTGACATTTTTTCAATTTTTGTCGCAATACAGTCCAGGTGAAAAATTCTAAACATTTTACTTTTGAAATATAAATTCCACGACACAGCAGGTACATAGAGTAGTGAATGAAATAGCGGATAGCCTCGAAGAAAAGAAATACTGCACAGCAGTGTTCCTAGACGTTGCCCAGGCATTTGATAGGGTCTGGCACACTGGGTTACTCTACTAAAAAGGCTGCTCCCAAATTATTATTACCTCCTTCTCAAATCCTATCTTACAGACCGATATTTCACAGTCAAGCACGCCAACGAATTATCCAGCTATTATCCTATAAAATCCGATATCCTACAAGGTAGTGTCTTGGCCCCTACTATATATTATTTATACTGCTGACTTATCAGAAAACGGAAATACTATTATCGCTACTTTTGCCGATGACACTGCCGTGTTATCCACACATGAAGACCCTGTGTTAGCACCCGAGAACCTTCAACGACATCTAAACCTAATTAACGAATGACTTATGGCGTATTAAAATCAACGCATCCAAATCAATTCAAGTCACCTTTACAACTCGATTTAACACATATCCACCAGTAAGTCTAAATAATATTCCAGTACCTGTTAAAACGGAAACCAAATACCTTGGATTTTACCTGGATCAACGGTTGACTTAGAACAAACATATTCAGACTAAGCGATTGCCTAACTAAACCTGAAGTTTCGTCAAATGTACTGGTTACTTGGAAAAAGATCAAAACTGTCCCTATCCAAGTACTCTTATATAAAACCATGCTAAAGCCGATCTGGACGTACGGTATTCAACTCTGGGGATGAGGTAAACCATCGCGAATAAAAAGTATCCAACAATCCAAGATACTCCGTGCCATAGCTCTCGCGCCGTGGTATGTTGCTAATCAAACTTTACATGCGGACCTCGACATACCATTCATCGTGGAAGAAGTTAGTAGATTCTCCCAAAGCTACTACAACAGACTTCAGGACCACAACAACGATTTAATTCATCGGCTGTCCACTGCCCATCCACCCGTAAGAAGATTAAATAGAACCTAGCCACACGACCTCCAAACACCCTAATGTGAAAGGATTCCTAAAGGAGTATCACTAATGAGTGGTTTCTCCTAACACTGTCTACTCATACTATGGTATTTGCTTAATACTCCTTGTAGAGTAGATTGCAAATTTACAAATACTACAAAAAAAATACAATGCCAAAATGAAGCGAACGAAGATTTTAAGATAAAAACAATACAAAACTTCGTATAAGACATAAACCTTAGAATAACTTACAACTCGGTCGTCCTCAATTGGTTGAGTAGTGAATCTAGTTGACCAAAAGATACAAAAAATGTCAAAATCGAACGTTTTTAGGTAATAAGAATTTTTATTAATCCTTCACCGAACCCAGTTTCACCTGCAACTTACCGTTATAGCAAACAATAGCGTGAAAAGAGTTGTTATGACAACTACGGAACTGGATAAAGCGCAGGCTCTCTCATCATGTACCAACCTGACATTATTACTGTGTATAACCTGTTAACTTGACTGTTTATTTTTATTTACATAAGTGGTTATTTTATTGGTTCTGATCAAGTTGATCAAGTCCGATTGAAGAAAGTTAACTCATATAATTAAGATATGATGAGAGTGATTTCGCTTTTCGAAAAGTGGAAACTTCTTTATATTCTCATTCACACCTTATGAAGCGTGGAACCGTTTATCTGTAAGATTTCCAATTTTTTTGTGGTATTAAATAATAACATATTCATGAACTGAAACGCCAAGAATTCTCGAAATGTCTCGTTAAACGAGTTGAGTCCTGAGGCAATAAGTAGATCCAGTGGGGGGGGGGGAATGTAGCTGATGAACAGAGATCATGGCAAAGAGGTAGGGGGTAGCGAAGGCCAATGATTCCGAGTTTGAGTTTTCATAGTTGAATTTTTAAATAATTTAGTTTGAGCTGGGGAATTATTAGAATAATAAAGTTCATTTTGGTGTAAACTAGGAAATAAATTAATTTTAGCAATCGGCATCTACTATCGAATGCAAATATTCTGACCCTTTAGTTTGAATGCGCATAGCAAAAAACCTAATAGCTTAAATTAATCCAAACAACACCAATTAGATAGATAATTTATTTTTGTATAAACTGGTTGTAGGTTTTTGAATTTTTGCGAATTATGTTACAAAAAGTCAGATTTTTTTGGGAGTTTTGACGTGAAGCGTGTCTTTAATAATTAATATTTCAATAACTACTCGACAGAATTGAGTGTAATTTTATATGCAAGTAGCTAGTGTGTATGCAAGTATATTTTTTTTGTAATTTTATATCTGTATTATTTCTTAAGTTATTCTATTAACTAGAGTTACTAGAGGATAATGCATTCTGGTGTTTTGGTGCCTTAATCAAAATCTTACAAAAGATAGTATTTTTTACTAAAAAGATAATGCATTCTGGTGTTTTGGTGCCTTAATCAAAATCTTACAAAAGATAGTATTTTTTACTAAAACAACAAATAGGTCAAGAAATTTCAAAAATATTCACAAATAATTATTTAAAGAATTATTTATTTATTAATTCATGAATATTTTTGAAATTTCTTGACGTATTTGTTGTTTTATTAAAAAATACTATTTTTTGTAAAAAAAAAGATTTTAATTAAGACACCAAAACACCAGACTGCATTACCCTCTTTATAGAATAACTTGAGAAATAATACAAATATCATATTACAGAAATTTCCACTTACATACAATACTATTAGCTACTTGCATATAATTACATTCAATTCTGTCAAGTAGTTATTGAAATATTAATTATTAAAAACACGCTTTACGTCAAAACTCCCAAAAAACCGGACTTGTAACATAATTTGCGAAAATTTAAAAACCTACTATTTTATACAAAAATAAGTTTTGAACGAACTGTTTTTGTTAATTTGGGCTGTTAGTTTTTGGTATGCGCATTCAAACTTAGGGGTCAGAACTATTTCACTTTATTGTTTATACCAATTTTCCCCTAACAAAAAATGAGTAAAAACTCAGTTTTGGGAGCTGAAAAATCTACTTCCTTCTTGACTTATTTTATGCTTATGTCATTCTAGTGACTTAACTTCAATTGAACTGAAAAAGATATATTTCCGGCTAGAATCGAGAATTAGTGTGTGCTGTAGTTTCTGTAGTTTTTTTGAGCGGATTTCTACCGTATTATTGAAAATATGTTGAAATACTATAGTTGATTGCTTTGCAACAATTAGATAAACGTACCGCAACATATACATAGCATAAAATGTCGCACACCAGATTGAAGCATGGAGAGAGAGATAGATAGATATATCGTTTGTATGTACTGTCATAACTTAAACATTAAACTATAACATTTCTATATGAAAGACACGTGTACAATCTACTCCTTATCGTAAATTAATTACCTATAGGAGGTGGAGGAAGTATTCAAATCAACGAAATGTTAAAATTCTTCATATATTTCTAATGATATGACTGAGATTTTTGGAACATCATCACCCAGTTATTTAGGAATTATGAAATGTTTATTATTTATTGTCATAACTTCAATTAAACTATAGCATTTTAATATAAAAAATATGTGTACAATCTATGTAGCTATTTCTAATGGACCAACCGAAATTTTTTAAGTATCACCACTTAGTCATTTAGGAATTATAAAAATGTTGCTTTAGAACAAGCATTTAAATTATAATCATGCGATGATGAGATGTACAAAAATAGCATCCAAACCTATGATAATAGATATGGACAAAATGTTGCTTCTCGTTTTTAGAGCAATTTAGAAGAAAGTAAACTGTTATAGCATTTCCATATAAAAAAATGTACAAAATATGTTTCCTATCTTAAACCAACTTCCTAAAACAAGTGGAGGGGTATTTACATAGCCTGCACGGTTAACGAAACGTTAAAACTCATCTAATTCCATATATTTCGGATGGTGACTGAAATTTTTGAAATATTACTAGTTATTTAGGAAATATGGAAATGTTGCAAATTCTAGAACAAAAACCTAAAAGAAAACCTAGTACAATTAAAATGCATGAAATTGAAATAAACAAAAAAAAGTATCCCGACCTATGTTAATACATAGGGACAAATTGATGCTCATCGTTTTTAGAGAAATGTATTCGAATTTATTTAGTACATAAAATTCAAAGTCGCTTGAAACAATAATTATACGAGAAACAATAATTATTCATCCACAACCAATAAACACATATTGTTATAAACACGCTATAGACTTTATAATAATACGCGGCCGTCGTCTACTTTGAGCAAGACATAATATATAACAATATCAAAATTAAGTTTTGTGTTATAATAATGATCAATGATTACTTATAAGCATAGCCAATGCGAAATAAGAATCTCTCAATTTCAATAACTTAAAATGTATGTATACATAATTTAAAAACCATAGAACTTATTTCAGAAATGTTACCGGTATTACCCAAAAATAGTACCTAAATAATGCGAGAGTTCAGATATTACCTACTCTGAAGGAAACTAAAATGCATTTGAAACTTACTTTAAAAGGTTTCAAAGATTTTCTTGCTCTTCTCATTATTTACTATAGTACACCAACACTGAACAAGAACAACTTTACACCACCGAGACTGTAATAAAACTAACAATTAAAGGAGGTGGTGTGTACAAATATCAAGATTATTTCATACTACACTATACACAGCTCAGGCTCTAACTAAACGTTTAACGATTAGTATATGATTGTTTAGTACTCATAATGTAGTGCTGGATCACCTGGAACAAACGATGCAGTGAAAAGAATTGCAGTAGTTAACTGAGATGTTTTCAAATACCACCTACGCACTCTTATTAATCATATAGTGCTCATACCATAAGGTTATTTTATTTTTCCAGGTTATTATTGAT
This sequence comes from Agrypnus murinus, assembly GCA_929113105.1. Lineage (NCBI taxonomy): Eukaryota > Metazoa > Arthropoda > Insecta > Coleoptera > Elateridae > Agrypnus > Agrypnus murinus. Next base: position 75,989,228 of record OV816023.1, on the reverse strand, counting down.
TGTTATAGTTGCTAATTAATTTTACCCATATTATCGTTGATGAACCATCGTCTGCGACTTGGAACATTGTTGCAGTATCTTAAGAGATCTTTTGATACAATGAAATTATAATTGTCCGAGGTAGCTTTTCATTATATTCATTTTCTCTGTTAGTTAATTGTGCTTTTGTTGCCATAGGTACCAAATTTGTTGTCCTTAGTACGACAAAATCCATCACGTCATGTCACGCTAATTTGTCTAAAAATACCATAACTGTTTAAAATTAGATCCATGATACAGATTTTGTGCTTATAAAAAATAAATCCATGGAAAATTTAATATTCATACCAAAAAATCTAAGAATAATTGGTAAGAATCTAAGGCAGTGTTCCGCTGAACATTAAAAATGTTGCAAGAAACTTGTCCGTAACCATCTATTATAGGCAGACATTATAGACTGTACTCTATAAATCATAACTTGAAACTATAGACCATAAACAACAAACTCTACATATATATTATAGGCCATAGACCACATATTATAAACAATGGACTACATAATTATATGTCATACACTGTAAGCTTATTGTAGACGGCTATGGACCAAATACCCAGACCATTCCATAAACCATAAATTATAAATCGTAGACTGTAGACATAGTTAGGTAGGCTATAGTCCATACCTTAGACTACATGTTAGAAATTATAATATAGTAGATAATTTTTTCCTCGACAACTTGACGTGTTTTAAATTATTTCGTGTAAATCTTATAGTTTAATAGTAGTTTCTTTGTATATCTGTTTGCTTTGGTACTATTTGCTGATTAGGATAGGCGATTTAACTTGATCAGGGCATTCGCGGATGTGCCACCCTTCGTAAAGATCACACTTACATGAAATAAATAAAAGATATTAGTAAAAGTTTAACAAGTTTATTATAATTTACCTGACAATTGTATCGACAACTAAGCTGCTATTATCGAAGATAATATAAATATAAACAAAACGTCGCTAAGGTAAATACAAAAATAGATAACAAGATAAACATAATAAAACATTAAATATCTAACACTTCTAGTAACGGAGAATTGCTGAGCTTAATCTGTTCATTCATTTAAGGTACCCTGAGTTTATGTTTGTATAACTTAAAAGCTTGTAAAATGTCTAATTTGCGTTTGTTACTACAAAAATGTAGGAATTTAATATTATTTTGAGGAGTCATTGTGTGATTTTGTTCTAAAAGTTGTTTGGCATAATTATATATTTCAGGATGTTTAGGTTAGGTTATTAGTTCTTATACAGAAATATAAGAGCGGAATTAGCACTTCACTCTATAGTATAAGACACCTAGAGAAAGCAAACGTTTATTTCTGTAACAACGCACGTGGTCTTTATATCTTATGTCAAAATTTCGAACTACCGAAAACAAAACCGAAATTCCGAACTACCGAAAACAAAACCGAAATTCCGAACTACCGAAAAACCGAACTACAAAAAAAACAATTTAAATGGTAAAATACACAACGCACGTGTGGTTTATATTTCTTTTATTTATATATAAATATTATATTTATATTTTATTTATCTTATTATTTGTCCAGGATAAACTAGTAAATGAAGAAATGATAGAAGAAGACATAAGCGAAACATAAAAGAAACAAGAAATAGTCCAGAAGCAACAGAAATAGGAACAAAAGATAAAATAAGATCAGATCAGCAGATATGGACGAATTCACAGCAAAATAAGAAATATAATCAGTAAAGCAAATGGAGTGTTATCATTACATTGGTAAATATGAAAGTAATTTTCACGCTATTATATTTCGTAGAATTTTGGACAATAACGGATCAAAACAGATCGAAAATTACAGCTGCTGAAATGAATTATTTAGGATGAGTAATGGGAAAGACGAGGAGGAGAGACAGAGACCGCAACAGAAGTATAAGAGCGTAATTAGCACTTAACTCTATAGTATAAGACACCTAGAGAAAGCAAATGCAGCGGTATGGATATTCAACCAGAATGGCAAACGATAGATATCCAAAATAAATCTATGGAATGAGATGCAAAGAAAAATACCAAGAAAGTGACGAAGAAAGAAATTGAAGGATAATATCAGAGAAACAGCTACAAGAAGATAAGTATCATAGTACAAGGAAGAATCTTAGCTAGAGACAGAAAAAATATATATTTATGAAGATTGGCTCAATACCCCGACACCTTAAGGAAAATAGAAGAAGGAAAAGTCAGTATATCACAAAAGTAAAGATCGAAAATGCCATGAAAAAGTTTACACCTATTATCCCACTTGAAGATTACTACAAACAAGAGGTTTTTTAGAAGTTTCTGGTGCCGTTATACAGACGGAAGCGGATATTTATCCGCTGATTTTTACAAAAGAAATGCAAAATAAGAAAAAAATTGTATAGTATTAATTTGACAAAACCAATTTAGTTTGAGTAATAAAGTGGACCAATAAAAAAATTTCGTTTCTGTAATTACAAATACCGCCAAAAAACCTTTAAGGAAGTTTTGGCGGATTTAGAGAGTATCTGCTTACGTTTTGTTACTTGCATATACAGGTGTTGCAAAACTCATTAAACTTATTCAAAGCACAAGGAAAAGGATAGCATATTATAATACCTGTTCCAAGAGTCATACATGGTGTAAGGTTCATATGGCAAGTGTGGATATGGTGGATAAACAAAAGCAGGTGTTTCGTACACAATCGATTAAGATCGAAAAAAGTGGAGTTGGCTATTATTTACTCAAATACTTGCGATTGCAGCAGTAAATACTAGCAGAATCTATCGAATTGTTTAATCTAGAAGAAAATGCTTCATTGTTAGATGTATGTAGAAGAATTGTTCTAGCGAACACATACAAGGTGTTCCATTTAAATAACTGGTAAATTTGATTTAATCTTATCAAAATTTGTAAAATTTGAGCATCATGTACATAAACACATCTTGCAAATATTTTAATAGTGCTTAAAGGACCCTGTCTGCAAAGAAAGTTTTAAAAATTTAAATAAATGAATAGACCGTAACTTATTTATTACCACCTGACAAAAGACAAAAATTTAGGAAAAAGATTATATATTGACAATGTCGTAACGGATAAAAAACTAAAAATGGGGAACTCAATTCCGGCTAAGTATATTAGGGTGTGCAATTTAAAAAAAGTGTAATTTAGTTTGTTTCGCCTTTCTGAAACACTTTGTATACTTGTAAATATTTGAAGAGCACGGGTCCTAAATTTTTTAATTCAATTTTTGTGTTTGTCGAGACGGTTTTTCTTTATTGGAAACTAATTTTTCCTACGACCCCATAGGAAACCTAACAATATCGGACAATAAGGTAGGCTTGAAAGTTAGCAATACCAATCATTCTCTAAAAACAATTGATAAATGACGTTTGCGTGCGATATGAATAGTTTCCGCACACTAATGTCACTACACATCGCAAAATTTATATTATTCCATATTTTATTAAACATTTATCTTTTCAATGAACTTTTTTTACTAAACATTAACTAACAGTAAAACATTAGAGCCGGCAAAGCAAGGGCAGCAGGCGACTAAGGACAGCAAATGATTTTCTGTCAGTGATATACAAGTTTTTCGCCTACCTGCAAGGATTCTTTAAACCTAAACACCAAAAGTTAAACAGTAACGTAAAATATTAATAAATTAAAATAAGACTATGTTAGAATGACTTGAAATAATGAATGGAAACGAAAATAACACCAGATTTTTTCAATAATTTATTATTAAATTAATATAAAGATAAACATGTAATATCCATGATATTCTATTTACTAATTCTGCATTATTTTTAGAGGTCTGACAATGTATTTAAAAAGAATAATGATCCTTTTATTTATAAATTACAATTTCCAAGGTGTTGACTTAAAAATATTTAATACTTTTATTTTGGCGAGGTTTGAAGTAGATTTTTTATTATTGTTTCATGCATAATTAAATTATGAATCATTTCATTATAATATTTCAAGATCTGTTAGTTTAAAACAGTTTAACTCATGTTTTAAACCTTTTTTATGGGATGTTTTAAACTCATTTTCGATAAAAAAAACATGGTTAATTTAAAAAAAGCAACTGTTTCTGTTTGAAAACATGTTTTTTGCCAACCCAGTTACTGAGATAGAGGGGGAAGTTCTTTAACAAATCTCCTTTAAAACATCTCTTAAACTATTTGAGATCTTAACATCATACTAGATTAACATTAGAGGATAAAAAATTAGGCTTATAATTTACATGTCCTTGAAAAGTATTGTTTATACTCATTATAAGAAAGTATCTCGCTAATGGGATTGGTGTTTATAATAATAAAGTTGAGGTAAAATAAAATAATTAGATAAACGTGGCTGTGAGTTATATAACAATCTCATGTTAATATCCCAAATAGTTTAAGGACATTAAAGTTGTTAAAGAATTTTTTTCTTGAGCTGCACTCCACAATCCATAACCTGATTTTAATTTTTAATTAATAACTAATCGATCGAATGATCTAGTTTTTTTACTATTTTGTGTTTCAAGGGCAGAAAGTTAGCATTTACAGCCCGCAGTTGTTTGATGCCCGAACAAAGCGAAGCGAGGGCAGCAGACAACTAAGGGCTGCAAATGCTTTTCTGTCCGAGTGACATACAAAAGTTTTTCGCCTACCTGTTTGACAGTTTAAGAAATAATTCCAAAAGTTAAACAGTAAAGTAACTTATTATATTAGTAAATTAAATAGGCATATGTTAGAATGAATGTTGTTCTCAAAACTCAGGTGGTGCACAGCTAAATTAATCGCTTTCAATATCGTTATGATTGTACAATTTATTTAAATCGCAATTTTCACTGTATTAATTAAGTAACTATAGCTATATTTTTAATTATAAACAAAATTTGTCTCAAACATTTTTTTGTAATGCAATGACAGTGTGAAAATAAAAACTCAAACGGCAGATTTAACGACGAAGACATGAAAATTAAACTATGATCTAAGAAACCTAGAAAAATTTGACTAGAGATTAAGTAAAAATATGTTTGAGATTGCATTTTCCGTCATATTCCGTTGTCAAAAGTTTTACGCATGAGTTATGTTTTTAATGTTAAAAGCTAATGATTTATAAAAGCTAATGAAAAACAATTACAATTGTTACAGTATCTCCAACTTAACATAATAAATCATGCTTTCATCTAGTAGTAGTATAGAGGTTATGTATTTGACATAAGAGGACAGAAAAAAGTTTGACATAAGAGGGCAGCAAAGAAGCCTTAAATGCCATCACAACAGGACATTTAGAAAGCACTTTCTGATCAGGTAGGCGAAAAAATGATTTCTAAACGTGATTAAGGGGGCCGTCCTTAAACTACGTATGGCTTGAAGGGGGGGAGGAGGAGGGTTCTTTGATAGCGTTACGCAGTGTTACAATGCGTAGGGGGATTAAGCTTAGCGTTATGTAACTTCAAGAAAAACAAATTTAATTTTTAAATTGTAAATTAATTTAAAATGATAGTATGAATATTACTTTAACAAATTAAGTTTTTTTTATACGCTATATTATTGCTGTTATTTCATCATTTCATAAAATAATATTTCAAATTTCGCGGTATTTATGATATTAATATTCATCAAGCTCATAAAATCTTGGAGTTTACAGGCTCTTTAAAATTATTGGGGGGGGGTTGATTGAAGCGTTACGTAATTATCGAAGTTCAGAGTAGCGTTACAAGGGGGGGGGTACAGGGCCTACTTTTAACTGAGTTGGGCCCTAGGCTCAGCTTGCAAATTTCGGGCCCCGTATTCGAGTGAAAGCAGTACCAAACAGGTGTAAAGAAAACGAAATAAAATAAAAAATATATATATTTAAAAACCAAAAAAAAAACTCAATATATTTTGATTTAAAACTAAACAACTTCTCAAATTGCCCTGGTGAAGGAACTAAAACCATAACACATTTTAACCCAAGAATTAATTTTTTATTTATTTTATTTTATTCTTTTTATCGGTAACCATAAATATTTTTACTTTTCCCAAAACATATACGCATATTATATACTCCCGAGGAAAACAAAATGCACCACTTAAAAACGCACCAAAAATACCACCGTTATAATTCGGCTAATTTTGAACAAAAATGGATGTACTTTTTGTGTGCTGAAAAGTTTAAAGCGCCTAGTTTAAGGGCGTGTGAGCGAATGTTACGTTTAAGCCTTTTCGCTCTCCGCAACCCCCCTCCTAGCCGCAGAAAAAAATGCCAAACTTGTACAGCTTGTACGGTGTACCAAAGGAATCGTGGGCCCAATCAACTGCCAGGGCAATAAAGTTCAGTCATTTTTCTGTAAATTGTTTAAAACTTCGAGTGCCTACGATAATTTGAAGCAAAGTTATGAATTTTTGAAATCAATCCTGCATTTTGTCGGAAGTTTTCGTCTTCTGCCGGTGACATTACTACCGGTTGAGTTTGAACATTTTTTCCAAACTAAAAAATTTTGAAAAATGTTTTTAATTAATAAAAACATTTTTTTATTAACGTTAATTTTTTTAACGTGTAACCGTCGACATCAGCGTTACCCGATGTACACCACGAGCACGTTGTCGGTCGGATTTTGCACATCGTGTGTGTGTGTGTGTTTTCTCCCCTTTGCTGTCGAACCTCTTGCAACCTCGATGGCATGTTCAAAACTACACGAATCTCATTCTGGGGAATGTTGTTCCACTATTGCGTCAGTTCTATTCCCAATTCTCGGAGAATAGTTGGTGGTCTCTGCAGGTTTCGCAGACAACGCCCGATGTCCTACACGTGTTCAATTGGGTTCCTGGCAGTCGATTGGGCCCACAATCTTTTTGGTACACCGTACAAGCTGTTAAAGTTTGACATTTGGGGTGGCGAGAGGCGAAAGGCTTAAACGTAACATTCGCTCGCACGACCTTAAACTAGACACTACAAACTTTTTAGTACACAGCTTTGGTAGTGTAATGTCTAGCGTGCTTGACTTTCACCCAAGCGGACCGAGATCGACTCCCGGTGCCGGCAGATCTGGTTAAGGTTTTTTGCAGTTTTCCTTAGTTGCGACACAAATGTGGGATTTGCGCTGTTCCATCTGTAAATCGGCTGCAGACGCACATAGGGCCTACGTAATAATAATAATCGCCCCCTATCTCCCGCACAAGCTTATAGCTTCTGGGGCCTGGTTTCCAGGTTATTGGTTGTAGCAATTATTATTATAGTACGCAAAGGTTCGTCCATTTTCGTCCAAAATCCGCCAAGTTGAAATTTTGGTATTTTTGGTGCGTTTTCAGGTATACATAAATAGTATCAATTTTTTCCTATCCTCCATTTGAAATGAATGCGGTGTCGCAAAAAATAAAGAAACAAATACATAAACGTCAACGAAATCTCAACAAAAGTGTAGTGGAAACACTAAAATGAGATTTTGGGATTTCGGAGACGAAATCCTAGATTTCGTGCCAGTGGAAACGTAGTATTACTAGAATTTTTTTCTGTCACGTGCACTGAGTTGCACGCGTGGTTTTTTGTGCATGTTTATGATCTTATGTTTTCCAATTCGGGCCCCTCGGCACGCGCCTAGTACGCCTAATGGTAAAATAGGCCCTGGGGGGTACCAAATTTCTTCTAAATATGTGTTATGTAAGGACGACCGCTAAAGACATACATAAATTAATCTGTTAAACAAAATCCTAAAACAGTATTTTTTCTTAGCTTTGTGATCGAAAAGGACGCGTTTAGGTGATTCATGATGGCACGCTGAACGAAAAAATAAAATTTATAAAAAGATTCGACCTGTCAAAAAGTGGCAACTGGGGCATGTTTGATCTAAGCGTTTAATCCTATATCAAGAATACTAAAAATATACAGGGTGTCCCGTTTACAAATTGAAAGTTGAACTCGCTTCCGGTAAATCGAGAACGATCGAAAGTTCTTTCTTATACAAAAAAAAAATGCAAATGGGTATCTTATATGTGTTCTCAAAATTTGGCTCTTCTACCTAAAAAGACATATACAGGGTGTCCATTTAGTGCATAATTGTTTGAATGTTGAAGTTTTTTTTCAATACTCATGCGTATATACATCCATATACGCACAAAATGAGTAAAGGGTAAATATAGTAAAAACTTGACCATTTAGTCAATTTACATTTTGTTTTTTATTGCACAAATATTGTAACAAACATTTGCTTTTATTTACTTTTCTTGGGTCTTTCCAACCGTATTGTTATTTACTTAGGATAAATATGTGTTAAGTTTTGGAATGCTAAACTTATATAACCTGAAAATGATCGTGTGTCCTCTCCCAGAATGAAATTAGAGTTGGGGATACCGAAACCACAAAAAAGTAGAATAACAAGCCAGTCATTCATCAACAAAAGTTGGAATATTTAACCGAGTCAAAACGAAGAAAATTTGCACAGGCGTGCAGTTTATTTGATGAAGAGTCGGGTTATGGCGCGAAAAGGAAGAGCAAAACAATCCAAACGCGAGAAAAATAAAGCGACCCGCAAACTTAAGGTTTATATTTTATAACGTTAAAGTCGGAGTCGAGGAAATTTATACGGGACATTGCGTTTAGTTGAAAAAGATATTATAATTTCATTTGCCGCCTGTTCGTACTATAAAACATCTCTCGGTTTCTTCCTGGATCTTTCCGGGTTGTCCGGCGCGGGGTCGTACTATCGGGTATTGTTCAAATTAGCGGGCTAAAAACGAAGGAAACTGCAGGGTAAGACTGCATTATTTGGACGCGTCCCTTCCTGCATGTTATTTACGAGCGATGCCAAATGCGCCCGTCCGTGCACCGCAATGCTACTTTTCCGAGATAAGACATCATCCGAATAACAGAGATAATGTTAATGCACAGTCCTCACATACTTGTACGACAAACAATAAAACAAACGTGTTATCAATGGTGTATAATAAGAACCACACCTGCATAATAATAAGAATAAACAATTACAGGGCATAATATGCATGCATCGCTGACTCATTGCTAAAATCTGCTTATCTCGCTAAATTCGTCTTCTATTCGCAGTTTTTGCTTCTTCGTATTTTTCCTGTTTTATAAGAAAAAGAACGTATAGCAAACGAGACCGGATATTTTATATAGTATTGTGTTAATATCAGACTTTTTCAGCAAGTATTTAGGTTTTGCACACCCCAAATAGGAATGGATTATCCTTCGCCAACCCATTTATCTTATTAGAACATCCCTTTGCTGATGTCGGCGTTTTGTGTATTTATTTATCGTAGGATGTTCATTGACCATCTCGGCAATGAGTTTTGATTTTTTTTATTCGCCTTTTCACTGTAGTCAACAACACATCAATAACGACCATTCCACTAAAAAAGGGCAACACTTTTATTAATTTCATTATCTTTCGTTTCGGGCCATTCGTATTGACACAGTTATTTTAGAAACACAAACTTGTATGCTATAATTTGAACGATTGCACATAACACGTTAACATAACATTACACAATTAAAAAATCATATCAGAAACCTCACATAGCTGATTGGAAAAGTTTCGATTTTGCTTCTAAGAAATAGGGGAATCAAACAAATGTAATCTTAAAAGTTTCTATCCTAGAGGACCTAAAGTAACTTACGTATGTAGTTATAGCGCTCAGTTGTACAGAGTATTCATATAGCAGGTCTCATAGTCACAACTAGAGAGGGACTGGGTTGGTGCTAAGCACCTCCAAAATCAGAATTAACACCCCTAAATCAAAATCATTTTAAAATACTTATATTTAGCATTTTGTTAATTAACAAATAAACTGAAAACATAATCATCAAAAACACATATTATTTTAGCGGGTGTAAAAATCTCGACGCAGGTAGTGAATCGGTCCGCCTCCGTTTTTGTAATTTAGGTACATTTAGTTATTTTTCTAAGTTGTTGAACATAGGCATCTGCTATAACCTGTGCTGTAGTAGATACTATAACATGTACAGGGTGGCTCATATAGAAAGGCTATCTACCAAAGTTGGTTGGTATAAAACAAATTTTTACGGCTAGTATCAATGTTTTTTATTTTACATGGATCACCCTGTATATTCTTACGATTTTTGTTTCTACGCAAGTATTTTTGGTTAACACATTGTATTTCGAAATTCTCCAAAAAAAAACTTACACCAAAGAGAGACTGCATCGAACTGTATAACATATTGTATTTCTTAAAAAATTGAAGGTACCCTTTCTTAAATATTTAAGGTAACGAGTCATATCATGTGACCTTGGAATAAAAAAATTCAATATTTTATAATAAAACTACGGTCTTTTAGCTTTAAAATAAGCCTAAGATGAAAGTTCTGCTGTAATTAGAAGCAAAGTCAAGAATTTTTTTTTCACTTTGTAAGCGTAATTTTACAGTTTTTCTCATGTTTACAACCCTGCTGTATGAGTACTGTGTATCAGGGCAATGTCGTGTATCCTACTACATTTCACAAAAATCTGAGATAGTCGGGTTGAAAAGTTAATTTTTTTTTGATGATTTGGCATGGAATGATGACCTATTTACAGCGGCTAAGAATTTAGCAATTATATCACAAATAAAAACATACAGAGGCGTACAGTTCTGAAGTGAGACACGCTATATACCGAGTGTCACTTTGTGCATGTAACAATTTACTATTTCACATATCTATTTGAAAGGTTAAAGGTCAGATAATATTGCACTTTGACATTCAAACTTTGTGCAAAGATAGTACTTGTCCGTCTGAACAATATTTATACGATCCCATAGATTAACCTCCAGAGATCATGTAAATACATAAATATAAAAAACCCCATAAAATTACCTCAAACCTATAAAACTTGACCTGAAAAATCTTTAAATTATTTTAAAACGCCTAATTAGCTGGTTGACCTCAAGAGGTCATCAAAGCTTGGGACATTAAAATGTAAGGTAGGGGGCCCGAATATTGCTCATTGTTCCTAATGTCGCCTAGTATAGCCTAGCCTTAAGAGTAGTGCAGCCATGTGCCCAAAGTACGCACTATGCAACCTCCGCACCACGGTAGTTCACTGTGAAAGTTTTATGTGCTTGCGTCGTTTCGTTGTTATTTTGTGAATTTTCAAAACATTTTCTGACAAACATCTGGTGACTTATCAAACTACTCATAAACTTCCTAACATAGTATGTAAGTCATGTGATGGGACGCCATCACACATAATACGGTTAGTATCTGCGATATTGTTAGATTAGAAGGATTAGATTCCTAATATCAGCTACTATGCCTCCAATGTTAGTTTTTCCACGAAGAGAATGAAGCAAGAGCTCTTAGATGGCCCTCCACCTGGATGTATAGCAAGTTGCCACATCTCGTATTATAATATAATATAGCAAGATATAAAAAAATCAAAAACATCTTTTGGCACTTTCTTGAACCTTTTTTGACTAGACGATATTTGGAACAAGTTTTTCAAATTTTAAAAAGTGCATTTTTTTATTTTTTCAACATTTACTACCCTCAATAATTAGGTGATTGCAATGCGATATAGCAGCTGAATGTATAATAGAAAATTGGTGCTAATTTCAGGATAATACATTTCCTTGGATGGGCGATATTCGGCCCCCTACCTTAATTCCTTATAAATGCTTCCAACTTGACCAACCTATAAAAGCTGGCGCAAATGAATTATAAAATCGTTTTAGGATAATTTAAAATTTGTTCAGGAGGTCAGGTTATGTACGTTTGCAACGTTTGAAGAAGTTTCATTGAATGTTATATTTTTATACATAATCTTTGATCACGTTTGGAGGTCATTGTGCAAACGAAATGCCCTGTTACTTGTTATTACTTTGAGAGTTGTGTATAAAACAAGATATTTTTTTATGTACCATGAGCTACATGAGCAGATCATTCGCAGGGTAATTTAAAAATTATCCAGGAGTCAACTTCTAACATGAGTCTGCGAAACGCTAGTTAATTTATATTTTGATATACTTGATCACTAATGGTCGCTCAAGAGGTCAAGATCTACTATTGCTCAAAGTTTGAATTGTTTCTTACGAAATGCTAAAGTGCTATATTATTTGTACCTTGTCCTTTGGGAGTTATATATTAAACATGATATAGGTTTTTCTCGTCGCAACAGCTGTTTTCTATAATTTCCAAATTGACCAAAGGTGCCATCAGCTTTTTTATTTTAAATAGCTTCCTGTAATTTTTTCTTACTTATTAGATAATTAAGTTTGAAATTAGTTATCCAACCATGTTGAATAACGAATTGATGTTTATTGTGGAAGTAGCGACTGTAATCGCGATTACTTGTTTTTACCAAGAAGGTCAATATACAGAATTACAAAATGAATATTGATTAAGTCACCCAAACAAAAGCGGTTATAGGTAGCTTTCATATTATCGTTGACAAAACGTAGTATGTTACAAAATACTAGAGAACATAATTACTTTTAATTTGATGTATAACACTTAACATCTTAACTACTTATTATTTCAAATAAGCCTAGAAATCCACTTAATAAGAATGTTGAAAGACATTACGAACGATAAATAGTTAGCGATTGCTATCTTGTCACATTTGTTTGCATAAGAAAGTGAGGTTAGAAGGGTAGGTTACATTTGAGATTTTCGAGATATTGGGAATCTTTTGATGGAGTTGTAAAAAACATCAAGTCGCGAAAAACTACCTTTCGCCAAAACAATTTAACTTAATAATCACATTTGTCTAAAAGTCCACTTTAATTTCCACGACCTAGCTGCGTCAAAAACGAATAAGCAGGCTTGTGGTTGCCATCTTGAATTCCAAGCTCAATCGTATAGGTAGATTAAAATATACAGTACGCTATTTAAAACAATGAAGTTTGGTGAGGACTTCCGGTTATAATAAACTAGCAAATACCCGGCGCGCTTTGCTGCGCTTTTCAAAAATTTCAAAAATTACCAAATTTGACAATTGACAACATATCTATATATATTTTCTTGTCACATCAATCTCAGTACCCATTTTTAACTTCCATATATGGGTTTTTCGCTGTTATTTCGGACCACGATGGCCGATCAGAGTCCAATTTGGTCTTATTTTCTATTCTGGGCCAAGACCTTTCCAATGATACCAATTTCATCAAATCGGTCCAGTGGTTGCGGAGAAAATCGCATACATACATACATACATATATACAGACAGACAATCTTTCCCTTTTATATATATAGATCTTTCCCTTTTATATATATAGATATCTAAAAATTTCTATAAGAGTCCTCTTATGTTTAATATACAGGGTGATTCATAACAGGTAAAAAAATGAAACCTCGCATACAAAATCTCATTTTGCAGAAGCCGTTAAAACTCTGGATAAGAATTCTTCATATGATTCTAGATGATAATTGAATGGGCTGATTCTCACTAGTTAACCTCTACAGGGCATCAAATTGCCTACATTTTGGTATACAGACTTCTCGAATCATCATGCACAAAGTTTAGTTCAAACGTATTGTTTAAAACGCAATGCTTGGCTTCTAGAGGTCAAGAAATCCTTTGTAGCTCGACTGCGAACCTTCTTAGCAGAATCAATGTGTCCTTGCAGGGTAATTCCATGTCAAGTGATTCAACGAGACGTAACTCAACTTCTTTGATTTTTCGCAAATTTGGCACAACTATTATACACCTAAAGATAGGTGAAAATCTAAAATATTATAATTTTTATACAACTCGTGCTTGAGTTACAACCTTTTAAAGTATACAAAAATGAATGATTTTGGCCATGTTGCCATTTACATTTTTTTTTATAACTGTTGATATAAATAACATAAGAGAATGAAATAAAAACAGTTTTAAAGTGTTCTTGTAGGCTTTAAAATTATTGGTACATTTAAGATGAAAATGATAAAAAATTTTGAATTTTTGGAAAAAATTATGACTAAGAATTTTGAAAAAAATTAGACATAGGGTTGCATGTCTTTTAAATGTGTGCAAAATGTCAGCTTGGGATCTTAATAGGATCATTACTAATAATTTTTTTAAACATTTTGATGTCGCTTATCCTGTATGTATGTATACCTGTGTGCACAAGCTCCTTTATTAATTGGCCGATTGACTGATTCCAAAGTAGTTCTTTATTTTTCGAACTTCCCCTTCTATGTCACATTTTCGATATTACCCCGTCGGCGGCTACAATAGTCGGTTTTCTACAGTTTTTATCTTAATCTAAGGATCATCTATTAAATTATTTTAACAAAATAACAATGTTCAACATTTTAACATAAATATTCTTGTTTTATGAATCACCCCCTCCCACCGACTTAAGCCCCCCCCGACTTGACTCCCCTTTCCTTAACCCCACCTCCACACTCTGAATTTACTTATCCCCATTCGACTGATCCTCCCCGACCTACCAATCCACCCACTCACCTCTTACCCGATTTGCCCTCAACTTCCAAATTTACACCCCCCCCCCCCAACTTACTTATTCTACCACTCGCCACCCACCCGACTTACCTCTCCCTCGATCGAAAAATTGGCTTTTCCCGTTAAACCGTTGACTCTAGCTGGCACTGAATATTTTTGGCCATATTGCTCACTCTATCTTTTTGTTAAAGATCCCAAGACGATCTAGCAAATAGGTAAACACGTAGATCAAAAAACCGAGAAAATCCGAAGAAAAACGGAGTATTGTAGCCCCCAACGGGATAATATTGTATATGTGAGATAGATAGGAGAAGCTAGGAAAACTAGAAATATCTTGGAACCAGTTTGAAGTCAATCGGTCAATTAATAAAGGAGTATGTGCATACAGATGTATACATATACAATTATCACATCCTTAAAATGCTAAAAAAAATTTTTACTAATGATCCGATTGAGATCCGAAGTTGGAATTTCGACCACATATTTAAAAGATATGTAACTCTATGTCTAATATTTTTCAAAATTCTTAATCATGTTTTTTTTGAAAAATTCAAAGTCAAAGGGGCCGAATTAAAAAACTTTTTCATCTTAAAGTATGCCAAAATCAAAGAGGGTCATGTTCAAAACCAAAAGAAAAATTGGACCACTTTAGATGGAATTAGCCTGGAGTAAAAGAATTGTATTTAAGAATATTTGACCATTCATGATCTTTGGAGATCAACATTGCGTTTTAGACGAAAAGGTCGGTTTGAAGTTTGTTGAAGATTTCTCGAGAAGGTTGTATACATTAAATGAAGCAAATTCTATAAAAATTGGAAACCTTTGATAACTTGTAGAAGTCAAGTACCTATCCAGGGTTTTAACGGCTTATACAGAAACTTCATACAGCGACCGATAGTAGAAACTTTTATGACCTTAAGAGGTCACACAACACACTGTAAACAAGAATGTATTGCTAAGGTAAGGTAAGGTTATTTACGATATCTTGGACCTCCTATGGTGACCTGTAGAGATCAAACCACGATCCCCGCAAAAGTGGACCATACAAACATTGCAAGGGATAACCTAAGCAACTTAAATACGTAGTTTTTGCCAAATGTCAATGAAAAGAATTTTGCCGTACTATGAATTGAGGAACTCTGTGAAGAATTCAATTATATCATATCATTCGTAAATTAAAGGCGGTAGCTGATATACTGACGACATACGGAGATAAATCTTAAAGTGAAAGTACTCATCTCACAGGCTATAGTCAAAGGAAATCTACAGGGTGTTTTGTAGACGTGTCGCATTGTGAATATTTATTTTTGTAATAGAACACCCTGTATATTTTCTCATCATATGACTCCTAGCCCTAAGCTGACCTTACAAAACCCATTAATATTATTTTCCTGAAAGGATTTACATAAAATTAATTTATATAAAAAAAGTGTGTATATTTGTATATTCTGACATTAGCAATTTTTCTGGTCATTAATTTGTGTTTTGAATGTAGTATGAACTGCTGAGCAAGAAAATATGTAAACAGGTATATATTTACAACTCGTAAACATAAAAAGCAAAAATGACTGAAATTGCTAACATCGATAATTCTCTTTAAGCCTTAATCCATTTAAGAATGAGTATAAGCGACTGTTTTCATTTCAATAGCAATATTTTTAATACGAGCTGAAACCTTGCTTTTTATAGAACTACTTTACTAAGATAGAAATATAATAAAAATATATTTCAATCTCACGATTTCAGGAAATTTAAATGAAAAATAACCACCAGCAGATTATAAAATTAGATGTGTATATCGATTTTATATAAAAAGTATATTGTATGCTTAACGTACCCCACATTATAGATACTTTTCCAATTACGGTTTTAATTTCCGTAATTTAATTTAGTAAAATAGCAGTTTACACTGTTTTATATGTACCACAAATAATTTAAGAGCAAGATGTGAAGTTTTTGTCGAAAAAATAAAATTTCTCTTGTAAAATTTATTATACAACTTTGTTAATTTATTTATTGGCATAAGTTCAAAACAGAAAATATTACTTCTCTAAACAAGAGTTTATGACGCTTGCGAACATGTTTTGGATAAAACAGTAAACAACAATAATCTACTGACATGGGTATTAGCCAAACTACAAAAGTTGTACTTTTTATTCTAATTTTTATTTGTAGTTACGCCTATCCTTGAATGCCTTGCACTGGGTCGTTCATATGAGCATAACTAACTCAATTGATCCAAAAATGTCAATTCTGGTCAAATGTATATCAGCAAACGACTCAAAGTCGTTTACTGTTCTTTAATGTAGAAGTAGCAGAAAGTATGGAATTCGCAGGTTCGAAAAGATAATCAAACAAACAAGAACAAGGAGTGCAATTTTATCGCTGTCATATTACTTCACCTTAAAACATTATATCAATACTACTACTCTAAACTATAAGGACATTAGTACAGATTTTCTTCATTGATACACAATTACGCAAACAAATGAAGATCAAATATTGATGAAAAGCATACAAATGTTAATCTGCACTGAGTATAATCTTAGCATCTTAGTGTATCCGGAGGAGAAAGTTGATTGAGTAGTTGTTACGTAACTACAACTAAATTTATGACTTTATAGGTTTAAACACTTCAGTTTGGAATATTTTAGTAATTATTAGTTGTTTCTACTATTTATAGAAACCATGTATGTAGTTTCATTACGTCTGAGTAACTTTTAAAGTATGTGGAACGGTATTGCCGGTATTAGTATAATTACTTTAAGGTTGTTGCAACTTCAAAGTGGTGTTATGATTGTAGCAGTAACTTGCCCGAAGCTACTTTAAAGTTTTTAAAACTTTAAAGTTAACCTTTAAAGTAAAGGAATCTTACAGTAGTATTGAAAGTAAAATTTACGTTTTTGCTATCCAGGAGAATCACTATGAACTTTGCATTAGAATTACTACAAAGTTCGAGTTAGTACTAAAAATTACAACGAAGTGACAGTAACTTCTATTAGGCAATCCAACCCAATATGTTTGGTGTGGTCAAACTTCCCCGTCGGCGTCATAAAACGCCATTTGGCAGACTATTGGATTACTTAATAAATTGGCCTAATCGGTCCAAATAACGATGGCCCCTATGGGCAAATATTTCTGTATATCTCCATTTGATCCATTTGATTGATACTTGGATTACCTAATAGAAGCATATCTGCTGGACGTTAGTTTGGAATTTGGAGATTAATTGTGGTTTTGCACTGGTAGTAGTTGGGAGTGTTGGGACCAATACAAAATATTATTTTGCTCCCATTTATAGAGAACAAGGGTGAAGTATATATTCACCTTTTTTTCTTTTATCACAATCTTAAAATATGCCACATCTAAATATTATATTGTAGCAGTATAAAAAATATATTGTTATTGTTCATGGTTAAATGTGAGGTTAAACTTAATCGTTCCATTGGGAACTTTGCAGTAACATTAAGAACTGGAAAGTGATTACGAAAACGTTGACGTCTTTTTATAGTAAGAGTCACTTGAAAGTTCCAGCATTTTTTAACTTATTTTATACTTCGTGGTAACAACAAGCTTAAAGTAGAATTTATCTATTTTCCATTACTATTAATTAAGTGACACAAACTTTAGACACACATTTTACAGTAAATACTACTTTAAAGTATTTTTTTCGTAAACTATTCCATATTTGCTTGTAAAATGTTGGAAGCTATTAATTAATTTGCAATTAATTGTCAAAGAGAAAAACAGTTCCACGAAAATAGCAATTACTACACCGCCACGTTCCCGCTACGTAGCCCAAACGTAATCGAAACGTTACTAGACAAGTTTCAGAGAGGTCACTGCAACGTATCTGCTACCCAAAAATTGTTCTTCATTTTGGTTCCACGTATGTAATAAAACCGTAGCTATTACGTGCTTGTGACTAGTAGCAAAAACTTAATAGTTCAACTAGTAGTTGCTGGTATGTAGCGACGACTAAAAATGCTGCTTGGGATACTGTGTATAATACCGAGTATATTACGACCTTTACACCACTAATAGGAGCTAATCCAGATGATGGTAGAAGAAGAATTAACATGAAAGGTTTCCAAAGGTTCATATATATACGGCCCTAAATCGTTTAAGCGTACCAGATTTCCATCTCACAATTAGGATTTTAAATTTGTACTAGTGGAGAGGGTAGTCCCAACTTGGTATGTGCTTGAATCCTCTCATAATCCCCATCATAATCTGAACTTGCCTAGGCAACTAGGGCATATACGACGTCTAGGACTATTTAAAACTATCACTTCCCCTACGCACACACTTACGGCCAAATTGCCGACTTACAGCCGCATTATTCAGTTCAATTGACTTATCTAAGGTATACGCTCATTGTCTTTTTATTATTTGATGGCGTTAAAGCCCCAATTGTTGTTAACAGTACAGCTGTTTGCACAGCTACAAAATAACGATTCACATAAAAATGTAAAAACAATATCTGATACTGGCCCGTGTTATAAAAATATTTTGGCAACCTTTTACTACAAATTACAAACAAAAGAAAAATTATGGTTGAACCGAACAGCGTAACACTAATCAGGAATTAATATGAAATTTTCTTTTTTTTTTATTTTTTATGTCGGAATTTTGCGATGCGGGATTTTTGTTTCCACACATCTAATGGTATTATTCCTATTATTTGCCTGTGAAGCTTTTTCAAAACTAGAACAATGGGTCATGTTAATCAAATTTAGTAAACGCTTTTACTATTAATTAATTAAAAATCATATCTGTTATCTTTTACTAATAAACAGTAGTAAAAGCGTTTGCTACATTTTATTCGTATGGCCCAATGTGATAACAGGCGAATTACACATAGAAAGACGGAATTCATTAAATTAAACGCTAGGAGGTTAAAACAAAATTACAAAAAGTAGGAATAAAGATTTATATAAAATGAAGATGATATACTTTTACAGTGAAAGAATAGTTCAGGAAGCTGCATGATCTACCTTCGGGAGATAGAAAACCTTAACCAGATTTGCCGGCACCGGGATTGTATATGAGGGTACTAATATCAAAGGCGGCAATCGTCAATTTTGGGTAAAATAAAATGTATACCTCAAATTGTTCGTGTTTTCAAGCCCAATGTAAAGGTGCATTTGAAAATGGCTATTAGTAAAAAGCGGAAATCTCAAAATACGAAATTGGAGATTGCCACTTTTGATATTAGTACCCTCATATGTATATGAGTAAATATAGTCTAGGAATGTCTCTTTGCGTCATATAGCGTTTTGGTTTTGTCTTCCAAAGGTATACATAAACTTCCACCACACAAATAGCCATGAAATCTGAAATTGAACCTAGTGTAAAAAGTCACTTGCTGTTGTCTTATTAGATTATAGAATATCTATTGTAATAGTAAGATCATTATGAAGAAAGGAGAAACACCATAGAAGATTCGGAAATTATGGAAATGAAAAACAAGAAGAAATGATAAGAAAGGCAACTACATATTGCAAAAAACAAATACATGAAATGTCTCAAACCTATTATGGGAGAATCACAAATGTGCATGTTGTTAGAAAAAATGGTGTTACAAAACAGCATCTAACAAAAGTATTAACAATTACTGAAGAGTTTTATACGAATTTATACAGGACAAAGAAAGGGGGGTCAGTATCAGTCAAACAAAAGTTTGACAAGTTTTAAAAGGCATTTGACAGCGTGGAGCTGTTCTAGAAGCATTATATAATAGTTGAGTTGATTATAGATACACCAGGTTATAAAGAGTATTTACATAATGCAACGTTGACAACATAACAGTTCAGAAACAAATGAGGAGATGGACAGAAGATCAGAACATTGAGAGAAGATCAGGCAGCAGATATAGACGGAAGAGTGCGACTAGGATGTCATGTTACGTTCCTATATGTATGAGAAAACAGGCCTTGCATCAAAATCGCTGTATACTTCCAGCCTTAACATATGCAGCACAAGTTTAGACCTGTACAAAACAAAATATAGTTCCGACCTGCAAAATTACAAAAAAAACAACGGAACGGGCGATGTTGCATTTATTCTAAGAAAAATAAAAAACGAAACAAAGAAATTCACCAACGCGCACAAGTAAAAGATATACAACAAACATGGGGCATAAACAAAATGGGCAGGCCATAACGCCAGATATACGGATGATAATAGATGGAACCACTGTATACAACAATGAAACCCAAGACAAGAAAAGACAAGAACGCATGGATAGAAATGGAGGGGCCTATGTCTAGTATTGGAATGATGGTGAGCTCAGCCAAAAATTTTAATAAATGACAACAGTCATACATGACGAAAGGACGTAAATAATAAATTTTCCAAAATTAAACATTTAAAAAAGGCCTACTGTAGTCTATCCCATTTTAGAACTATACACCCCTGTATCCTTGTTTTTCTGATCGGATTAAAACCAAATTTTTGTGAATTATACAATTCACAAAATTACACAAATTCATTATACATTCATTATAAAATGAATGCTTCCATAACTTAAAAAACTTATTGCACTAGAAACCATAGCCTTCTACGAATAAAAATAAAAGTAAAAATACCAAAAACCGAAAAAATAGTAGACTGTAAAATGGTAGCTTAATAGTTTGTGTACTTGTTTGCCTGCTTTTGAGCGTTTTGTACTATATATAGTATACGGCGATAATATGAGGCGACACTCTGGAAACCTCCCCGTTGGTGTAAGATCTAACCTCCACTACCCCGTCCCTTATGAGAGGCGTCGTGTGTCAAAAGTAATACTTTTGAGTTTTGAGCACGTGGCTTAATAAAACCATGAAAATAAAATTGAAACGTTATTTACCCGTCTTGGCAACAGACAGACATAAAAGAGCAATAGTACAGAACGCCTACTTTTATCAGTCAGTATTGCAATCGACTTTTCCGACATTCTTTCTATTGTAATGTTACAAAGAATATAAGTGATTTCTAGACAACACAAAAAAATACATTTCAGTTTTGTCCCTATCCGACAATGAGAATAAGAAAACCAACAGAAATTATTTTGTTATAATTATTTGGTCTTACTGCTTTATAGTGTTGTTAATAATTTTCTTCTATTTCCTGTATAATTCTGGCGAAATAAAAAGGGAAAGGAGGCATTCAAAAAGAACGTTCGCAAAAATTAGTAAATTCTTGCATTCTCTCCCCCTACGTTCGTTTTCGTTCGCAAACCTTAAACCTCCCTACCACGAACGTTCGCAATTCATAACCCCCCCCCCAAATGATGACTAAATGGAAATTCCGCAATTGAACACATTTTTTGTTTAAAATTTCTAAATGATCCGAGAACAAAACGAACGTTAGCATTATTTTAACCCCTTCCCTCCCTGCCGTTCGTTACCGTTCGTTTGGAATAAACCCTCCCCCCAGTCTCCTTTTCGACGAACGTTCTTTTTGAACGGCCCCAAATAATTCTTAATCCAGAAAATTCTATTGTTTCGCCTAAAAATATTGAAAATCGGAATATGTTGACGAAAATTGGGATTTGGAACTATTTCATTATGCTCATTATTAAAGAACTTTTCTTAACAGCTATTTTCGATAAAAAAGGCCTATTGTTGTCTCGATTTTTTTTAACTTGTATTAAAGAATCGTTTAAAGTGTTTGTAAAATCACATATGACTTACAGGTGACAGCTGGTGTCTAGGCACTGCATGCACAGACTTTCTATCAAGTCAAAGCAAGTTCAAATACAAAATTGTAACTGCAAACATCCATACCTTATGGAAAGTTATGTTGAGCAAAAGTTCGTTGGTAAAAATAATGGGACAAAAAATTTAACATTTTTACGTTTTCATGTCGCAGATATGCCACTTAATTTCACTAGAAGAAGTCTAGGCTTAGGGACAATTAGAACATGTCCATGTTACAGCAGGGACATTAAAAGAAGTTTTGCATTTTTTAGACGTTGAGAACCAAATGGTGGAAGCTACGATGGGGCGTTTTTATATTCGCGGAATGGGCGGGGCTTGGTAAACCAATCGTAATGTCTAGCTTGATGTCTTATTACTATAAATACCGAACTGGATTATTATTGAATTAGTGGTATTTGAGTGATTGTCATTTACACAAGTCAGAACGTAAAGAGATTTTCAATATGAGTAAAGTTGAACATCGTACCGTTATAGAATTTTTGACAAAACAAGGAAAACCAGTGCACACCATTATAGAAAAGATGTTAGCGGTTTACCAGGACCCTTCTCCTGGAAAAAACATGATATATAAGTGACATAATCTGATTAAACAAGGCAGAGAATCACTGGAAGACGATTCTCGCCCTGGGCGTCCCATCAAGGTGACCACGCCAGAACTTGTGGAAAAGTTGAAAATTTAATATTGGAAGATGCCCGTTTGAAAAAGAAACAACTTGCAGAAATGGTTGGAGTATCAGATACAATCATTTTTAGAGTTCTGCACGCTCATCTCGGTATGACAAAGGTCTGTGCAAGATGCTAACGCCACCTCAAAAACACGAACTAATGGCGTGTTCACGGGCGTTTTTGAAGCTCTGCAGTGAAGACCAGGATGGAGTATTAAGTCGGATTGTTACAGGAGATGAAACGTGGGTTCACCACTATGAACCTGAATCCAAACAAGATTCAATGCAGTGGCATAAAAAAGGTACACTCAGGCCAAAGAAGTTTAAAGTGCAACAGTCAGCTGGAAAGCTCATGGTGACCATATTTTGGGACACTGAAGGAATCCTGCTCATTGACTACAAAGAAAAGGGTGTCTCTATAACGAGAGAATATTAAGGGGACGATTAAGGGACTCCATCAAAGAAAAGAGAAGAGGAAAACTTGCCAAAGGTGTGCTGCTTTGACAACGTGTCCGTTCATCGAAGCCGAGTTGCACAAGCTGCCCTGCACAAGGCAGGCTTCCAGGAATTAAATCATCCACCCTACAGTCCAGACCTGCCTCCCAGCAATTGCTATTTGTTCCCGAATATGAAGAACTTCGACGAAAAAAAATTTATGTTGGATGATGAAGTAAAAGCTGCAGTTTCAGCATATTTTGACGACAAAAATGAATTATTTTTTTTCACTGGTATAAATAAATTAATTACTAGATCCGAGAAATGTATTCGAGTTAAGGGTGAATATATTGAAAAAGAAAAATAATTCTCTGTTTTTATTTACTTTCCTTACCCCCCATTCCGCGAATATAAAAATGCACCCACGTATAAGAAAAAAACCTAGATAAACCTAGGAGTTAAGTTTTAGGCAAAAATAATCCGTGTTCATGTTGTGCCAGTGCGGTACTGTATAAACTTATTAGAATTTATCTCTAACGGGCTTTATTTGTTTGTATTAGGTACTTGTGAAGGCTAGAACCGATTTAGAGGAGTGTGGGGAAGTGTCCCCCTTAGAATATCGAAGGTCATACGTTATTATCCATATAAAAATAATCAAAAAGTAAAATTATGATGGCAGCTATACCATTTAAAATATTGTTTGGATAAGTAAAAACATTCCATATATAGGGCGTCTCAAGTTAAGTCAACCGCGCGAGAAACTTCCAAAAGCTCGCGTCGTGATTGGTCATCGAAAGATATGAATAGGAAAACTTGAAATTGTTGAGAAACCGGAAAACGAAAATTCGCACTGAAAAAATATGTTGTTGGAGCTTGTTATTGTCTGTTCCTATTTCAACGAAACCTAGACAGAAGGTATTAGGGTAACGTTGAAACAATCCAAAGCAAATGTGCCTCTAATCTAGAGTGTGGTTTATACTGCGAGCGGTTGCTAACGCCAGATGCAAGTTTATTTACTTAAGCGGCCTGGGCAGAGTGAAGCGGTGAAGAGAAGAGATCTCCAGTCGACGATTGCTATAATTCGTTTCAAATAAATACACCAGGATTCTGTGGAGCGGTACGTATTCCAGCTATTGTTTGATGATTGACTTTCCTAATAAAAATATTATTGATTTATACATTGTGAAAAATGTTCGATGTGGAATTGTTTTTCTAAAAGAGGATCGCAATGAAATTAGAATGTCGCTTCAGTATAAGATGTGTTCGCAAGTTCCATAGTAACAGACGGACGTACAGAACATATTTCTGTGGTAAATTCAAACTTATATACACACACAACTTGGTTATACAATATTATGTTGCGTATACGTTTTCTGAAATTATCATTACCTACATTCCATTTTTTCTTTGTTAAGTCACAGTAACAGCACTAACTGTCTATTGGCTATTCTATCGAATTAAGAACGTACCGGGCCAAATTATAATCTTGAGGTTCATTAGATAAATAAATTTATATAAAATTAGTTAACTGCCGCGCGTCGACGCGAAACTCTACCGAACAAGAACGCTAACACACTGAGTGTAGTAAGCACTCGTTCGTGAGGCACATAATGTTGTTTACTGTTTACATGTCTACCCGCCTCGCCAGTATGAGAGATGTTGTTTACTCAGTTATATTTAGAGTTTAGAGAAATGCAAAAGTAAACCAACTACACCTGCCTCGAATGGAGATCCCACAGGGGCGGACTAAACGAATATTAAACCGAAATAATCGATACGAAATATCAAATATTAATCAGAAAATTAATTAAACCAACTCTTCTATACACATGTACCCGTAACGCATCATTACGAAATATTATTCCGTTACGCGTCAACTTTTAACGGACATCAAAAGAAATCGCAACGCAAGATGTGGATTTCTAAAATGATCACTTATAATAACCTCACTTTGCACGCGTAGGGCCTATCAATCCAAGACAGATTAAGATTTAATGATAACCTGCAAGCTTTCAATCTTTCAACACTCACATTCCATGTATACCTTGTCTCAAAATTAAGAGGAGTCATTCAAATATTCCCACAAAAAAGCTCTACTGTAATTGGTTCTTACAAAAATCAATTGACATCCAGTAGATTTACTAATTTTGTTTACACGTAGGATTAAAAGTGTAGTCTAGAAACATGTGCATTTCTATATTTCACGATTTTTTATGATAATAAGTATAATGGATATTGGAGAGACTTGATACAAAATTGTACACCCGCAAACTGTATGTTTTTAGTTCTTACGTGCTAATGTTACATACAGCGGCATGTAAAAAATCATTGCTGCACCAAATTTTTTAAAAATTTTACTGACAAGTATTTGATAATGGCGGCCATTTTTCATTAGCGGCGTTTATGCATTTGATCACAGCTTGTTGTGCAGTTGACCAATTTGGAATATTATTATGTCATTTTAAAGCTTAAGTTATGTACATTTTATTTATATATTTACAATTTGATAGTAACTTGTTTTTTCAAGATGGCATCTGTTCACTTTTGTCGTTGAAATTGCTATTTTCCCTGATTTATACCCCATGCTGCAGTCTCCAAGCTAAATTTACAGATCTGTTTTTTTTGTGTATATTATCTCTAGATATAGTATAATAAGTTAAGATAATATAGGAAATCCAATGGAATTTTATCATTTTTATCCTAAATTTGTACCCTTGCAAATGTAAGTAGAAATTCTGATATCAATCGTAAGAAGAATTCATTTTACGTCAAAACATATTAAACTTTATGAAAAAAACCAAAAACTATTTAGAAAATACCTAAAAAGCTTATTGATTTATTGCTTTTGGTAATAAGCTATAAAGAAAATTTGGAAGCTGTACGCCGATTGGTCTAGCGGTTAACGCATTAGATTCGTAATCCGAAATCGCGGGTTTAAGTCTCATTCTCGTATACTTTTTTTAATTGTATTGCTTACTAATTATTATTTTTAGAAGTTTATTACAACTATTATTAGTTGTATACTTTTTTTTCATTTGCTTTTCAGGTAGGAAATTAAAAATTGTACAAAAAGTAACGGTAAACCCACGTAGCAAAAATATCTAATAAGAATTGTAATAATCTAATAACGTACTAAAAAGAATATGTAGTAAGCAATACAATTAAAAAAATAGTATACACCGTGTCCAAGATAAGAATGCACAGCATGGGGATCTTGAAAACGGTAAAAGATACAGGTTGCCTTAAATTAGGAAAAAGTTTCACTATTTAGAGTATGTTTACATGCATCGCAGAAATCCATGATTGTTTATCGTTTTCGAAATTTTCCAAAAAATGCAATTTTTCGGATTTTCGATTTTTCCAATTTTTGTATTTATTTTAAAAAATATTAAAAAACTAATGACACTTTGTCATTGTCACTTTTTAAGCTCTACAAAATGGCGTCTTCAAATCTTTTATCTGATGTTTCATCTTCGAGAAATCATCATCAACTTAATTTTTTTATATGGCCACAAAAGTAGAAACACCTTGTATACGGTAGCATTTTTTATTACAAATTCAACGATGTATCACACATTATGATTCTAAAGCCAAAAAACAGAGAAAAATGAATTTTAATATTTTTTTAGATTCTTAATCTAGTAGGCATTGGAAAAAGAATTCAAAGATTATTGCAAGTGTTCAAATAAGTTCCCATTATTTTCTAGACACAAGTGCAGCCTAGAGAAAACAGCTGAATTTAAAATATGGTCTAACACTTCTGCCGAGAATGTAATTAAGTATTGTTTTTTTTTACTTTTTAAATAGTAGGCATTGGAACAATTGCAATATTTCTATTTGATCTGTCACATTATTGTTAAAAACGTTCTAACGTATTTTGAAGTTGTTTGTTTTGTTTATAAGAAGTTAAAGTGTTTTTTCGTTGACCGTTTGTTAATGTCAATATTAATGAATGATTTTTTCTAAAAAAGGATGTATTAATGGACGTCATTAATACACTCTTTTTTATTAAGTAACTGTTTTGTGAAAAAAGGATGCATTAATGGACCTCATTAATACACTCTTTTTCATTAATAAACCCGTTTGTGATTTTGACGTTTTGATGATGTTTTACTTTGGGCAACCAGATATACGCACAAGTTTGGATTCGGTATTATTTGAAATTTTCTATCTTAAAATCGAAGAATTTTACGGTCAACGAAAAACTGTTGTAATCAATTCGTTTGTTAATGAGCAACTAATGATCTCAACTATTAAAGGCACTCACTCCCTATCGCTCGTTCGTGCTTTAAACAGTTTCGATCATTAATCGCTTTCATTAACAAACTAATTTATTAAATAACTATTAATTTATTTGTGTTACGATGGAAAGAGGAAATTTCACAAACGAAGAAAAATTTGATATGTTGACGTGTTACATCTTGTGCCACAAAAATTGTGTAGCTGCTGAGCAGATGCATTCTGATAATTATCCTGAACGAAGACAACCTGAGAAATCCATGTTTAGACGTTTGGTATCTAATTTAAAGGAATTTGGTTCATTCAAAAAACCACTTTCATCTCGTAAAGAACAATCCAACGAAGAAAAAGCGAATACTGTTCTACTAGCCGTTGTTGAAAATCCTGAAATATCCACAAGACTAATTGAGCGTCAGACTGGGGTAGCTAGATCTACAGCCCACTTCATTTTACAAAAGAATAAATTTCATCCATATAAATTTAAAATTTGTCAGGGTCTTAGACCTGGTGACGAGAGAAGGCTAGCAAGTTTTTGTGAATGGTATACCAGAAAATGCCAAGAAAATCAAACTTTTCCTTTTCAAGTAATTTGGTCTGATGAAAGCATGATAACCAACAATGGCATTTTCAACCGGCGTAACAAACATTATTGGGCAACAGACAATCCTCATTTAAAAAAAGATGCAAGGCATCAACACCGATTTGGATTTAATATGTGGATAGGTATTTTAGGTAGCAGAATAATAGGACCCTTTATTTATCACAACAATTTAAATTCCGAGCGGTATCTTGACCTGCTGCAGACTGATTTGGAAGACGCTCTGGATGGATTACCTCTAGCAATAATTAACAACTGCTGGTTTCAGCAAGATGGTGCCCCAGCACATAACTCAAGAAATGTACGGGAGTATTTGTCGCAGAGGTTTCCTGAAAAATGGATTGGAACTCACAGTGAACTAGCTTGGCCAACCCGATCACCAGATTTGGACAATTATTGGCATCGGTTATAGCAGCAGTTAACACAATCTCCTCAGAAATGTTAGCCCAAGTTTTAAATTCAATTGTACAAAGAGCATACTTGTGTCTAGAAAATAATGGGAACTTATTTGAACACTTGCAATAATCTTTGAATTCTTTTTCCAATGCCTACTAGATTAAGAATCTAAAAAAATATTAAAATTCATTTTTCTCTGTTTTTTGGCTTTAGAAGCATAATGTGTGATACATCGTTGAATTTGTAATAAAAAATGCTACCGTATACAAGGTGTTTCTACTTTTGTGGCCATATAAAACAATTAAGTTGATGATGATTTCTCGAAGATGAAACATCGGATAAAAAATTTGAAGACGCCATTTTGTAGAGCTTAAAAAGTGACAATGACAAAGTGTCATTAGTTTTTTAATATCTTTTAAAATAAATACAAAAATTGGAAAAATCGAAAATCCGAAAAATTACATTTTTTGGAAAATTTCGAAAACGATAAACAATCATGGATTTCTGCGATCGGCATGTAAACATACTCTAAATAGTGCAACTTTTTCCTAATTTAAGCCAACCTGTATCTTTTACCGTTTTCAAGATCCCCATGCTGTGCATTCTTATCTTGGACACGGTGTATAAGGATGGAGCTTGAACCCGCGATTTCTAATTACGAATTTGATGCGTTAACCGCTAGACCAATCGGCATACAGATTCCAACTTTTCTTTATAACTTATTACCAAAAGCAATAAATCAATAAGCTTTTTAAGTATTGTCCTAAATAGTTTTTGGTTTTCTTCATAAAGTTTAATATGTTTTTGACGTAAAATGAATTCTTCTTACGATTGATATCAGAATTTCTACTTACATTTGCAAGGGTACAAATTTAGGATAAAAATGATAAAATTCCATTGGATTTCCTATATTATCGTTTACTATACCATTTACTCAGCGGCGTAGCTAGCGCCTGTGCAGCCTGTGCGCGGCACAGGGGTGGCGCAGTTAATTGGCGCCAGCCCCCTGACAGTAAAATATAATATAAATTAAATACGATATGTGCAAAGTTGGGATGAAATTTACTAATAAAATATAGCTTATATTTTTAATCGATTTTTTTTTCATATGAAGGGCGACCTTGCGTTGCCTTGCACACGGGCATCACAAACTCTACTACGCATCTGCACATTGTATAGATTGCAATCAATGCAAGATGACAAAAAAGAAAAGTGTCCCCGAAGTGCTAAATCAAATCTGGCAACCCCGATCTGTATTGGGAACATGGGTTCATTCTATTATTTTTACTCCTTTTTTAATGTAGACCCTTGAAGATGCAAAAAAACTCATTTTTGATGTTGCGTTTTGAGGTGTGTTGGTTAAACCACGATATCTCTATATAATATTTTTAGGACTCTAATTGTTTTCAAATGTGTATATACTATGTGGGAATGCATAAATAGTAACCACATTTAATTATGAAGAGTTTGTGTTTGCTCGATACATCAAAACGTAAAACTAATGGCAGCGACTTGCAAAACCCCAATGTCATGTTTGTGATACTTCAAATGAAAGTTGTAAGATTTCGCATTGTCAGAAGTTGAAACAGTGGATAGAAAAATTTGTGATACTAATGAAATATTGACTGAAATTAAGTACAATCAGTATCCACAGACATATGTCAACTTGTCACACATTAGCCGATTTTAAAGAAATGTTGATAAAATTAAAAGTTCATCATTTTGTTGCAAAATGTCAGTCTCAGTTTTTGAAAACTAAAAAAAAAAGACATTACTGCTTCTGAGTGTATAATTTTTTATTATTTGTTTAAATAAGCAGAGCTTTAAAGAAGATATTTTTGTAAGAACTTATTATACTATACATACAGATAATGTATAAAACATCAGATCTGTAGATTTAGCCTGGAGACTGCAGCATGGGGTATAAATCGGGGAAAATAGCAATTGCAACGGCAAAAGAGCACAGTTGCCATCTTGAAGAAATAAGTTACTATCAAATTGTAAATATATAAATCAAATGTATATATCTTAAGCTTTAAGATGACATAATAATATTCCAAATTGGTCAACTGCACAACACGCTGTGATCAAATACATAAACCTCTGAAATTGGTAAAATTTATTGACGCCGCTGATGAAAAATGGCCGCCATTATCAAATAGCTAGCCCATTTTCAGCAAAATAAAAAATGACGCAGCTTCACTCACTTGATGATTTCACATGGAATGACTCAATGATATTTTTGAAAAGATTAATAGTTTCCAATACGTTCTTTTTGTCGTGAGAATGCCCTAAATTAGTGTAAACAAATACATATATGATTCAGATTCTCTGACTTTATTTCTTCAATGAAAATATCTTCTATGGAAAAACATACACTCATTTGAAAATTCGAAAAATAGAAAAAAATGCAGAAAATACCCAAATTCAAGTCACTTTTTCTTGTGCATAGGTCCTGCAGTCTCAGGAGAAAAATCTTCAAAATATGCAGTCAACCCCTAAATTTTTACACGCCAATTTTATTTTGAAACAGCAACTAAAGATGCTTCTTTAGGATGGAACCCTTTAAAGTAATTGAACCTTACAGTAGTATTGAAAGTTTGCTACCCAGGAAAATCAATTTAAGGTAATTTTTCGTAAACTATTCCATCTCCATATTTACCATATTTACCATATTATATGGTTTATAATTTTGGTATACTGGAATGACAAAATAATTAAACATTTCATCGTTCTTTGTATTATTAAGTACGTATTACAAATAAAATAGTAATACATTTTGTGACACGATCGCAGCATTAGTATAAAAAATGATAGAATATTTGTTAAGTTGCAAGAGTAAGAGAGAGCAACCACGCGACACGATGTGTCAAAGAGAAAAGAAGTTCCATGAAAGTAGCAATTACTACGCCGCCACGTTCCCGCTACTTAGCCCAAACGCAACCGAAACGTAGCTAGATCCAAAAATTGTTCCCCATTTTGGTTCCATGCACGTAATAAAATCGCAACAAGTACGTGCTTGTGACTAGTGTCAAAGACTTAATAGTTTCACCGGTAGTTGCTGGTACGTAGCGATGTCTAAAAATGCTGCTTGAGCTTATACCGGCCATAGCCCTTCCGACCATTATACAGTGTGAACGCCGGCTGTGGAATATTCTAAATAAAAGAGTACGGACAGATAACTTCTAATTTTCCACGGCTTGTTTTTTTTTCATTATTTTTTACTTCCATCCCCATTTTCTGCAATGACGTCATCATAGTTTTTAAATAGCAACTCCTTTTTCTTGAAAACTCTGGTCTCCTGGAAATTCTGCATACTACTGCATACATTTTTTGATATTAATTCGTTATCTGACAAAATTATGATGATTAATAGTTTACAAAACTGAGAATGAGAAAAAAATGAATAAAATCATGGTTATCTTTTATTTTCATCTTCTCAACTGCTACATAAAGTTAATTTGAGGAGGTGTGGGGATAAACAACGTACACAGAGAGAAGTCTGCGATTTATTTAATAGGACGCATTCTTATCAAGTTCCTATTACGCAGTCCACTGTAAAGTAAAATTGAAAAAAGTTTTCCGAAAAAGGCCATTTTAGAGACCTGACACCACGTAATGTAATGTAAGCCGAAGCTCAATTAAGTACAAGGTTTCCATAAAAAAGTGGTATCTTTTTAACAGTTAATATCAGAGAAACAAAAAATATATAAGTAGTTAAACCGGCAACAAACGGATAGGCAGAAACGGCCCAATAGCTTGGCCTCATAGAAGCCCGGATTTAACTGTTTTTGATTTTTTGGAGGTTATATCAAAAACATTGTACACTCCGAAAAAATCGTCATATAAGTCATTTAAGAGATAGAATACAATTAGCTGTTCAAAACGTTACTCCTGAAATGCTGACTAATGGGTGGAGGATTATCGCTTCAGTGTCTGCAGAGCGAATGCTGCCGCACATATTGGAAATTTATTATTAGACGTTGATTAAACTTGTTGAGTTTTTCTAGCCTATAATAAAAAAATTGAAAGCGTCACAATCGTTTTATTGGTGCCTCATACCACTCTTTTATGTAAACCCTGTATTTTATTAGAAGTGCAAGAAAATCCTCACAGCACCAAAAGAACACTAGCTACTAATAATAATGTCAGTCAGTCTTCCGTTGCCAAGTACTCAAGAACAAACACAAATATCACCCGTACAAGCTGACTTTACTTCAGGAATTGAACGAAGACGATTTTGATCGCAGGCAAGAATTTTGTGAAAACATGATGGAAAGGTGTAATGCCAATTCTGCTTTTGGCAGTTACATTCGTTTCACTGACGAAGTCCTTACTTTATAGAAGGAACTTTAACTTCAAAAAATATTTGGAGCTGCTAAGGGATCATCTTGTTCCATCCTTAGTCGTGCTATATCCCGATCATGAGGAACTCGACGTTCTTAATAATACTGTATAGTATCAGCAAGATGGAGCACCTCCTCAATAGTGTTGCTGTTCGAGAATATTTAAATACAGTGTTTCCAGATCGATGGATTGAGAGGCGTGGGGCAATTGAGTGCTCACCGACCTTACACCCATAGAATTCTTCCTGTGGGGTTACCTGAAGGGTAAGGTGCGTTTGAACCGACCAAATTCTATTAATACCTTAAAGGAAAGAATTAGAAATGAAATCAGAACGATTACACCCGAGATGCTCCAAAATGTTTCAGAAATGAGTTCATCTATAGACTGGCTATATGTCGAGAACACTTAATTTAATAATTTTAATGTTTTCTTTTTAATTTTTGTTGTGTTTATTGAGTTTCAATATTATTTTATTTTGATTAACTCAGGAAAAGTCTTAACAATTGTGAATTGTTGTTTTTAAACTTAACAATTTAAAACGTTCATAGTTTTATAAAATATCACGACAGATCCTGAAATCTCATACTGCCTTAAATGCAGAATTTCGAAGAGAATCAGAATTTTCAAAAAAAGTAGTGGTAACTATTTTAAAAAACATGATAATGTCATTCCGAAAAGATTGGCGTAAGGGCTTTAGGAATCTTCAAACACTATTTTAAACAAGAAAACTGCAGCAGGCGGCAGCAACGATAACTAGATACAAGATAGATGTTTTAGGACTCAGTTAAGTTAGATGGAACAAATTTAGGTAAATAGAGATAAATATAGACAAAGATGATGACCACTTATGTGGTGCAGTTAATAAGGAATACTCAACAATTTGAAAAAACTTAATAGAATGGGACCCTACATCAGTATCATACAATATTATGCACTAATAACTCAAGCTGATATAGAAGAAAAAACAGTTGTACAATACCATGAACAAGTTAAAAAGAAAGCATAGTTATTACAATGGAAGACTTAAATGCAAAAATAAGTCAAGAAAACACGGACCTAGAACAAGTAATGATGGGCAGAAGTAATGGACTAAACAGTGATAGACAGGTGATACGAGGAAACCTATATCAGCATAAGGAGGTATACAAAATAACATGGTACAATCAAAATCAAGGCAGCTAAAAGCAAAACATACGAAATTGGAAAATAGCAGGTTAAAGAGATAGTTCAGACTAGAACTAAAAAATGAATTCCAAGTACGTATAAACAACCTGAGGAACAGTGGAGGAAAGTATAAGAGACACATACAAAATTGTAGCTGAAGAAGTACCAAACATGCTGAACTGCAAAATCAATATAACAAAAAGGGGTTGAAGTGAAAAGAAACACACGAACTGTCCAGAAGATATACAAATCAATTAGCTAAAAAAAGTAGAAAAAGCTGCAAGTAGGAGTGATACAAAAGAAGTATACAATAATACCCGAGCTATCGCCGGGAATCCGGTCTATAAAAACAAAAAAGAAGTGCAACTGACATACAAAAACGAACAAATCGAAAGATTGGAAGAAGTAACTCTAGGAGTATGAATTTTAGAATAATGTGAAACCGTAATACGATCACTTGTTGAAAAACAATTACTCAAAGAGTAAGCGGGCTTTCGTAGTTGTAGATCATATGTTGAGCAAATTAATAGTACGGGTTATTGTTGAACAATGCTCAGAATGCGTGACTACCCTATAATTATTTTTTGTCTATTTTGAAGATGCTTTTGACCTAGTTAAAAGAGGGGCAAATGTGGAATATCACCCATCATCACTAACCTGATTAATCAAACACATGTGGGCTATATATGTCAAGTGAGGCATGAAGACAAATTAACATAACCCATACCAGTACAACCAGGAGTAAATCAAGGGGCGTATCATGTCATCAATACTATTTCCGAGAGGTATTAATGAAGTCGTATTCAAAGCAATTAAAAACAAAAGAAGATTAATCAAGGAGCACTTGAAAATCTGCTTTTTGCTGACGATATCTGTCTCCTAACCCAATCCCTAACTATTAGCATAAATAACACTAGACAACACACTAGACAATGACACTAACATTAGACAATGACACTAACATTAGACAAATAAGAATTCATTTACCATAAACAACAACAAGACGTCAGTAACTTGACATATTTAGGTTGCATAGTAACAGGTACTGGTAGGACAGAAACGGACTTGAAAGGTCGTATAAAAAAAGCAAACCGTTTTTTTTTAAATAACTACCGCCATACTGAACTGCTTCCAGCTATTACAAATATTATTATGACAAATGTGACGAATTCGAATGCCTCCATGCAAGGAAACATCTGTATATAAGAAGAAAGGAATTACTTAAAGGAAACAATAAAAAAAGAGATACTACAAATAAAATGATGTAATAAAGAAAATGAGTGATATGATGAAGAATGTGCGATAAATGTAGAAAAAAAAAAGAAAGCAAAGAAGAAGTTACTAAACAAACACGCAATCAGCACGGATGAATTAGAAACACGGTAACTAGCTTATGTAGAGAGAAAGAAAAGAATAGATTTGAATAAAAAATGGTAGAACTGCAAGAATCAGCAGAATCATCAGAATTTTATACGAATCTAAAAAGTAGAAAAACTTGTCTAACTCTCTAAACTTTCTTTCCCCTATTTTTATTTGTTTAGTATTTTTTTTAATTTAATCGGAATCTATTTGATTTTGTCATATTGTTCATTCGAATATTATCTAATACCTGTCACTGATTAAACGTATGATAGAGATACGTACCCTCCTTTCTTTTCAATTATTGGTTTGTATATATTTACAATGTCGCTTGTTGACAATCAGCTGAGTTTGTTTATATTTGTTAGATCGTATTGCAGTTGTTTTAACAGTTGATTCGATAGGTGCTGCCCTCGCTGCTACAAATGGTACTTTAGTATTTTTTGAGTTTTTGAGAGATTCGCTCTTGATAAGTGTAAATTAAGAGAAACGACACACTTCCACTTCGGAAGTAAAATAGGAATTTTCACTGTGCTGTGATAGTATCTTACTTTATTCAACTTTATGGCATTTACCCTATGATGCAGGGGAGTATTTTGGATCAAATTTATTAGAGGGAATTGTTGTTGGTCGTCGTTGATTGTCTCGGAGGAACTTCCATATAAATCTAGGGTTCTACCAACTAAGTATTTCAAATTCAAATATCCTTCAAGACTTCATTTCTTTATGGTTTTGCAACCCTAGAGAATTCAGCTGATCCAGTATCCATTATCAAGGTACCGTCTTTCAATAACTTTTTAACATGCTTTTCAAATTATATCATCTTAGCCTATGCGTAAATTGAATAACGACTATTTAAACTGTTCAATACTTTAATATGAAATGATTTAGTAGAAGTACAGCAAAATACATAAAAGTAAAATGCACAATGTCAATTGCCTATGATCGACTTTGAGAGTGGACACCCGGTATATTGCAAGCTATCACT
Organism: Agrypnus murinus; assembly: GCA_929113105.1. Taxonomy (NCBI): domain Eukaryota; kingdom Metazoa; phylum Arthropoda; class Insecta; order Coleoptera; family Elateridae; genus Agrypnus; species Agrypnus murinus. The sequence goes on along the minus strand of OV816023.1, from coordinate 75,952,953 downwards.
TGCTATTTTTTCTTGTCGTCAAATATGTTGTGAATAATTGTTCTAATTTGACTAAATGTTTATTGGAGTGTCAGAGACTTGTTGTGTTTTATTTAATGTCAAAACATTGGCAATAGGCCTGATCGACCACAATTTCGTCGGCTTTGGACGGCGGCCTTATCCTATGTATAGAACCCATCCATTCTACAAATGAGCAGCAGCAGCAGTCTTTTTTAGAGAGCACCAATTGTTATTTGGCTCATAACAAAGTAAAAACATTATAAAAGTAGTTGGGCTAGGAAGCAGTGACAGCGATGTCTGGGTGCACAGAAAATTATGGAAATCTGGATAGGTTACTTTACAAAGACATTGACGGCTACAGAAGAGGGCATTCATGAGGAAAATAGCAATGAAAAAGAAAATGTACCAACTGGAGAAAGAAAAGCAATGCCTAAGAATGGTCGGTAGCACTTGTAAAACCAAATTCACATAAAAGGCGATCCATAGAATCTAGAGAGCTATAACCGTATCTCCCTTTAAATTTAACTTATAAAATAGTTGTAAAGATAATAAATAAAAGATTACGAGATGAACCTGATAGTAAAATAAGTGAATATCAATGTGATTCTAAAAAAAGGAAAATCGGTTGTAGACCACGTTATTGTTCTAAAGCAAATCTATAAAAGCTCAGACACTATTTCTAGATTTCAAAAGGGCATAGAAGTCCATAAAAAGGAGCCAAAGAATCAAAGCAATGACGACTATACATTTTTCAGAAGAAATAATTGAGCTGGAATTGACTCTAAGACTTATGCTAGAATATGCTTTCAAGGATTTGAATCGCCGATTGTCCATAGTAATGTAGGGCTCAAACAAGAGGACGCTTGATCGATCATCCTTTTTAACATTATGCTAGAAGCTTAGAAGGAATTCGATAGTTACAGATTACCATATACTAAGAAACCCAGATACGTATGTGTCCAACTTATAGAAATGATGCTGTATCGCAGCAGCAGTAAACTTAAAGATTAATGTGACGAAATCAGATTATATGATGTTGGGCGATAGTAATCAACCAGAAAATCAAATTTGAAAATAAAGTAAAATCAAGACGATCTAATCTTTAGAACAACAAACACTACAATCTGGGAACATAGATAACTAGTAATGGTGACAATAGGAGTGAAATAGTGCGAAGAATAGCAGACAGGGGAGAAAAAATGTTAAAACGTGTCCTAATAGACCAACAATTTTTCCCTTACTCTAAAACCATTGTTACGCGGTTGTAATTTTATCTATCCTAGAAGCAATGAGGAATAAACTTAACGATTGTCCTCTAACGCTACACAAGCAAAGCTCCATTTACCTAACCAGGAATTGACTGGAACAATAATGGAGCTTAACGTTTATTCTCCTCATTGAAGATTCTGAGAACGCTAGCTTGGAGGAAACATCTAATTTTATGTTTTTTTTCTGGATTCGGGCAATTCAAGAACTTCTTTAGATTTTCAATAGACTATTGAGTCTTGTATCGGTAGAAATAATCTCTTACTTGAATTAGAATGGCTTTTGGAGAAATTAAGGCGAGGAGAAAACAGCTTTTCTCCTCCAAGCCAAGGCCAAGCAATATCAGCATATTGCTTGGCCGCAGCTAGGAAGCATTTTATTGAGCTTAATTTGTTGTTTTCATAGCAATTGACAACCATTCACTAAGTTAAGTTTTGTGTAACAGTTAACGAAGCGCGAAACAAATAAAAATGGGTCGGTAGCGCAAAAATATAGTTTTCCATCTACCTAGTACTACAAAAAGAGAAATCGAAACGTTTGGACTTTTGTACTTAGCTGGTGAAGATCATGGAGGAAAAATAATTTTTGAGTGACGGTGGGAATTTTTGAAGCTTTGATGTCGCAGAGAAAATTTCTTCTGTTATTAGATTTGATATAAATGCAAAAGAAGCCGAGAACCCGATAAATAGACTAAGCAGCCATTTGTGAACTGTTGAAGATGTTTAATCAAAACTGCAACATGCTCTACCAGTTGGAGCGACGTTACAGATTATGATGAAATGCTTCTGGCTTTTCGCCGAAATGCAGCTTTTTTATGTACCTCCTAAACAATTAAAATAAACTATGAATACAGGCGCGGATTCACGGGGGGGGGAATGGGTGAGATTCCCCCCCCCCCAAATGTATAAATAAGTATACATAGGATAGAAAAAAATAATGTATGGTTAATTATTATGTATTAAAACAATTATTTTTCCAAAAGCCAATTGCAATTTGGCTGAAAAACTATTGATGGAGCATCTAATGCCTACAGTTTTAGGAACAATTAAATCGAAGAAGCAGGAGTTTCCATAAATTGCAATAAAAGTTAAAAACCGATTAAATCGTTCTTGAACGTTTGATTTTGGAAACACATGAACGTTGTGTCATATGTTTTCAAGAAATTCAAAAACGTTTTGCTTGTTTCCTTTCTACATCGCAGCGATAAAATTCTACAATTTATCTGAATTCTAAATTCTGTCAACTGTAGTTATTTTGCTGAGGATCAGCCACAACCAACATCTTCGAAATGAAAAATTCGATTCCAACCCATTGTAATTGAGTTTATAAAAGCAAAATCTTACCGATGCATCCGATTATTATTACCGATCCTGAATACTGTTATGACTGGACCTTCTACATGAATCGAAAGATAGAAAATCTAACGCTAAATGCTAATGCTTAAATAGTAATATATTAAATAGCTAAAAACTATGCGTTTCTCCATAGCAGATTGTACAAAGTTCGAGTTCCCACGACAGCTAAGGGTTACTCTTCTGGTCCATGAATTTCTGTCCTTTTTCTATTGGTGTGTTACATATGGTGGAGTCGGTATGACTTTGGAAGTTGGTTCTTTCGTAGTGTAATATAAAAAAAGAATTTTATTTAAACGCCTAATGCAGGGTGAATGTTATTGGATGCGTTGCGTTACGGATGCATGTCCAAACTGATCCGTAACAAGCGTAAGCTCTCTTTGGATCGGCGCAATCTACCGATATTCATCCCATCCACCCGTTACGGAAAAATGTAAACATTGTTGTATAATATAAAGTACACATGTATTGTTACGGTTACTCTTACAGTTACAAGTACGATGTATGTAATGTACCCATACTTTAGCACTATTTCAATAATTCCGATCATAGCGATTCTTGAAAACATCCAAATATAAACAGAAGGACGAATTCGTATCAGAAACTTTCATCGATAGGTCGATCCACAGGGAGGAAGAAATCAGTATTCATATTAACTGTTCGCGATTTCAGCGCCCCTCGCACCACAAAGGTGCAAACTTATTATAAGGGTGTATCTGTGAAAAGCCTGCATTACGAGGCCCTTGATACCGATGCGAGTGCAGTCGACTGTATAACAGTCTGCGAAAGCTTTCCAATAAAAAGAGACACCTCCGAATATAACGGGTCGACATTCGCTATTCGATGCTGACAAGGAGAAGAAACGAATTTTCTGTGCAAATAGAATAGGGACGGGAAAAGGTAATGGGAGCTTCAACCTCTCAATTTTCTTAAATACCATACACAATCATTTCGGGAGAGCGGCTAATTAGCTAAATAGCATTATTGCTGATAGCTGTTACTACTTACTGGAATTAGCTTATAGTAAAATCGACTTCGCTATTATTAGTGCAAACTATATCAGCCATTAATTTTGTTATTTTAACTTTTAATTCCCATATTACTTGAAATTGCTTCCCCTTTTTCTATAAATCCTTCTTGCGACTTTCAGAGTCCAACAAAACGATCGTGAGTCAATAAGAAACAGAGAAGCTCTAATAACTGGGGCAGAAAAAGACACCCACCGCGGAAAAGGTAGTATATAAAGTAGTCAAGTTAAAATGGTGTGGGGAATCAAAAGAAGTGCCAACCCTAGCGTATTTTAGTATTCCCCCTATACGACGTCCGTCTCCTTCGCACAACCGCATCCACGTAGTTTTCCTCTTTTTCGACCGCTCGACGAGATATTATTTCTTATTTCAAGTCACATTCGTGTAAGTAGGTGGCACAAATTAGGTTCTCGGCGATTTTTGCATCTCGACAGAGTGCCATGCAACGATAGGTTTTATTGACAAAATCAGAGTGCGGATAGAATACCAAATCGAGATTGAAAAGGTGTAAATCAAAAGTTGACAAACCAAGCCCAAAGCTGATGAACGCATTCATGCGGTACGGCAAGAGTGGGTTCTTGCGTAATCCCAGTGGACCGACGACGTATCACTTGAAATCAATAATCACTCTTCAGACGTTCATATTGTTTAAAATTGCTTTAAGTTAATGTTTTTCAGTTTCTTTAAGCAACTTTTATTAGCATGCACCCTTAGCATGTTATTTGAACAGTCGCAATACGAAGACGCTGAATAAAATAGCAGAGAGACAGTTTATAATTACATTTTTTCATCTCAGGACGGATTCAATCAAGATTGGGAGCTTTTAGAGTGTAAACAACTTTACTCTGTTACGCTTTTAACCTTATACAATTTCTACAAGACAGAAGTACCGTAATAGTCTTGAAGTTTTGGATTTCGGATACAAATACTTTATGGTGGGAGAACAGACACATATATAGCTATATTTTCTTTATCGTTCGGTAGATTAACAAAATCTAATTCGATTGTACTAGAAACCAGGTGTCATAGCAAATAGAATATGTTTGCTGTTATTTATTTAACACCCTGTATGTTATTGGTAAGCCCTACAAAAAATAAAAAGTTATCACATTCCTGTGTGAAGTATCATGAGCTATTTACTTAAAATATACGGTGTATTCATTATTTCTGATTTTTTGAAGTACCGTGCGTATAATTCTTATTATAAGGAGAGAGTCCCACATTATAATCTTTCGGAATCACCTGGTATATTAATTAGATTTAATTTGATTGGTCTGAAAGCAGGTATCATAACAAATAAAATCGATCAAGCATGACTAGTTTGATTGGAAACAATATGCTTGTTGTCATTTATTAAACACCCTGTATATTAATCTATTTCTTAATTTATTAGTAGGTTTTATGAGGTACCTATGCCTATTTCTATTTGAAACAATATAAACCAGTTTCTTAAAACAGCAATGTACTCAATTTTTTTGATTTTTTATCATATTTGTACTAGTTTGGAAACATTTTAATTTAGTCCAGTCAAATTAGAAAAAATAGCGGAAAATTGAGTTAAGTCCGTCGATTTTTGCATAGGGCTTCCTTGTTGGTTCTTAAATAACCCTGTAAATATCAACACCTTTAAGTAGTGAGCTCGAAGAGATAATGACGGTAAACCACGCCCCCTAACGGTTTTTGTCGTTTTCCTCGGTAATTGTTAGGTTTATCGAGATGAAGGAGGTTAGGTAAAATAAAGCTTATTTAAATCCCTACCAAAAATATCCAAATACTTTTTGGTACCTCGCCTTTTTTGTGTTATCGAAGAAACAAGGTATGTCATCAGCAATTTGCACCAGTAAGTTTGCTCAAGGAACTTTCGGGCGTAACATTTTGTGGTGTCATAATCGCCATGAAGTAGCCAAGACAAATTTATTGAGATCCGTACGCGATCGTGGTTCAGTCATCTTTTACCTTAGCATCTCTTCGGCAAAATCCATCAGGCGATATTATTGATATTCTTGGTGCCAGTCGGCTGAAAAATTTGTAATAGCAAGTTAATTTGTGCTAGTGATTTAAATAAGCTTTATTTTACCTAACCTCCTTCATCTCGATAAACCTAATAGTTTCCGAGATAAACAAAAACCGTTAGGGGGCGTGGTTTACCCTTATTATCTCTTCGAGCTCACCACCTACAGGTACTGACCTTTAGGAGGTTATTTAACAGCTCACAAGGAAGCTCTATGCAAAAATCCACGGACTTACCTCAACTTTCCGCTATTCTTGAAAATTTGTTCTAAATTTACTGATTAGTGGTGTAGCAGAGCAAGATACAAGCAGTCTAGGTTATGGCTTTGTAGTCGCCGTAGAAGAAATAGTAATCGGCAAATGCTCAGTGGGCTTCCATCTCCACCCTATGGTAAAAAGATTATTTTTAACAGAAAAATATGTTCAACATGTATATCCAAACTCATTTCAGTTAACAAGATTTGTAATTTGTCTAACAATTTGTAACAAAACTGCAAATAATTTTAAGTTTTGACAAAAACTTTCAAATACTGGGGAATCCCCAACCGGTGCGCTGCGATGAAAATGTTTTTTTACAGAGTTCAACTTGAACGAGTTTACCACAGAATTAAACTACTTAAAATTTAGAGTTGCGGGTAAAATCGATTTGTGGTTACCGCGAATTGGACTATTTGCATAATACGTCGTTTGTTCCTGATTAAAGCTACCTATGGGGAAAATAAATGCAATATTCAGTATCTGTATTTGCACGCTTTTCTCGGCAGTCTTGTGGCTTCCTGCGACCGCGACATAAGTTGAAGAAATTGAAATTTGAATTGTCAGCAGGCAAGAATAGTCAGTGAAAAAGGTGTAAATACTACAGCAAAAGTACTATGAAAGATGGCAAGATAGTATAATATATTTCCCAAAGAATCCGACAAAGAAAGATATCTGATGTATTAGATGGCAAGCCATACGGAAGAAAAAATGGAGACAATCAATAGGCAGTGTGGTCAGAAAGATTTGTAGAATAGACACAATAAAACTAGGCAAGAAATTGTCTAAATGCATAAATGTTGCTAGCGCACATAATAGAAACATTAAGGTTATGTCTGCGCTTGCAGGACAGTATCATTCTCCAGGCCCAAAAACCCTATTACCACTTCTATTTAGCGAATTATGATTTCAAATAGACTTGATTGACTGATTACTATAGTCAGATATCCAAAGTTTTATTTAACGTGGCTCACCTTCGTTAGCTTATGACCACGGTCCCGGTTGAGTCGGTTGAGTTACGCTCAATTAGCGCGTCAGTTACATTTATAAGAACTACCTGTAGCTCACTGGTGGGAGCGAGGTTGCCTATCCATCCTCTACTAGCTCTCCAGTCTAGTACCGGAGCTATTAACGTACTCAGACGTCGGGGTCCGTCTCCGAGGGAGTCCTATCACCCCTAGTCCAGCTTTCACTTATTCCTACAAACAGCAGGTATGTACTTGATCTTACTCAATGTTTAGTACTCGTCGAGCTAAAAACAACTACGAAAGTAAACTCCGACTGAATTAACTAGTGACTTTTTGAATTTCATGGAGAATTTAATGGCGAACTTTCATAGGAACCTCATAGATGTGTCATTCACATTCTATATAATTGACAATGATAAGATCAAAGTATGACTTTTTAGAAAATATGGCCACAATTCATGGAAGTCTGTGTACTGGCGATTTGGTGAAGTCAATTGTTGGATAAGATCGATAAATGTAATTTTCTTCATGTTGTAAAACTTTTACATTTCGCTGATGACTAAGAACTTGTTTTCACCCTTACATCACAAATCCTTAGTTTACATTTCAAAAGAGGAACGATCACAGTTTAAGTGTTGATGATGTGCAAGACGTTTCAAATCAAAACAAATGGTTCTGATCTAATTATCGTACTATTTCAATTTGACAGATGAATCTAAAGAAATGACCATATTTTCAAATTTAAAATTTTCAAATAATTTTAAGTTTTGACAAAAAACTTTCAAATACTCAAATAATCAAAACAAATGGTTCTGATCTAATTATCGTACTATTTCAATTTGACAGATGAATCTAAAGAAATGACCATATTTTCAAATTTATGACTATTAGAAGGTCCTCCGTGATCGAGTGATCGAGCTCCCACTTCTCGTTCAGAAAGACAGGGCTCAAATCTCGGTTGAGACTGAATTTTAAAAACTCAGTACAATGGTATTTAAACGCCTTAGATTAAGATATAAAAGCTGTCTGAGTGATAAAGTATGGGGGAGCGTAATTTGTACGAGTACGACACTCCCATAAGAGTTTGTGTATAACCCCGACACTGCAAATGCGGTAAAAGGGGATTTGATTATGTATGTATGTAAGACTGTTAGAATAACCACCAGAATTTTAGATAGAAGTTATCAGATTTACTCCAATTATCTTTTAAATGCAGTTATACATTGTCATAACGAATTGTTCCAGTTATCTAATTAAAAGACCATATCAAACTGAAAACTGAAAACGTCAGCAAAAACTTGTTTCTAAATAGTAGATTAGTTTTGTATTTAATGTGAAGAACTATTCCCATGATTCAATGCTAAAAGTATTTGTTTTGAACATGTTCTTTAATTTGTAAATAAAAAACCTGAAACGAGCGATAAATGCAACCACAGAAATCGAGTCTAGATTCTCTAAATATCCAAGTTTCAGATTGTATTACTCTTTTAACATAGCTTCATTATACTACAACTTTCTGATAACTATTTTGAAAAGATACTGAAGTCATGGCCATAAAAATACAGTTTATCCTAAAAATTGAGATAATCACAGGGGCTCAGAATCAACTAGCGCCTTGGGCTCCACAGCACATTTTTCTGCCATTGGTTATCAATACAATTAAACATTTACATGTCGAACTTTAGATACATTTGTGTTGATTTCTCGATTTTTTAGGTTAAGAAATAACTTAACCTTTCAAAAACTCTTTTTGAATTTCAAATTTTGCCATAAAATAGTTTCAGAGTCATGCAATTATGAAACGTACGAAATCTTTTCCTGATGAGAAACTTGATATGCTGAATACGTTTGTTTTAACTGAAGTCAACAGATTTTTATAGCCGTTACTTTTGTAGCTACTTTTTATTATCTTCATTTGTTCCATTCTTATCACTTTAAAAGTATATAAAACAAAAATAAGACAATGGAATGGAATGCTCAGTAAGCGAAGTTTAGTCTACATCACATCATTGAAAATGTAGTGTGCAAATTTTTCTGGTACATTTAGATATAAAGAAGTGCACGACAATTACCTTACAATCTGCTCATTTTGTTTTTTCCTGAAACTCTTTAATACTACCTCTGTAAGAGTAGTCATTAGAATGTGTCGTACTGAGGAATACAATAGTATACACAATGAGCGTATGGGGAGTATAACTAAGAACATTAAACAAGCGCAGCTGTCGAGTTTGTTATGTTTCTGAGTTTGGGTAAAGAATGGTTGATGTTTGTACTTTGAAGTTTTAATGAAAAGAAAATGTGTTAACAGTATGATAATTCCTTAATTTTCTGTTTAATTGCAACATTAAAATTTCTTTTTGTATAATTTAATAATAATGCTTACAACAGATTGCAGTTGGTGTTTATTTAGAGGGATGAGTGGGTTAATAATTGTGGCTGTTCTCATCACTATTATCATTATTGTTATTACCTTTTTTAGCTTACACAACTTCTAAGCGCTTAATATGAGAAAACCTTGCAAGAAAAGCACAAACACAATACCTTGCTTGTCATAAGTAAAACTTGTTAAGTTTAATAAGAAAAGTACAGGCAACTACTAAAAGTGATTTTAGAAGAAGCTAACGTCTGATAGGTCTCCAATTTCAATGTATCCGTAAAATACAAATGATATACACTGTATACTACACACAAATCAAACGAGTAATCAAACAGCAAACCAAAGTAGTCTCTGATTTCATTTTCTGAATTGAAAAAAGATTAACAATGAATTCTGATAATGTATCATTAAACAATTAAACAAACTCAACTGCTGTCAAACTAGGACTAGAACAAACAAGTAAATTAAATAGGATCGGCAGAGGATGGATTACAGACATTAAGAACCACTCATCTCAACTGCATTCCGTGTAACAATTGTCTTTTATCAAAACGATCGGTATCAAAGGAAAACTAAGAAAAATGAAAACCACCTAAAACTAATTTCATCGTTATCTATGGAATGAAAGTGAAGAAGCTAAGTTGGCGCAACGTCTTTTAACGTTTTAGCTTATTTTTATCATCTCAGCTCTATAGGTTAGTTTTTAATGTACCTAATTTCTATTTGGTTTCTGTTGCAATACCTTGATGTTTTCTGAATGGGGAATCATTGGTTTTTTATGCTAAAGAAAACTACGCAACAAATATTAAAGATATTTCAACGATTTGAGTACTGCTTTGACTTTGGTTGTAAACTACTGGGCTTATTTCCTAGGCAATTGCTACCGGCGTAAAAGATTCAGCGTTGTCAATGTCGGTTATATGGTTTGACGAAGATTAACATGAATGGAGGCACTATTTATCAAGAATGCTAATAATTTGGTATCTGTTTTTCAGAATTCAATTTTATTCTTTGCTCTTCTTTTATTAAAGATTTTATTATCGTTACTTTTACTACAAATTTCATTGTACCAAATTCGGCCCTTTAGATGTCACTTTTGCTTTACTTCAGAGTTGTAGATTTTCTTCTCAATCTTGAGAATTCATTATTCAAACTGGAGGGGCGTATTGGAGTTGCTGAAAAAGCAAAGAACGTGGATATGGTGATTTGCAAGGACTGTACAACTTGTAAAGCGTTACTTATTTTTTAAGGGCAGTGCACTGTATTTTGAGTGACAACTTTATTCTAGTATTCTATGATTTTAGGTGTTCGCACACACAAGGAAGTGATTTCTATGACAACGTTGGAAAAATCAGACTGATGAGAGACAATATTTAATGGGTTAACTTCAATCGTGCGACACTTTTTGTCAGCTTTATTACAAAATTCATTAGCTTATTTTCTTTTTAGTTTTTCTAGTTTCTTAAGTTGCCTGTTTCATGCCAAAGCATGTGTAACGAACCTGAAGTGCAAGCTGTGTTTTCTAAGCTCTCTAACTACCATCTACCTTAAGTGCTTCTATATTAGAGTGGTCAAAAAATCTTATGCTTTCTACATCGAAAAAATATTCCTATTTTTTTATTTTTAAACCGAACGATATTTAGAGGCGCCTCAAAGCCCATACAGTTTCCCATGTATTTTATACAGAAAAAACACTTTTTCGTAGATTTGATATAGAATCCTAGAAAATAAATGTTTTTCAACCGCACTACTCTGTTTCTCTTCAGAAATGTTCAGAGAATGACATGCATAAATTTATTTATTCAATTTTTTATATTCACTATTTTTTACAGGGCCGCAAAAACCCCAAAAATGGAAGAAACACCGAAAAATTGTTAAAAATCTTCACCAAAATTTAAAAAAATAATAAATAAATTATTGGATGTCATTTTCTAATGAGAAATAGAGTAGTCCGATTGAGAAATATTGGATTTCCAGGATTCTATACCAAATCTAAGAAAAAGTGTTTTTGTCCCGTATACCTGAGAATACATCGGAAACTTTACGGGCTTTGAGACACCCCTGAATATCGTTCGATTTAAAAATCAGAAAATAGGTATTTTCTATTTTTTCAATGTACAATAATCCTAGGGGGTGAGAGCATACGATTTTCGACTTTTGTTCTTCCATACTGTTTTGGACCACCCTATTCTACATCCTGTCGATTTGTTCAAGTTTTTCAAAGTCAGTCAAAAGAATAGTAAACAATTTCATGTTCTTTCGATATCATAAATATTTACTTAAATTCTCAGATTTCTCTAGTGTGAAACTGACTTTAAGAAGAAAAGAACAAGGAACTAGATAACTTTCAAAACGAACGAGAGCAATCGTATGATAATTAAAAACACCCACATTATCAAGAAAGCAGTGCTAAAACACTCTAACAAGATACGAATGTACGACAATTAATTCTTCAGTTTTACCTACTCGATCCGTGAGTTTATAAGATTTCCAAATTTCGGAAAAGGGGTAAAATCAAAAAAGTGTGTTATCTTGTGTTTCTCAGTGACATGTGGACACAGTTTTTGCAAAATGTAATCAGTGTTAGGATTGTTATGACATTGTTATTGTGTTGTTGACATTGTGCAAGTCAACAGCTATTATTGACTTTAAAACAATTTTAGCGATAGTGCTGCTGATGTACTGATGAAAAATGCGAGTATTGCTCTACCATGTAATCATTCTCTTCCTCGAGTCTTCCTTGATAGAAGCTTGATCATATTCTACTTTGTAGCGACCTTCCACCACCACGAAACCAAAAGATATATCAAGAAAAGGATATTTATTATTTGCAGGACAAACTATAGAAACACCCTTGCTATGTGGCTTATATCTAATATACGAATGGCTTATAGTATACTATGAAATAAATCATAATGATTAGCAAAAAGTTTTACAAATTTATTATAATCTACCTGACAAATGTTTCCACAGCTAAACTGTCATTTTCAAAAGTAATATAAATATAAACAAACACGTCGCTAACGTAAATACACTCTCTGTCATAAAAAAGCCGGATTTGTAAAATAGGCGATTATTTATTATCAAAGGTAGTTAAAAACAGTTAGTAGGCACTGTTTTAAATCTGCATGAAAACCAACAGAAGATTCTTTCGACACTAAAGTGAGTCTAATATTTATATTACTGTCGATATATTAAGTCAATCTCTGTTTTTTATGCTTTTCGAAAATTATGTTAACTCATGAAGAAAAAGCTATGATATTGCTTTAGAAGAGAAGAACTATTTAAATCATAGCATTGCAAGGCAACTGAAAAGTAAGAAGTCGGTAAGAAGATTTTTGTGCAATTAACGTTGCACTGGCTGGTTATCGTCGAAAAATGAAAGCGGTCGAAAGAGAATAACACTCAAACGTGATGATCGCCCTATTCAAAGGTTGGCATTGTAAAATCGTTTATCCACGACCACTATAGAAAGTTACACATTTCGCACAACCTAGTAACCGTGAAAATGATTCATTACTCACAATCTCTAAACTGAACGGTAATGACCGTGGGAAATTATTTCCTACGATCAGTAGTTCTATTAAAACGCCATAGATATCAGCACATGCAATATTAGAACGTTATTAATTATTTCAAATATAATAGTTATTTATGTATACCAAGGGCGTTAAGATTTTGATAATGCCAGGAGGGCGACAATGTGACAAGTCGCCCGATAACAACTTTTACTAAATTTGCAAAAGTCAAACAGATATGAAGTTTGAAATTGAAATCTTTTTGTTGTTAGTTGTTACCAACAACAAAACAAAAAGGTTCTAATAGCGCATGTCATCTAAAGAATGAATTATTAAGTTATATAAGAAATTTCTGCAAAAGTCGACATAAAAGAATTCATGGATCACGTACCCAAAAACTACGTTGTAAATACTCGTTATTTGTTGTGTTGCATCACACTCGTAAACAAACATATACTTTCTGACCTAATGATCCAAACTACTATTGAACGTAACGCTGGTTCCGATTGCAAAGTAAACGATGAGCGGGTGTTATACACCATAACGCACGCTTATAATGCCCTGGTTTTTATGGAGTTGCTTATATAACCCGTTATCACAAGTATAAACAACATATAATATGCAAGTGAAACATAAAAGTTATAAATTTTTGATAAAGGTCAATTAATGTTGTTTAATTAATGTTTTACATTAAATTATATTTTGAATGCAAATCCATATAGAAACATTATTACCCCGGCGGGGAATCGAACTCTGGACCGGTTGCTTGCTAAGCGAAGTCTGTACTGCAATTACTATATAAAGTTATTATAAAATTATTGTTGAATTAACGTAAAATCTATTAATTTTTAACATTATATAATTGTTAATATTTATTAATAATATTCATTATTTAACTTTTATAATTTGCAACATCTCATTCATATAATTCACGTGCAGGCACGATAGGTACACTTAAAGTTCTCTTCCTAGTCACTCACAACACCTGCAATGCATGCCAGAATATATTTACGTTTCGCGGAAAAGGGGTTAGATAAAAGATAGCGCTATGCAGATGTAGGTGACAGAAAAAGATAGCACGTCTTGTTTAACAATTATTTTGGTTACAGCTTTATTTTGTTTTATATTTTAAAACAGTAATTTTAAAAGTTTGCTTTAAAAAATAAGATTGGCAATTGAATTGTGATTGTTTATAAAAAATTACTTTTGAAAGTTTTGAGTACATACATACGTATGATTTTTTAGATTTACTAGATTGTCTGAAATTAAATTATCTTTAAAACTCTAATATTTACTTGTTTTCGAAATATTAGATTTAGCATGAGTGAATCCGATGATGGGAAAATGGAAGCTGCTGACATTACATCTCTTAATTTATTGCCAGAGATTTCACGTAAAAAATATTAATGCGAGTATAAATTCTAGGTTAAATATTTTTCTCTTGGTATTTTATTACTTTTTTTGTGGTCGTAGATAAAGTATAGTGTGTAACACGTGCAAAAACGCCAATTGCACACTCGTGTGATTGTGAATTCGACTTCGTTTCATGCGGCAACTTCTTCACACTCGTGGGAAATTGGCACTTTTCTGCACTTGTAACACAATATACTATTTTTAACAGCCCCGCAACTTAGTAGAGAACTGACAGAAGGTACTGCGAAGAAGATAACTACTAGAACAGTGCAAAGGACGCTAAATGAATTTGGCATGAAAATGTCTCTACTTCAAATATTTTTTATGGCGCAGAGTGTTAACACTTACACTTCCAGCAGCAATATTAATTTAATATTATTTTGGGGAGTCATTGTGTGATTCCAGTGGCGTATTTAGGAATTTTTCTCGGGGAGGGGGGCTTCTACTAAATTTTCGGTTTTTTTACGGGAAACCACGGTTTCGACCTATACTATTAAAAAACTTCAGCCCGATAGCCCCTTGTGTGCAATGGGGTTTATATTACCAGAGTACCATATTAGTACGAAACTGTAAATTTTGTTTGGCACGATCGCAAAGAGTTGACTCTGTTTTGATTTATGATTTTATATAATAGAAAGTCGATTTCAATGGCAACAAAACTATAATTGTTTGAATGCACGGAACTACTGAGAACCATGAATATCAAAAGTTGAAGTACATACAGATGTTGAATATGGAGATGAATGAACCAATGTAAAGAATGTCGTACTCTGCTGTTTAATTTAATAAAATATAAGATAATTTAAACGTGACAAGAATCAAAATATATGTCGTCACGACAGGCAGCCAGAGAACAACATTATCTTTGCATTGGCATTTATAAATTTAAACTGGCCAGAGAAATATAAAAATATGAAAAGATGATGAATCTTAAACATTACTTTCTATAAAAACCTATTTCTGTTTGAAGTAATTTGTTGTATTGGATACTATTGTAACAGTTATATTAGTTAATAGAACAACTTTTCCAAACAATACTGAAAATTAGAAACGGTCTTATTGCTATCGAACCTGAAGCCTTAAATAAATGTTTGTGCATTTTATTTTATTATACTATTTACTGTCCAGAAAAATCAGTCGCTATTATTGGAAACTCATAGACGATGTGTTGATGTGGCAAGCGAATCAATCGTTTGGAGTTATCTTGGCTTTGTGAAAAGCTATTTCTGAAATACCTAAGGTCGTGATAAGTAAAAAGGAATCTATAAGATTTCCGATGAAAAAATAGCATAAA
Organism: Agrypnus murinus; assembly: GCA_929113105.1. NCBI lineage: Eukaryota > Metazoa > Arthropoda > Insecta > Coleoptera > Elateridae > Agrypnus > Agrypnus murinus. The sequence continues at coordinate 75,937,472 of OV816023.1, read as the reverse complement.
ATACAGGAAAACAGTCTAATAAATCTGAAACGAAAAATTGGCATTGAGTTTTCTTTTTGGTGTATGATAATGGTGACCACTAATGTTTATTCATTGCATTGTTAAAAACAAATGCTTCTTCTTGTGTATTTTTATCCGTTATATCTATATTTACATAATCTACATGTCTTATTAACACTATATGTGAAAATATTTATATTTTTAATGAATCACATAGCAATATGCACATAATTTTAAATTCTAATGACAAACAGAAAATTATTTTATGATAAACTTAAGGAAAACAAAGGTTAGGCACGTAGGAGTTGCATTTATACCTTTCTTCATTACATTGGTAAATTATAAACATCTCAAGGAATGTGAATTATCGAGATTAAGGAAAGAAAAATAATCATTTTTTATAACAAGGGTCTACCTAATTAAATTTTAACATTGCAAGGCCTACAGAGTTTTGTAGGACCTTTAAAAAGTTTCTCAAGCTACTAAAGGACTGATTGTAGACCTACAGTTTAGCTTGAAAACTTACCGCTGTCATCTGTTTTTTTCATTAGTTTATCATATTTTATGATCCAGAATTTCAAAGTTTCAGAAGTTCACAGCTGAAACTTTTCAAAAGCTTTTTTAGAGTCGGCGTTTCTATGTTATATCTTCGAGGTTCGCCAACTTAGAAACTCTTTAGAGATCAAGAGTTCTCAGATGAAGGATTTTAAGTTGCAAAATCTAACCTTCTCTGGGTAGACATTTCTACAGTCGATGTTCTGGAGTCCTTAGAGATTTAAAATTGTGTAGATTCACGGTTCCTGCCTCGAAAAGTTCCAGCTATTCAAATCTTTGGAGATTCGCAGTTTCAAAGTTTTAAACTTTTAAAACAAAGTGTTAAAAGCTTAAGCTGTTAAAGTTGTTCGAAGCTATAGATATTTTGTAAAAAGTATCCACTGTATTTGATCAGCAATTTCATTGGTTCAATGACACTAACATTCTCTGCCTGCCAGATTGCTCATTTCTAACTCAGACGATTGAATTTTGCTAAATGTCTAACTCCTAATAATACAACATGATTGTGGTAGGTCGATTTAGTGCGCCAGGTACAAACTTCAAGGTCTTACTAAGGATAATTTGAAGCAAAAAGTGTTAATAGTGAAGTTAAAAGTGTGCTTGCCTCCTTTAGGGCTATATCCTTTTCACAGTCTTAGGCTTAAAGTGATGAACCATTAAGGAACAGCTTGGGTCTCGGGTTCCAGGGGGGCTCAAAAATTACTAAACGACATTACAGATTTGATAAATTACAATGAAAAAATGGTTATATGTTTATATAATGAGCTGAAGTGTTGACGCTCGAATCCGGTCATCATCGAGAAAGATAACTACCGAGAAACCAAAACTAAGAAACGGTAACTGAGAAACTACGTATAACCGAGAAACCATATTCGAGAAAACCAAAGCCGAGAATGGAAACTACCGAGAAAAAGAAATATTGAGAATGCATCCATGCATGATGAAGTAATAATTATAAGTTAGTTACGTTCATACATTTAACAAAGATAGAGGAGAATACATAGGGTGGGAAAAGAGAGAGAAATACCAACGGCCTAAAGAACACGCTATGCAGCGGAGGTTAGGTTATAAGTTAGTAACTTTGATAGATCGAACAGAGACCGAGGATAATACATAGGGCGGGGAAAGGAAGAGAAAGACCAACGCTATGCAACGGAGGATAGGTTATAAGCTAGTAAGTCTGATAGATCTTACAGGGACAGACGGAGCTGAGTTGATATTCTAATATTAGGTTTATTAGGTACCTATTTGTTATTCTCGATAGTTTCCATTCTTGGCTTTGGTTTTCTTGGTTGTAGTTTCGAAAATAGTAAAACCGCCCCTGGATGAATTTATGACTAAACAAACAAGGGATTCGAGAGAGTGGTCGGTTTTGAATCTTTAGATCATAGGGAGTCTAATGATATACCACATGTGATGACTCCTAGAGTCATAAGTGTGGGGTGGCGAGGATGATTGTCTTGGGTAGTACATTACATATGGCAACTGATAATTTTTGGGCACTTAGGAATAAGGGAAGGGAGAGCGGTTGTGGTTCGGTTAGTTGCGTGCGGAACTACCGACCAAGGCACTCGGGTTGGAATCCCGGCCAATATATCACCGGATTTTTAAAAATTGTTTCTCGGTCGCAGGCTATGGCAAACCACCAAGGTATACTTTGCCCAGGAAGTTTTCCTAAAAGTAATAAAAAATCCAAGTATTATGTACGGGATGGTCCGGAGTTCACCATAAGGTGTAGGTTTCCTGTACTTGTGATCACTGAACACGCACAACACAATTATAGGAGGGAAACGCCAACGATGTGCAACACGGCACTTCAAGAAGAAGTGGATAAGGAGTGAAGGATGTGGCTGCCTTAGGTAGTGTTTCTGAACTACTTAAACCATGGAAAATTTGGTGAAAAGTTAGTGAAAACAGTATACCACATGTGGGACAAAAAATGTTTAAGGTTCCTTAGAGGAGAGAGGGTGTGGAGTCTAATGGAATACCAAATGTGGAAACTGAGAATTACCCTGAAGGGGTAAGGGAAGCTGGGTGGTGGTTTTGCTTGGTGTTTTTGAACTTCTCGGGTCGTGGGTAGTCTAACGGTATACCAAATTTGGGCGTTTCTTTTACTGTTCTACACGAGCATGTATAGTCGATATTTTTATCGTAAACAAAGATTCTCGTCTTTTTATAGGAAAGGCACTTTAGTTCTTTGAACGATACTGCATTTAAATTAATTAAGCTATGTCAAATGTCAGTACCGTCTTACTAGTTACGATAAAAGTAGTTAAGTTTTGATAACATGCCACACTTAGCTTCGTATACGTATACGTAACTTCTGAATTATTTATAATTATATAAACTAATGTATTACAGTATAACTTAAAATTTCCTGCTTAGAATAAGGTCCCTATGTACTTGAAGTTTGTACCTAGTGCTGTGAATTACTCTAGAGTCTATAGAAGTATATTTGTTGCAAAGATTTCTGTAGTTTTCGAAGATTCAGATATTCACATAACCAAAATTTCAAAGATTTTGAAGTTCCAGATCTGAAGGACTTACAAAAAGTTTATCGAAGTCGGGCAAGAACGAGAAATATACTTATTAGGTAAATGAGAGCATGATCCAAAAAAGTAGGTCAGTTACATTTGTACTACTGTCACTTTTAGACTTTTCGTCAGTTGAACTTAGCAGTTTAAAGAGTTTTAAATCATCATGGTCTTCACGGATGAACAAGAACGATTTATGCTACAATTGAAATTTATTTTAAGAATGGTAAGTATGGATAGTTAATGGTAAGTGAACTTATTCTGTTCGAAATGGCTTTGAAGCATCTACAAATCTGGTTGCCCTTTTGGGTAGTTTTGTAAATACATCCAGAATATCGTGTGGTTGCACAGACCCATAGGTTGTATGGCTCGCAGGGAAGAGAGTTGCAGATCAAGAAAGCGAAATGAAAAAATATTGACGTTGTAAGGCAAGTAATGGAGAAACAGCCAGGGTGCAAATGAATCTATAGTACTAGAATCTAGCACTTGCTAGCGTATTGCAGGCGTTTGAAATAAAGCCTGATGAGAGATCTGAAGACAAAAAAATTCTTATATAATCTCGAAATCAACTTCCGAGAAAATCTTCCTTACTAATGAAGCTTTCTTCTACCACCACTTTTTATTGAAACTCCACTACACCCAGAAAAAGTTAAGTTTGGGCAGCCGTAAGTAAAATATTTTTTTGCAAAAATTATTATATTATCCAACAGCCATTGATAATTACGTATGTATAGGCAGTTGACATTTTAAAAACGTTTAATGATAATGGATATAAGTTAGGAATTTTGTATCTGTCTATAATGACGATGAATTGAAGCAAAGTTATTTTCAACAGAATGTAACACGGGTTTACACTACCCAAGAATATCCAATCTTTTTAATGGAGTTCGTTGAAAATCGCCTAATTAGGTTGATTATGATAGTGATATAGTCATTTAGTGAACAGTGATTTAGCTTATGATGATTTTATTTTATGGTCATACATAAGAAATGCAATACTTACGGCTCTTAGAGGAGATATGGAATAAAATTTGAAGAACTTGATGCTGACGTGAATGCTCTTAATTGGATTAATAGAAGAATGAAGATATGTTTGAATGAAGGTGGTAGTCATCTATTTAAATATTTCTGTCCATTTTATTTGTTAGTTTATAAAAAATGGGGATTAATAAAAATTGTCTGTTTAAATAAAACGGGTAAATTTAATTCCTAGAAGCTATAATTGGAAGATTATTCGAATAGTCCAAATGTTCAGAATTTAATCAAACACATAAATGATCATTTCCTGACCTACTGTGGTAAATTTGTTTTCGATTCAGCTGCTAAAATGTTTGAAGCTCTTTAAAAATCTCTGAAGCGTTAGAAATTATGAAATTAGAAAAAAGAGCTTTTCAAAAGTTTCACAATTCAATGTTTCAGACTTTTACAATTCTTTTGGAAATAAGATTGCAGAATCTCAGAATTCCGAGTTCTGCAAACTCGAATTAGGAAGTTCTAAATACGAATAGATCTCACGCCTAAAACTTTCTAATTCTAAGAATTTCCAAAACTTGCAACTTTACAGTCCTAAAACTTCAAGAATTCAGGCCTTTAAATCTAAGAAGAGTTTTAAAAAGCTTGAAAGTTCAAACATTGGATTTTGAAATCTATACTTCAAGCTATGTAATAGATTTTTATTTTCAAGGTTCGGAGTTGCAGAGCTTAAATTAGATGATTCGTAAATCTGATATTTTGTTTAATTTCGAATAGTTTTGAAGTATGTATACATGCGAGATAACACCCTTCGCTTGTAGAAGTTCACAGTTTGGAAAATAGTGACCTAGAAATTGCGTAGATTTGCAGTCAGGTGAAAGATGGAAGCCCAACAATGTTTTTTAAGGTATAAGTTTTGCTTATTGTGTATCTCATTGAAAGATTAGGGATAATAAATACACCTATACATAATTAAAGAAATTATGGGTATGGAAAGTTTACAGTCGTCCAATCATAAATATACATCCCACTGATGATTGCCTATTACAGAAGAATATGTTTTGAAATTTATGCTATTATATTAATATACATTAATATACCGGATGATCGATTTTTTCAAAGCAGTTACAAGAATAGATCTTTCTCCATACTAATCACATCCAAAGATGAACATTAAATATGAATGTCTAAAGAGAGTGACAAAGAACTATGACGTTGACGCGAAGTAAAAACATATAGATTATAAGAACTTCAGCATAGAAGGGCAAATTGTTTCCGAACTCTGCATCTCCTGAACGTAGATGTTCCCTTTCTAGGCTAAACTGTGTAATGATGTCCGAAGTACTATCTGAAGACCAAAATCTTGAAAAAGCAGTAACTTCTTGTTTAATTCTAAGGTAATATAAAGTACGGTTTCAAATTTCAGAGTAAGTGTCCCATAGGTAGTTTTGGAAAATGAAATTACAGAACTCTCCCCATGGGGTTCAGAATTGATTTTGTTTAGGGATTTATATAATAATACTCGGTCTTTAAAGTCTAACTGCTTTACAGCTGTGTTCAAGTCAAATTAAACTAAAATTGTGCCGCTCGTTCGGGGGTGGTTGGCACCGTTACCACCAGCAAGTAGTAGCATAAGTGCTGGGGTTGTGGGCCGCTGTTTGCCAAGAAACGGTAGGTATGACAAGTCAGCAAACTTAAAGCTAACTCGACTTTAACAACAGCCAAGTGGTTAGTTAGTAATGTAAAAGTACAAATACAACGGCAAGTCCCTAGAGCACGGATCGCAAGGTATCACACATTGTTCGCTGTAGTTTAGGAAGATATGTTTAGCTTCTCACTCGTACACGCCGAGAAGAATTTATGCGTGAGAGAGAAAGGGCGCAGTACGTGCGTCACACAAGTACGAAACCACATGCTCGAACACAAGTTTTACCAAGTTTTGGACTCGTGCGAGTAAACGTCTTTCAATATACATGTCTGTAATTTAGACGATGGCTATAACCCGCTCGTTCGAGGGAGAGATCGGCGAAGTTGCAAGATGATTGTTCCCTTAGGCCGGAGCTAATTGTGTAGTAACAGCAAGAAGTAACTAGGGGCATTGTGAGGAGAGGTGCAGGTAGCTAGAGCTATAACACGCAGTAAAACATGCGTCGATCGCGAACACCGCTCGCAAATTAACATTTACAGCGTTTAGTAAATAGGACTACCGAAAATTGTTACGGTAAAATTAGATGTCGTTTAGCGTTTATGAAATATGAATCGCGTTTAAGTAGAAGATTGCAGTAACCCGGTCCCGGATCCCTTACTATATACACAAATGACACGGCTATTATTCCAGATAGAAGATTGGCGAAGCCCGCAACGCACCAACTTTCGGATCGTAAATTTTAATGTTCTCTTCCAAGATTCTGCAGAAGTTATCACAATAATTTTAGGGCACCATAATGTTTAATTAGAATTTCACACAACTCGATACGGTAGAGTCAGTCACGCAGAACTTTTATATAAGCAAACTTAAAAGACTTATTGTCTGGCGCACACAATGGAATTGACTTGAGAAATTATGCGTAAACAACGCTAATCACCTCAATACAGCGTGTAAACTAATCCGGTTTACGTAAAATCTGCACATGCCATCAATGGTTTCATTGTCATAACCATATTCAATAAAAATCCAAAGACGGGATTTCGACGTGAACAAGATAACTTTGTTATAGAAATACGTATTGGCGTGAATAAAATACAAATATGTGGTAAAAGACACCGTTTTGGAAACAACTTAATGAACACATACGTAAGCGAAACTTTAATGCTATATAGTAATTTGTGCTTTTTCCCACAATTAAAAGTTCTCATTTGCTTTCTGTTAACCAACCCACTTTACACACCGTATACCTAGTCGACTCAACAAACTTTACGACTTTCGCATTGATAACCTCAAATACAGGTTATGAAATACTATTATTTCAGTAATTAAATTATAAAACCCATTATGATAGAACTACAAGGATAAAACAAGACACCTACAAAAAACGCGTACAATTTCCTTTTTCATTAAAACTTAGACGCTACATATTTGTAACACATGCAGAGGTTCATTAAAATCGATACGCCGGTCTTTAACATGCCTGAACAAGGGTGCAACTAAAATATTATCGAATAACTCGGTAATGTCTATGAGTCGCGACGTAACTGTGGAAAATATTTTAACTTTTCTTAATTAAATCCAATCCCGGACTATTATCGATTGCCTACTCAGGTAATTATTTCTGATCGGTAACAATGGAATTAAATGTTATGTTTTACTTTTATATCCTTTTCTAAAACCGACATGAGAGTGCTAATCTATCTAATCGGCAACCTTCATAGTAGAATAATCTTATCAAATATGAGATACTGAAATGTCATTATAGGATTCAATTCAATTCAATTCAGTCATTTCAATTTCAAGGAGTGAGTTAATAACGAGTTCTTTAGTCTCTTTTAGTTTTGATACCGTCCAGTGGCGTGCGGTCCATGGAAGCAATGGAAGCAATGCTTGCCTTGAGAATTTATTAAAAATAAAAACAATGCTAACAAAAATACTTTTGTAAAATTATGGTTATCATTTATTTAAATTGAAATATTTATCAAATTAAAGCTCAATATCAACTCTGTACAGCAAAAAGTATAATTATTTAGAGTACTATTTTAAATTAGGCTCATTAAACTTGCACGGAAAGGTAATACCGAATCAAATGTGATACATACACTTGATATAAGCACTGCTTACAAATGCTCTTCTCTTAACCTTGGCGTGAATCAGCGAGCGTGGGGTGTTATAGTAGACGGATGCTGTTAACATTGTTTGGTCGTTATTTTTATTGTGCTTCGTTCCCAAATGTTTATTTATTACAATTTGGTTATCTGTTCGATTTAGTGTTACTTAAGTAATGTAAATCTGCGAATGAGACTGTATTTTGTCGCATTAAGACAAATAGTTCTATTTAGTTTGCCTATATGCAAATTTAAAATTGCATTATCGCCACGACTGAAAATTCAACTGCTTCGGTGAAAGGTTCGAGTACTTTCGATATAGCCGAATCGGGACGATTTTTTGTTCAGTTTGTAAATTATTAATAAGGAATTTCTCGCATACAGTTTTGGAGAGAAATTACAAATTATTAAGAAAGGCAGATCAAAACTAGATCTTTCAAATTTAACAACAAAGATTAAAACCTGTACCGGTATTTTGCTAAGACCGGAAAATTAATACGTAGTAGTAGTTTTTTTTAAATAAAGAATGATAGTCAACAAATTCCATAAATATAAAGTGTAAAAGTGCTTCTTTGAAAAACTTTTAAGCTTAATAATTATAACACTGTTTTTTATTGTACCTAGCAAGGGCGGATCCAGAGAAGTATTTTGAGGGGGAAATCTTTGGAAAAATAATTGTTTTAATAAATAATAATTAAACAAACATTATTTGTTTCTATTCTATGTAAACTTATTTCTAAATTGGGGGGGGGGTTATTCCCTCCCCGTTAATCCGCGCCTGTACCTAGGTGTATTATAATTAAAATCGTGATTTTTTTCAGATTATATAATAATAATTGCTACAACTCATAGCCTGGAAACCAGGCCCCAGAAGCTATAAGCTTGTGCGGGAGGGAGGGGGCGATTATTATTATTACTTAGGCCCTAAGTTCGGCTGCAGATTCCTAGCAATATTTGTGAAAGTTATCTTAAAAACCATCTGCTGGTATGTAGGGTAAAAATGGAAGAAACCCAGAAAAAATCCAATATAGGGTAATTCCATGTCAAGTGATCCAATGAGTTGCAACTTACCGTTTTTGATTTATTTATATTTTTAACTCAAGTGATTCTTGAGTTGTGCCCTTCTAAAGTGTACAAAAATGAGTGATTTTGAGCGATTGAGCGTGTTGGCATTTACGTTTCCCTAGCTTTTGATAGAAATAAGATAAAGAAATGAAACAAAACCTGTTTTAAAGTCCATCATTTAGGCTTTAAAATGATGGGTTGCATGGCATACTTTAATATTTAACAATTTTTATATTGGGCTCCTGAAGTCTTTGACCTGGAATTTTTTAGATAACATATGATTAAAAATTCTGAATGTCCAATTTTTTTTAGAATTTTTAATCATGTTTTCTGAAAAATTCAAGGTCAAAGACTTCAGGGGCCCAATATAAATTTTTTTATATTCAAGTATGCCATCCAACACCTCATCTTAAAGTCTAAATGATGGACTTTAAAACAGTTTTTATTTCATTTCTTTATCTTATTTCCATCAAAAGTTATAAAGGAAAACGTAAATGCCAACATGCTCAAAATCTCTCATTTTTGTACACCTTTAGAAGGGCACAACTCAAAAACCACTTGAGTTAAAGAGATTTTAGATTTTCACTTATCTTTATGAGTATAACAGTTGTGCCAAATTTGAAAACCAAGGAGGGTGATGGTCAAAACTTCCAAAAAATTTAATCACTTGATGTAGCATTACCCTATAGTAAATTATATAACAATTACTTTCCTAGTCCGTTGATAAATACTTATGCTTTCATGGTTTTTGCTGAACAATAAGATACATGAGAAGCATTTCACTAAACCCACACGGGGAGAGCCTATTTCTCTACTTCTAAATCTATTTTTTTTATTCAAATTGTATATACGTATTATATCATATTGTCATTGATTTTGTACAAAACTGAAATACGAAGTCAAAAATATAACAGACTGTAAAGAATGCGAGAAAACATTCTAGATTTGTAGTAAAAAGCTTTTACAAAAATTTTAACAGTGTTGGTATCGAGGTTAGGTTAATTAATTCAGGGAGGGAGGGCAAGTGACCCCCTTGCCCCCCCCATATGGGCGTCCCTGATCACATACAAGATGTTTCAACATAATTCCCACCGAAGAAGGGTATTATTTAAAAGATTAATAAAAAAAACTAACATAGGGTAACGGAGACTTATCACGCCACTCTTTTTTGTTTTGTTGAATATTATTAATAATAAATCGATTTATTTTAATAAGCTTTATATGTCCAAATAGCCAGACCCCTAAGCTTTAGAAACATGGTATATTTTTCGCTGCTAACTATTATAGGTCTTAAAATACATCACGTTTTATAAAAAAGTGCAAATGGCGTTATAGGTCTACGATGCGGCTTATAACGCCACTCACCGCTTCTAGTCATCTGTGTAAGCTAAAAACAGGTTTAAGTGAAAAAATCATGTACAAATCAGTTAAATCAATTAAATTCACTATTAAAATGTTAAACGTATCAACTTGTATTCGAAATTAAGAACAATCATGTAATTTGATTGTAAACATTAAATTGTGTGGCATAACCTCAACATGACACTGAAGGATGTCATCATTTCATCTTACTCTTTTGTAATTGGAAAAGATATTTATATTGAAGAAAGTGCATTTAAGTATTTTTTTTAATGTATGAGTGTTAGTTAAACATAATAAATCTAAGAATTCACTTTAAAATCAAAATCAGTAGCAGGCGTTATTGGCCGATCAACGTATGGCGTTATAGGCCACAATTGCACTTCCGAGATAAAACGGTTTTATTTATTTCCAATGTTAAAATAATTTGTTTTTGCATATCAGATATTGTTTTGTATAGACATACATTTCAAATGAGTACTAAAATATATATTGTTCTACACAAACGTTAATACAACATGTACGTACTTGATCAATGACAGGAAATGATTAGCCCAAAATCGCACTTTCTAGATGTTATGAAAAAGTTATCAGGACTCACTACGACTGTTATAAACGTGTTTCAAGTGTTACTAGTTGAAAAATTACTTAGAAATGCCCCTTGTATACAATGCTTAAATTGACGTCAAGATGGCTATATTGTCAGCTTCTGCAGCCAACTTTAAAAAACAAAATGGCGTTAAAGGCCGCGGCGTTATAAGCCTCCGTTACCCTATACGTAAAAAAATCTATGATCAAACAATCGCAAAAATTAGGAATCAGATAAGTTGCTTACTAAATAAGTTGCTACGTAATTTTTCGATGAAAGAATTGATAACCCAAAGTGGTGCCAAGCTATTCGGATTTTTGATATATTGTTCCAGCAAAAAAAACGGCATAAGCTAAATATAAATGTGTGGTTTGGAGACACCGTTTAAAATATCCTTCAATCATACTTGTCATTCAAAGATATGAAGTGCGTATATCTCTTTAAAACCTTTGTACGAATTACGTACTCAAACAGTTACATAGTTTTTCGATAACTATAACTATAACATAAGAAGGGATAGGTTTGGCTTAATACGTTGGGGTATGCAATATATCAAAAAATTATGAAATTCTGTGAACTTGGATAATCATACGCAATGAAATGTTTTATGACATAGAAATATCAGAGTATATATTAAATTAGTCTGAGTGCCCTCAAGATGTCACCTGGATGCTTTGATTTTATTATTTAAATTATGGTTAATTAATCGAGTAGCCAAAGTTACCCAAAAGTTGTGAACCAGATCTTACAAATTATAAAACTTTGGCAGTTTTTCTTTTATTTCAAATACTAGGTATGCCAACATTGGTTTTTAAGTTTTGAATGGGATTTTCTAGGCTTTTTTCTATTTGAGTGAGAGATGTCCATATTAGAACGCAAACTTCAAATTTAAACATCGCCCATATACACATTTAATTTTCTTTGTTATGACCTAAGCTATACCGTCAGACAGACAAGAAATCGATAGCAACAGTTCTGTTATTGAAAAAAATGATGGGAATTTTCAACTTTAATTTTATCGCAATATGAAATATGTCAATTAATATCATCCTTCGTTAATAATGATTCTTCACTAGATCATTATTTCATTCACTACACCTTTTCGCATTTTGAGAAAAGTTTTAAAATCTTTTTCCGAAAAACTGATAACAGGAAGATGCAACATCAAGCCCGAACTTAACTCCAGCCGATTTTTAAGTCATGAAATTGAAGCATACGCAGTACGCACCCTCTTAATAGAAAATGCAAGGCACTGCTTACAAGAGTGCCAACGTCGACAGGGGCAACACCTAGATGATTTAATTTTTCATACATGAATTTCCAAGAAATGTAGTTTTAAGCTCTAAAGAAAGTTATTGATAAAATTTACTGATAGCTGAGTTAAATAGGATAAAAAGGTGCAAAACGCTCTCTTAGGACACCATGTTTTTTAATATATTTTCTCAGCCATTTCCCAAATTGCAATTCAAACTTGAATTTAAATAAACAGTTTTTTTGCTATTATTACTTGTACCATATTATCCATATGTCGAATATTTAGTTAGTTAAAATAACTACCAAAATAAAGACTGGAGAAAAATACTGTGTTATTGATGTAATTGGGTAAATAAACAATTGAAACCATGCCAGAACAAATCAAACAATGCAATTAATTGGACAATTATTTATTATGTAGTGTTAAATAAATCATGTTTAATAATAAAAGAATCTGGGCTTTCAGGTTTTGAAATCTTGCAAACACAAGACATATATAATATATATATAACATATATAACATAGAAGCATTGGTGGGAGGGACTATTGGGCTGCAAAGAATTTTCATGACTACTATGAAAGGTGTAACTGGTATTACTAGACACCTCGTAATGCGGGGTAGTTGTAATAATTTAGAACATATATTCCTTATCCCATCCTAGAAGATAGTAACATAATTCCAGACCATCAATCTGGGTTTAGGAGGGATCACTCTACCGTACAACAGGTCCACCGAATACTCGATAACATAAATCAAGTTTTTGAAGAGAAGCAATACTGCACAGCTGCTCTTCTTGATGAAAGTCAGACTTTCGATAAACTGTGGCATGCACGCCTCATGTATAAACTCAAGAAACTATTACCTCACTCACTATATGTTATTTTTAAATCGTACTTGGAAGAACATTATTTCCACGTAAAAATTGGCCAATACCAATCGGCACTCCACTCAATTAACTCAGGGGTTCCTCAGGGAAGCGTCCTTGGTCCGTGTACACAGCAGATATACCAACAGGTCCGCACTCCTTCACCGTCACCTTTGCCGACGACAAGATCATAATGACAAAACACACAGATCCAACAATAGCTGCTCAACTTCTTCAACAGAGCTTAGATCAACTGATTCAGTGGATCAAACGATGGCGTATCCAACTCAATGAAGCTAAATCGTTTCATATCACAATCACCAAGTGCAGAGGAAATACACCACCAGTCCTTATAAACAACATTCCATTAACTCAAGTTAATGAAGTTAAATATCTTGGCTTACACCTCGACAAAGACCTAAATTGGAAGTCTTACGTATGGAAAAAAAGAAAACAACTTGGAATATTGTTTAGTAAGCACTACTGGCTATAGGCAGGAAATCAAGACTATCCCTAACAAACAAACTCCTAATTTAAAATGCGATCTTTAAACCCGTATGGACATATGGCATTCAACTTTGGGGAACAACGGCTAACTCTAACATTCAAATACTTGAGAGATTTCAATCTAAAGTGCTACGGTCAATGTGTGATGCTCCATACTTTGTGAGAAATACAGACATTCTGAGCGACCTGAAAGTTGACACTGTAAAATAAGTGATAGTTAAGTTCAGTGCTAAATACCTAAGTAAACTAGAACATCACCCAAATGCCTTGGCTATTAACCCATTCGATAATAGTGAAACCCTACACCGACTAAAGAGACACAAACCGCTAGACCTACCGAATAGATTCGATTAAACCAATATAATGTAGTACGTAGTAAACTGTAAGTTGTAAATCGTTGGGGTTCATGTCCAATAATCACTAACATACACATATTTTGCTTATTGTTGTATACAGGTTGCAAAAAAAATAAACTATATAATTTTTTTCTTATCATGTGGTCGCTTGCTTTTAGTTTTCGGGAAAATTAAAAAAAAATTAAAAAATTAAAAACAAATTTTTGCTTGTTTAGTATTTTTAATTGTTACATTGTTGATAAGGAAAATCTGTTCTAAGTTATTACAGCTACCCCCCCCCCATTAAGAGGTTTCTAGTTATATTAGTTACACTCTGTATGATTATGTAAAAAATAACGTGAAAACTATTTGATGTGGCAACCCCCGCAAGAAAAAATGCGCTACTGCATATAAGTATGTCCATTAAACAACCATGGCGGCAACGAAATATGACGCTCAATACAACGTTAGAAATGGTATTCTATGCCACGAGATCATGATAGGTTGGAATATGCATTTTGGGTTTTTAATATCTGCAAGCAATGCTTCGTCTTTTAATAACAAGCGTGGAGTTAGTAGTTTATGCCAAAATAATACAAATATGACGTTTGTGTGAGAGACTTATTTTCATCATATGGAAGTGTAATATCAAACATTTGTTTGAGTAGCTTTGTATTCATTTATATTGTTAGTTAAGTTATAGTCTATAGCAATTGTATTAGCGACAGTAGTTATTGTAATTCTTTAGGCTGTATTTAAAGAAATGTAGAAAAGATATCTACTGTAATTATATGTTATAAGGCAAAATGAAAAACAACAGAATATATATTTGATTTTACCATATGGTACCTATAGTATCTTCTATAGTAAATAAATACTATGGCAACATAAGATGAAAAACACGGATATCTCTTACTTCTAGTATTTCTAATAAATAATCAAGCCATTTCGATAATTTATATACAGAGGATAAAGAATCAAATTTAAAAGTTTTGATAAATCTTAAAACTTTCTTAACTATTTGTATGTCTTATCCTTTATTGCTTTTCTTAGATTTTTGTCAACTTTTTAGTCTACTAAATGTCTTTATTTAATTTTTCCAATATATTTTCCTAATTATTTATTGGAGATGATAAAATTAAGAACAAAATAAAAAATATCGTAAATATCCGTTTGGACTAAACTGTGGAATTGAAGCGGCCGAGATAATCAAAATTTATTCCGGTATTTAAGATCGACAGAAACTTTTATAAAACTTTTCCCATTTTATCGATTTCATGTTTGTTGTGAGCAAGATTTGTTTGATGTCAACCGAATTTTGTATTACATCTAATAGATAGGTTTATATTCTACCTTTTTTACGGCTAAAACAAAATAAAAAAGTGGAAACTTTACCTGTGTCAGTACTAGAAGATCTAATGTGTGTATGGTCAAGGTTTTAACGTAGCTAAGATTATCTTTGAATTCTTATGCGGAAAATTTCAACAAGAAACTGTAATCCAACGAAGATCTGGGGTTGCAGTGCATTTTTCGTCCAAAGTTCTTATTGTAATCTTTGTGTAGATTGTTATTGCTACGGCGGAGGGAATATTACGTCTAACCTCGAGGCGGATGGCGGAACGGCGATTAAGCCCGCCCAACCCTAATGAAGTAACCATCGGCAAAAGTTTCCAACGCGCTTTAATGTTCTTTCGTGTTTTTATAATGACACGCTTCGCCGATGATGTCTCACACCAAACTTTCTATAGCCGAAAATGGAGGAAATTATAACAGATTCCCTTCCAGACAAAAACTAAACAGATCCGACTAACCACTTTTGATTATCTGTATCGAACTGTCGTACTACCCGAGTTTCCGCTTTTTACACGAAACATTTCTTTAATTTAAAGATTTCCACGAGCCGCGCGGTACTTCCATTTTAATATTATTTCTAATTTAGAGCTCTGAAAGTATTAACTCCAATTTTGGCTTTTGCATATTCATCGCTGAAAATTAACACGTGGGATTCTTCAATGTTTGTAAATAACTTAAATAGGTCTTATTTTTAATACTTTAACCTCAAAATAATGTAAATAATTAATTTATTTAGCAATTGCAACGGCTTTCCAATTTATTTAATGAGTTAAGTAGGCGTGTTGATGCAGATGATGCTATGCCGATATAACATATATCGCACAGGGTGATAGTTGCGATATGATCATATGAAGGGTACTATGAAAAAAAAGGTGTCGGTAGATTAGAGTAGTTTTCGTGAAGAGCGAAAAGTTACAATATTAGTTTTTCATTAGATCAAACGCGTGTTTTTTGATTAAATATAGGTAACCACAAATCTGGACTTAACCCCCCTCTTTTCGTATATGTATCTTTCATATATCACTTCAAGCGACTATGTTACATGGCATTTCCATATAGCATATCATCACATAGCGTCTTTGCGTTTGTTGATTCAATTATTCTTGATTTAAGCGCATCTGTATCTACTGAAGGATGCAGTGATGTCTAGTATCGGATGCACGAGCAAACAAATTGGTTACGACGTATTCAATGCCACTGTTTAATATACCTACACTAAATCCAAAAGTCTCTATTAAACAAAATAAAGTAAATGGTAACAATCTAACAAATTTGGTTGCAAAATGCATAAAATAAATTCAACGCAAAAATCATGTGCATGAGTTTGCCTCGCTAACGGTTTTATTACGATATAAAATATATACACGTTTAACGTGGAAATTTGAAAACGGTCGGACGGAAGAAGTTTCTCGTGGAAACTTGGAAGGAAGATTTCTAAGATACACTTAAGCGATTGCACTGTTCGCGAGAAATAAATTTAAAACCGCCACTAATAATTAGAGACCGTTTCGCGCGACATACAATGAAATAACGTTTGTCCACGACTGCTGTGTATCCTTACGTGCTGTTTGCGAGGGATGGGGTAAATAAATCAATACTGTAGTATATTTGTACTAAAGCAAGAAGACCGACGGGGCCAGGAGGGTTGCATGCATGTTGTTTACAGGGGAAGAAAAACAAACAAAAAATGTTAGCTAGTTGTGAGTTCAGGCGAGCGCAATGCTAAGTATCGACTTACGCTCGTGAAAGCAACGTGCGACCGTGTGTGAGTTAGTACCATCAGCGCCACGTGATCGTTACCTTATCCTAACTCCGCTTTTCTCGGAGCTTCCGTTTCAACTTATATAATTATTGATTCGTACCATTTATACGTGCTTTTGAATAAACAATTTTTAATTACCACAGCGTTAAAGCGCATTTACTTACGCGTGCTCAATTTTGCTGTATCGACGTCCTAAACAACATTTTCGTTGCGAAAACAACATCTATACAGATATCACGCGAAAAATGTGCAAAACATTTTCCAAAGTATCCTTTAAAGTAGATATGCAACTTTTCCGATTTGTAGCTGTAGAAAAAGTAGTATATAACTTATATTGCTGGTAAAAAAGACGAAAACACAGGTTTGCTTCCACATGCCGTCTGTTAGCCACCGTTATACAACACAAATATACTACCACCTGTTGGAATATGTATGTATATGCGCACATGAAAGATAGATATCTATTGTACTAAACAATCCTAGTTCTTGTTAGAGTTTGAGGTAAAAATAATTACCATCCACAAAAAGATTAGCCTGCAGTCAGTGACACATTAACCTTTAGGTAGTTAGAACCCTTTGCTTGGATTTTTTGCATCTAATCATCACAGTTCTGCTGACCTACATTGTTTTTAGTCAAATCGGAGTGTGCGTGTAATTCGTTAAAATTGGATAATAAATAGGTACTTTTCAAACAGTTGAGAAAATAAAAAGAGCTGTATCAATGTGTTCTTCAACTTTAATCCTTTTATCTCGTCCTTGACCGAGGGGACATAAAGCGCCGTGCTGTCTACGTAGTATAGTAGTATATGATACTTTTGCTTGGTGTAGAAGTTTTTCGAACTTACTATAGTGTTACTAGATACTCTTATGAATCGAAAATATGTAATATTTCCATAGTTGATAACTTTTAGAAATAACATTTGAGATGTTACTTTGGAAGATAGGTTCCTGTTAATCTTCCATTTTCTTGCAATTAATCCAAGATTAATTTCCAAAAATGGAAAATAAAAAAAATGCAAGTGGAGTGGTAAAAATACGAAAGGGTAGGTCGGGAGAGAACCGGCACCTCCACCACAAGTGGAGCGTTGACTCGAAAATGAAAATGAAATCGAAATTGAAGCGGCGCCTCCACCACAATGTCATGTGGGGTTTTCGTGATTGAGGGACGTAGTTCAAGGTAGAGATAGAAAGTAAACACTGGTGACTACTTAATTATATACTAATCAACAAGTTACAATACAATGGGTTACAAACATGAGTATGAGGACGGACAAGTCCTCCTAAAACTAACATTACACATGAAAGTAGTCGAAGCCACCCTGTACTAGCAACAATCTCTTATAACTAAGTATTAAGAAACCAGGTAAGAGGTACCCCTGGGTAATAGCTTCTAGGCTCCTAGAATACTACAAATAAGCATCATTAGGAGATCAGGTAAGCAACGCCCTTGGACGTCACCTTGTAGATCCCTAATACTAAGCGATAGGGGATCGGGTAAGCAGTGCCCCTGGATACCAGCTTCTAGATCGCCTATAAATTAATAAGTAAAAAGATTCTTATCAAGTCTGCTTCAAGTTGTTGATTCGTTGAAACGACTGAATTGTACTTGAAGCAGCCGGGTTTTGTTATACAGTGTGTCGCATTTAAGATGAATACATTCCCGTAGTCTCGTTATTTTAAGGAGTAAAAATTTGAATGTTAGCACAGTGATACATATTCATCAGTTTTATTTTTTGAGATACTTAACTTAAATGTGAACTGTAAACCCAGCCTACCACGACTCTTCAAACAGGGCCAATTCTCGATATTTCGCTTCGCGTTGGAGGTATCAAAAAAAGTTATTCGAAAAAGTTGTTTAGAATTCGATTTTGATCCTTAGTAGCAAGTTTCATGACAAAATTCGCATTTTTAATTTTTCGGTATGTTAGCGTTGTCTGCACACAGTTACAAATTTTTACCTTATACCTACCAAAATTAAATGTATTTTTTGTCAGATTGACATTTCGTTCAATCAAATTTTATTTTCCATGACACTCGATTGAATTAAAAAGTAAACTTGTAACTGTGTGCAGACTTAACGCTAACATACTGAAAAATTAAAAATGCGAATTTTGTCATGAAACTTGGTACTAAGGACAAAAATTGAATTCTAAACAACTTTTTCTAATAACTTTTTTTGATATATCCAACGTGAAGCGAAATATCGAGAATTGGTGCTGTTTGAATGGTCGCGGTAGGCTGGATTTACAGTTCACATTTAAGTTGAGTACCTCAAAAAATGCAACTCGTGAATATGTATCATTGCGCCAACATTCAAATTTTTACCCTTTAAAATAACGAAACTACGGGAGTGTATTCATCTTAAATGCGCCACACTGTATATTGCGGAAGACATTAGCATATTAACGTCAATCTGTAGGCCCGGCGTTCCGCGTATCCGTTGGTATTTCCTTGTTCGGTAGGCAGCTATGGCTGAGCGTAGGTCGATTGCATGTGCTGATTAGAGGTTCTTGGAATGAGAGCAGTTGACTCGCGTTTTGTAGTTAACATTAAGTCAACGCTATACAATGTTACGAAGAACTGTATTAACCTCGGAGAGCAGTTGGCTCGCGTGTGTAATTAACGTTAATCCAACGCTATATACTGTTACGAAGAAATGTATTAACCTTGGATGATATTTGCACCAGTTGGAATGCAACTTGCGGAATTATAAATTATTTAAAGTCTAAATAATTCCGTTTGTGACAATCTACTTGTTTCTCTCCGTGTATTGTATGTAAACTTTATATGATCTTAATAAGACATTAAAATTGCAAATAGCTTGTGAAGTGATTAGTGGCGTGGTTAATAGTTGAGTTCTCAAGCAAGCAGCTAGAGTTCAATTCTTGGAGTCAGCGAGAGACATATAAAAGTTCTATGCACACTGTCATGAGATGAACGAAATTCATGCCTATGGGAAACTGCATGCCGCCAGGTAATTGGAGCTATCCCGACTACCCTATGATCCGGACTGCAGCTGGGTACAGTGATTGGGAGAAGTTCTAAAAGCCATTACACTTAAGGAGAGTTGAAGCGAATACATAGCCTCTCACAATCAAGACAACTTCACCTCATCAAGGTGGGACACTGGGAGTCTATAACGTGTAGACTTACGAACAAAGCTCTGTCGAGGGCCCACCAAGCCTATATATTGGTAGATCGGGGTGGCAATACCATTTAAAAACCAAGTCCTGCCACAATTGAGGTTGGATTCGATCGGGCAGTGGCTCCTAACAGCTTGGGACAGCATGTTAGGGGAATAGTCCGAAGCTGGACTAGGTGAAATCTCCTTGGTCGTGTGATACGTCCCTCACAGCCTCCTCGGAAATGGAGCCGACGGGTGAGCACGATTATCGCTCCGGTACTAGCCTGGACAGCTAGTAGAGTATGGATAGTATCTCGCTCCCACCAATGACTTACTGGTAGCATTGTGAAGTGTAGACAATGTGCGCTAATTGAGCGTATCTCAATTCATGCTTTGGCATGTCTAAAAGGCGGGAAGGAACTCCCTAAAGTTCAATAAATAAGTTATGTATCAATTACCTAATAGACAATTACTACGGCCTATTGTATAATTAAAAGGTAATAGGCTAATAGTTCGCTGTAGAAAAGATTGATTTCTTTTCGCAGACAGTTCAGCCTTACATGTCATGAGATGAACGGTGCAGACCATACGGAATTCAACCCCTAAAACTGACTGGTGCGCCCAATTCTACTCAATCCCAGAAATCTGGGTAACGGATGAGCATGTCAGAAATAATGTGTGGCAGAGAGCCACGTAAGTGTTCTCGGCAGTTACTCAATAACGTTGTGAAGGAAGCTCTACAGACGTGAGTACTGGTGGGGGTGGATTGAATTCTTACCTGAAAGATGAAGTTATTTTCATGGTTCACTGTAAGGTAATTCGCTGTTTGACGTTATCTGATGGCGAAGAATCCAAGTGATATTTATCGCGGTTGGAGGAGGTAAACTGCAACCAATGAGAAACTGCATTCCACCAGATAGTTGGCTTCTTAAATTCCGTTCGGAGCATTACTATGACTTGAAATCTGCAGTACAAGTCCGTGTGTCTGACAGAGCTCTAGAGCTACTACACTTAAGGGGTGTTAAAGCGAAGATTTAGCCTTTCACGCTTAAGACAAGTTCACACTAACGGGTACACACCAGGAGTCTAGAACGTGTAGACTTAAACGAAGGTCAAGGGCATACCAAGTCAATAACTTGGGAGATTGAGGTGGCAAGACATAATAGAAAACCAAATCCTGCCACAATTGAGGTTGGATTCGATCGGGCAGTGATCCCAAACCCTAAAAAGTTAGTCCGAAGCTGGACAAGGGTCCATCTTCTTGGAGAAGGCGCCAACAGGAGAGTGCGTTTACAGCTCCGGCACTAGCCTGAAGAGTTCTATTAATTCTCACTGCTGGCAGTGAGTTGTCATCCACTCTCAACTATCTCTCCAGGTTAGTGCCGGAGCTATTAACGTGTTCACCCGTCGAGGTCCGAGGAGGTCTCTCTACCCCAACGAAAGACTTATGTCTTTTATTTTTTAAATACCTCCTATAGGACGGCATTACTGCCTTCCTATAGGAGGTATTTAAAAAAAATTAAAGTAGGGCAAATTTCTATAAATGGAAAAGATAATAAAGTTTCTCCATTTTGCATCATTTTGAGCTATAGACCCATTCACCATTATTATCATTACTGCTACCGAAATACATACGTTATTTTTATATACTATTATTAATAGTATATAAAATTACATACTATTATATTCTTAATAGTATATAATTAACAAAGTAGTAATTAAATTTATTAATTGTAAAATTACTAAAACAATTAAATAATATCAAGTAATGCAGTTATTGATTAGCGTCCCTTGTTTTCGATTAAATTCTCACCTTTCCGAGCTGCTGGCACGGAAAGTAGGAGATAAAAGATGGAAAACAACATACTCTATTATTGTGAATTAAGCCTTTCCCAATAACACTGTGTATGTCTCACTGTTTATTTTCAATTATTTTGAAACTATAGGAGATAACACATTAAGGTGTAATGCTTTTATCTCATAAATATTTATAGAAACCTTGAAGTTCAATTGATTCTAGTTTCTAGTAAATTTCATTTCAAAGATATCGACATTTGAATGGCCTAATTTAAAGAGATTATAGTGTGTAAATAATATTGCTAAAGAAATTATAGCCTCCAACAGCTTGACTATACATTTATAAAAAAACTGTGTTCTTCTGGGCGATGAAAGAAAACATGCGAAATTTTTTTGGAACATACAATTGCAAAAAGGCTTTCCCAGGGTTCTAATTCGTCATAGAAAACGTTGTAACTTTAACTGAGAGTGTGGAGAAAGGTTCGTCTATGGACTAGATTTAACGTTTGTTAAGGGTCAAGACTACCATGTGACCTCCAAGTCAACATATTAATCTAAGCAAATCCATGCAAGTAAGATGTCTTTCGACTCCTTAGCTACTAGGGAGCTTGATGAAAATAGTTATTGCTCACACCATTAACTCCGATGGCCCCAGTGGTCAAAAAAGGTCAAGAAAAGATCTTCAACAAACTTAAGCAAGCGTGGTGTTTTTCGACTTTTTGACTCCTTATTCACTAGGGAGAAAGAAAAAATATTTTTTACTTGAACCACAGCGGTTACAAAAGGTCTCACAGTTACTTCAACTGATCTAGGAAGGTTGTTATAATGGGCTGTAATGGGCTTCTGGACAGAGTGAGGCAATATCTGATGTCCACTTGTTCATTGTTTCTTTGGGTACCAAAGAAACAGGTTTTTGCAGCAGAAGTTAACTTGTTTTTGTTAAGTTTTATGCACACTCTAAAAAATTACCGGTAAATTTACCCTAAGAAATGGAGGCAACTATGTTACCTCCATTTTTTGGGGTAAATTTACTTGAAAGTGTAATTTTTATAGGAAGTGGGAAATTACAATATTAGGTTAAATTTGCATTGTAATGTTTCCTTTTTAAGTAAATTTACAGATTAAAATTACAATCTCAATGTAATTTTACATTTTAACATTAAAACACCTGTGTAAAGTTACATGACAAAGTTAATATTTTATGGCAATAGTACTTTTCAGGGTTAAAATACAAATGTGAAAATACTTCTTCAATGTAACGATGACTTGCGAAAGTACTTGCAAATTCAATCGTTCCTCTGAATATATTACTTACATTGGTAAATGGATTGTATGAAACACAATAAAATCAAAGTAATTTTTATTGAACGTATGTACTTATATAAAATATAAGACATTAACAGAACTTCTTTTAAGGAGCTTTCGGAAATATTTGGTCTCTCAAAGACATTCAGATAAAGTTTCGATTCCACCTAGGAAATTTAAAAATTATAAATTATATAATACCTTTCTCAATTACAGTTATGCTAGTTTATTTCGAATTCTTCAAATTTTGATTCATCCTAGAAAAACATTCAATTAAATATTTTTATTTTATTGGTTTAAATTTGTAATTTTAACATATACTTACCGATTATTATTTTTTAACTTCTACTATAAAATAAAATTCTTCCCACCTTAGGTCATACGTGCAAATATTTGCCTTTAATAAATCTGCACTACACTACAACGAAAAACAAAATATTAATGAGCAATGAACACTTCGTTCGATATCGATAGGTTACGCCACGCCGATTGCGAAACCTGTAACAAGAAATCATAAAAGAATTGGTACACACTATTCCGACCATTCTCCAAAAGCCCAATTTGGACTGTTCATAATGGGTTCCTGAATTCTTTCGAATATTAAGAGCACAATTACCCTATACTTGTTAAAGTTCATCTTATCTTTAATATTACACTAAAAATGAATCAAGTTATTGAGTAATAATACATTTCCAAGGAAAAATTTTCTGAGTTATGTAAATTTACATTATGGATAGTGATTTTAAACAGTTAAATGTAGTAGAATTACTTATATTTCTGTAATTTTACACAATTAAAGAACATTTTACCACAAATAGTAAAATAACTATTAACGTATAGGTAAAATTGAATTTTAGAGTAAAACTACCCCAAATAAGAGAGCAAAGTTAACTCTTTCCCAAGGTAAATTCACCTCATTTTTTACAGTGCAGTTGTTATTTTTGGTATTTAAATAATTGTGGGATGATTGTTGAGTACTATGTAAATTTTTGTAACTTTGCAAACAGTGATATTTGCATCTATCCTATGCCTTATTTTTAAATTAGGTATGTTTTTGTCTCGGAATTAAGTAGTAACTAGTGTGGATCCAGAAATTTAAATTAGTGCTTATATCAAATGCTTGGACTTTTGTTTTTTTGTGTTTTGTTTTGTGAATGTGTGTACATACAAATAAAAAAAGTTACACTGACAACATGGTAGCTTAGCCCAAAAAAATTAGACTGATGGTTAAAAAAATCGTTTTTTTTATATATAATATCTCCGAAAGTTTTCTAATTTGCCGCGGAAACATTTACATGCACCGTGGAAGTGTGTTTGCGCCCAAGTGAGCCTGCACCGAAGTGTCCCTGCGCCGAACTAAGATGGCCGTGCCTAATCGGCCGCGCCAAATGTTCTAGGTTTTTCCAGTATCTGAACTTAACCCGAATTTATGGGAAAATCCCTGTACATGGTCAACAAGATTTGAATAACGAATCCTGATCGAAATAGCTAAGGAAACCGCAGGAAGAACTAAATTTATCCTTACGGTATACAATCAGAAATGTATACATAATTTAGTTCCTGTCGAGATAGAGATTTATGTACGCGAAACTGTATGCTAAGAAATATAATTGGTATTATATACTTGCTTCAGTGGATAGAACATTAATTCACAATAAGTCTATGGTACGTAGATTTTGCTCTTTTGCCACTAGGTCAGCTATTGGAAGATACACAAGAGACAAGAAATAAAGAGTTTAAGATGTACAGACTGCGTTTGCGTACAGACAACATGTTCGAAAATGTTCGACAGAAGGTGCTGTTACTCACATCAGATTCACAGACAGGATGCCCTGTTTTAACAGTCAGGACTTAATCATTCGGACAAGCTTCTGGCCATAGTGATGAAATTAAAAGGACTTTGTATATTTTGATCTTTAGTTTACGAAATCGTTATTAGAACCCATTTTGTAACATGAGCTAGTACTAGATATGATGAATATCGGAATTTCGTAACATAGGGCAAAATATACCGGGCGAAATATAAGTCCTTTTAATTCCATTGCTATGGCGAAGAACTTGTTCAAATGATTTGAGTGTAGACTGTTAAACCGGACAGAACCTGTTAATTGCTTATAGCTCAGTTATTATGCATTTTAGACCTGTGGTAGGTACCTTAATACCTTTTTATTGAAAATCACACTTGCTATGGATTTTCAAACTTAAAGCCTAATAATAACAATCCCGATGACATCTAATACGATACGTTCTAATACTGAGTTCGTAAACTAGAGGTTGAAATACGCAAAGTTCTTTTAATGGTCCGAATGATTGAGTGCCTACTGTTAAACAGGACACCTTGTATCATCCATTACAGGGATGTTGGATTTAGACCAAGAGGTACTAAATGTATTGAAATAGATCTGTACTTGTCATATTTACTTTAGCGATCTTGAGCAGTATCGCCGTTTCGTTACACAGTGTGGCAGGTTAAGTTTAGGCTAAAAGCTTTCCTTTCGTTTATTATGCAATGGTCAGTTCAAATTGGCTCTAAATTAAAGTGGTGAGTCCGCCTACAACCATAGTGTCGACCTATTTTGGATCATATCGAGGGTTAGATCAAGTTAGGTTCGGGTAGGGTAGGTTAGGTTAAGATCGGTTTAGAAGTAAGTTTTAGAAGGTTAGAAGTAAGGTAAATAAAGCGTCTGACGTCATTAAAATTCAGTGGAACATGAACTTTTTTTTTATTGACCTCCATGTTCTTCTTTGACGCCTCATGATTTTTGACTCCTATGACTGCTTGGTAAATTGAGGTTACAATCGACTGCCCTTGGTCTAAGCTTCCATTTGCAACGTTCATCTACAGCAGTAAGAAGAATGAGTTTCTTTACTAATAGTCTATGTTATTATTAAAACAATACAGCATCCGGAATATCGTAAACTTATTCACAATAACACTACCAACTTCTAAGATATATCGGAGGTAATAGATATGTATCAAAGCTTGTCTATTGATATTTCCGCTATATTTGAATATTTCAATAAGTCGTCCTGTAAACGAAAAGTGATACATTTTGCAGAGGAGTTTCCATTCGCATCAAAATACTTATCGAAGGTCCAAAACAATTCTGAAAATCCGCCGCTCACATTTCAGATGTGTGAAAATAGGGATGGGATGGCTGCTTGTGACCAGGAATATATTTCGAAATAACAGTCGAACCGCTGGTTTAATGGAAGTGTTGCATTTCTATAATCGAATTAATTTGCATAATAATGTCATCGCGTTAAGTGTAAACGCGTTTTATTTTATAACAAAGACGCTATGTCTGCCGACATTTCGTTTTCCTGAGTTTTAAAGGGAATAAAAAGCGGCGTTTGAAAAACTAGTCCTATAAATTTCTTCCGAATGCGGCATTTAACGTAATAGATGTAGTTTAAACCTTTAGCACGACGTAATGCGATACTCCGGACCGTTTAAAAGTTTGAAAACATTTCGAGAAGAACTCCTCCCTAAACACCCCAAAAATAAAGAATCGTTTAGCCAAAGTTTTCGTACATAAACCGTCGTCATATTTACTCCCTTTGCTCCCCGTTATTAATTCCTTGCACGCACGAGGCGCGACACACTCGCCTCTTCACCTCTTCGCAGGAGGGCCTCTCTCGCTCGCACGCGCCATGACGCTCTGCTCACGTAGCACCAGATTATCGCTGCAGATACTACAATATAATATATAATAAACGTTTGCCTTTAAATTCTCATTCAAGCGCCACCGTTTTTGCCGTGGACCGAGAGAGCCGCGTTCCAAGTTTGCAGATAGAGAAGGACAGCATCGTCCCTAGCTCCGCTTGAAATAAACCGTTTCGTTTATTATCTCAAGCAATTATACTTACCTGCAATTACAGGCAAATTACAAACTACTGGAAAGATTCGTGTAACCGCGTGCTCGTTTTGCTCTGTTCGTAGCCCTCTTGCTGGGATTTGTTCTCCACCGACAGCTACAAGACGCTTTGGCTGCTGGCTGTTTCATGCTCTACTATGTCTAAGGTTTTCCTCTTTTATTGATAATTTTATTAGATATAAAGGTGAATCTCCGCACGTTTTCCATACAATTGGATAGATGAAGAGACGGCAAAAATTTAAGTTCTCCATTCTGAAGGATGAGATTTTGACAGTCTATGAATAAAAAAAGAATTGCTTAAAAGTGTGTTTCTGAATATGCGTATCGTTACTTGATCGCACTATAATGAAGTCTGAATATAAACTTCTAGCCAATAAAGCAACCTTTTTGGAAAAAAATCTTCTCTGGAATAATACACACTTGTTTACTTAAAAATCGAACATAGAATTGCAGATTGCATAAATGTTTGTAAACCAAAATCCGTATAAATTGCGAATCTATCCAATTTTTAAAATTGATTACTTCTCAAAAAAAGTTACACAACTTTTATTGTTTGGTATTGTTCAACAAGCGGCTGCATTATTTATCTGCGAATGGATATTCTAGAATGCAACTCGCTGAAAGAACCATCCAATCCATTTAATTAATATAGTAAATTATATACCCTTGTGGTTTATGGAAAACTTTCAGCTTTATCAGTAAAATTCTAAAGCTGTTGAACTTTTTGGCTAACATATCAAACCTCTTAGAATTTCTAACTTTGGGAGTTTGGTAGTGCACAATACGTCAAAAGTCAGAACCGGATCAAGAAACCGTAATTCCGTAATAAGCATCTTGTACGACAGTGAGGGAAGAGCATTCATTGGAGTGTCACTCATCTAACTAGCTTAAATATGATATGTCTTGGAAAGTAGTATGTCACGTTGGATGACCTTCAAGGTCATACTCAGCATCTTATACAGAAATCTCTTGGTACTTACTTGCAGTACTCTACAGTTGCATTATGTCGATCCAAATTGGATTTAGAATAGATTCGTAAAGACAGTTGTGACTTTCGGCCAATGATCAAGTACATTGGTTTGCCTTGAAGCCTGTTGTCCAGATGCATACCAAAGAATTTTGCCTCCTTGGCTTGTGGTAATTTGCAACTGTTCATCCTCATAGATGGACGTGTGTCTTGGGCATTGTGAATATCGCATGCATAGACTTTTTCTTATTGGCCTTTTTTGAGGCAACCATGGACCTTGTTGATGTTGGACAAGCCAGGATTGCTGTGTCATTCGCGAACGTTATAACAGTCGTTATCTAATTATTGGCAGATGTGCCGTATAGAGTAAATATAATGTTGTCCCTAAGACTCTGCCTTGCGGTACTCCTGATAGGATTGAATATAGGTCACTTGTCCTATTTTATTATGAAATGTATATTGGACAGGTAGGACTTAGGCAAATGGTAGTGAGGATAAGGAAGGTATATTATTATTTTATAGTGTAGTTATTCATGCCAAATTTTATCGAAAGCCTACTATATGTCGAGAAAGGCCGCTGAACATTTTGTTGACTAATCTTGTGGTTCCCGTTTCTCTTGAAATTCGAATTGGTATTTCGGAATTAATTTCTGTTAGTTATTGATTTGACTGCTGAAGATCAATGCGATGTACTTTTTTTGAATTGATTTATTTGACAATAGCTTTCACTATTTCTCTAGTTTTTGCGTGGAAAATCGATTTGAAACGTGCTTCCAGGCATTCTTTTATCGTGTTTTCTTCTTCGACCGTTACCTTGTGAAGGAAATTATTAAAAGACTTCTTGAGGATGTTTTGCACAAGTTGCGGCTTTTTTGTCATTTTTGATCAACTGGAATTAACTTTGGCTGCTGGGGTATGATATCGTGACCTCTTTAATTTTTTAGTTACTTCAGTTGGTGTAGAACTTTCAAGGCAATGTTGTATTTATTGCTTTTTATGTTCTGATGATATTCCTTAAGTTTTTTAATTATTTTGTTAAATTTCTACTTGCTCTCTGCTATTCTATTCTGCTGTCACTATTTTCTTTTTCTAGACAATTTTCTGTTGGATGGTGTATGACACTTCTTCCTTTGCTTCCGAAACTTTGTTGTTGGGTGTGACAAACCATGCTGCTTCTTGTAAACTTTTGTCAATTTTCCAGTTGCGCTTTGTATGTCCAGTTTGGTTTTTAGAGGACATTCGAGTAATATTAGTTGTCCAGTCTTTTTCTGCGGCTGTTCTGTTATTGTGTAGGATGGGTTGTCTTTCTTGACATTATTGATCGGCTGATCATTATATCATTATGGTCATGATTATATATGATGATTGATGATCATCATTCGCAGATCTAAATTCGCTTCAACTTCTGTTTTTGCATCTATTCTTTTCGTTACATGGAAATCTTTTATGTCAAATATTCTTTTCCTATTATCAGGCAAATGAGTTGGCTCGCTGGCGACTACTGCTTTTAGGTTATTAGCTTTGATTGCTTCCAAAAGTATACTCAGTCAACTGTTCATGTTAGCTTTGATCCCCACATTACATGTTTGGCATTGTAATCTTCACCCGCTACGAACATTTTTCCTAGCGTTTTGAAGTAATGGTTAACATCTTCATACATATTCCAAACAATTTTCCCGTATTCTTTTTTCACATTTCTCTATTTCATAATGTTTGATATTGTAGCGTGTTATTAAGTGTCTCTATGGCCGTTGTATTCTGTTCGATGTTTAGTATATTTTGAATTTTGGGATTCTGGCAGTGTTTGTTATTGGAATGGAGTTTTTATAATAACATAACATCAATGTTATGGCATGCGATAGAGGTTTTTATTTCCTGGATGTGTTTTGCAAGAATGTTAACGCTTCGTACTGTAGTTTATTGATACCTTTTAAGGTCAAATATGGTGTGGTCCAAATTTATGGAAAGTACATTCAAGTCTATAGTCTATCAGCCTGTAGTCTATATAGGCCATTGACTTTCAACTCGGCGACAACAGATCGCCGAGAACAGATCGAGTACCTGTGGTGTCGACACCTTCGACCACATCTGCACCTAACTAAAGCGTCAGTACGAGCATATCTGTTCGTCGCTAAAGCCCTGACGAACTTTGGACATATGAATGGTTCCTTTGCAATAGATGTATTGGTGCCTCTACATAATTGCCCTAGATCAATTGTAGCAGTCTAGCTAAAAATTCCAGTGAGTCATAGATAGTCGTCCATAGATAGTAGGTTAGGTTGGGTATAGTTAGGTTGGGCAGACTCAGTTAGGTTAGCTCAGGTTAGATTAAATGAAGTTATGAATGACAGTTCTTTATTCGTTTAGTTTTGTGGAAACCCATTGACGTCGGTTTTTAACATTAACTCCAATAAAAAATCAATAGAAACCGTGATTTTCTCGACCCTCAATAACTTTTAATACCCATAATTCTTTCACCTAAATTTATATTACGATAAACAAAAATTTATTGTCGAAAACTGAAACTGTCAGTGTTGATAGAAATGGTAGTTTGGCACGTGCTATTACTAACAGCTATTACCAAGGATTTCTGGCTCGGTGTTATCAATATCAAAGACCGCAGTAAAAGATAGTCTTCTAGTTCAAATCAATTCCAGAATGATAAAATATTACCAATACCATACTTGAAGACTGTATCAGCAATCGTCTTTAGGTTCTGATAGCTGTTACAGGAATCACTGTATAAAGTCGAAAATGTCAACGATGTACCGAGGTGCCGAATAAGGGAATTTGGCAGTCTCTGTCTCTTTGAGATCCAATAAAATCCAGTAAATGTGTAGGTCACGGAACATTTCCGTTCAGTAGTATCACCTATTCTAGAAGTATCTTTTATAACACAACTGTTTGTATTTATAGCTGTATATACCCACCATACAAAACCACGTAACCTTCGGTCCAGTACTCTCGGTCAAATTTCAATATATTACGGTAAGCATGTTATATCCCGACTGATATGCGTTGGGGCGAATTATATTAAAAAAGTATGGTTCAAAATAATCTGAGTCTAAGGATCAAGACATTACAAAATATCCCAATATAGTAATTATAGTGTCTTCGTCGTATAAAAAGATGCAATTGCATACGATTCTAAAAGATTCATACCAAAAATTTGCTTTTGTTTACAATATACTAGTCATCACCTTGATGAAGTCATTTTTGAATTGTCAATTGTACAATATATTTCCACAATAAAAGTATCCTTTCTCCGTACCCAATGTTCTGTATGGAAGCAATGTTGAAAGCGTTAAACACTTTCAGAAATTGGTTGGATCAAGATTAAATCATGCTAGTACCCAGGGAAGTACGGGTCAGAGGGGGCGGATAGCCCCCTTTATTTTAGAACAGGGGGGACATAGCCCCTTAGAAACAAGGATGAAAGTATAAAATATATGCATTGATCTTAATTAAATATTATAGTCCAGTAAATGAAGGCTCGGAAAGGGCGTTTTTGTGGAAAAAATCGTAATGTTTTCTTTTTTGTAGTCTTGTATAGTGTTAAAGTTGCTGCGTCGAAAAACGGTTTTTTTGGTTCATTTCTCCATAAGGCCAAATATCACAAATATGCTTGGTCGTAGTTAAAAAATGCTTATGTATTAAATGTACTAAAAGCTAAGATAATTCCCTACAAAAAGATCCGAATAATTTTGTTTCTATCTCTAATAGTTGCCCAGATAATTAAGCTTCGATTTCGCATTTTTTTCAAAAAAGCAATTTTTTTCTTCATTCGTAAAGTATGGACACCTCAGGTAAAGAACGGGCCTCTCTTTGCACTCAAGCAGCTTCGTGCCCTGATAGAGATAAAATATTAATATTAACATGTTCGTCTTGACGAGAATTCAATACGATACAATTTTGTTTTTGAGAATTTTGTCGAGAAACAGACTAAAAAAACTTGCACTACGCACTTCGAAAGAAGTGCGAAATTAAAGCTCAATAATTATCTCAACAACTGTTAGGAAAAAAATTATTAAAATCTTTGTTGTAGCTGTATGTTCTTAGCGTTACTTTATGTAGAACTGAAGTATTTTTGAACTACGACCAGCCGTATTTGAGATGTTTGAAAAATTAGGAATTTTGAGATATCACTAGATAACCCCACACAAGCGTACGAAATTGCAAAACATCACGAATTTTTCCCAAAAAAAACTTCATTGACTAGACTATTATGATGCGATTAATTTACTAATAAAATTATTATTATATTGAGTTTAATTATTGTTTATTTATTTTCTCTGGTTACTTAAATATTCTTAATAATTATGAAATATAATTAAAAAAATATTATTTTAATTTTCCGTTCAGTAATTTGACTCTTAAGCAGGGATGCCAACTCTTATCCAAAATTGTTTAAACTTTTTCGTATAATAGAGCGCTCCGCTCAAAACTTGAAGTTATTTATTGGAGTCTATTACATGTCGTTGAACCGTCAAAACGCCGTAAGGGTCTGTGGACATATCGCCGAAGGTTGGTCAAAATGCCGAAAAAAGACTGTGGGTATATCGCTGAAAGTAGACAAATTTCCGAAAGCATAAGACAACGTCGAATAGATCGTAACCAAATCGCCGAATGTATTCAAAACGCTCAAACTCATCTACGAACAAATTGCCGAAACATATCTATGCACAAATGGCCAAACGCGGTCAAATCGCCGAAACGTTTTGCTTTATTAATGCTGTCGCAATATATTTTAAGGTATACAATTGTTACATATTAGTAAGACTTTCCTGAATTAAAATTATCTATTAAATTTTATATTTAAATTGTTTATTTATGTAATTATTTTGGTTTTTATGTAACTCTTGCTGTTTAGAAAGCCCAACGGTAATAAAATCAAGTAAGGTAAGTAATATCAGAATATCACTGACAAGACTGAATCACCTGGTATAACCGTATTGGACTCAAAGCCAACTCCATTAATACATAAGAATTCATTTGTAATAATTAATTGCCAAGACAAAATAAATTGGTTTTCAGAAATTGTTTCCCTTTTCCCCTTAAGGTTAAAGAACGTAAACTTATTTGCATTTACAAAGGTATTAGTAAGGTATTTTCAAGATTATATCTTCTTCACTGTTATGGTTTTATTTAACTTCTGCTTAATTTTGCAAAAAAATTATTTTTAAGGGCTAAAGATTCGGGTTGCGGTGTAGTCAACCGAGGATTGCTTATCGATTTAACGTTTGTAGGAATTAGGGTGGTATATAATCCAGACATAAAAATGCTGAATTAACAATGATTATAAACCATCTACAGCACATCTCATTTTCCCTTAATTAATGTAGAATATTTATTTATAAAATTATAAAATTGAATTATGCAGAATTATGCAATTTTCTAATTGAAACTCAAATTAACAGCTATAAGTATTGTAAGGAGTA
The DNA here is from genome assembly GCA_929113105.1 of Agrypnus murinus. NCBI lineage: Eukaryota > Metazoa > Arthropoda > Insecta > Coleoptera > Elateridae > Agrypnus > Agrypnus murinus. The sequence goes on along the minus strand of OV816023.1, from coordinate 75,904,056 downwards.
GCTACCGCTTAGCCTTAAATAAAATTTCAATTACTTTCCAAAAAAACAAAAATTTCTACTGTTTGAGATTACCAAAACAATTTCGAATCCAAGATCAGCTCCTCACATGCAACAGTAGATAAGTATAGTTAAAGGTATACTTATTTTAGACCTCCTAAGAATTCTCAGGTAAGCTATTTATTTCAACTTATTGCCTATATGACAAATCTGACATTTTGTCTGTTTTATTGCATTTTTTAGTACCAAAAATTTTGTTTCCTAGATGGGATTATTTGTTTTTATTGTAGATGGAGACAACTCTTCAAAGTCATCTTAATAGTCACTAGCCATCGCGATTTTCTTATGCTTAGGATACCGAAAACAAGTCAAATTATCCCATGAAAGGCGTCTTATTAGGCAAATTTTATTTAAACAAGTGTAGTGCTGGATTGGCCATAGCAACTATCACGTTAAATTGGGTCGATCAATCATAAAAGCTTTTTCTGGAATAATTGACCGTGTTATGAAGTAAAATCGAAAATTTATGTCAATTCACCTAGGTATCTAATAATGAACTACTTGACGATCCAGCTCTCCTCTCGTTTTGACGACTTTTGGAAAGCTGATCCACAGAGTAGTCTTAGACAATAAAAATTATCATACCCCGCAACCCAAATAATATATGAAATCATGAATAAAGTGGTTAGGACTACCATGTGTACCTAGTAACATAAGATTTCACTTCTACCACGTCAAAATCTATCCGAAGCAGTTTTTATAAATAACCCAAAATTAGAAAAGTGGCACTTTTCTAAAGAAGTAGAATAAGGGCTTGGCAGAGTTACTGTCTGTTTATGGATGAGCATGTCACCCAGTAGCACTCATGAATAAAGATGATTACATACACATATGTACTATAATAAAAATACAGTAAAAAAAGATTGCGACACTAATATGAAGATCATTGGACGTCACTACATTATAAGGTATTTAAAAATATTTGACAGAAAAATGGGAATGCTTAGTCTCTAAATGTTAAATTCTCAGAAATTTCTGCCATAGAATCTAAAAAACCAAATAAAATCGATATTTTTTCGGTTCCGGTTCTGATTCTGGTACTTGCTTTGAAAAGATAAGGGTTTCGATTACGTTTTCGATACGACACAAAATATCGTTTCTTGTGGTGTTTAGGCTTCAATTCTGATTCCGTCCAAGTCCCTGAATAGACATTAAGACCCATAAGACATTTCTACTTTCGTCTATTATATTATTATATTTTCGTTTTTGAACAAAAACTTTAGAGCATAGTTATACTGCCCATGGAAGATTACCGAAAAAATTGTTTTCGATATCTTATGTACATCAATTAAGAATTTAAAGATAAATTGATGCTTGGTCCGTTAGACCAATTTCAATAACAAGCGCACATGAGCAATAAGCAAAGAGCAATTAAAAAAATTATTGTAAAGCTATCGAAGATAATTAAAAAAAAATTGTTTGGATCATTTTTTGGGATAAGCTACCCTGTTATCCGTGTAACCTTTTTTATTTTTATGTACACACATACACCTTCTTAATTCCAGAATTCCGTTTGGATTGGTTAAATTGTGTTATTCCAGTGCTTTTTATCTTTAAACATTGGACTATAAGCAGTAAGCAGTATCCGTTTATAAATGTTACCTACTGAGACAGTATTCGTAAAGTGGACCACGTATTTATAACGTATGATAATATGAATTTTCCTGTCGTTTAATGATAGTAAGCTGATCCTTAAGTAATTGATTTTATAAAATTTCTGATTTTTTAAAAGTTATTAACAATGACATTTCAATGACATTTATTAATGACATTTCCGCGCAACGATTTAAGAAAAATCATTTTTCTAGGTTACTAAATTTTTCAGCAAATGTCTGCATAAGGGAATAAAGATTAAGAAGAAGTAAATATTTTTATTAAACATGATATTCTTTATAAACAATAAGGTATTTATAATAAGAAAATTAAATTCTTATTAGAAATTATTCTCTGTATGTTTTACCGAAAATTAAGACACCTGCGTAGACTAACCAATATATAATTATGAATTCGTTTTCTTAAAATTTCTTATTTTTGCGAAACTTTCGACAGTTTTATCGCATCACAATCGCAACCTCTACTATCTCAGAACTCTCGACAATCACGTCTTTCTAGGTAGTTGCTGGTAATTCTGCGGATTTCCTCGCCGAATAACGGTATCACCATGCAAGGTTTTGTTGCTGACGTACCGAGCATCGGATGCCATTAGAATTTTGGATTGTACTCCGTATTAGTTTCGTGTTCTATGGCTTTGCACATCCCCATAGCTATTAGACCCCATATGTCCAGATTGGTTTTATTCTATTTTTATACATGAGGTTGTCTTCTGCCGTGAGTTTGTATTTCCGTCCAAAGAGCCAAGAGCCTAATTTACTTCAGTTTCATGTTGATTTGTATTTTCTTCTCTGTTATATATGTTGATCATGTTAGTTTTTATCCAATGTTGGTCCTAGGTATTTTACTTGACTTGCAATTGTATTCAGTTTATTGTTACAATTAGACAGTCCATTTGGTTGTTTGTGTAGATGACTTAGGCTGATAGCTGATTTTGTTTGGTTGACTTTCACTCGCCAGGTGTTGAGCCAGTCTTGTAAGTGATCGAGATGAGTTTGTAAATTTTCAGGAGCTATTTGTGGATTTTTATCTACAGCAATAAGAGCAGTGTCGTCAGAATACGTGGAAATTGTGGTATTATTTTTGGTAACGAAATAGGCTGCAATTATGAGATAGCACAAGCGGCCCAAAACACTCCCATGGCGTACACCTAGTGTTTCAACTTTTCGTGAAAAGTTGAGCGAACTTTTCAAAAAGTCGAACATTTCATGAAAAATTGCAACTATAGGCTTGCAACTTTTCGTGAAAAGTTGAGCGAACTTTTCAAAAATGCGAACTTTTCATGAAAAGTTGCAACACTAGCTTACACCTGGCATGGTAGGGAGGTTTGGTGATGTTTACACTTTATTTGAAAATAGCGGTAGTTGTGGTAAGATCTCAGTAGAAGATAGTGAAGGGTGGGAAGGCTAAGTCTGAGTTTGTATAAGAGGTGGTCATGCCATACTCGTTCGAAGGCTTGTTTAGTGCCTCGGAAGAAAGCAGTCGAAAGTAAAATTTGAACACCTTAAACAAATTTTTGAAACGCTTTAATAGTATTTCCAGGACCTTGATAACTACTACTGTCTGCAACGAATATTTAACAAAATTAAATAAATGGATAAACTTTGACTTACTTCTTGTGACTCTAAACTTTAAATTTTTAGAAGACATATTATAAATTGGCAACGTCGTAACGGATTCGAAAAAACTTTTTGTGTTGAATAACCAACTAATAGGGAAATCAATTCCGGGTAGAATATAATTATAAGTAGCGTATTAAAAAAAGTATAATTTTATCTGTTCCGCTTTTCTGAAATTGAAGAAAATGTTTGTCTTCTCAGCTAAAATTGGGTTGGCAGTAAAAAACCTGAATCGAAGTTGGTTTGAAAGTGTCTCTAATTCGTCAAAAGCCGCCTTCGTGCCTATTTTTTTAGTTAGTCGCTTATGTGTCCTGCCCAATCTGACGTATGGAACAAAAGTTGTTTGAAAAAATATAACAATGAAATTTGAAACGTATGTTTATTGTTATCAATACTTACACATTAACAATGGCACATAATGTTCAATTAAAAATTATTAATTAAATAATAGATAAGGGGCTAAGTTGTTCTATCTGGCGTAATTTTGTATAGACACCTCTCATAAGACGTTGAAAAATGCCAACATCAATTTATCTGATCTTGTTTCGTATTCTACTACGTAGTTGTTCTTCTGGACTAGTTTCCCAAACACCGCCATACACTTTCCTACTAAATACAGACCAAAATTCTTGTATTAGTAGGACTTGTGGAAAATTTGGGGGAGGGAGGTTGTCTCCTCTTAGTACAAACGCAATATGATTGTTGCTCAAAAGATTATATTATCATTATCATTGTGTTCTTTATTATCATTATTTTTATTATCATTATTTTCGAAAAAAATAGTATTTTTAGTAGGTATCGTTAAGCCTCATCGTCTCTTATCCGTGCGGCCCGGGGTCGACCCTCGGTGACGGCAGATCTGGTTAAGATTTTCTGCAGTTTTTCTTAGCTGTAACACAAATGTGAGAATTGTGCTATACCATCTCTTAAGTAGGCTGCAGACGCACGTTGGACCTGCGTAATAGTAATAATCGCCTCTCCCTCTCGCACAAGCTCCACAGCTTCTTGGGGCCTGGTTCGCCAGGTTATGGGTAGTAGCGTACTACTATTATTTTGCCCTGCTAAGCGAAAAGGTCGTATCTGCAAAACTGCAATGTAGAAATGTACTATATAGAATGTTAGTGTGAGCTAAGAAAATATATGGTATATTTCTGAGTTGATGTTTTGCAGATACGATCTTTTCGCTTAGCAGGGCAGTATTATGGTACTATTTATTATCGTCGTCTATATAATTCAGCATATACCGCTTCACCAGCAACGGAAATCACACATCCTACCAACATTTTATATTCAAACTTGGTTTTAGATTCATATTTTACATCGTTGGGAGTGTTCAATACGATCCTTGTACACTCCGCCATTACCTTTCATTTCTGAGTTTGAAAAAGTAAAATATTTTTTATCGTTTATGAAAATGACCATCATTGCGAAATGACGAATTCTGAGTGCCCGACAGCATCGGGGAATTTTTTAGAGTTGTGCAGAGGTATATTAAGGACACTTATATCAAGGCGGTTTTGTCTTAAGTTAAACACATTATACGCACGACTATAATAATTAAACATAATGCGATAAAAAAATGGCAGACAATAAATGACAATTTACTACCATTCATATAATGGCCGCACAAGGACATTTCGGCGCTGGACACATCAACGCGTGGACACTTCGGCGCAGGCCACTTTTGCGCAATGACAATTCGGCCCGGAAACAGTTTGGCACAGGGACATTTCAGTTCAGCGGAAGGGTACATCCATGCGAAGAGATTCTACCGCAAATACAAGTAGCACTACGCCTTTATTTGGAGAAATTGTCTAGTATTATTGTAATAAACAAAATCTGTAGGTACTTACAGGTAATGTATTTATTACGATCGATGGAATACAGTATTCGATAAATACGGTATGATAAAATGAATTTATTTTGCAATATTAATGATTTAGCGAAATAATTATTATTTAAATATGACATTTAACAATAGAAATATTATTAAGGATGGCAATTTTATGAAATCTCGTATTTGAGGCGTGTAGATGCAAAACTCGTCCAATGCTACTTTCTTTTTTGAGTTATTTGTATAAAAGTATTTTGAATAGCGTAAACAATCTTCAATATTATCAACTAATTTTGGTATCAAATAATAGCTTTTGTTCTAAATCCATCCCGGAATGATTGTTGAATACTACGTAAATTTTTGTAATTTTGCAAAGAGTGTATTTTGCATCTACACTATACCTCGTTTTTAAATTAGGGCTGTTTTTTGTCTTGTAATTAAGTAGTAACTATTGTGGATTCAGAAATTTAAATTCGTAATTATATCAAAAATTCCTGGTCCAATATATTCTTAAAGTAGAGACAAAATTCGATGTTAATCTGTATTTCTCTATGCCATTTAATGGTAATAACCTGATCCTTAATTCATTGATTTTATAAAATTTTTGATTTTTTAAAAGTTATTAATAATAACATTTTTGCGCAACGATTTAAGAAAAATTCATTTTTGTAAACTAAAAATTTGCTGAAAGATTTCTGCATAAGGGAATAAAGATTAAGAAGAAGTAAATATTTTTATTAAACATGATATTCTTATAAACAATAAGGTATTTATAATAAAAAAATTAAATTCTTATTAGAAATTATTCTCCTATGCAGTGATTTGCCAAATAATTTTAATTTTAACTTTTAGTAGTTTACAAAAATGAATTTTTCTTAAATCGTTGCGCAAAAATGTTATTATTAACTTTTAAATAATCAAAAATTTTATAAAATCAATGAATTAAGGATCAGGTTATTACCATTAAATGGCATAGAAAAATTCAGATTAACATTGAATTTTGTCTCTACTGTAAGAATATATTGGACCAGGAATTTTTGATATAATTACGAATTTAAATTTCTGGATCCACAATAGTTACTACTTAATTACAAGACAAAAAACAGCCTTAATTTAAAAACGAGGTATAGTGTAGATGCAAAATACACTCTTTGCAAAATTACAAAAATTTACGTAGTATTCAACAATCATTCCGGGATGGATTTAGAACAAAAGCTATTATTTGATACCAAAATTAGTTGATAATATTGAAGATTGTTTACGCTATTCAAAATACTTTTATACAAATAACTCAAAAAAGAAAGTAGCATTGGACGAGTTTTGCATCTATACGCCTCAAATATGAAATTGCATAAAATTGCCATCCTTAATAATATTTCTATTGTTAAATGTCATATTTAAATAATAATTATTTCGCTAAATCATTAATATTGCAAAATAAATTCATTTTATCATACCGTATTTATCGAATACTGTATTCCATCGATCGTAATAAATACATTACCTGTAAGTACCTACAGATTTTGTTTATTACAATAATACTAGACAATTTCTCCAAATAAAGGCGTAGTGCTACTTATATTTGCGGTAGAATCTCTTCGCATAGATGTGCCCTTCCGCTGAACTGAAATGTCCCTGTGCCAAACTGTTTCCGGGACGAATTGTCCTTGCGCAAAAGTGGCCTGCGCCGAAGTGTCCACGCGCTGATGTGTCCAGCTCCGAAATGTCCTTGTGCGTCCACTACATGAATGGTAGTAAATTGTCATCTATTGTCTGCCATTCTTTTAACGCATTATGTTTAATTTTTATAGTCGTGCGTATAATGTGTTTAACTTAAGACAAAACCGCCTTGATATAAGTGTCCTTAATATACCGCTGCACAACTCTAAAAAATTCCCCGATGCTGTCGGGCACTCAGAATTCGTCATTTCGCAATGATGGTCATTTTCATAAACGATAAAAAATATTTTACTTTTTCAAACTCAGAAATGAAAGGTAATGGCGGAGTGTACAAGGATCGTATTGAACACTCCCAACGATGTAAAATATGAATCTAAAACCAAGTTTGAATATAAAATGTTGGTAGGATGTGTGATTTCCGTTGCTGGTGAAGCGGTATATGCTGAATTATATACACGACGATAATAAATAGTACAATAATACTGCCCTGCTAAGCGAAAAGATCGTATCTGCAAAACATCAACTCAGAAATATACCATATATTTTCTTAGCTCACACTAACATTCTATATAGTACATTTCTACATTGCAGTTTTGCGGATACGACCTTTTCGCTTAGCAGGGCAGAATAATAGTAGTACGCTACTACCTATTACCTGGCGAACCAGGCCCCAAGAAGCTGTGGAGCTTGTGCGAGAGGGAGAGGCGATTATTACTATTACGCAGGTCCAACGTGCGTCTCCAGCCGACTCAAGAGATGGTATAGCACAATTCTCACATTTGTGTTACAGCTAAGAAAAACTGCAGAAAACCTTAACCAGATCTGCCGTCACCGAGGGTCGACCCCGGGCCGCACGGATAAGAGACGCTAGTCTCTACACTTGGGCTTAACGATACCTACCAAAAATACTATTTTTTCCAAAATAATGATAATAAAAATAATGATAATAAAGAACACAATGATAATGATAATATAATCTTTTGAGAAACAATCTTATTGCGTTTGTACTAAGAGGAGACAACCTCCCTCCCCCAAATTTTCCCCAAGTCCGCCTAATACAAGAATTTTGGTCGGTATTTAGTAGGAAAGTGTATGGCGGTGTTTGGGAAACTAGTCCAGAAGAACAACTACGTAGTAGAATACAAAACAAGATCAGATAAATTGATGTTGGCATTTTTCAACGTCTTATGAGAGGTGTCTGTACAAAATTACGTCAGATAGAACAACTTGGCCCCTTATCTATTATTTAATTAATAATTTTTAATTGAACATTATGTGCCATTGTTAATGTGTAAGTATTGATAACAATAAACATACGTTTCAAATTTCATTGTTATATTTTTTCAAACAACTTTTGTTCCATACGTCAGATTGGGCAGGACACATAAGCGACTAACTAAAAAAATAGGCACGAAGGCGGCTTTTGACGAATTGGAGACACTTCCAAACCAACTTCGATTTAGTTTTTTTACTGCCAACCCAATTTTAGCTGAGAAGACAAACATTCTCTTCAATTTCAGAAAAGCGGAACAGATAAAATTATACTTTTTTTAATACGCTACTTATAATTATATTCTACCCGGAATTGATTTCCCTATTAGTTGGTAAGTCAACACAAAAAGTTTTTTTGAACCCGCTACGACGTTGCCAATTTATAATATGTCTTCTAAAAATTTAAAGTTTAGAGTCACAAGAAGTAAGTCAAAGTTTATCCATTTATTTAATTTTTTTAAAAATTCGTTGCAGACAGTAGTAGTTATCAAGGTCCTGGAAATACCATTAAAACGCTTCTAAGATTTGTTTAAGGTGTTCAAATTTTACTTTCGACTGCTTTCTTCCGAGGCACTAAACAAGCCTTCGAACGAGTATGGCATGACGACCTCTTATACAAACTCAGACTTAGCCTTCCCACCCTTCACTATCTTCTACTGAAATCTTACCACAACGACCGCTATTTTCAAATAAAGTGTAATCTTGGAACATCACCAAACCTCCCTACCATGCCAGGTGTACCCCATGGGAGTGTTTTGGGCCGCTTGTGCTATCTCATAATTGCAGCCAATTTCGTTACCAAAAATAATACCACAATTTCCATGTATTCTGACGACACTGCGCTTATTGCTGTAGATATAAATCCACAAACAGCTCCTGAAAATTTACAAACTCATCTCGATCACTTACAGGACTGGCTCAACACCTGGCGAGTGAAAGTCAACCAAACAAAATCAGCTATCAGCCTAAGTCATCTACACAAACAACCAAATGGACTGTCTAATTGTAACAATAAACTGAATACAATTGCAAGTCAAGTAAAATACCTAGGACCAACATTGGATAAAAACTAACATGATCAACATATATAACAGAGAAGAAAATACAAATCAACAGAAAACTGAAGTAAATTAATTGGCTCTTTGGACGGAAATACAAACTCACGGCAGAAGACAACCTCATGTATAAAAATAGCATAAAACCAATCTGGACATATGGGGTCTAATAGCTATGGGGATGTGCAAAGCCATAAAACACGAAACTAATACGGAGTACAATCCAAAATTCTAATGGCATCCGATGCTCGGTACGTCAGCAACAAAACCTTGCATGGTGATACCGTTATTCGGCGAGGAAATCCGCAGAATTACCAGCAACTACCTACAAAGACGTGATTGTCGAGAGTTCTGAGATAGTAGAGGTTGCGATTGTGACGCGATAAAACTGTCGAAAGTTTCGAAAAAATAAGAAATTTTAAGAAAACGAATTCATAATTATATATTGGTTAGTCTACGCAGGCGTCTTAATTTTCGGTAAAACATACAGAGTGTTCCATTTGAAAAATGTAGTAAATAGGTATCATTTAATTTGATCACAATTTAAATGTACAATATAAAGTAGTGGTTACAGAATGCTACTGCCAGTGGCGTAACTAGAGATTTTAATTCCTTTAGCACAATATGTAAAAGGCCTGGAAAAAAATTATGGGCATAGGAAAAGTTTTTTAAATCGGTATGTTGTAAGATTATATTTTAAACAATGTAATAAACAGTATTATTTATTATTAAAAAGAACTTTAAACATAATGTTTGCAAATAAAAATCACAAAAATAATGATAAATAATCAAATAAGTGTAAAAATTATTATTTTGTTTTATTTCACGCCTACACTAACAGCTCACTAAAGGTCATAATATGTCCTCCATCTCGCATGCAACACGATACACACACCCATAGTTGAAATGACGGAATTTCCCAATTACAAAGATTTCGTCTCCCCAAGTGGGATTCGAACCTACGACCTTTGGAACACGAGTGATGCACTTAGACCACTCGTCCACAGCCGGCCCAATATAAAAATTATTATATATCTTTAATATAAATATACGTCTATCAAACCAAATTACACGATAATTACAAGAACATTTTATGTGTTTGAGAATTAATCGTTCCTATTCAGAGCACCTATAAAGAATTTATTATTTTTCTTATTTATTTAAAAAATATACTCATCTTATGTTTATACTGGCACATAGAAAAACTACCGGGACCTGGTCTGAGTTCGGTTCTTCAGAATCGTCAGCTGGCCCAAACACCAGCAAGGGGCTAATTTTTTTGTTATTCCGCAAATATCTAAGCTAGCTCTGGACTCCTTTGGATCTTCAACCCTTAAGTGTCGCTTAACCCCGCTTAATACTGCTTACCCTCTACACATAATACTTTTAAAATTCAAATAAATGAATAAACTGCGACTTATTCATTACACTCTTACAAAACTCAAACAAGAAAAGAAAGTATAAATTGGCAACATCGCAACGGATTCAAAACAAAAGTTTGTGTTGAATAAACAACTAATAGGGGAATAAGTTCCGGGTAGAGTATATAGGGTATCCCAACCCAGTAACAATCTTTCTCAATTTCTTTTCGTAAAATCGCCCAATCAATATTGAATGGTACGATTTTCTGTAATTATCAAAAGTTAAGACCACTTTCCTTTTCTTCCTATTATTTCTTCGTAAATATGTGGTCTAGAAAATCACTTTTGTCTAGTGTCCAGAAAAAGGTTAATCAAGCCCTGGTCATACTCTATGGTTGGCAAAAGTGCGGAAATGTAAATGAATATGTCTATAGTTTCTGACTGCCTACTACATTTTAGATTTAAAACGTTCCATCCCCAATGACGAAAAATTCTAAGGTATGTACAACGTATAAATTAAAGTAAGGTATGTGTTTGAGTAAGTTTTAAAAATATTTGGACAGATTCGAATCTGTCAATAAAGCAAATTTGTTGCCTTTGCCAATTTGTATTCATTATTCTTGGGAGGTTATCGTGAAATTTATAGTTGCATGTGCATTTATTCGCTACCTATGTCACGATACTCAGGTGTATCCAGAAATCTCGTAAGTTATAACACGGAGAATAACCGTTAAAGCGTCAGATTCCAAAGATCGAGGGTGTTGAAGCTCAAGCGGAGCCTTTTTAGCACATTGTCCTATCTTTTTATAAGCGAGAAAAACTTTTAATTATTAGGGTCGTTTATTTATGACGAAGATAAAACCTCGTGAATTATGACTACAAAAATATTCTTTTTAGTGAATATCGGATTTTTTAATAATTAAACCGTAGGCAACGTATTTAGATTCAGAATTCACAATTTCTTCCATAAGGTGTACCCTTTGTCTACTACTAGTAATAAAAGTAAAAGTAGCAAGGGTGATATGGTTTTAGTCACTATTAAAAGTTCTTCACAGATTGGCAGTAAAAGTATCTGAAAACTAAAACTGCGATAAGAAGGTAACAAATCAAAACCCCCAATAGGGTATGAACCGAGATAGAAATGAGGGTAAGAAAGGCGAATGCCGCTGTAATTCTGCCAATGTTTGCGAGTAACATTATGATTTTATAAATAACGGGAGTTTAAATTTATAAGATTGGCGCGATGCTCGCGTAACCGTGGGGTGTCGCTGGGCATTGCAGCTAATTTCTATGCACGGTCCGTCTTGTTCTCCGGTCGGCCGAATGGGGTGGAACAAGCTATATTTCGCGAACAGAACGACCCTACACCTGTCGTCTCCCTCGCACTCAAGACTTTAGCTTAAAACGCAAGCTACTCCGCAACATGTCCTTTATGTCTCCTAACATAGGGATAATGGTCTTTCCAAATCTGCGAATATTCTCCATTAATACTGGAAGATTCCGGATTAATTTCAATCGGACAGGAATACGAGGAGCAGGAACCTAGGGCATTACTTATGCCATTCGTATTCAATGACGAATACTAACCGAGTACCGAGCAAACTTACTTGCACCTTACTAGTTTTGCTTAAAAAGTAATTTTAACCATATATGCGAAAAGTGGCAACCCTTTTTTATTTCTCGTCAGTTCTATACTAAAACCAAACAATGAGAGTCGATATAATGAAACAGGAATAAAAGTCAGTCACAGGAATAATCTATGTTTTATCCAACACATAATTGGTATTGTGAATGAGAAGTTTACGATTCGTTGCATTAATAAAAACAAAGGTAATCAATAGTCAATTAATATAAACACATTTGTGAAAAATGCTTCGTCTGTTATTGTCGTCGTCCTCTTAACTTTATTCCATCTTATCTCAGAAACTATTCGATCTATCACGTTGAAACTTCATGCGGCTCAATGACGAAGCTCAACTAGGGATGGCAAATATTGTTCATTTATCTATCATTTATGTGTTTATGACACAACTAGTTGACCAAGAGGGAGTTATTGCCATAACATTGCTCTTCCGTACCTGTCCCTTTATCATAAAGATGTTTGCCTCAACCAAATGTTGAATGGGTTGAAAGAGAGAAGCGCGTTTTAGTTGTGGTAAATGCTCGTGAACTGAACTCGTGAAATCTTCGATTAGATTCGATATCGATAAATTGTTTAAATGTTAATTAAAATCAACATTGCCAAACCATTGAAGTAAATTCATACTTGTGCGTGGTATAGGGCGCAGTGGCGTAACTACGTAAAACTGCGCGCCCCTGCGAAACTTACGTTTGCGCCCCTTTTATACAAGTGGTAACAATAGTATAAAATATAGACTGTAACTTTTTAATTTGAATAGTTACAAACAAATGTTAAGTACAAAAGTGTTTTCGTTTATCCCGATGAATATTGTGACATTTTTGATTTGTTCGTATTTTCTTTTGTTGTGTTGCAATAACTATAGCAATTAACCTTGTTTTTTAAATGGCTTCCGTATCTCTTTTTATATTTCTGAAAAGAGTTTATTTTTCTCTGTTTAGTAATGCTAATTTACCATAACAAAAAAACTGTAAATTAGAAAGAAAAATATTTTAGAAAAAAAAACGTCAGAATGAATCAATTAATAATGAGAACTGGCTTGTAGTAAAATTAATCTAGTCCGACTTGATTATCAGTTTTGGTCAAGTATGCCATGGGAATTTGACAACTAAAACTATAATGAGCAAATAAACAATCATTATTACTCTATTAATTACTTTGAACAGAAAATGGCAAGATTTAATATGGATGACAATTTTGCTTTTAACATTGTGTTCTGCGTTGAAGCGACATTTATCTGAACGATACGAAAAATCAATGTAATTGTTGGTATTGGTCGTACGCAAATCCACACTGAGCGAAAGAAGGACACGCACACTATCCTCAAAAAGTCAATTAATTCATTATAGGTGGACATATCACAGGATCTTTTTTCTTGATAAAGATCTTACCACTAATATCTATTCGTGGCAAAACTTTCATCAAGAAAAAAATAAACCTACCTAGAGTTACTTCAAAGTCATGTTTTACCCACAATTACTGCAATATTTCCAGGTATTGACAACAGGATTATCTTCCAACACGTCGGAACCCCCCGCACATTTTGCAGCACATGTTAGAATAACGTATACAGGGTGATTCAGAAAAAACTGATATCCTTTAAATGGTAGGTAGAGGGGAGGCAGCAGAGCTAATTTACCTTGACAAGTATAGGTCAAGTTTTCCAGAAAATTAATTTTAAGGTTTTATTAGGATCAAGGTAAATTAGCTCTACTGCCTCCCCTCTACCTACCATTTAAAGAATTACCTTTATTTCTGAATCACCCTGTATGAATTAATGAAGGATACCGAAGGATAGATACTGAAGGATACAAATTCATGAATATTGAATCCGGTCCTGACCTTGGAACCTTTTGGATGTAAAATTCTGGAATCCTGTTCGGAATCTGGACTTCACTAAATAAATTGTCTTTTACGCAACTATTATAAGAATTCAAACACGCTTTAATAATATTGTAATAATGGTACCTTCGATTCCAATTATGAGCATAAAACGCTTGCTATTGTTAATTAAAGCTACTTTTTAAACATTCAGTAACTTGTTTTAACATCAGGTCTCAGCTATATTTGTCGGTCCGTCAGTTTACACAGGACAACGCGTCATTTGCCACTATTTGAAGGATACCGAAGGATAGATACTGAAGGATACAAATTCATGAATATTGAATCCGGTCCTGACCTTGGAACCTTTTGGATGTAAAATTCATTAAACTTTAAAATTCATTTTCTGGAAAACTATTCGTTTCTGACCTATACTTGTCAAGGTAAATTAGCTCTACTGTCTCCCCTCTACCTACCATTTAAAGGATATCAGTTATTTCTGAATCACCTTGTATAAAGGGATGCCACTTAATTTGGATGATTTGAAGGCTAGAATAACTGCTGAAATACGCAGAATACCAGAGGACATGTTACAAAGAGCTATAATAAATTTTAGATAACGATTAGATCATTGCTGGCAGTCAATGTAGCTCAATTTGAAAATTAATTAAATTAATACCCATATTAGATTGTTTGTCCGCCTGCATTTAGAATAGGTATTTTTTGTGTTCCATTTATTGATATGGCTTCAAAAAAAAAAATTTCTCATCTTGGTGTTTGCTTGTTACAATTTTATTTGTCAAATTTTCACAGTATACTTGACCAAAATTGATAATTAAGTGTTATTAGATTCATGGCAGGTTTCACAAAGCTTGATTAAGTTCTAATTAACTTAATCATGATTAAATTTGAAATCAAGAAATATAATTGGATAAAGTTTCAGATCTCTTAAATCTCAGCCAATGAAATTGCTGGATTTTAAATTTAATCACGATTAAGCTAATCAGAACTTAATCAAGCTTTGTGAAACCGGCCATCAGTTTACTACAAGCGAGTTCTCAGTTTTAATTGACTAATTTTCTCCGGTTTTTTTCTAAAATATTTATTCCTAATTTTAACTTTTTTCATTATGATAAAATATCATTGCTAAATAGAGAAGAAAAACACTTTTCAAAAATGCAAAGAATACATACGGTTGGTTGCTATAGCAATTACAAAACAAAAGAAGATACCAACAAACCAAAAACGTCGCAATATGCATCGGGATAAACGAAAAACTTTTGAATTTAACATTTGTAACTCCTAAATTAAAAAGTTACAGACATTATTTGATACTTCTGTTACACTCTGTGACTCTGTAAACGATTATACGAAGGTAACTTTATTTGTTCAAATAAAACATGCAATAATTAATATCAAGTAATTCATGGCCATAGAATGTTATTACCTCCAATGCATGTTTTAAAATTTCTCTTCCCAACGAAATAAAGTTTCAAGAAAGCAGCGCCCTTCGGAGGGTTGCGCCCCCCGCGTCGCAGGGTCTGCAGGGGCGGTAGTAACGCCACTGATAGGGCGGTGTTATTTTTAACGACAACCACAGAAAGATGTTTATGTAGTTGTCGAGACCGACTGCTTAACGTGCCCATCTACAGCACGCGAAGTGTACTGAGGCTTTATCGACGAGAAAAATCCTCTCGCCGGTTCCGGAGATCGAATCCGGGCCGGACCTGAATAAAAGTTGGACTCTTTACCGCGCGGTCACCCACTTCACGAATATATCGATATATTGCGTCGTTGCCATCTACATTTTTTTAATATACATGGTGATTCAAAACGTTAGCTGGTATACTTAAAAAAATAGTCC
The DNA here is from genome assembly GCA_929113105.1 of Agrypnus murinus. NCBI lineage: Eukaryota > Metazoa > Arthropoda > Insecta > Coleoptera > Elateridae > Agrypnus > Agrypnus murinus. Next base: position 75,888,243 of record OV816023.1, on the reverse strand, counting down.
TGTTTGATCACTGTTAATTGCTTTGTTGATTATTTTCTAATATTTAAAATTAAACTCAACAAAATTTATTGATGTACAGGGAGTAATTAAATAACTGCCATACACTTAGGTCCCGATTTTCTTTACATTTAACAAGAGTGAAAGAAGTAAAGAGAGTTATTATGCATAGTATCGGATACAACATGACGAATTCCTTAAGACTAAAAAAAGTAAAAGGCATATAGAGTGGTAGAAGTGCAAAGAGTTTCCCCTCCCCTATCTAATAAATAGGCACCTATCTATATAAGTATAATGCGAACTTGTTTCCGTAGGGAAAAAAGGAGGGAAATAAAAGGTAGCGGGTATAAAGAGATGCGATCTTTTCGAAATATATTTTATTTCCCGGTCCGGATTAACGAAGATATATGTGGGCAGCTGAATGTCCGCGTCTTGTCAATGGCACGGTGAGAAATGGCGTGCTGGCCTTTGTCATCGGCATAATGACTCCTTGGCAGATAAGGCGACGGCAGGCCAACGGTCAGTTACGATGGTCACTTGCGTGCATTGTATTTGTATTGTTCCATCGGCGAATCATTGTCGCTCGCTAAATGGAGTGTGAAGCGATAGCGGATGACCACAGCGACTGTCGGATCTTATCTCAGTGGGCAAACAAACAATACAGTTTCGTGTTGCGGTTTGCATTCCGGTTATTACGATAATTTTATGCCCCCGCTGATGATTAATTTTTGTCGTTTCGGTAGAAAAGTTCTATTTCGAGACAGATTTTGAATTTTTAATATGGCAGGCATTCGATTGTTGTTGCTTAAAAAATTAATTAATGTGCATTTAGAATGTCGTCGTCTAAATGTAATCGAGCTTCGGGGGAACGCGCGTTTCCAGCGAGTAAGAAAATCAAGTTGAGAATTGTTAGTATAACAGTGGGACATTTTCTCTCTCGCTAGAGAGAAACCCTCGTTCAATGCATTTCCTCATCTCATTACTCGTGCAGTTCATCACAGAGACAGTTCACCTGTACTTCGTTACGTCAACTGACTACTCGTCACCAGGAGTTATGGCCGCGTCCGTACGTGCGCCTCCGTAATGTGCCGTACCGAGAAGTTAACAAGAAAATGACACCAATCCATTTATCCTCCCGAAATATACAGCACGTTTGCTTTGAAAACGTCTAGGACTAATGTGCGAGACAATTCAAAATATGCGAGCGTAGCTAAATGGTGTTCCTGTTCGGAATCTGGACTTCACTAAATAAATTGTCTTTTACGCAACTATTATAAGAATTCAAACACGCTTTAATAATATTGTAATAATGGTACCTTCGATTCCAATTATGAGCATAAAACGCTTGCTATTGTTAATTAAAGCTACTTTTTAAACATTCAGTAACTTGTTTTAACATCAGGTCTCAGCTATATTTGTCGGTCCGTCAGTTTACACAGGACAACGCGTCATTTGCCACTATTTACATTTTTAACAGATGGCAAATAACCGTAGCGGCATTTATGCAAGTACGAAGCTTTTAAATTGATACTGTGTTTTGTGAAATCAATAGTGATATCTAGTCGTATAGGTAGGATGGCAGTTGCAATCGGTTAAATTTTAAAAGGTTATTTGCCATATGTCGAGTAGGTTGTACCGATCCTATATAGCTATATGATATCCAGGAGACGCGTGATGGTCGCATACGTCTCCTTAATGTCGTCACATTTGTTGGGTCCCGCGGCGGCCCGTTAACCGTTAGTACTACGGACTCCACGACGTGGATTTACGTGTAAAGCACGTCTACTTCCAATCGCCTTGGCCGCCTAATACGTCCCTGGAGCCTCTTTATGACGTCACCGGAGACATTTTTGCCCCCTTGCATTGTTATCCCTTTTATCAACTGCGCATCTACATGATATTGATATTCTATTGTTCAGGTCGTTTTCTTTCTGTTTGTAACTTACGGGCCGCATTCGTAGTTACATTTTCTAGTATTGTAGGTAACGGCCGACGTCGCAAATCGCATACAAAGCGAGATAAGTTAAACCATATTACACTAACAACATCCTAACATTCACGTAATCGTTGCGTGGATTTGAAGGGAAATATTAAAAGTTTTAACTATACATGCTTTGCATGCACGTACAATTCTTGCTTAATTGTGCCCTTACCATAACACTTCATTTTTATAAATAAAAGTTGGGTTATACTCAAAAAACCCTTCATTTAAAACATTCAAATTTCAGGCTTTCCACTCTATTCAACAAGAAAACATTGATGCTGCTCGGTCCGATCCTACTATATTAATGATAAGAAGTAAATAAATCCCGGGAATCCCCGAAATTGTATTTTCTTTAGACAACTTTTTAGGTGTTAGTTTGTTCCACTCTTTACCAGAGTTAGCTAATTTCACTTTCCCACTGCATTCCATCTAACATGCGGACAGATAAACATGGAGTGGGAGGTTATCCATCGATCGCCCGTGTGCATCGGCTTCAGTAGTTACCATTAAATTAATTAGTAGCGGCATCAAAAAGATTTTAGGTGTTAACCAAATCATTTTAGAAAAACAGAACTTCTGAGGGTGTGGGCATTAATCAATAGCTTATCACATAACAAATATCGGATGAATTTGTCGACCAACCTCAATTAACTTTACGTTACATAAATCTAACATAATCTAAACTAAACCTAACCTAACCTAATCCAACCTAAACATATAACCTAAATTATGTAAAATATAATTTATGGTTATTAAAACAGTTTAATTTTTTCAATCCGTCAAATAATTATCTGCCTACTGATTTACTAAGCGATGGGACAGAGAGTAAAACGAAAATAAATCTATACTTTTTTGTTATATGCCTAGGCATTTATTAATTGCCGTTGTTTAGAAGAGGCAGTTAGTAAATGACTTCATGAGCTGTCGGCAGATAAAGTAATAATATCCACATTTATTTGCAGAATATTCTTTTTTACGTAAGCACTTCTAGAAGCTTTGCCCATTGTAAAGAGAGTATTTAGAATTTGCTACTCCCGAAGAAATCTGCTTATTTGTAGGAACATCTTGAATACTTGTTCAATTGCTCATTAACTGCCTGTTCTAAATAACGGCATTTAGGCAAGTGCTCCTCCTCTAAAAAAGAATGTTCTACCAAGAAATGTGTATGTTATTACTTTATTTGCCGACAGCACATTAAGCCATCTACTAACTGCCTGTTCGAAACAACGGCATTTAGTAAATGCCTAGGCATATAGCAAATTCGTATAGATTTAGTTTCGTTTTACTATCTGCCCAGTCACTTAGTAAATGACTAGACAGATAGTTATTTGCCGGATTTGACTGTCTGCCTGCGACATATATAAACATGGTTAATAGATTAAGGTACTGGTGAGTTTTAGAGCGCAAAATCATTTTGAGATCAGCCTATCATAAAAATTCAAAATTCGTTATAAATTTATTTGAAGGCACGTGGCAATTTGACGTGAGATGGTACAGATTGTATGATAATGAAATTGTCGGGATTCTCGCAAAAAAATATGTGGCAACGCCGCACCTGATGAATAAGATATTTCAGGATTTGTTAGGGTCTTTGCAGGAGTCTTAACTTTCGAGGGTATTACATTTGAAAAATCGAGTAAATTCCATTTAATTTTACCACAATTTGAAAGTAAAATTTGTGCATCCTGTACGTAAACAAGTCTTGGAAACATTTTCATAGTATTTAGAGGACGCTGATACTACTCTCTGCGCAGAAGATTTTTAAAATTAAAATCGATCGCCCGTGTGCGCCGGCTTTAATAGTTACCATTAAATTAATTAGTAGGGGTATCAAAAATGTTTGATGTACCAACTAGTTCATTTTAGGAAAACATAACTTCAACCATTGATTGTCCAGCACTAACAGGGACATTGGGTTGTGGGTCGAGGGTTATGGGGTATCAATCGTCACGTAACAAACATCGGATGGATTGGTCAAAGACCAACCTAAATTAACTTTACGCTAACTAAACCTAACCTAATCGTACCTAATCCTAACCTAAACTACACCTAAGCATAAGCTAATATGCCTATGAATTAATGAATAAGAAAAAATGTCTAAAATAGAATATATAAGATTTTTATTTTTTTTTTGATATATGAACACAGCTTTGGAGCGCAAATTCATTTTGAGATCACCCTCTATCTTAAAAAGACTAAATTCGTTATAAAGAAGCATATACGTGACAATTTGACTGTTGTTCTTATAATGCTGCAATGCTAGAATATGTCATTTCAAGAAGTGTATGGTTTACAAGAAATAAACACATTCATTAATAATTATTTATTGTTATTTTGTTATAGCATTACGACTTGCTATATTGTTAATGAGGCAGAGAAAAATCAAAAGAAATGTTCATATTGTGTATCAGATGAAAATCAAAGTATCTGCTCAGTCTCCCAATGACTCTACGACACAGCAGCATTTTTAGTATATTATGCAAATAATGGGTTAGTGCAGTAATAGCTGTTGAATCAGTGTTGACTACTTTGTAATGACTACTTATTGATTACGTGGCCCGGAATCAGTTGTGGTAGTGATGATTGAGCAGTTCCAGCAACTAGCTAGCTATTAGGAATGCTTTGATTAATGGATGGTGTATGGATGAGTTTAATATGAGTACTTAATCAGAGTATTAGCTGATGATCTCTGACGAAGATACTACACAACAAAAGATTACTATGAATCAAAGGGATATTAATAAAAACAATATCTGTAACAACAAGCATATTCTTTGTTGGAATACATTTCAATGGTGCGTTTATTAATATATCTATTATCTATGTTAGATTTGCTAAGTTCTTCTTACACCTCCCCAATCCCATGAGAAATCAAAAATAGGACCTTCAAAAGCATCTTCTAGCGATCAAAACACTCGCATATAATCGAGACCGATACAGTCAGTCAGACAGACATGCTTCTAAATGTAAATAAAATAATTTGATTGCATCTTTAAATTAAGGATTGATCGGAGATACCAAAATGAGCTATCGATGTTAGAAGACATCAAAGAGGTTTACTTGCATACCCTGGAGAGTCGGTGAGTAAAATACTCAAGCTCTAAAAAAAAGGTAATTGACTATCCTCACTATGATTCTGTCTTTATTGAACCACTCAAAATCAAAAATTCATGTTTCAAAGATTTTTTCGAAATTCTAGGCAATGATATGGCCTTCAAGACAAGATGATATTCATGTGTACGACCTTTGATTTAATCTACTGGCTAATTATTTATTTAGCCCTCTTAGGACGGAGGCAGCAAATAAAGCTCTGTATATACACACATGGATGACAGATAGCGCAATGGTAAAAGCAATTTTCTCAAAAAGCAGAAACGGATTAATATTATTTTTTATGCCTTAATCAGTCGCGTTACACGCAGCGTTACCTATCAGTGTTTGAACTGCATCAGGCCAGAATTTGGCAAAGATACTGATACTTTTACGAAAATTATGGTTCTGTTTATTTCAGGATGCTCAAATGGATCGGTTTGCAAAACACCGATTTAGCAGTTTCATCTAAAGAATGTGGAACAACAGCAAATGCATTGCATCCTTTATAATTATAGAACTCAAACAGTCATCGTGCAAGTAATATCGATTATCTACATTGAAAGTGAAAGAACATCCGTAAGAGGAACAATCAAACGGCAATGAGAAAACTTATAAGGATGAGTTGAACTAAATATCTGAATTGACGTCGACTGCTCGTCAGATATGAAGGAAACTGTTATTATCAGAGACGAGCAAAATACAGGGTCATCAAGATTGATCACAAGCCACGTGACCATACATCTTACTGTTATATAGGCAACGCATCTGACACTATTGGTAAGCCTGGCAAGTAGTATTAAAACTGAGTTTTCCAGTGGTGTAGCATTACAGTTACAAGTATATATTTCGAAAGAAAACTTAAAACTAATTGAACTAAACAATACACAAGATTCACAGCCCTAATATTTACACTATACAAGACTATAATACAAAACTAAACATTAATAATAATTTTCTAAAGCTTAATAAACACGACCACGAGGAACAACAACAACAACGAACGCCAAAGGTTAATGAGGCTAGAAAGTAAGATGGAAGTGTTCGTTTTGCAGTACTGGTAACGCCAAAAAAATAAATTTGGCGCCACTTTTAAAATTAGTAGTCACGTGGTTTGTGGTTTTTGTTGATGACCCTGTAGTAAAACACCAGACCACTTTCGTTATGGAGCGTAAAGTTGTATTCATTACTATTTATCAATAATATGACTTTCGAGCGAGAAAACCGCTTTAAAATCTTGTGAAATCTCAATTACATTTGCGGTATAAACTACATGCCATTCGATATCTTTTTAAACGGTTTTTAACGATGCCATGTTGCATGCGACTACTGCGTTAAGAGCTCTCTCGAATGCTCGTAAAGTGGTTCTTTCCATATATACATGAGTTTAACTCTAATATAAATTCAAGGGATATTTATTATAGAAATCAAGGTTTTTTCGAATTATTGTTATTTATAGAATCGGGCTACATCGAGCGATAGTCGAGTCTGCATAATAGATTTTCGAAAATCTGAATTAGGACATTTTTCAGGTAGCTTGCTTTGTGGCGCCATTGTAAATATACTTACTAAGCACCGTGCAAAATCTGAGGATAATCCTACAAGACATTATTTTGTTAGAAGTAAAATCGCAAACATTTTAGATTTCAAAAGCGTGTTTACATGTGTAAATGAATTCAAATTAACTAGTGCTTAATTAACATTAATCAATTAATAAGTGAACATACTATATTTAGTAATTGTAACAAAATCATCAAACAGTTATTAATAATAAAAAAGAAACAAATAAAAAGGAGGCTAAATGACATTCAAAGAGAAGCAAACATCAACAGATAACTTGTCCGAGTACGAGGCGCGCTGGATTTCAGATTGCAAAACCAGGGTTCTATCCTCGGATGCGGGGGTAATTGTTTTTAATAATATAATTCGTAAAGATAATTATAATATTTATAAAAAGGAATAACTTTCATTTAAATACTAATATGGCACACATATTTATTTATTTAGTTTTATTTTTATTTAACATAAATATATATAGTTTAAACAATCAAAAAAATATATAAAATTAAATTGTATATAATTATTTTTTATGTTTATTTATAAAATAAACAATTCCTTAAAGAAACAAACAAAAAAGGATAATAAATGGCATTTATTAAAGAAGCAAACAACGTCAAGAGATAGCATGGCCGCGTGGAAAGATCGCTGGATTTCGGACTGCAAAACCACGGTTCAAATCTCATGCAGCTCGTTTATTTCTTTTAAAAAATATTCTTTTAAATAAAATATTTAATATATTTCATAAATAAGCAATTTTTTATAATCTTTATAATATTTAATTATAATATTTATAAAACAAAATAACTTACAATTAAAAATACTAATATGGCAATGTATAATCAATTAGTTTTATTTTTAATTAACGTAAATATAATACATACGAAGTTTAAACAATGTTATAAAATTAAGGGATAATTTTATGTAATTATTCTTTTTTATAAAAATTATAATTAAAAAATAAGCATGGGAAACACAGCTGTTAACAAAAATAGTATAACAGGAAATAATTACCCGAGAGAGATTAGAGAATTAATCGCAGAAAAACTAACGGCTGACAGTAACACCGAATGTTCTCTTTGGAAAGCTACGAGTGGGCTAGAAACAACGAACAAAAAGCAAATTATTTTTGCGATTCATTTAGAAAAAACAGCAAAATGTACCTAATTTAATAATCAATCGGATTGTCTTATGCTAATCCAAAAAGAAGATGAGATCAGACTTGCTTTACCTAAGGAATTTATGACTGAAGTCAAAAACAATATCAATGTGAAAAAAGTTCCGGGATTCGATTTAATAACTGATTAAAGCAGTTAAAACGGAAAGCTATAGTTAAGCTGACTTATCTAATAAATGCTGCCTTCAGATTAAAGTACGTACCTAGGATGTAGAAAGTTGCAGAGGTCATCATGATTACCAAACCTGGTAAGCCACTTCATGAAGTTTCATTTTGCATACCTATATCTTTACTTCCCGTAATATGGAAATTGTTTTAAAACTTATTCTTAAACAGATTAAAACCTATCAATCCATACTACCTCATCATCGAGAAATCATCAGAAAAAAAAGAATATCTGTTCTACAATCTTCCTGGATGTAGCTTGGGCATTCTATAAGGTATGGCATGAAGATCTAAATTACGAACTGAAACTATTCTTGCCAAAGCAATATTCTAAAATCTTGGAGTCTTATAATTCAAGAAATTCAAGCAGGGGCGCCGCAAAGAATAAAATTGAATTAATCCAAATCAGTATATGTAAACTTTACGAATAAGGTAATCCAATACATACCAGTGAGTATAAATAACAACCAGATTCCATGTTCGAACGCAGCCAAGTACTTGAGGCGAAGCTTCGATAGAAAGCACACGTTAAGAAAATAAGAACTTGGTATTAAATACAGAAGAATGTATTGGCTGATTGGAAGAAACTCCACTCTGTCTCTACACAATACCCAAGCAGCATTTTTAGTCATCGCTACATACCAACAACTACCGGAATAGATAAACTATAACAACGCGCCGCGTCTTCTTTAAATATATTTTTAATAAAAATTTCTGTAATAAAATATCACAAAAATACTTATAGGTTCACACAAATGATAGATACATACATACATAATCCATTCCCCTTATACCGCATTTCGCAGTGTCGGGGTTCCACACAAACTCTTATGGGAGTGCAACGGAGGTAATGGAGCTATTGTAGCAAGTACATTACTCTCCACCATACTTTATCACTCATACAACTTTCATACCTTAAGCTAAGGAGCTCAGACACGATCGTACTAAATTTTTAAAATTCAGTCGCAACCGAGGTTTGAACCCCTGTCCCTCTGAACGAGAGGTAGGATCTCTACCACTCGACCACGGAGGGCCAAATGATAGATATCATTTTTATATTATTCCTAAGGCATAATTTGGCACCAATTTGTTATTTTTATTGAAGGTTGTAGTAAAACATCTATTAACAATCATAGCAATTTGCAAATTGATTAATGGCCTCCAACATTTTACAACTATATATGGAGTAGTTTACGAAAAGTCACTTTAAAGTAGTATTCACTGTAAAATGCATGTCTGAAGATACTTAATTAATAACGGGAATTAAACATATTCTACTTCAAGGTTGTTGTAACCACGAACTATAAAATAAGTTAAAGAATTCTGGAACTTCCAAGTGACTCTTACTATAAAACGACGTCAACTTTTTTGTAACCACTTTCTAGTTCCTAATGTCACTGCAAAGTTCCCATTGGAACGTTTAAGTTTAACCTCACATTTAACCATGAACAATATATTGTTTACACTTCTACTACATAATAAAGAAATGCGAGCAAAATAATATTTTGTATTGGCCCCTAATACCAGCGCAAAAACATAATTAACCTCAAAATTCCAAACTATTTACAACAGATATGCCTTTATTAGGCAATATAACTACCAATCAAATGGTGTTTTTGTGACGCCGACGGAAATATTTGCGTATAACTGTCATCATTATTTGGATATATTAGGCAAATTTATTAGGTAATCTAATAGAATGTCAAATGGTGATTTTATGGCGCCGACCGGAATCTTTGACCAAACCAACCAGATCGGTTTGGATTGCCTAATAGAAGTTATTGTCACTTTGTTGTAATTTTTAATAGTAACTGGAACTAGTAAAAATCACTTTATAGTGATTCTTCTGGGTAGCAAAAAACGTAAGTTTTAAAAACTTTACAGTAGCTACGGGCAAATTTCTGCTATAATCATAATGCCACTTTAAAGTTTCAACAACTTTAAAGTAATTATACTAAGTGGAAATCATATTTTAAAAGTTACTCAGAAGTAATGGAACTACATAGTTCCAATAAATAGTAGAAACAACTACACAATTACTAAAATATTCCGAACTAAAGTAATTAAACCTATAAAGTCATAAATTTAGTTGTACGTAACAACAACTCAATCAAAGTTCCGATCTCAGTTCCTGCTACTTAGATGCTGCTTGGGTAAGCTTTTATTATAGAAGCATTAGACGTATGGTATTAAGCTTTGGGGTTGTACCAAACAACGTAACACCGACATAATTCAACGATTCCAAAATAAAGTACTGAGGTGAGAAAAAATCGCATAGTATTATTTTTTGTGACTGTAATAATTAGTAAATATAAATTAGTAAATATAAACAAGATGGCAAGTAAAAAACTAAAATTGCATGTTAAAACCCCTCAGCAATCCCGATCCCAATAGAGTGCGACAAACACAGAATTAATAAAAATCAATAGCGGACGTTCCTTTACATGTACTCCACTTGAAAAACTTATTTTGACTACTGTGGGTTAATCCTGAAAAATAAACTATTAGTAGTAACATTTTTTTAAATTAAATACGCAACTGTTGGGTAAGTGTTCATGCTGTCAACACGGTAACATTTTTCTTTTTTATACAAAATATGAAATAAATAATCTTGTAGTGATAAAAAAATGTAGTTTATAAAGTTTAATAATTTTAGATGTTTTCTGTTTAGATTCATTTCAGTAAACAAATAGCAACAAAAATAAATAACGCTTGACGGTAAAAAGTTTTATATAAATATATAAAGTATACACAAAACATTCTTTGAGTAGAATAATTTCAGATGAAGCAGAATTTTTAATCGAAAACACAAATAGTTTATTTGATTTCAGTTACGAAACGTAATAAAATCGATGCATGATTTGAATGAATTTCAAGGGACAGTTTCCTCCCTAAGTTTGTCTGTCGCTCAGGCGTTTATGATCAGATAATAACGAAATTACATTATGATGTTTTTCATAATAGGGGATGTTTTCCTGAAAAGTCTGGCATTCAAACCTGAAAACGTTTTAATAAATTTATTACAATAACTTGATAATTTTATTGCGCATAATTATTAGAGATATATACAAAATAATAGCGTTCCTGGGGGATTTATACACTACGAAACGAATGTCGTGAGTTCGAATCTCCGGTGGGAATAGTGCCGATCGTTGGGTGCTTATAAGATAATGGTCATAGTAATCGACTGTCCTGTATGGTAGACATCGAAATATACAAGCTAGGAATAAATATAAAAATAATAATAGAATAAATATACGATCGAATGAGTTAACTGCTAAAGTCATACGTCTATCCATTTAGGGGCACTGACACAGGACAGGACAACAGGAATCTAACCCTCGCGACTAGCAGATTATCTTTTTTGTTATTTTTTGGATTTCTAGGCCGCCTGCTAGGTGTAGAACTAATATAAACTATACATATTATTTCTTTCAGGTAGGCCAAGGATCATGCGGCTAATAAATACTGAATTATGGGTAAAAGATTCTAATCATCTTACAGTACAGAATATTAATATTTACTATTGATGAAATATCAAATAAATATGAGATATACACTACGAACCGAACGTGGTGAGTTCGAATCTCCGCAGGGGACTAGTCCCGATCGTTGGTTGGTCATAGTAATCGACTTGCCTGTATGGTAGACATCGAAGTATACAAACTAGGAATAAATATAAAAATAATAACAGAATAAATATACGACCGAATGAGTTAACTGCTAGTGATACGTCCATCCGTTTAGGGGCAATGACACAGGACAGGACAGTAGGAATCTAACCCTCGCCACACAGCGCTGAAACCTGATTCTAGCCGGTCAAAAGTCCAAAAAACAGTGTCAAAATCAAAGGTATTCTAAGAATTAGTACTTTAGTAGAAAGCTTAGTGAACTTGCAACTACCTGCCGTTTACCGTTACAGCAAATAATAACCATAAAAAAATCTGAGATTTCAGTGCAATTCAATGTTAACACTTCCGAAGGCGCCAATCTGTGCAGATGTATTGGCAGTTTGTTCGTTAACGTGAAAGTATTTTTTGTGGAACTGTTTTTTTATTGATTTCAATAATTTATAAAAACAGAATTGAAGTGCTAAAAAGTCTTATAAAAGGTAAGTTGATACCCTTCTAATATAGAAAACGGTGAGTTTTAGTGTCCGAATAATAAATGTTTTATTTTGTGGTTTATAACTTAGAAATCTTGCAGGCTCTGGCGTTTGTACTTTTAATATTTTTTTGCTATAGTATAACGAATAACATATTTAAAAATCTACATGCATAATGTTGCATAAACTGCAATACAATCGAAATGAAAACGGATAGTTAAAAAAACGATTAGCAATATAATTTCTGTACGTTATTTCATTTAGATATTAAAGAAGCATTTTAAGTTGTGTAATATTTCTTAAAATAAGAAGAATTCGTGTAAATGCTATTTATTTTACGTCTTTACCTTATCTTTTAATAACATAATTATGTAAATAACTTTTTCTTGGAAAAAGTATAAAAGGAACAAACTGATCCAGCTCTAGTGGCTAAAAAGATTTGTTTTTTTTTTCTTTTTTTAATTGTTTTATTATTTTTATACTATTCCAATTATTTGCTTTCAGTTAAGCCTATAAAATAATTTTGACCGGCTAGAATTCCTTTTCCAGCCCTGTTACCCTGTACATATTATTTCTTTCAGGTAGGCTAAGGTTCATGCGGCTAATACATACTGAATTATGGGTTAAAAATTCTAATCATCTTACAGTACGGAATATTAATATTTAAGATTGATGAAATACCAAATAAATATGAGAATACGCATCAATAAAATGTATACCATTACAAACAATACCAAGTTTCGAAACTTTCTGAGTAATCTTCAGTAATTACTTCGTTTGTTAATTGTCAAACAGATTAATTTTGTTGTGCCTAAAGAAGTTACGCAAAAAACTTTGTCAAAGACAAATAATGATAATGAAATAAGGGATAAACTTGGATACGCTCGATTTTCTAGCGATAGTAATAGGTAGTGGCGGTTCGTGGCGTTCCGGGTGTCAGCAACGGATCGCTGCAACTGCCTAATTTACACCAGAAGAGGAGAATCCTGCGACAGAACGCCACTAACGGCAGACATTTGTTACCTACAACTCTGATAATTAAGGTACTGCGCTATTAAATATTCATCTACATCTGCGAACTTAACAAACTTGAAAATTCAAGACGTGGCTGCTGGATCGGGTATAGCTATAGCTATCTGTATTCAGCATTTCTCGCGCTACACCGCCAATTCTCTCTGTTCTTTTGCGCAACGAATACACTGTGCACTTTTCATTAATTAACTTGCCATACCGGTACGCATCGTTCAAAAATTGCAGCGGCTTTGTTTTAAATATTCATTTGTCATACGTGATGCTTCCGCGTTTACAAATTACAGATTCACAACTGTTAATTACTCGTAGCTTTATTCGTTAATGTGCCAAACCGTTAATAATACCTAGGTTACAGGAGAGAGAGTAATACTTTTGAGTATTGTATACGGGGTAGGTAGGTACGCGAGATTAAATTAAAGTAACAAATCGCGGGCTAGGGTTCCATGCACATAAACATGCAACTTGAAATTAACGTGAATGTTACAAGTCTTCAGAGTCTCAAGTCGAGCGAGCAAACAAGAACAAATGCAAATTAGCTTAAAACACTCGGTTGGTGATTAACTCACAAATCGTTGTAGTATAATGTAAGCCTGTATACATATTAAGACACCGTATAAGGATCATACTCTGTTTAATCAATACATTCTTAATCTCTCTTCTTATAATTTATGTGCAAACTTTTAAACTTTTTGTTCTTTGAATCTTCTAAATATTTATCTTAAAATTGCTTTTATATACGAAATCTCAGTTTTGTAAACATAAACCCACTCAAGGTTTCTTGAAATGATTGATCAATTACTGAAATTGATTTTTATTGTTAGCATGAATAAGCAGTTGTACTTTTGGTGTTTCATAAGGTACCGTTATCGGACCTACCGTTTTTAAATTGAATTTATATTGTCAATATTATCTAATACTCAAAGCTCAAACACTTTTGGCGGTTTATGTCTCTATTCAAATGTGCATGTAAAATCATATGCTTGTCACGATCGTATAATAGTGTACTTTCGTAAACTGTTTGTATAATTGTGTAGGTACCTATGTATGCGGTACATCAGTAAAAAACAGGGTTGGCATGCTTAAAACATTTTGTTTAAAACACTTGTTTAAAACTAGTTTAAAACGTCAAATTTAATAGTAAATTATATAGTACTAAGGTGGATAGATGATTAGATTACATTGTATAAAATCAACCAAATTTTCTGCAATAACATTAAATTAATGTTAAATATTTGTTTTTAGATGTAGAGCATTTAATAAAGACTGGTCATATAACGAAAATAATAATTAAAGATACCCTGGTTAGTTAAACGGTGAATTTAAATAAACAAAAATTCCTGAAAAATGCTTCCCTTCGATATGAAGTTTAGCAATAGTCTTTGATACTTTATATGAGAAACTAATTTTACGCGCACATTTATTTTTTGCAATGAATACACTTGGTACGAATTTGATGAGGTTCAACAGCATCTTTAATAAAATTGTTAAAATATACTGCTATATAGAGCGCTTTCGTCGACCCGTCATCATGAATATACAATATTCGACTGATTTCCTGATAATATTTACTAATTCTGCATTCTTTTTAGCGGTCTGAAGATGTATTTAAAAAGAATAAGGATCATTTTATTTATAAATTACAATTTGCACTATTACGCTTGTTCCTCTTAAGAAAGTCTTCAAATTAAAGAAGTGATAATAAGAACTTTTATTATTGTTTCAAGCATGCATAATCATGAATCAGGATGGTAATGTATTGTATCTGAATTTAATAAGAATATCTTTCTTGCAACGTTTCATTAAAATATTCAAGATCTCTTAGTTTAAAACAACTTAAGTCATGTTTTAAACATGTTTTTTTTTTGATATGGGGGGTTTTAATCTCATTTTCGATAAAACATGTTTTATTAAAAAAACTCATTCAATTTTGTTCTCATAACTCCGGCTCCACACATGCGTATACGAATATTCGTATGCAAACGCGAATATTCATGACTGAATGTTCGTTTGCGAACTGAATATTCGCGTACAATGTGTAGAGGCCACCATGTTGGGGTTAAGACGAATGTTTGATCCCTTTGACTCGCGCTAATTTACCGCTACAAGACGGATCGTGCTCGTGTTCGTACGAATAGCAAATATTCGTATACGAATACGAATTTTGTATCCACACTTCACGTATTTGTGTACGAATAACAAACATTCGTCAACGAATAACGCATGTGTGGAGCTGGGGTAAATGTTATTTGTTACTACACTCTGGCCGCCGAACATATATAGCAATTAAAACCGCATACAATTACCCCCTCTTTTTAACGAAACCTTTCTAGCATTCAAATATACCGCTTAAATTGAAAGGCATGTTTAATTGTACTAAAAAGTTATTAATTGGTTTAATGTCCAATATCCATCAATCATTTGTTAGTGATTGATGGATATTGTTGTTTGTGCGTTTATGCAGATATTTGTTGTTTATTGTTGTTGTGTGCGTGACGGTTGCGTAACTCAAATTTTCCTTCATTTATTTTCCAGATATTCTGTTTAGTTGTTGTTCAGTTTTCCGTTTTTCTTTTTTGCGTTGTCTTTTTGTGGTGTCTGATAAAGCATCCACTATCAACGTTTTTAAAGCGCGCTGAAAAAAAACATCCAACTAATTCGAAAGTTGAAAACGTCGAATTTACTGCAAAAGCGGCAGTTAGGCAATTCATTACGTATCGTGTTATTTCTTTAATGTCAATGTTGTAAATATTCATTTTATGTTAGGTATGGGTGTTCTTCATAAATTCAAGCCACCAAAGTCTGATGAGGGCATAAAAAGCGCAGTCGAATAATTTACCAATTTTACTCACGAAGTGAATCATCACCAATAGCAAAAACAATGCTTACTATTAGTGATACCGAAGAACTGCCGAATTTCAAAAACTGCTTTGAAGACATTGCTGAAGGAAATTGGAAATATAGATACTATAAGTACGTTATGTCATTATCTAAATTTATTATTGTTGAAGGTATAGCAAAAAAAAATTGAATGTTAAAGAAAAAAATGAAATTGTGTCTTAGAGACATTACCTCCTGGAAGTGCGAAAATTGAGAGCAGAAGAAAAAAATGTATTGCTTAGATGAAGCTTGGATAAATGCAGGTCACACAATGCAAAGAATTCGGCAAGACACGGCCATAACTACAGCAAGGCAAGATTTCCTACAAGGGTTATCTACAGGACTGAAGAATCCATCAGACCAAGGGAAATGTCTTATTGTGTTGCACGTTGGGATAGAGGAAGGATTTGTATGAAATGGACTATTTTTATTTGAATCCAAGAAGATGGGTGACTATCATGAAGAAATGAACGCCGTAGTCTTTGAAAAGTGCTTCCAAATAATATTGCCGGCTTTGGAGGAAGGAAAAGTGATAATAATTATGGATAATGCCCCATATCACAGTAGAAGAAATCCTTCTTCTTCAGCAAAAAATGCAGAAATTTAAGCCTGTTTAAATAAGAACTCTATTCCATATAAAGACGATATGGTTAGAGCTGAATTATTAACTGGGGTGCAACAACACGCGCCGGCGAGAAAGAAATATGCTATTGACGAATTAGGAGCATACAACAGTTGGTCGTAATAAATTATGATTCCACCATATGACTGCGAACTTAATCCTATAGAATGAATGTGGGCCCTAATAAAAGGAGAAGTAGCAAGAAATAATACACTTGAAAATCCAAGATGTAGAGAACCTACCACTTACTGCAGTTGCTAATTTCTCCTCCCGAAAATTGGAAGAAGCGGCATCACACATCATGCTGGTAGAACAGGGCATATAGAAAGCTGAATTAGCAACAGATATTGTGATCGAACCATTGGAATTATTGGAATAACCTGGTACTGCTCCTTTGTTTTTGAGTTGTTATTGAGTGTCTATTAGCACCAAAAGATTCTTCTTCAAAAAAGTGTTATAAGAATTAAGAAATTTGCCAATTCTCATTTTTCGCAAATACTCGATAAAAAAGACTAAAACTAAATAAAAAAGACAAATTAAATTGCAGGAGATATCTGAAATCAGCTTGAAATTCTCCAAAACTTTCTTAATTTAACCTTTCTTCCATCTCGTATAATAATCGAGATACTAATGTTGATGACTTCAGTTTGGGACACGCTGTATAGTTCTGCCCTCTCATTTTCCATTCCTTCCGATATGGAACCACTTGATGCCATCTTTTTTGTATTGTTTTTTAATAACGGAAAACCAAGGTCTTTCCGGTCTTCCAATACTTTGTTTATGTAATCTAGGTCTCCACTGTTCATGTGAACAACCCAACTGTATTTTGATTTAGCTGATACACTTCCTAACGCGTTGTCCACTTCCACCCTTATTCTTCTTCTGATTTTCTCAGTTCTGATATGGCCACTAAGGCTTAGGCCTATCATTAGGCATTTGATGGCTATCGACATTGTTCTGAGTCGGTTAGCGGATTTGTTAGTAAGTGTAATTTAATAGCTTCAATACAATCGGTGAGCACACGTTTTAAGAACTTTTCTCTTTAGATTTATGGGGATGTTCGGGTTTTTTAGTATATTCTCAAGTTTTCCAATAGTACCCCATCCCATACGAATACGTCTGTCAATTTATCATCGATCGCGATTTATCTGTAAAGGAGGAGGGTCGATTTGGTGCGGTTTTTGCCCCAAATTATTTTTGGATGAAAAAATCAGAAAACATTTTACGTCTACTAACCATAAAAAGTCGATTTTACCCTAAACGGACGATCCCCCACCCCCCTAGCTCCCTCAATCCTGAATATTCCATCACTTGCTAACCGCGTTCTTGGGGATATATCGCTTTCAAACTTATACTAACTCCCTTTTAACTGTATTCACTCTCATTTATCATTTTTTTTATTTTTACCCCCCCCCCTAGAGGGACGGAGAGGGTGGTTTTACTATTTATTCGTTTGCGGGAAATATAAATGCAAAATATCCAATCTTGCTCACCAGACTTGACCAGGGTATCCTGGGGTTTTTGATGGTCGCTGATTCCGACCCCGAAGTCCGTTAACCTGTATCACATCAAGTTTAAGGTCATTTGAAGGTCAAATTGAAAAAAGATGACAAAGAAATCCAGAAAAATAGATAAATACGTTTTTGGCGTCTCTGAATTCGTTTTCAGGCTTTCTTGAATCGCTCGCTGTCAATTAGAGGTCATTTCAAGGTCAAATCAATATTATGCTAGAGTGAAGCTGAAGAAAATTCCGTGTAATGAATTTGAATCACTTCATGTATAGGTTGAGGTAAATGAATCAAGGGATCAGAGGTAGTTTCAAGGTGAACCTAACATCTCAAGGTAGCTGAAGCCAACTCAGGAGATCTTTTCATTTCTTATGATCATCTAGAGGTTTTTTATGGGCTGGGTTCATTGAGAACGAAATACATTTGATATTGCGAGCAGAACAAAATGTGTGTTCACGTTTAAATAGCAACAATGAACCATTTTACCTAAAACACATCATCGTCACCTTTTCCTAGTCTCTCCCTTTAACCTCTAAAATGAAAAAGATGGCACCACTCACTTACTGCATTTTATTTCACTAACAATAATAAGTTGAAAACAACCTGAATGGACCATCCTCACCCCTTATTTCCCCCTCCACATCCTCAAATACAGAAAATGCAATTGGAGTGATTCGGAGCTGCGAGTCTTCTACACATTCGGGGATATATTACTTGTTTTAGAAAATGTATACTGTCAATCTCTTCTCATTTATTTTTTCCCATAAAATGGCTGAGGGGAAAATTAAGAAGAACGGGAACGAAGGATGAGAGCTTTTACATTTTTATCCTTGAGCATTGTAACTAATCAAATATCACATTATATGGACATTATATGTAATTTTACGTTAGTATAATGTAAAAGTTACTTTAGGTATAATGATCTACACTTTGCGTTACCCAGGAACAACGAAGTGGACGTGGTAGATCAATGCTCCCTTTGGGGTGCTTTTTTAACGTGAGTCCCCTTGCCTCTCACTGGGATGCTTGCTTAACGTGAGTCCCCTTGCTTCTCACTGGGGTGCTTGTTTAACGTGAGTCCCCTTGCCTCTCATTTATAACAGTTTAATGTTTTTATTGCATTTCTTCGTCATCTTCTTCTCCCCCAGATGCTTCATCTGATACTTCAAAGTCATGAGAGTTCAACTAACAAATCACATCTAATGGACCTTGAGACCCCTGATTTAAATCAACGATTCCAGATGCCTACATCTACTGTATGAAAATACAAAGCGTTTTTTAGCTTAATCTTGAAATGTTAAGTTTACCTTGAAACTATCTCTAGCTGGTCCCCTGATTCAGCTACCTCAAAAACCTATACATAAAGTGATTCAAATTCATTACACGGCATTTTCTTCAGCTTCACTCTAGCATAATATTGATTTGACCTTGAAATGACCTTTAATTGACAGCGAGCGATTCAAGAAAGGCTGAAATGGAATTCAGAGACGCCAAAACGTATTTATCTATTTTTATGGATTTCTGTGTCATCTTTTTTCAATTTGACCTTCAAATGACCTTAAACTTGATGTGATACAGGTTAACGGACTTCGGGGTCGGAATCAGCGACCCCGAAAACCCCAGGATACCCTGGTCAAGTCTGGTGAGCAAGCTTGGATATTTTGCATTTATATTTCCCGCAAACGAATAAATAGTAAAACCACCCTCTCCGCCCCTCTAGGGAGGGGGGGGGGTAAAAAGGAAAAAAATGATAAATGAGAGTGAATACAGTTAAAAGGGAGTTAGTATAAGTTTGAAAGCGATATATCTCCCCAAGAACACGGTTAGCAAGTGATGGAATATTCAGGATTGAGGGAGCTAGGGGGGTGGGGGATCGTCCGTTTAGGGTAAAATCGACTTTTTATTGTTAGTAGACATTAAAAAAGATGTTTTCTGATTTTTTCATCCAAAAATAATTTGGGGCAAAAACCAATTTATCTCTCCTCCTTTATCTGTTCATTTGTCATAATTCTTATTTTTCTTAAAACTCATAGTGCTGTCAATCTCTTTTTCGGATTTGGATTTTAAGTTTGAATAACATTTCTTGCAATCCCTCTATGCTACTACTGGCAAGCACAATATCACCCTTTAAGCGAAGATGTGCGAAGTGTTGGCCATCGGTGTTAATGATTTTATTACCGCTGTTCCAACGCAAGCATTGCGAGTTTCGTGGTCGTGTCTCCTTGTGGAACCTTCCAATTTATTTATATTTCATTGAAATTTTGTTCTATTGAATTTTTAATCTTCTGTGATATTTACTTCAAGAGTTGCGTTTTTATATATCTCCCAAGTACAATACCTGGAGTCGATTTTCAGATTGTCCATCGTTTTAAGAATAGTTGACAAGTCTAACGCTTTGTTGTAATCAACGATAGGTGAAGAGGGACGTTGTATTCATTGCACTTTTCAATTAGGATGCGTATGTGCTGTATTCTGCCATACCTTTATGAAAGTCCGCTTGTTCAAGGGACCGGCGTTTGGTATCGCTACACTGTGACTGGACTGGCTTCAGGGTCCGTTCCTTAGTTTGGGGGCGGGCTCAGAACGGGTTTAGATTCCAGGACGCGAGTCGATACGGCAGCAACCCCCAGATCTCTGTGAAAGTGGATACTGTATCGCCATGTGCTTCTCTCTGGTTAGTTGCATTGCACTGTGGATTGGATGCCGCGAGGGCAACCTGGCGATGGACCAGTAATTTGAGTTACTTTGCTGACTTAAGATCTATAGGTATGGCCGATCCCAGCATGGCTATTCCAGGGGATCACATTATAAGGGGAGTTTATGCGAATATACATCCTCTCGCGCTTAAGACAAACCCACTTCGTAGATGGTATTGGTCGGGGCTCTATTTTTAGGTAGAATACAGACGGGGCTCATCAAGCCTTAATATGGTAGGGCGGAGTGGCTAAATTCTGGAATATCCTAGGCAGACCCAGTTTCCAAGCCCAGTCACACTTGAGGTTGGATTCGCCCGAACAGTAAAAGTCCGCATGCTGGACTAGGGATGATAGGACTCTCTCGGAGACGGATGCCGACGGGTGAGCACGTTAATAGCTCCCACCAACCTCCAGGCAACCTCCCTCCCACCAGTGAGCTACTGATAGCTCTTCCAAATGTAACTAATGCGCTAATTTAGCATAACTCAATTCGTTGTCCTCTAAGGGGGGCCGTGGTCATAAAGCTAACGCAGGTGGGCCACGTTAAATAAATATTTGAATCTATATAGTCTATATAGCCCCTTGAATAGAATTATTCAAGGGGCTGATAGTTGTTCAACTTATTTGACAGTCTATTTGTAATAATTTTCGTCAGTAACTTGTACAGGTGAGTAAGTAGACTTATAGGGCGGTAGTTGTCTAGCGTGGCTACCCCTTCTAATTTTAGCATTTCGCTGGTTACACCATCATCTCCCGGGGTTCTGTCGTTTTTTATTAGAGATAATGCCTGTTCTATTTCTTATGTTGCAATGTTGGATAGTTCCTCTGAGCCGACGTTCTGTATGTTTTAAAATTTAAACTGTGGAGGTTGAGGGTTTACTTGGAAGTAGATTTGGCATAGAACTCTTCTACAATTCTCGTTCTTCCATTGGACTTAGCCGCTTTGAGAATCTTTCTCCTCTCGTGGTTTTGGATTACTGCTTTGATTGTTTCTGTATTATATTTGCTTATATCTTCTCTAATTTCCTTTCTGGTTGTTTTGCTCAATTCTGTGTAGTTGGAGGAATCCCTGTTCATAGTTCTTCGTATTTTTCATTTTTCAAGATTCTGTGTTTCTCTCGGTAGTTTTTGCGGTAGAGCATATATTTTGAGTCACCGTTTCAATCCATATTTTACTTTTTAGGCTGTTTGTATTCATTCCAGAAGTCAACGTCTGCCAATCTATAACAGAGGACATATAAGGAGGATTTTAGAACGAAAATCACGGAAAAACATATTAGCTGGGCGGCAAAATACAAACTGTCCTGACCGATAGGATGAACCAGGACGCCAACATTGCTGAGACACATGGTCGATGGGGTAGAAAATGTTTATTTAACCTTTTACATTCAAAAAATGGAAATGGTTTTCTAAAGAGTCTAATTCAGAAATATTGAAATCATCGAGGAATTTGTAAGAGAGTTGTTATAAGCACACTGCAGTATAAGCTATTGAACTAAGAACAGTCTATTATTTTCCTACATTGGAAGATTCTTATGCATATCTGGAAGTCAACATATCTAATCCTCGAAGGCTCTGGGAATATGAAATTCCATAAATCTGATATGGAACTAGGGTTTTCTTAAATAACATTTTAACCTTTTGAAACTTTTAATTCGTTGAAATTTTAAAACTTATATTGGAACTCTACATTCCGAAATTATATTATTTTTCAAAAAGCTCTGATATTTGAATATTGCAAGCTGACGATTCCTTTAAATTTAATACCGTAGTATTCTGAAAGTTATCTAAAAGTTAAAAAATTTAAATTTCGAGGCTTTGAACTTTGAAAAAATTTACAAATGAAAATCTAGTAGAATTACAGTGTTTAAAAATTTAAATTTCGGAAACCTTGAAATTCTAATTCAGAGAACCCAGAATTTAAAAAATCTTTCAATTTCAATTCAAAACTAAAATCATATTTTAAAAATTTCTTGAAGAATATTTTTTACTCATCATCAGTTGTCGAGTGAAATCATCAAATAATTTCATTTTTCATGTAGGCTAGTACTATCAGTTATCGCTAAATATGTTGATTAGGTTATCAATATGAAGCGTTTTATTTAATTATGTGTTGGCGCATTAGATTTGCATATAGATTTTGTACAATTTTGTTATTGCCATATCTGGTCTCTTATTTTTGTTACATTTTATTATCAATTCATGAATGTTATAAATCTCATTTAAATATTTAGGTACGAAACAAAAATTTGCCAAAGGATTGAAACATATAATCTGTGTATATCTTTATCAGATATGACAGTTTCAATTTCGTAAAGATTGCTTTCCGTTGATATTTTTATTTAAACTATATATTATCCATTCTTTTTTTAATTATACTGGGTATTGGGTATATATAAACAGTACAAAAACAGATCCGTCAACAATTGTAGCGAGTACTGGGTGAAGATTTTAGAGTTAAAATCTAGAATAAAATCTAGGAAAAAATTCTTTTCACTCTATTCTTATAACAAAAATAATTCTTCACTACTGAAATCGATTTTCTCTCTCTATATTATTAATCAACTCTATATAGATTGAGTATTCAATCTATAGCATTCTACTTTAAAAATATAACAAAATCTACTGTAACTTAATTTTTTTAGAGAAGAAAAGCCATGTTACTTTGGTTAGAGTAAATAAAACGTATTGGGACCAATATACTACACTAGTGTATTTGACAGGAGAAGCGTGTGGCTATAACGACACTAACAAAAAATGGCGACAATCAGCTCTCTGCTGTATTTGACTTTGACTAGTTATAACTGTGGAAACTTTGCAATTTCAAAAGTTACTACAATTGGTGATAATTTCAAAATTTTACAAATCTTTAAATAACTTAAAGTACCTGTACAAGTTAAAACGTAATGAACAATTAAGCAAAATTTAGAGATCAAGATTATATTAACTAGACCAAGAACAGGTATCTGTACAGAAATAATAGTATCTACATTAAGTTTAGATTTGTAAAATTTTAAAATTCCCGCAAATTTTAGTAACCTTTCAAATTGCAAATATTTAACAGTTAATTGAATAACAATTTCATAACAACTTTACATAGTAATAACAACTAAATTATTTTAGGTCGTCTAGATAGGTGGATCGGATAGGTGGATAGATGGATGGATCAACATCAATAATACTTTTAATCATTAAATGAATGTTATGTAATTAAATGATTGGTGTCTTGCCCAACGATTACCATTGGGAATTTTAAATGGGCGCATGGCTATAGTTCTTTGCTCTCTCTTCAATGTTCGATGAGTGAATAATGAATTGAACCTGCAGTTAACAACGTTAACAATGCAAATATGTTCAAGATCTGCCAACATGACGATCGAGATACAAAGAAATCAGATTGTACATTTAACTGACATGGTAGGCTGTAACAGTGATGTAACTAGCGGATACAAAATTATATTTTGGTAAAAATCAGTAATATTTGTAATAGAATACGGGTAAGATGGAACTAGAGAGTAATCGGTTGTAGTTTCCGAGGAAATATCACTTTTTCTTTGTAAGACTGGCAAACAACCGAGGTATACTTTGTCTAGGACATTTCGCTGAAATTAATTAAAAATTCATTTCCATATCCAACTCGTATTTTGGAAATTTCTTTCCCTGGCACCCTTTCTAACCAATGCATCTAGTCATCATTGCTATCTGATTGGTGGACACGTTCAAGGATTTACTAATCTAAGTTTTGAGTGCTGAACCTCTCTCCATAATATATAATAGCTCTATGGGCTAGATTCGTCTCTTGGTCGAGTTGGCACTCCGTTTTATTGTTATTAGTTTAAGGCTGGGAAGAAGTCTCAGTAAGCCGCATAATATACAAAGTGTTTGACAAGAAACAAAAATACGAAAGAAAAGAGGCTTTTAATCTAGAGTACAATATAAAGTAATAAGAATATTTATAAAACAATAATAGAGTGAGACAGTTAACTGAATAATAGTAAATCTAATCTGTTTTTAAAAACGTCCGCAGAAGGCGCGTAGACAATAGCTTCTGCGAGGCTGTTCCACACTGAAAAAATGCGGTTTGATAAAAAGTATTGTCTGCATCTGGCGTGGAAATTTTCTTTGCAAAATTTAAGCTAAGGCACGAAATCATCATTATTAGGACACCTCAAAGTCTGCGGTCTAAAACAACGTTAAATTGGCTACTCTTAGTCTTTCCGTGTAGGACGGGCACTGTTGGCTATGGAGAGTGAAGAATATGCGTGTTGCGCGTCGTTGTACGGTATCTAGAAGATTCCGGTTGCGCACTAATGTCGAACACCACACGGGGCATGCGTAATCCAAGATAGGACGACAGTAAGTTGTATAAGACTTTATGGGCGTATTAAACGACAAGGTCTTTCGGATCATGTAGATCATAGAGTTCGCTCGTTTAGATATGTTCACAAGATATTCTGACCAAGTCAAGTCTGAGGCAATCGTAACACATGCGATGTCACTTTACAACTGCGAATTATTCTTTCCAACATGTAACACCACGCACTTATCGACATCTAAGGAGGGAGTTTTCGCACCAATGGAAGATTTCCTAGCGTGCTGAAAAAAGATATTTCTATAACGTATGTTCCAACACTTCTGTTAAGTGTATTACAATATTTTAGTGCGACAGAGATGCAACGCAAATAGCGATTGATAACCGGAAGGAGTGTTACCTGTACGTTAATCGCATTTTTAACCTCAATGTTCTTCTCGTGTACATAGTATGTTCGTCTATAGTATTCGTGTTTTTTCTTGTAAATTCCATATTCATTATTTATTTTTATTAATATAAATTATGTACTTAATACATCAATTTTCAATTTAAAATAAAGAACAACAAAAATAATGAGGTCCAACCAATGTTTGCGGGATATAAGGGCCAAGATAGAAAAATTCAACTAGTAATAGTTTACAGCCTTTTATTATTGTTTTTTACGTTCATCTAAGCATGTAATGATTTTAACCAACAATAGTGACCACAAATTTATATATATTTGACACTAGTTGCGACGGAAGAGTCAAGCCAAAACGCTTATTAACTTTTAGGCTTCTAATATGTGTAACTTTTAGAACCAGATTATTACTATTATTTTATGTGCTGTTAAACATTATAATAATAATAATAATAACTACTACAACCCATAACCTAAACCAAGGCCCCAGAAGCTATAAGCTTGTGCGGGAGGGAGGGGGCGATTATTATTATTATTATGTAGGTATTAGTTAAGCAACTACTAGATTTTTTGTTTAAATGTTTAACTAAACAACTATAGTTTGTCTCAAGTATAGGAGTAATTCGAATTAGTCCCGCAAAAAGCGATGCTGTTGATTGCTTCTAACAAAGCCAAGTTGAAACCCGGTAAATTTCCTACTTTTGTTTATTGGGACTAATAAATATAGATGGCGTTGCACAGCAACAAAATGAATTCTTTTTCTAGCCTTTTCAGGTATCACAATGGGCCCTCCAAAGTCGCCGGGCCTAGG
The DNA here is from genome assembly GCA_929113105.1 of Agrypnus murinus. Classification (NCBI taxonomy): domain Eukaryota; kingdom Metazoa; phylum Arthropoda; class Insecta; order Coleoptera; family Elateridae; genus Agrypnus; species Agrypnus murinus. The sequence continues at coordinate 75,861,910 of OV816023.1, read as the reverse complement.
GGCTTCGCCCCGATCTGAGGCATGCTGGTTACCCCACTGCAAACAACAATCACGGTGGTTTCGCCAGGAAATGTTAGTGAGCAAGAGAATGGCGTCTAGTTAGACGACCTATCTTTCTAAGCTTGGTTTATATTTAAGGACCTTGGACTCACCAAAGATTGACCTGCACCCTAGCGGAATTTTATTAAAATATAGAATGGCTTAAAGATTATGTTACAACTAAAGCATGCGTCTCATTGGTTACTTGCATGATCAACTACCACATATCGACATTATTTTGTTTAATTTTCTTGCTGTACAACGACGTCTATATTTATTGACGCGTGTCAATACGTATATATTTCTTGTTTTCTGTGTTCCTGTAAGAATATATTTTCTGTCTTTAATGCCATATGTCTCATTTTGAAATCGAATACATGTAATATTGACTTGTACCCTTAGAGAATCAATTGTAAAATCTTCCCAAGTAAATAAAGTTATTATTTCTGTTTCTTATTTTGTTTATTAGCTTAAACAGTACTTATATCCTGAAAATAACGAACAAAAATTACATTTAGCGTCTTTTTTAAAGAAAAATCATTTAGATTAGTACAACTTACTTGTAGAAAAGGGTGGCGGGTACCATAGCTGAGTTAGCCGAAGCGGAGTGGTAATAATCCTAAGTCACTGTCGTCCAAGGTTCAATGCCAGCCGACAGATTGTTTTTGAAATTTATTATTTTTACAAAACACAATTTGAAATGCACTCTTACTCTTTGAAAATGTTTTTCTGCATAATTTTAATAAAGTGCAGTTTTGTTTTTTGTTTATTCTCATGTTGATAATTTTGCTAAATGTTTTGTTTTACTTCTTATTATAATTTTTTGCATTTTCTGATGCATTTTATTGACCTCATTAATTTGATAAGATAAATGCTCAAGTTATATAGTAATTGAATCAGGAGTGCGATGCACGCCATTTTTCTGGAAACAAGATTACAAATCACAAATATATTATTTTTCGGTAATTAACTACCTATTTAGGTTGTCAATGCAAAAAAGATAACGAATATAATCGATCAGAAAAACTGTCATTTTAAATTTTATGTTTTGTTTAAATATGTAAAAAGGAGAACAGAGACAGCGACTTGGGTTATTATCACCCCGCTCCAGCTTACTGAACTATGGAATGATTTCGGCTCTTGAGCGCTCTACACTTATTTTAAGCTACACTAATTTCAATGATTTGCTTTTAAAAAGTACGGTTGCAAAACTCGAAACTGGACAGCCTTCATTAAAATCTTGAAAAGTCGGCGCCTATGGCTAAAGTCTAATTCAAGTAAGGATTGAACAGAATCAAAAATATTTACGGTTTATTAGCCAAATTAATCTTAATTAACCCTATAAAAAGTTGTTAAATTAGCTAACTCATTAATGTTCTCGTTATAATTAACAATAAAATGGGCTCATACTTTGGAATAAGTCTTCCGAATTTAAGTGTTAAGTTGATTAATATCTTAGCAAATATTTCTTATTTATGCCGATCTTGAACTTTTTAAGACCCAGAAAACTATAATAGAGGAATAGAATTGCAAATAAAGTATTTGTCTGTTGTTAAACACCGCCTTTATCATATTGTACCAGCAAAAGTATACGCAATAATTTGTGTTGAAGAACAATTTAAATTTTAAAGTACCAATAATTTTGAATTATGTTACATTTTCAGTTCGCGATATTGTTCTCTAACCTATTAATTTTGTTGAATCGCTCTTTAGTGGGATGCCTTAAATTTTTTATAAATTTAAAAATATTTTCTCCTTTTAGTCATTCTACGAACGCTTTAATTTGAATGGAAGACTCAAAGCAATAATTTTGTACGTAATGAGATACAATCAAGCATTAATCGACTACTTGATTATTAGTTTTAAAGAATCAGTCTTTTACGATCAGTAAGGGATTATAGAAAAGTACAATCAAACAACCCCAATCTGTAGGGTGCTTGATGTGATCCAAGTTGATGTATGCGTTGGGGTGGCTATACATTTCTGTTTAGTACGTCATATCAATTCTTGCTAAGGTGAAATCCAATAATTTATGTATCTGATTTGATAAATAAGTAATAACAATAAAACTATGTATAAAACACATGTTCATAGGGTGATTAATATTATCTAGTATAGGTTGGTAGTAGTGTTTCGATAATTCTGAATAGCTCCAGAAAAAGGCAGAATGTGTTGGTTCCGTTTTATTACACTACTAGAGCCAACTTTAGTATCAGATTTCTGGTTTCACTTTTAGTTTCCGCTGGAAAAGATTTATAAGTGCGTTGTCGATGTTTCCTATATTACGAACGAGAAAGAGCATCCTTCCCCAACAATTACTTTTTTATCGAATTTGATTTGTATAAATAGACCTTTTTAGAATTTTGAGAGGGTAAATATATTGTGTTGAACAAAAAAGTATGTCTTCAGATCTTATCAAAAATATTAATCTAAACAGTATCCTAATTGAAAATCAACATTGATATTGACTATTATCTTTTTTATTATCGATTTTATAACGATAAGTCATTTTTTATTGAAATTCTTGCTTGTTTCGGCACTGCTAATAATTATAGTAACATTGAAATACATATTATTTAATTGTGGATATACCTAACAAGTAAGCTCAAGCAGCATCTAACTAGCAGTAACTGAGATCGGAACTTTGATTGAGTAGTTGTTACGTAACTACAACTCAATTTATGACTTTATAGGTTTAATTACTTCAATTCGGAATATTTTAGTAATTGTGTAGTTGTTTATACTATTTATTGGAACTATGTAGTTCCATTACTTCTAAGTAACTTTTAAAGTATATGGAACGGTATTGCCACTTATTATAATTACTTTAAAGTCGTTGCAACTTCAAAGTGGTATTATGATTGTAGCAATAACTTACCCGAAGCTATTTTAAAGTTTTTAAAACTTTAATGTAGTACTGAAAGTTCCTGCCACCTGCCCGGAACATTGTTTAACCCTTTAAAGTAATGGATCCTGACAGTAGTATTGAAAGTAAAACTTTTTTGCTATCCAGGAGAATCACATTAAAGTAATTTTTCGTAAACTACTCCATCTCCATATTTACTTATAAAATGTTGGAGGCCATTAATCAATTTGCAATTTGTTATGATTGTTATTAGATGTTTTACTACATAACCTTTAATAAAAATAACAAATTGCTGCCAATTTGTGCCTTAGGAATTGTTATATGTGTAAATTGAAGTTGGAAACATTTATTTGTAGCGATGTAACTAGCCAATCCTGGCTCGCCCGTCCACTTGGGTTGGTTTGGAGGACACACATCTTGTACAGTGTATGCATTGTGTACGTAATGCTCCCGTTCACTCAATATTAATAAAGTTAATTAACGACAATAATTAAGTATTTTTTATTTAAACACATAAAAGAACATAACAGGAATAATATAAAAATGGGTTTTATCATGTGTATAAACTTATAAGTATTTTTGTCATATTTTATTAAAGACATTCTTTATTAAAAAATATATTTAAAAAAGGCGCGTTGTTATTTTTCGACCTATCATCGTCACATTCAACAGAAAGGTTGCAATGGTTTATAATTTTGGTTTGCTGGAATGACAAAATAATCAAACAATTCATCGCTCTTTGTATTATTAAGTATGTATTACAAATAAAATAGTAATCCATTTTGTGACACGATCGCAGCATTAGTATAGAAAATGATAGAATATTTGTTAAGTTGCAAGAGTAAGAGAGAGTAACTACGCGACACGATGTGTCAAAGAGAAAAGAGAAGAAGAGAATAAAAAAGAAGTTCCACCAAAGTAGCAATTACTACATCGCCACGTATCTGCCACCCAAGAATTGTTTCCCATTTTGGTTCCAGGCACGAAATCAAACCGTGACTTATGCTTGTGACTATTGGCAAAAACTTAATAGTTCCACTGGTAGTTGCTGGTACGTAGCGATGACTAAAAATGTTGCTTGTGAGCTAACTCAAGCGGCGAGTAGCAGATTCAGGCTAATATTTTATAACTAAAGGGTTGATTGATAAAGTAAAATTTTCCAAAACTCAATTAGTTTAGGTTCTAAAGCAACTGAAAATGCGATTCAATCATAAAAATTGATGATAAACATTTAAAATCAATCAAACTGAGGAAAATGAAAGGATTAGTGTGTGCTATATGATTTAACCACCACTAGAGAAAGGAGTCAACCTTTCGGGCAGTGTTATTTTAACGTGGCGCACCTAAGTACCTAATCACCATGGTCCTCTTTTGGGGACACGAATTGAGATACGTTCAATTAGCGCAATAATGCTATTGCAGAAGCTCCCAGTACACACTAGCGGAAACGAGGTATACCAAACCTCTCCTATCTCTACAAGCTAGTACCGGAGTTATAAACGTACTCACCCGTCGGGGCCCGAGGAGTGTGTTATGGTCGGCAGTGGTGTACAAATTTTCGGCAATGATGACGGAAATTAATTAGGCAGTGCAGCATTGAACAGCAATTAAGGTAATGTTCTAGGCAGTGTCGGTATTGAGTGGGCAATGACGGCATTGAGGCCGATGCTATCGGCATTGACAGCAATGAACTGGGCAACGACGGCATTTAAGTGAACGATGGCGCCAGTAAACTAGGCAATGAAGTGGCAAACTTCTCCAATTTTTAATAGCAAAAGCATTTTTATCGTGTGCTTTGGCACCCTAGTGCTTGTTTTCTCGCATAGTAGCTTTTTTATGCCAGCCGTTGCGTGGTCTCTGTTTTATTGAATCAGACTACTGAGATTTTTTAAGACACTTTGTACTGGTCTTTAAAATGTTTGACACATTTTAGAGAGCTTTAAATTTCAAAGTTCTGAATTTTCAATTGAATTACGCAAAATTAACTGGCGAACTTGTTCTTTTTTTCCTTGACTTTGGTAGTGTAGGGACTAGCGTGTTATTTTCCCACCCAAGCGGTCTAGGTTCGACTACCGGTATTGGCAGATCTGGTTGAGATTTTCTACAGTTTCGCTTAGCTGTAACACAATTTGATAACACAGTCTGTTAAGTTGGCTGCGGCCGCACGTGGGGCCTACGTAATAGTAATAACCGCCCCTCCCTCCCCTACAAGCTTAATTGCTACTGCGGCCTGGTTTGCCAGGCAATGGGTAGTAGCAATTATTATTATTATTTTGTAAAATTTAAATTTTAAAAATAAAAAATAAAATAAAAATTTTAACGTAAAATTTTCCACGTTTTGTTTTATTTCGAAAATTTACCTATTCCCCTTTTCCAGATCTATTGGCAACATACCACAATAAAGATCTTTATGGGTATTCTAGAAAACAAGCCAGAAGTTCTGATGCTGAGCTACCGGACGTTTGGTAAAATATAATCATTTTGGAACAATGTTTAGTTTTAGATTTTATTAGTTTAGCGCTGAGACTACTTTGGGATATGCCCAGTATCATCAAAATTAAGTAACTTCGTTAAGTGACAGAAATAAGTACGTTTACTTATTTCTGAAAATTTTCGCAATTTATGTTTGTTTATATCTTATAACATTGAACATGGCATATGACGTTTTTTGCAAAAAGGGGAAGCCATAAAAGTGTTCCGCACCTTCTTTTCACTATTGGAATTTATCGAACTATCTTTTAACTTACGATTTTAATTAAGTGAATCATTTACGGTTAGTGTGAATCAGTGATAAAAAGTATTGTTAGGATACCAGACCGGTAATCTGCATGCAGTGAAAGAAATAAGGGTGGTATTTAGCCATACTAATGACGGCAATATTCACGGTAGTAAGAACAGCGTTATTCGCAATGAAGGCAGTGAATCGTCAATAACGGCAGTGAGTCGGCAATAAGGGCAATTCTCGCGGCAGTTGAGGCATTGTTGGAGCAATGCAGAAAATGTAGCGGCAGTGAGGCAACGATAAGGAAACATGTGGATCATTGCCCAAACTCGGCAGTGGTGTACAAATTTTTGATGAGTGAAACACCCTATCTGCCGGCATAGGAAATGACTCTTAGTTCAGCTTCAGACTTTCTCCACAATTGTGGGACCACTGCCCGATCAAATCCAACCTCAATGTAGCTGAGCTTGGACGGTTATGCCACCCCGGTCTACCTTGTTTTAGGTATGGTGTGCCCTCGTCAGCGCTTCGTTTAATTCTACCTAGATAGAATCCAGGTGTGTACCTTGTTAAGGTAAAATTGTCTTGAGCACTGAGAGGCTATGTATTCGCATCAATACCCCTTAAGTGTATGTATGGTTAGAGACGGTTTCTTTGAGTCACAAGACTGGAACTGCACAGACGTAGCGTGACTCCCATATTCCCTTCTCTGAGTTCAATCTACCTGGTGGCATGCAGTTTTCCATCGTACAAGGGCTTCCCCTCCCCCCCGACCTGGATAAACCTCACTTGGATTCTCCTTCATCAGACAAGATCAATCAGCGGGTGACCATGAAGAACTTAGGATCTTAAGCGAAGACCCAATCCACCTACACCGGTATTCATGTCTGTAGAGCTTCCTCCACAACGTCACTGAGTCAAGACCACTTGCGTGAATCTCTACCACACTAATTTAGGAAACTTTGAACATGTAGTATTAGATAAGTTTGATACTTTAGTTTTTATATAAAGTTTAATGGGAATCCGATTCTCATCGTGACTGCGCAAAAGCACGCATGGGAAAAACACGTAGTTGCAACATATATTTATCTATTTTTTCCTTCTCTTTCACAATACATAATTTAAAATGTCGGCGCTGACATAAAACTAGTTAATTGTGTTGAGTTTAATGCAATTGAAAGTTGTCATTAGCTAGTATAATTTTTTAAATTGTGTAATTAGACGTATAAAATGGTAATAAAATAAAAATACGTATAAAATAAAACAAAACAAAACGAAACGAAACGAAACGAAACGAAACGAAACGAAACGAAACGAAACGAAACGAAACGAAACGAAACGAAACGAAACGAAACGAAACGAAACGAAACGAAACGAAACGAAACGAAACGAAACGAAACGAAACGAAACGAAACGAAACGAAACGAAACGAAACGAAACGAAACGAAACGAAACGAAACGAAACGAAACGAAACGAAACGAAACGAAACGAAACGAAACGAAACGAAACGAAACGAAACGAAACGAAACGAAACGAAACGAAACGAAACGAAACGAAACGAAACGAAACGAAACGAAACGAAACAAAAACAAAAACAAAAACAAAAGCAAAAACAAAAACAAAAACAAAAACAAAAACAAAAACAAAAACAAAATACGTATAAAATAAAATAAAATGAAATGAAATAATAATAATACAGTCAAACTTCCACATTACGAACTTCTATATAGCGAATTTCTCTATATAACGAATTTTTGTGCTGTACACTGCCCTTTTAGAAAAAATACATATAAAAGTGTCTCTAAATAACGAAGTAAAATTTCAATTTAACGAATTTTTTAGGCCAAACTAAAATAAATTTTTCCAGGTAAATGTATGTATTATGCATCAATCTTTCTTTCTTAGCAGCAGTAAAAGATTATAAATTTACCCATCTTCCTAGAAGCCTGCACACATTTTTAAAAACCTATAATCCTTGCAAAAGGATTTTGTAAATTTGTTTAAATGGAAATTCTAAGAAGGATTAAAATTGTCATTAAAAGGTTTACAACTGGTTTATCTTTACATTCTTACTTTTTCAGATTTCCGAAAATTTTTCTGAATGAGAGTTGTAGGAAAGATTAAACTTGCATGCGATGCATTATACACATTGTTACTTGTCTAAATGGAGATACCACCCCTCTAAGAAAAATTAAAATGCAATTAGCATTTACGTAAAGTTAAAAACTTGCATTGCAAATTTTTATTTTAACTTTAGTTTTGTGGGTGAATAGCTCTACACTAGACTACAAAAAAAATCAAATCGAAAGTGTTTAACCATTATTGAGAAAATCAATGTGTTGCTTGAAATTGATAACTGTATACAAAAAAAGATAAACATCGCGGCTCGCGGCAAAGTTTGGAATTCCTGCCAGTAGTTTATCGACTAGAATAAAAAATTGCGAATCAATTTTAAAATCAGCTAGACATTACACTACCAAGGCTGTAAATGAAATGAAATGAAATGAAATGAAATGAAATGAAATGAAATGAAATGAAATGAAATGAAATGAAATGAAATGAAATGAAATGAAATGAAATGAAATGAAATGAAATGAAATGAAATGAAATGAAATGAAATGAAATGAAGACCAAAACTGTGTCACACTGCTTTGGGCACCAGGTCACAATTGAAGGCAATGAAAAAGCCGATGAATTAGGCAGCAGGGCCCCGCCGAGGGTTTTCTTGATCCAGAACCTATCTTGGGAGTACCAAGAAGTGCAGGCCGGGCATACGTTAACGACTCAGCACAACATCTACTGGACTAATCGACCAGGACACAACCATAGCACGGCGTTCATTGACAGACCGTGCCAGAAAAGAGCAACAGAACTTGTTCTCTTAAGTACGTTGCAACTCAGGATCATTACGGTCTTCCTAAGGCTGCAGTGCGACCGCTTCCAACTGGCAGGCGAACCCTAAGGGTAGAAAAAAATTCCTCGCTTCCCAATAATTATAGTAATGAGTATCGTACTTCCAGGACATTTCGGCATTGTTTGATCGGTTATTTTGTCAATTTTAATCAGTCTCCAGAAAAAAAAACAATTAGAAATTAAGAAATAAGCAGAAACTTTTTCATTTATGAAATGATCAATTTTTAGATGCAAGGAATTTAAGACTGTCAAGAGTAGGGCCAGAACTGGCTTGTATGAAGTTGATTGGAACGCGAGATCTAGCTCTGCTGCAGATATCTTTTTACGATTATTTTTGTCTTCCTGGCTAATTTATTTATGTAGTTTATTGATTGATTATGACTGCGGCTTTTGAGATATTTTTTGAGTTGCTCGAGATGCATGAGCTAGTCGTTTTCCTCTCCGGCGAAATGGAGGGGGGAGAAGGTTTTTACGGTCAAATGGTTAGAATTAAGATATTAAGTTTGGAGAAGCATTATGGGGCTAATAGGAGCATCAAATGATGTGCGTGGCTAAAGTGTGGCATAGTTAGGATTAGAAGAGAAAAGAGGTTGTTAATTATTGAAAATATTAAACCGATATTTTGCATAGTATTGGTCTTAGAAATCTTTGTCTGGCCTGCAATTTTAGTCTCTGAGAGAAAGCTAACATGTTGATCATGTCAAATTTTACGTTTATACCATAAGTGTAACAAACTGAAAGCGAATGAACAACCTAAATATAATCAAAGCTTCAAAAGGTCGGCCAAACCTAGAAGTTATGCTGACTTTTATTGAAGATTCTAGAAATCGAGTTTAATTAGGGTCTTATTTGGAAGACAGTCCTACTCAATTTTCCCTTTCCTCACATTTGCAGTGTCACGTCGAGTTCTATTCTGTACTATGTAGCTTTTCGTCAAAACGGATCGAAATCTTTCAATAAATAACACTCCACTTCATCACCTTCATGTTGAGAGCGACGACTCATTAAAAAATTACAATTACATTTACACTAATTTTAAGCCTCGCGAAAAAATTCTACATATTTGTACAAACACTTTAACATTCTAGTCAGAAAGAAACAGTAATATTTTCTCTAAAAACAAACGGATATTCAGTAATTTAAGTAAGAAGATTGAGCCTTTCCAATTTTTCAAAAATATGAACAATATTATCAAATCCGTTAGTATCTGTAGCTCTCGTTATGCCACAAAAAGAATATAATATTTTTGTGTATGTTTTTATGTTATTTGATTTTAAAATATAACGCTCTCAATGTTCTTATGGATCTAAACTACGAATAAAATCCGAGTTTTATGGATAGTTACTCATAAATCGTCACTCCCAAGAGGCAAAAACTCTTGTAAGAACGAAAGAGAACGAATTTAGATTTTGATAGAGGTCGATATAAACAACCGCTTAAAAAAACTGCTTCTAAGGGATCTGCTACATACTTACCTGTACACGAAATTTGTTTAAAGTACGCTGCATGATTATAATCGCTAGCCTTTATTAATTTTGATAAAGACATTTTGCAATTTAGTTTTCATTTTTTCAATCACCACCAATATGTCCAACAACAACAACAACGGCGATGTTCTTAGTAAACATTAACCATTATGGGAAATATGAAATATTATGATTTAGTAAGGGGTAGTAGTAGAATGAAGAGAGACAGGCTACTTCTGCATTATTACAATCAGTAATAATGCAGAATGAGAGCATTTTTCTGTTTTATGAGTACTACATAAACCAATCAACATAAATATTTTACAACTTTCCATGTCCCGAAGATGTTCCATTTACTTTAATACGCAACAACAATACCAATACTCGAATACCTGACAATATAGCAAAACTAGATACATACTGCAAACCGTGACGGTCAACTGTTAACTAACGGGTACATATAAAAAAGAAGCATTTTCATTGCAGTGCACCGGTCGGGATTTCCCTGAATTTGATTTCAAAACTCAAAGTATTTGCTGTCCTGGTACGATTACGACAAATTATAAATTTTAATAACTTAAATGTGATTGTATATACAGACAGGCTAAGATCTCTAGCGTACTGCAATTGAACGCTATCACGTTTATAAATTAGTTTAATTAAAAAAATAATAAGTAATTAAAATAGAAACAGACCCATACACTGATGAAACGTGTGAAATTCACAAACGATACCCTAAAACAGTGTTGTTTTGATTTTTTGAAGTCTCATCAGCTAGAGCTAACAGTCCGTAAATTTCTCTCTCTTTCTCTCTCTCTCTCTCTCTCTGTCTCTCTCTCTCTCTCTCTCTCTCTCACACACACACACACACACACACACACTACCATCCAGGCTTAAATATCTGCCGTGAATTAATATTAATCTCGAGAAGAGACAAACGCGATCTACGCAGTACCATAGCGGTAGAAGTAAAAGTTGCATCTGTAAGATGACATACAATAAGATCACTAACAAACTAAATATTAGAATAAATTTTATAGTATGTTAATATGGTTAAAGATACAATAATTATAGGTTACTACTATTAAAACAAAAATAAGTATCAGTCGTTATTTTTGTTAATAAGAAACAATCAAAATAATTCTCATACAAAACACTATTAAAGACGTAAGCATTTTTAAGTCGAAACAAAAGACTAAATAAAGTAAAACTCAACAAAGTAATGTAACAACGATGCAGGGTTTTAGATTTTTATTTTACATTATTTACATTTCTTATATTCAGTGAAAATTTAAGGTCGTATGTCTACTAGCTAATGCAACACAATCACACACACCCATAGTTGTGGGGGCCAAATTCTCTAATATGGAAAAATCCTACAGCCGTATGTGGGGTTTGAATCCACGACTTTAGAAGTACGAATATCACCTACCACCGGTCCTATTATTTACATTTATATTCATTTAGTTTCATTATTATTTTGTTTGTAATAGATTTGTTCCCCAAGCGGCCCGGTTCGACTCCCGGTACCGGCAGATGTGTTACTGCAGTTTCCTTTAGCTGTAACACAAGTGCGGGATTTCTACCATCTGTTAAGTCGACTGCAGCCGCACGTTGGGCCTAAGTAATAGTAATAATCGTCCCTCCCTCCCTCACAAGCTTCATAGCTTTTGTGGCTAGACTTCGCCAGGTAATAGGTAGTAGCAGTTATTATTATTATTATAACTAAAAGTTGTGTTGTTAAGGTTTTAAATGGATATCAGAACCCATTTATACTAAGTATACTTACGAGTACAACCCCGCTAATTATGTCTAACGAATATTAATCAAGGTAAATAATTCTAAAGTAAGAAATGTCTTTGAAATTCTGGTATCGGTCAATATTTTTAGGAGTCAGGCATCAGGATACTAATACTTAATCTTCCACAAGGCAGTCTAGTAAATTGTTTTGGTTTTAATAGTTTTACGGACAGTATTTTGCAGACAATAAAATCTTAATCTTAAACGACAATGTATTATAAAAATTTTAATAATAAATACAATTTTCATGTACGAATTGTTTGCAAGAAGTAATAGTAAATATAAAAATGACAATCGTATTAAAGCTTTTTATATTTATATAAATGCTTTATATTTACTTAACATTCGAGCAGTTCCCGATTCCATTCACGACAACGTTCAAGTTATGCGTGTATATAGAAGCGTTACTTCTCTTATGTACCTTGATACTAATGAAACGCAATAAATAAATGAAAAGTCAAGAGTACGGACGGTTTAGATGAGGCATTTGCAACTCGACCGCGTGTATTGCGTGATGCTAGAAAGTTGGACCTGTCTGTGTATTTATCACCTCATGAGTGATCGGTTGAACATTGTTTTCTGTTGCAAATGATTTCTTACCACAGCGTAGGGTTCAGGAGCCGAAGGAAGGGCCCACCGGGCATTTGTCCGGTTGCCTGACGGCCCAATCCAACACTTATTACAATGGGAAATAGAATTTAATTATCTCTAAACGGTAGATACTTAAGTCTTTACTTGCAGAAAACTTATTCCAAAGAAGATCCCATCATCGTGAAACGAATACTTCATTCTGATCTGATATGAAACATTCATTTCATTCAATCATTTCAGAGATGTATTACTTTTCAGCCTCGAGCATGTATTTTTTGAAATTCCGCTGACTATAGAGATATGTAGATTCAGATTGTCATATAGATTCCAATTTAAACAATCAAACTACCCAAATGTGTTTCACCCTTTCTACTATTTTTCTTTCGTGTAAGACAGTATTTGGTAACATATTTCGCATACTGGATACAGGACTTGGTAACCTACTGGCAAACTGTTACGAGATTCACATTTCTACTATTGTGGAACTGAAATCGATATAATCATTTGAGAAGCTGCGTGAAGAAATGGATTTAATTAAGAAGAAATACACCAACTCTATTGTCCGAATTAAATAGTATTAATTTATTATATTGTAAATTCCCTAAAATAATAGCAATGGGAGTGCATCCTTTAAAGAAGGACGAAAGAAACTTTGCATGGGAACAGCTAATAACTGCAATAACGTTATCATCATCATCATTAAATACTAGGCGATATTAAGTCAGATATCAGATTAGACATAATATTAACACAGTAACCCTTTTGTTCTAAGATCGTTAGATATTCATTTTCTCTCTATACTCTCTGACCTAGGCATTGTTAACTACTATCTCTAGTGAGCGTTGACAAATCTTGACCGATTGTACTTCAAAAATTCTTTAGTAAGTATAGTTCTTAGAATTCTACGGAGAATGAGACTTGGTGGTAAAGAAAGATGGTATAATGTAATAATGGAAAGAGCCACTGCTCTAATTACGTATTATTATTCAAAAGTTATTTTCGCGTCATAACATATGCACACACATGTAGATTTTATCAGTGTTGCGGTGCCCAATAGCGAAATTAGCGACAGTACTTCCACCTGGTGTAAACTATTTCTAAGTTTTCCAGTTAAAACCTACCAGTTATCTAAAATCTAGTGACAAGGATTTTCTTGAGAATTGGTGAAGTATGTAGAAGAAAGGGGATTCCCCACAACCAGAAACAGTTTTCAAGCTATAAGACAGACGTTCAAGATAAGTGCCTTGCACTAATCTCTGTTACAATTTGTGTGTCGAGAAATACCTATGGATTTCGTTCATCAATTTGCATCATAAATGTTAGCGGGTAATTTCATTTTCGATTTTCACTTATGCACTGACATTTGTGATTTCTTTTCGTCGGATTTAAATCAGTTTAAATAATTCAAACTTCATAATTAATAATCAATTTCTGAAATTTCCATCTGTAGCCATCATTTGCCGTTTCGATAGTTTCGTAGGTTCCCGTCTTTTGCACAATACAATAAATGCAAATTTCACGCGTGTACGTTTAGTATTCAATTACAGTTAACTCGTTCGTGTCAATCATCTACCGGACTAATATATTTTTCTAAAATTCTATTATTACCGTCTGCGCCATAAACTGTTTAAGGGTTAGTTTTTTACTATAGATTTAAATATTAATTTCCGATTTCAAAAACAATTTTTACTGAAAGATATTTGATATATTTGCATTTAAGTATCAAGTTGCAACGCGTTTTGTTGTCTAATATAAATTAAGAATGGCCCAGTGGCGGCTCGTGACTTCCTAAGACGGTGAGGCTCAGGCAAAAAACACTAAACATGATACATCTGAATTAATAGTCCTTAATAAATAAATCACCTAATTAGCATATAGAATGTTTTGCAAATAAATTAATTTACTTTTTTTATAATAATATCTGAAGGAATTCTATTATTATTATTGTCATTACAATTATTATTGTTATACTCACAATACTACTAGTGCCATTATAGTTTTCTTTGTAATGTTTCTGTTGTACATTGTTTAAATAATTGAATAAAGATTATCATGATTAAATGTTTAATGTATTTATCTTACCTTCCAATGATCCGGTGAAAATCGGCATTTAAACAAAACTGGATTATTCGGTCATTACTTGCTTTGTGACAAAGTAATAAAGTAATAAATCGTTAAATGCTTATTTTATAATTTGTCGGCAGATTTAATTTCAATTTTTGGTGTCTAGCGTTGCTCTAAAATTTGCCGCTGTTCTAATTCATTACGCCTTGAAAGAAGTATTTCTAATAAAGACATCGCACGGTCGTGTTGTGGATTTATTTTTTCACATCTAAATCGAAAATTTATGACTGGCTGCTTAATTAAAACTAGCGAACACGCCGGTTCTTCGAACCTTTAAAAATTAACTTCAATTAATATAATAATAATGTGGATACGAACCTTGAAATTGTTTTCATAGCAAAAGAAAGCCGCTTTTATATCAGGTTTCTTCTTCGGTTAAACTAACAATTTGCACCGCGTAGTGGTGCTAGCTATTAGAACCAATCTGTAGGATATAAACCCTGAACAAGCTCGTTATGTTATATATGGATGCCTCAATGTTTTCACTATTATACTTAATTATTCCTGTGAATATATGGTATAAAGACCTGCTTAGCTCGGCATATCACAAGCACAGGCCACAAGTTAATCACGTCATTTAGGTTTAAGTAAGCTTTGAAAAGTAAAGCAAAACATGAAGTCGTCTTCAATAGTATTCGGACTGTCGGCGGTTACGACGGCACAACAAGTTCATGACTTTCATGATATCATTGATTCACGAAGCTCTGAGATTTGAGCCTCAGTGGTCAATGCAGCCTAAGAAAAGTATACAGGTAACCAAGCCGCCGCAGCGAGTCAACAAATGCACGAAGTTTTGAGCCTCCGTTCTGTTTGCATGATGATAGTTTATCGCACTGCGTTGGGTATGTGCATATATAGGTACATATAATAGTTATTTGTATACCAAGGCCGCGAAATGTCTTGTTAACGTAGCAAGAAAATAATTGTCGCCGGGGCCGTTAACGGACGAGGCAGCACGCTAATGAATTTTGCGGACAAAGTATACACAACATTTTATGTGCAACCGTAAAAATATGTAATTACAAATTCTGTTGCTTTTAAAACCCAACAGTTTAATTCATTGTAAATAGTGCATTAAAGTCCGTTACCCTTAGTCACTGCCGCGAAATTGCATTTCGCGACCTGTAAGGCGTACGCGATATGCCCACTTCGCGTACGGTTGCACATAAATATATTTTATTGTTAAATAAATGTATTTATATTAAATTCAATATTTTTTAATCTAGAAGGAACTTACACAATTTATTAATAAAGAATTTTGATTTAGATTTTATTTAGTTTTGTTTACTGCTTCACCTATCAAGCCGCCCCTGGAATGGCTGATATAAAACGATTAGAAACTAAAAGAAGAAGTATACCGTTTTGCTATGCATGCTCAAAAATATACTTCTGTGCTTGGACAGTTTCAAGTTAGAACAGGAACTTGAAGCAGGTTTACGATAATTTTGTAGAAATTCATAATAAAATTATCATGAAACTCGAAAGAATTCAGATTTTTGAGCACAGGATAAAATGCAGAAAGATGTTGATCAATTTTATTACGATTTACTAAAACAGCTTACAATAGACTTATCTGTAAGGAGGATCAAAACTTTGATCTACCTTTTTCGATTTATATAAAAAATTAATACACGAAGATACGAACTTGTTATAAACTGTCAATCTATTCGCATTTGAATAGATTTTGGTAGCCAATTCAATTTCCTTAGTGAAAAATGTCTAAGCGTCCGAACTTAACTAGACGTCAATTTTCTACTTAATTAAATGTCTTACTCATTGTGTTACAAAACCAAAGAATTATTCGGAATCTATTTTTTCATTTGGAGTATCCTTACCGACTTACAAAGAAATGAACGAAATCATTTCAAAATGTTGAAACTTGTTGATGAGCAATTTTTACATCTTGCTCTGCCGGTTTACTTGTCAATGCAGAGATATCTATGCACATACTCCAGGAGGGCCGAATTATTGGTGTCGTAGATCAACCTACAGCTCTTGAGACTATTTTTTGGTTGGATTTTATTAGGTACAGTAAATCATGAACTTTAAATGGACTTTTTTACGCCACCAGGGATTCCACGGAAATAAGTATCCCAAAATTCTGGAAAATCGGGACAAACAGTTACCCGAGACTCTTCCGGAATATTTGTCGTCACATTTCTTTTTAGAAACTCCGATCCAGATTTTCGTAAGTTTTCTATTCTTAAATTTCGATTATTGACAATTCCTGAACTACAGTGTGTCGCAAATTAGGCATTATTTTTTATCCAATATTTGAACCAAATTTTCCTCAAAGATTTATGGTCTACTTGTAACCAATAATTGTATTATTTCCTAAAGAATAACATAAAATCCATGCCCAATTTTTGAGAACATTCTTCTTTAATTTACTGGACTTTTTTTCAACTTTTAAAATTGCTCGTTTTTAATTTAATTTTGGATTTAAGCTTTTTTCCAATTCTGACTAACTTTTGTTAGTAAAATTTTTCGAGAAAAAAGCCTAACGATATTTTGAGTTTTTTAAATTTATTTTGGTATTGCAGGTGGCTTTGAATTTGAAGGAAGCGAATGGTTTTCTGGTCACAAGTAGGCCATAAATGTGTTCTATCTTTGAGAAAAATTTGGTTTAAATTGGATAAAATATAAAAAAATATAAGGGCGGTGCCAGCTAATTTGCGACGCACTATATATTCTGTGTATTCTGAATCTATGAGAAATTATGTGGAAAGCACTTTTGCTTTACAATTGACAATGCACTTTTGAAATGTCTTTACATTTCTTCACTTCTTCTTATCTTTCGTTTGCATGCTGCAGTTTTTAAACCTGACATCAAACAAATGTTCGCCAAGGTATTATCACACCTTCCCATAGAAACTTTTAGAAAATTTTATGAAAATTCTCACCACAAGAAGCCTTATCCGAATTGAACTTAAATGCAGTTACGTTTGGCCTAAGTTTGTAGTCCATTCTTAGTTATGCGTACTTTAAATAAACTTACCGATTAAATCAAGCAAGTTGCCTCAAGCTAGCCAATTACCAAAAACACAAGTCTATGTGTCATAAATCAATCAATTTATTAATACTTTGGGTTCGAGCTTCAAAAATGGGGTAGCAACTGGCCAGAATTATTGGTTGGTGTCCTGTGGGACGTAATGTGTTACGCAATGCATATAGAGCTCAAAATCAGATTGGGATCAATGACAGGATCTCTTCGTGGACCCAGCTCAAAACTGGACTAGACATTTCTAAGTTTATATTTCTACGACGTAACGTACTAGATAATTACCAAATTATTGTTACAAACCTTAAAACAAAATAGATAATTCAATTAAATCAGGAGTCATTTACAAAATAAGTTGTCTCGATTGCAACACAATATATTTTGGTCAAACGTCTCGATAGTTAAAAAACCTATTAAGCAACATTTTATTGACATAAAAAATAATTAGGAAATCACAGTGCTTTAACTAATGCCAATATAATCCAACATGCAAGGGATTATAATCCTTTATTTAAATGCATTTTAAAAAAAGACATTGGACATTTTTGTCATTCTCTAGTACCCAGAATTCACGAGGGCGTAATATTTTTTGTTATTAGATTCAGAATATTGGACTTCAAAATTACACATAGAATTAAAACATAAAATTAACCTTCAGTTTTACATGTGATATTATTCTGTGCAGTTCTTTTTATAAAAACATGCCTGAAAGCAAGCAAAAGCGGAAATGTTTAAGTGATTTGGAAAAAATATAAATATTTCAATAGAATTAATAGTGGATGCAAAAAGAAAGATGTAGCGTTAAAGTACAAAACATAATTTTTTTTTAAATCATAAATTAATTTCAAGTATTATTTACGTAAATTATGTAATGCAATAAATTACTGATGCAGATAAAATTTTGTTTTAATTTGTTTTTGTTTTAAAATCATCCAAATTTTATAATTTTAAATGTTTTTAAAATACAATTTTATTTCGTAACTACTTCATTAAAAAGTTAGCTTTAGTCTGCTAATAATTGTATACATTTTTTAACTATTACCAAAAAATATATAGATATTTTATTTTATTTTATTTTATTTTATTTTATTTTATTTTATTTTATTTTATTTTATTTTATTTTATTTTATTTTATTTTATTTTATTTTATTTTATTTTATTTTATTTTATTTTATTTTATTTTATTTTATTTTATAATTGGCAATAAATTTGCCCGGCGTATTGCCGTCACGTCTGACTGCAATATCCGACATCTTAGATAAGAAAAAAAATTTAACATGTTATCTAAGACACTTAGTGGATTCTGTGAGTCGGAAAAAAGGCCGAAAAACATACCAATTTTCTGCAGCAACCAGACTACTTCCCCCCCCCCGTTTTCGAGGATGCTGAGCACGATGGTGCGGTCCAAAATTCTTTTTGGGGTGGCCCACCCCCTCAAATGGGCCAAAAACCACCCCCAAGCGGGAAAATTTAAAATATCTTGAATTCCTCCCGTTTTCGGGGTAGGCCAGTACTCTCGCACCCTTCAATACTGCCGCCGATGCAAAACCACCCCCCCAGAGCCATGAAACTACCCTCCAAGGGGGTGAATCGAGTGCGGGCGGCTTTAAAACGCAAAAACATTCTGGCCGCCCGTTTTCGAGGGCGCTAAAGAACATCCTGGCCTCCAAAATGGTCTCTGGCGTCAAACCACCCCCCCAGTCATAGATAACTACCCTCCAAAGGGGTGAATCGAGGAGATTTTTTCGTCTTAAAGCCGCCCGCACTCGATTCACCCCTTTGAAGGGTAGTTATCTATGACTGGGGGGGTGGTTTGACGCCAAAGACCATTTTGGAGGCCAGGATGTTCTTTAGCGCCCTCGAAAACGGGCGGCCAGAATGTTTTTGCGTTTTAAAGCCGCCCGCACTCGATTCACCCCCTTGGAGGGTAGTTTCATGGCTCTGGGGGGGTGGTTTTGCATCGGCGGCAATATTGAAGGGTGCGAGAGTACTGGCCTACCCCGAAAACGGGAGGAATTCAAGATATTTTAAATTTTCCCGCTTGGGGGTGGTTTTTGGCCCATTTGAGGGGGTGGACCACCCCAAAAAGAATTTTGGACCGCACCATCGTGCTCAGCATCCTCGAAAACGGGGGGGGGGAAGTAGTCTGGTTGCTGCAGAAAATTGGTATGTGTTCGTCCGACTTACAGAATCCACTAACTATAGTAATCTAATTTTCGTATTAAGACGTCATGGTCAACTTTAATAAATTAAATATATGCAATAGAGGTTTTTAAACCATTCTGCACACCCATTCACACGTATGGAGGAAACCCGCCAATCCCCAAAGCTTTTTTTGGTTTCAGGTTCTTAATAGCTTTGTCAAAGACACTGTCCGTTAAAATATCAATGTTGAGATTGCCTACTGTATTAGATTTAGTAGATGGGTATAATGTGCTAGGATTGTAACTTGATGGAGTATCAGAGTACACTGTCTAAAAATACTGTCCAAATGCTGTGGGTATATCTTTACCTTCAAATGTCTCTCCGTTACTTTGTACTGTAACTTGCTGAGCACTGCTGTTGCGTCCTTGTTTGACAAAAGCCCAGAATGTCTTTAACTTGTTATATATTCCGTCTTCTATAGAGTCTAGATAGTTTTTGTATGCCATATTCGTTAGAGATTTTAATCTGTGTCTAATGTCTTTGTATATATTTTGAAAGTCGTCTGACAGATCTTTGAATGCATAATAATACTTCTGCTTAGTTTTACATAACTGTATTATTTCAGCCGTGAACCAATTAGGCTATTTACTCTTCTTTTTAATTACTTTTGGTACAGTTTGATCAATAATTTGATTAAGGGTATTATACAAAATTTGAACAGCAATGTTTGGGTCGCGACTTTGTAAAACAGTATGCCAGTCTGAGTCTCTTATTCTAATCGATAACTCTAAATTGTTAGTTTTAATTACAGAACTACTTGGTAAAGATTAGGGTATAGATATAGATAGATATAGATCTAAATATAGATATACATTCGACTCGATTCGGATTCGACTCTCTCTCTCAATACACACACTGAGACTATGGTTGGTTTTTAGAATTACTAAATCAAGCGTCTTATCATTTTCATTAGTGAAAGTTAATAAAATTATGTAGCTCTATGTGCTTATTATCAAGAGAGAGTAATTCTGTATTTGGATCTTTAATATTTTGCAGATTAAAATCTCCAACCAGACATATAATACATTCGTTAGTGATTTTGTCAGAGACTAATTCATAAAAGCTCTCATAGCAATAAACTGTTGAGGCACGTGGAAAATAAACATTTATTATTGAAAACAAGTTTTTATGATGTTTGACATTTCGAGCATTCCGCGAAAAGCTCAACCTCCACAGATAAAATTGCTTGTTCAATAATGCTTAAAGAGGCCTAAACCAATGCATTTTAGCAGGTGTCAAATTCATGTTATAACACAAATTACAATTGCCGCAGCCAAACTGCTATGGTAATGGCTGATTTGTTATACTTTTGTGCAAAAATGTGTAAAATAGGATGCAAACCATCATTCGGTGCATGTAATTACGGTGGTGGTTAAAGGCAATAATGTCAGTGAGTTTAGTTTTAAATTGCAGTTCAATATTATTGAATAATAAGAAAATGTGTAAAAGACAACTATACATCGATTAAATTAAAAGAAATTGTGTCTTAACTTCAATAAAAATATTGAATGAAATCTGCAGTTTTTGGCATGTCACAGTACGTAACACATGTGACATTATACGTAACACCTTCAAGATCTAAATTGACTATTAAGGACATCTTAAAACCGTAATATATGGCATTATTTTTGGTATTTTCTTTAAAATTGTATAATTAATAAACTCGAAGTTTTTTATGAATAGTTCGCAGCACCATTGCGAAACTTGTAATTATAAGTTTCGCTTTAATACTTAATAATACGCTTAAAATACTAGGTAATTACCTAGTATCTCATGTCTCCATTTTGTCACATGTACGTAACGCACGTTTTCGCTTGATATGCTCGTAAACGGCACCAAATATAAAAAACTAAATGTATTTTTATTAAGAGAAAAAATGCATCAAATTAAAAGTTTAGTTGCTTAAGAATAATTTCTGGGGATTCGCTAATCATAAAAAAGCGCCGAAACGCGTCACGGTACGTAACCGCGGAATGCGCGATTTGTAAGAATTAAGAATTGCTTCAAATTGATAGTTATCAAACCTTATACAGTCTGTTATCTGTAGATATGAGCACGTCAATATGTTTTTTGTCATTTATTTCGTCATATTTATTATAAATAAATAGAAATAATCAAAAAAAATACAATTTTCGAGTTCGATTTTTTTCATTCGGTAGAATGACCCATATAAGTTTTGTAAATTATTCAAACAAATTGCTAATACTAATTTGTACTGCACTGAGAAAGGATAGAATAAAATTTGAAATGCCAAAATCTGTTTTAACTTTGGTTAAAGACTTTGGTCTTTATACCGCTCGATTCAGTCAACTAGAAGTATAACGCAGAGATCGTGTCGGGTTGCGGTTGACGATTAAATTCCATCCTCCTAGTTCTGTAAACTCATCTTAAATAACAATCAGAGGAAGAGGATCAGGAAAATCTTAATTATCCCTTCCTTTTAACAATATTATTAGTATTTTAGGATTGTAACACATAAAATAAATCATTACGAAATTACTGTTGGAACTTCTTATTGTTAGCGCTCTTTAGTAATTTCCTTTTTCATGTTCAGTGGCGACTTGTAGGTAAGACTTGGTGGTGCAAACAAAATTTTAAGTCTTGTTTAATTCACTAACAAGACCTGTCAAATTTATCTTGTCATATTATATACAAGATTATGTAATAAAAGCACGGGAATCGAGAAGGGGGAGAGCTGATACAAATTACTCGAGCTAAAGAGTTTTTAAGGCAAGGTTATAATAATAGTAATATGTAACTTACAATTCAAGAATATTTATAAACGGTCTTAAAAAAGAAATTCGAAAAATATATCGTATCTATGGTATATGAATCTAAGGTTATGATAAGATTTTAGTTGTTTTCTGTTATTAATCTTTATGAATACGAACATAACCTATAACGATCTCATCACGTCATCATATTTAAAATATAATTTTATTAATGCACAATAAAATGAAGTGTGATTTTTATTGGGTAGTATAAGGGGTTTTCTCGACATTTCAAGAGTCCATTATACACTTGGATTTCTGTTTTATACCAACAAAACAAAAGCAACTTTTTGACGACCTTTTGACTAGTATATAACCGTTTATGTTCAGGTAAATACCAATACCATTTAAGTATTTAATAGATGTAAACTGTGGGAACTAGAAACTGGCACCCATATTTAAAGATTTGAATACAAAATTAAAACAAACCAGTTTACATAATCTGTTATAAGCGAGTGCTTATAGGAAGGTTGGACGGTGCGATTAAGGATGCCTTCGTAGTTGGGCCTTGTTTATAAGCTCACACCTACAGTATAAAGTAGAGATTAAGATACCCCCCTTTGCTTAATGCCCTTCTACAATTTTGTAACCTTCCGGCAAATTAATTATGGCTTTATTGTAGTTTTTATTTTAAAATCTTATTGTTGAGGAAGAACAAGTCAACTTGTTCGTCTTAACTTTTGCAAGAGGAAAAGATAACGAATCTTATACTCTTATGAATCCGCACGATATGTAAAGATTTTCTTTAAATGTCGTGTGTGAACGAAAAAATCAATCAGAGTAAGCCGTAGACATAGTTTCACAGTTAATAACACTGATTTCGGAGACCAACTATAGAACATTTCTGTAACTATATATATAAAATTGGAATATACAGGGTGTGTCACTTCAAATTCGTATCCTCTGGACAGGTGATAGTACGCATAAATGCAACAGAAAAGCTTAATATCATTATTTTGTCTATCTTTCAAAATAACCTAGAAAAACAATGTTTTTGAAAAATAGGTTGGTGGTCACTGGTTTAAGAATAGCAGTTGGAGCTGGATGTAACTAACTGCATTTTCAGTGCAATATTTGATACATCGATACAGCTAATGCTAGATGATGTCACAGTTTGTTTTGCCTATTATTCCCAGCATTCTTAAAAGTTGACCTTTTTAACAAACGTTTTTCGATGCGCGTAAAATCAAAAATGGCATCAGGAGTACTATCACTTGTCCAGAGGATACGAATTTTAAGTGAAACACCTTGTATCATTATTTAAGTTGCAATAATGTAGTCTTCTTTTAGTGATTACTAATTGTTAATAAATATTTTGAACTGTTTTTTTATTGTAACGAATCATATACCAAAACTGTACACAGTGCCGTATTTAGGAATCTTTTACGGGAGGGGGGGGCTTTTACTAAATTTACGGGTTTTTCCGGGAACCCACGGTTTCAGTTCGTGAATGGTCTAGACTATTAAAATGATTTCAGGGGTGCTCCAACCCGATAGCCACCCCCCATAAAAACACCACTGACTATACATACGTCCCCTAAAAGTATTTTGTATTAATTAATTATAAATATATTTGATACTATACACGACACAGACAAGATTTAGCTGTAATTAAATTATAGTGTATTTATAAAGGCAAATTAATTAAATTAAAAAAGAAATTTTTAAAAAAAGATTATTATTATCATTATTATATAGCCCCATCGTGGGATCGATCCCGAGCCGCTTGGGTGAGAGACCAACACGTTAGTCGCTACACTACCAAGGCTATTAATAAAATATTAGATGTATTCGCTTGGTATTATATATGACACACACGATCCAGCATGAAGTAACTTGTGAATATCTATAAAGGCAAATTAATCAAATTAAAAAAATGATAACGTGTTTACTCTGCTATTTACGTGCTAGGGTGTTTCAAAAATAGCGGGTTAACTTGACGGTACGTTATTAAGGACACTGCCTGGGTATGAAAAAATAGTAAAAAGATGATTTCCGTTATATTTTATTTTGGTACTTAATCTGTATTTTATTTAATTGTTACACATTCGTATGATTTTGATAACGCATGTAAAATTTAATTTCAATAAAACATTATATCTATGAAAGCAATGCCGCCTTACTGCTTTTACTTGCACTTAAACAACGTTGCCAGATCCATTGCTTTTTATATCATCATATCTTTAAAAACATTACATCATATTGTTTATATAACAATATGATGTACCGATATTGACTGATAATGACTGTTTTAATTCTCTGACTCCTAAATCGGAGGTCCAGGTACAGTGCCTCGCCCTCCATTAATCTTCTACTTCCAGAGCCTTGCAAATTGCATACTAATTAAAACTGTAGCAAATTTCAAAATTAAGTAATATTTTAGAAATAAACGTACTTTAAACCATTATTTATTTTCATAGATTTTCAAAAAGCTCAGCAAATACACGAGACTTGGACCCAAATGTTATGTTCGGATTCAGATACCTGCTTTGAAAAAATAAGGGTTCAAGTTCCAGTTCTGGTACGACAAGGATATCGGTTCTTGCGGTTATTTAGGTTCCATTCTGTCCAAGTCTCTGGTTGAGGCTTTTAGTAAGATGTACACACAACGTCATCAAAATGAAATAAACTAACATAGTACCTGCTGGCAGAGTTGTCCGTTTAAGGAACGCACGTCATCTAGTATCGTCCAAGCACTCATGAGTAAAGATTATTACATACATATACACATACATTAATAAAGATATAGTAACGAATAATCGTAATATTAACGTGCGAAAATCATATGATGTCAGCACTTTTGGTGGAAGCAACAAGGTAGGCAGTATTAAAATGTTCAAAACAAATTTTAGAAGGTTCAGTGCATTGTCTTTAAATGTTAAGATCTGAGAAATTTCTGTCAGAGAACCTAAAAAACCGAATAAAACCGGTATTCTTTTTTTCGGTTCCTCTTCTAATTGAGGTACTCCCTTTGAAAGAATAAGGGTGCAGGTCTCGGTTCCGGCACGACAAAAAAATATCGGTTCTTGCGGGTTTTCAGGTTCTTGTTCCGATTCTGTCCAAGTCTATGGCAAATACACTTTCCGTTTCAAAAATTTAGTATAAATTGAAAATAAAAAAATCGCTGGGTTTTAATTATTTTATCTTTAAAACCAAAAGGTTTAAAAATATTTTTAAAATGGTGCGTTTTTAGTAAGTAACATTTCTTTAACAATAAGAATAAAATCTAAAATTCATGGCTGAAGTAAGTGAAGGTAAGCAATAAAACGGTCCAAAAGTTGGTATATTCCAGGGCATCTAAAACCCACTAAATAACTTTAATAACTTGACATTGGAAATACTGAAAATGTCAATATTTTTGGATTGCCTCCTTAAAAATGCCGTTTTTATGTTACAAATCTCAAACATTATCACTTTCTCATTCTTTCTTCAGCATACTGAATTTAAAACAAGGACTGCCACATTGTCTACGTAAGCTTACTGCAGCTAGCACCACAACAAAAAAAGGTCATATATGTATACCTGAGGTAATTGTTAATTATTAAAAGTTCAGTACAAAAATTATTTAAGACAAACCGTGCACCTACTTCAGACATGGACTTTAGCCAATAGTGCCAATAGTTTTCGTCTTTGGCTTATAGTATTGAGACAAGTATATGGGCGGCCGTGTTGCATCTTAAATAAATATATTAATATACTAAAATGACAATAACCATATAATCCGAAGAAAGAAGCTTAAAAGGAAATTTCTGAGCTGCGGCCCGTATTTTCCCTCGGAATTCCTAAGTCTAGGCCTAGACTGCTTAATAGAAAATCCATCCTTAGATTTGAATTATCATATGGGTAAGAAAAATAACCGTTTGAATTTTTTATACTGGCCAATTTGGAACTATTAGAATTAGAATAGATTTTATAAAATTAGAAGACTTCTAACAGCTAATAATTATTTTTAGAAAATAAACTAGATTTTCCGACGCTCAAGACGCTTTGTATTTGTATTTTAAATGTTATCCGAAATATTAACAAAACATTATTTTCTTCAACTGAAATATGCATTACGACCAAGCTCGGATAATTAAGCTGACTACTGATATACAAGCGGAGGTAAAATTTGCCATAAGAGTAGTATTGGGCAAAAATCGCTCTTATAAACTTGACCATAAAAGATATAATTTAGTGTGTTTAATCTTATGGACAAAAATTAGGTATTGCAGACACTTTTTAAAATACAGAAATTCTAGAACATTTATTGTTTCTAAATATTTGTAAATGTAAATATATATTTACCGTTTAAGTACCACTTGAACAATCGGGGTAGTTTTGAGATGTTCTTACAACTTATTGGACTTGGTATTTTTAATACTCTATATCTATCGACCCTGATTACTTACTATTTCATTTGCCTTTATTATAAGTTTAAAAAATATCAATATACTGATAACATTTCTTTCATAGTGATAATAATAATAATAATAACTACTACAACCCATAACCTAAACCAAGGCCCCAGAAGCTATAAGCTTGTGCGGGAGGGAGGGGGCGATTATTATTATTACGTAGGCCCTAAGTGCGGCTGCAGCCGACTTACAGATGGAACAGCGCAAATCCCACATTTGTATCACAGCTAAGGAAAACTGCAGAAAATCTTAACCAGATCTGCCGGCGCCGGAGTCAATCGCGGGCCGCTTGGGTTAATGATTAATATACCGTTTTGATTTTTTCAACGAAAAAAGGAATCAAAGTTGGTGCACATATTGCTTCTGCTCGGGTGATAAGAGGACCAAGAAAAAAGAAACAAATGAGTAAATTTACCAAACTTTGTTATTTAACTTAGCCAAAAATACCTTAAATTTAATTGCCTAAAAAGTTGAGATTAGTAAGGATCGAAAATATTAAAGAAAATGGAGTTGACGTAATGGAATTGTCTGTTTAGAAAGAAAAAATACTTTTTAATTCTTCGCACTTCAATGTTTCTAATTACTGACGTTATAGATGAGAAAAATCCCCTAAAGTTACAACCTATGGAACTCCCCTATATTTAACAAGTGCACTTGATTTTATTTTTCCTGAAAGAGTCTATTGTTCCGAAGAAGAAGAGATTTATTTTGTATTTACCCTCCTTATTTTAATTCTTTATTTGAAACAGTTTTTTTGACATTTTTAATAACTTAAAACCAAACATAAACGTTAATAATATGCAAAAAGTAACCCCAATTGAAAACGTTCAAAAAACTGTTTGTTTCCAAACTGCCCGTTTAAATACTTCATCTGAAACGTGTTTGTTCGTCTTATAATTAATTCCATCGGGTGGTATGTAGAAAAATATTGGCACGAGTATGTGTCTAAAATGTTTCCACAATAAAAAAAGCACACGAAACAAAATGCCATCAGCAAGAGTAGGGTTGCTGTTTCGAGGTTTGTTCAATCAAACGGGAACAATTTACTACACATGGAGACTTGTGTACAGGCAATAAGGGAACAGTCAGAATTAATTAAAGTGGAGGGGATTACAATAGTCTTAACACCTCAGCAATATATAGACCTACCTACCCCTAATATCCATTGAAATATTAAACACGTCCTTATCTTAATTGCCCTTTGCAGATTATTTATGTACTTTGGTCAGAAAAGCATTAGTTGCCGCTACAGTGTCGATGCGATCGTCTTAGCCCTACCCAAGAATAGATATACGTACCTATATAAGATTCAGAATACCTTACGCCGTTACGCGTCACCTTCTAATCGTTTACGCCCGGAAGGAAGGGTTAAAATGAACGCAAGGGGGGTGATTTTAGCCCAACTTTACAACAGTACAAGAAACATCAATGACAAGAAACGAAACGACACGGAACAAGTGATCTGAATGTTTCATCCAGATAGATGAATAATTACGAATACACCAACTTACCCCTAATGTTAATCTTCCCGCCGATTACCCGATATTCGTGTATCGCGTTTCCTACGACGCTCCCGCGAAACAAACAAATCTGTTGTTCCCGAATCGCGATACTAATCTAAAGGCAATTGCCTATTATCGTCTGATAAACCCGTCCGCATTTATTGCGCCCAAGTCCGTGTGAAATTACAAATAATGCGGAATAAAGTCATAACTATTAAGGCGGCTAAATGGTGTTACCCCGTTAGATACCGATTGTTGGTACCAAGGTTCATGAAATTATGAAATTAGTTTTTCTTATTGTTTAACTGTAATGTATGAATAATAAGTATCCGCCTTCATTAATCAATCGGCACTTTGATAACCTCAATCTTAACTCAGTTAAGTTAACTTAAGAAACTTAACTCACTTAAGTTGCTTATTATGATAACACAATTTCTTATGGGGGGTTTGTTAAAGGCCAAGAAAAATGTAATTATATGTTGAGTGCACCAAAGGTGCAAAAACAGGACGAGATGCAAATGGTACAGAAGAAATAGACGGAGGGCAAAGTACAAGTCTGAAGAGGCGCGAGCGTGGGCGGTAGGAGGAGCCCGCGAACGTTAAGACGAGATCCTCCTTGAGGTCGGACTGCGCCCTCCCCGCCACGCACTGGTTAAAAAGTGCAATAATGTAGTGATCGGCGGTCTGGTTTTACCTGCACGGGCCTCCAGCGCGGCTCCAGCATGCCGTGGTCGCTTCGGGTCGGAGTGGCGGCGGGCCGCTCGACAGCAGCGTGGCTACGCGTGTTTCGAGAAGAGGAAGTACGCAACGACGCCGTGGCCGATGCTAGACTACTGTGGACGCCTCTAGTAGCTTGCGTCGTCTCGCTCAGCGGCGGCGGTGGCGGCGGCGCACTCAACACTAACGGCCGCGGCACAACACATGCCAATCACCGGCGATGCACAATAAGGGTGTAAGGGATCCCGACGACCGGCCCGGTCCATATCCCGCAATGAAATGGGAAGCGTGTAAGCGGCGCCCCATCCCAATCTCTTGTTTACTCGCGTCTGCTGATCAATACCGTTGTTTGCTATCAGCCAGAAACATACATACGCTTAGTCCGCTCGCAGGACTTATCGAATACAAGCTAAGGAGGGTAAACACGGCGGCCGCTGTGTGAGTTGCTGCCGCCGCAGCGGTCACCGCCGCCGTCGTCACGCTGCGCTTTTGGCACAATCCGATGTTAGTAATGTCCTGTTCTGTTAGGTAAAAAGGCATCTAATTATCATGCGTCTGTCCTGATCCGAACTCGTGATGCGACGATTCTTAGATCTACTACCTTCCCTCCTCGGCTTAATTTTAAAATCGTCGGCAGTCCCCTTTTCTTTATTACGCGTTAATTATTTTTGAATTATCGACTTACGAATTCCCGTATATCCCTAATATTAATAAAAAGTTAATTTCCAAAATTTTAAATAAAGTAGACAGTTTTAATTGTAATTAAATATCTGGAATAACTTGGTGGCGTCTGTCTTAATCGCTGACCTTAAATGAAAATGAGAATTAATTTATGCGTAAAATAGTGGAACACGGAAGAGGGACCCAAAAATGTCAATCAATCAATCATGTTTACTCATGCGATGATCCTCCTAAGAACCGAAATCGAAAAATCAAAACAAGCGGACACAGGTATCATCCGCAGCGCTAATCACTACCGAAAATAACAAACCGGGTACGATAATCTCCACCAGCGGCAGCATCCCGACAACCGTCGTACGTTGTCCTGTTTCTGCTTTCGGGATTAGGATGTGTTTATGTTTGCTTGCGTTAGTAACGAGATGATTTTGAGCAGTTTGGAACTTCTTCCTTTTGGAGTCATGAATTTGTCATTGGTCAAACGCTTTGCACGAGTTATTCTTCGCGTGGAACACACGTCACACGCACGACTTGTGATTAAACTACCTAGTGACACCGAACTTGTTACTTGGCGCCCGTTCTCACTTAACGCCCAGATTGACGGCCGCGCACTCTTCAATGGCTCTATTCGTGGTAGACCGCAACCGCCGCCTCTTTGCACTTCTTTCAGTTTTCATTGAGCTCATTTCAGTTGGTCATTCAAAGGTACGTTATTGAATTAGATTTGACTGGTTATTCAAACTAGTATACTTCGTTCAGAAACAGGAAGATAAAATATTTACGACTTTCAGTTATGGACTATGACTACCTGTAGTAAAATCTATTACCTCTAAGATATACTTGAATAACTGGAAATTTGTTTCATTCATATTTTTTGAGAAAACTTACTAGTATCTCAATTTGGAAATCGTTAGTTTTAAAAAATACTCCCTCCCACCCATCTTATGGACACTTATGGATTGGAAGGTTACCCCTTTCCGTCGGTAGGTCTCAAGGCCTTGTATGTTGAGCTACAAGCAATGCTTAAGGAGATCAATTGTTAAGGTTTGTAAACTTGATTAAAACATTCAACTAATTTCTAACTGTAAAAATGACGATGCAGATAAACTGTCCGAAACAATGATTACATCAGTCCTTTAACGTGGACGTGGCTTTTTGTTAATTTTGTAATCGGTAACAGCTTTGAAGGTCCATCGCCAGTACCCGCATGGCTTGCAATTCTCGACCAGATGACAACAGTCAACACCAGATATGAGATATGAATAACCCGTTTCTTTGAGAAGAGTCTCGCTTCTACTGGTACATAGATTTTGCTAATCGCCCTCGCTCGTATCGTCACTCACCTACCCCTTAATTCGATAGAGAGACAAGTCTAAAAAATTAACGCCGTGTAACGTAAAAATTAACGCGCGCATAAGTACCTTTCTCGAGTTACTGTTTAAATGAGAATGATTGCGGAGAAATTATACACAAGGGTGCCATCACATAACGGCGCGACGCGTGGATGCGACGGTGCGGTGCGTTGGGAAAGCACGATTAAAGAACTTTGGCACGCAACGAACCACCGCGTCTCGTTCGAACAACTCAGGCGGTCGAATTATTATATTGCCTACCCTATCTTTCCCTAAAACTACCCAAATACCACTTTGGCCCGTGTGCTTATCCTTTGACTTGTTCGAAGTAAAGTTAGATATTCTGTCATTCTTACATTAATGAGGAAGACCTTAATGAATGCTATAAATATTAATCTTTATTCCTCTTTCGCCCTCATAATTATTTTTTTAGCCTTCAGTTAAATGATAGGTATCGTTCATATTTTTTGGAATTTTGACTCACCCTTCTATGTTCTGTGTTGTGACTAATTAACAGGTATGAAGCTACAAAGGCAGATGCAGCGGAAAAACATTAGAAAAAGACAGATAAATGACGAAGCAATTTTTACTACAATAAGGGATTTATCGATTATCCAGAAAGTATATTCTTGGTGATACTTGAAGAATCTGAATCAAAATTATCTTCGAGCAATTAAGATGTTAAGTTTGACAGAATCATCAATATTAACCGATAAAATCAATAGTCTGTAGACAAGAAAAGAACTCGCCAGTTTTGCCGGTAGTTTTTTTAGTACTATTTTTTTCTGTTGTCATCTTTGCTCTAAAAGATCTCTACACTCTAAAAAATTACCGGTAAATTTACTCTTAAAAAATGGGGTATATTCTTGTTTCGTGCGTCGGGTTTCGTGCGCCGACGAAAATCTACCTGAAACTTTCTGGTTTCGTGCGGAATTAAAATGATGGCGTTAATGACTTCTTATTTCGTGCGTTATTACCTGCACATGTTTACCTAATCTTATCTGAATATCAAGTATAGTATCAACTTTAATATTCTACATTTCACAGAGTCAGCTAAAAAGTAAGCAAATTCCTCTATCTTTGGTAGTTTCTTTTACTTAAGCATCATTTGTTTACCATTAGTAGCGCTAAAAAGCAAACGGAAACTTTACTCAATTTAGAATATTGGTGGATAATACACATCTACATACCTACTTTGTTATGTACCGCTAATATTATCTGCAATTTCCTTGCAATTCATAACATAACTAAATTTGCAATGTGAAACAGCAATTCATAATATACAGGATTTAAAGAAACATTAATATGGAAAAACCTTACTTTCCTTAAGTGTCGATGTTAATGCTTTGTAAATTGACATCTGTTATTAAAGCTGGTACATTTTTATTCTTAATATCTAATAAATTTCTTATTTATATGTACTTATCGATTATTTTTTTTTTTTAATTTGACGCCTACACTACGGGGGAACCAACATCTAAGGTCATCTGTCCCCCATCTAACATGCAACACGAATACACACATCCATAGTTGAGGTGACGAAATTTTCCAATTAGAAAAATCCCGCCGCCCCAAGTGAGATTCGAACCCACGACCCTTGGAACACGAGTGATGCAAGAGCACCACTCGTCCACCGCCGGCCCCACTTATCGATTATTATTTCCCTTTTATTAATTAGGATCTAAAAGTAGTTAAAATAAATAGCTTGGATTTATAAAATCAATATAATTGATGAAACAATCGTACTGGTTTAAAAAAAGCACATGACTAATTAAAAAATTATGAGAATAATTATTTACTCGTATCTGGTCTAAACTAATAATTTTTATAATACTTGGTGTGAAAACATACATGAATAAAATACTGAAAAGAAAATCAACAATTTGTATGTAGAAATCTTATTTTAACAAGTATTCAAAGTCAGCAGGTAAATTTTGGGTGAACGCACGAAACCAGAAGTCATTAGTACCGAACTTGATTGTCCATCTGGTTGACGCACGAAACCAGAACATTTTACAGTTCCGCACGAAACGCGACGCATGAAACACTAACAAATCAAAAATGGAGGCAACTATGTTACCTCCATTTTTTAGGGTAAATTTACTTCAAAGTGTAATTTTCATAGGAAATGGGAAATTTCAACAGTAGGTTAAATTTGCATTGTAATGTTTCCTTTTTAAATAAATGTACAGATTAAAATTACAATCTCAATGTAATTTTACATTTTAACATTAAAGCACCTGTGTAAAGTTACATGACAAAGTTAATACTTCATGGCAATAGTACTTTTCAGGGTTAAAATACAAATGTGAAAATACTTCTTATAATAATAATAATAATAATAACTACTACAACCCATAACCTAAACCAAGGCCCCAGAAGCTGTAAGCTTGTGCGGGAGGGAGGGGCGATTATTGTTATTATGTAGGCCCAATGTGCGGCTGCAGCCGACTTACAGATGTAATGATGACTTGCGAAAGTACTTGCAAATTCAATCGTACCCCTGATTATTACTTACTATAAAATCAAATCAAAGTAATTTTGATTGAACGTATTGTAGGTATTTATATAAAACATAAGACATTAACAGAGCTTCTTTTAAGGGACTTTCAGAAATGTCTCTCGAAGACAACAGATAATGTTTCGATTCCACCAAGAAAATTTAAAAATTATAAATTATATAAACAATTCTACACGAGTACCTTTCTCAATTACAGTTATGTTAGTTTATTTCGAATTCTTCAATTTTTGATTCATCCTAGAAAAACATTTTTATTTTATTGGTTTATTTGTAATTTTAACATATATGTACCTACAGATTATTTTTTAACTTCTACTATAAAATAAAATTCTTCCCACCTTGGGTCATACGTGTAAATATTTGCCTTTAATTAATCTGCACTACACTACAATGAAAAACAAAATATTAATTAGCAATGAACACTTCGCTCGATATCGATGGAGTACGCCTCGCCGATCGCGCAACCTGTAACAAGAAATCATAAAAGAATTGGTACACACCATTCTGACCATTCCCCAAAAGCCCAATTTGGACTGTTCATAATGGATTCTTGAATTCTTTCACGAAACGAAGGTCACCACTCACCAGCAAACAAGTGCAATCAGCAAAATAGTATCTCATCGGTTAAAAATATATTAAGGGCAAAATTACACTGTACTTGTTAAAGTTCATCTTATCTTTAATATTAGAATAAAAATGAATCAAGTTTTTGAGTAATAATACATTTCCAAGGAAATTCTTTCTGAGTTATGTAAATTTACATTATGGGTAGTGATTTTAACCAGTTATATGTAATAGAATTACTTATATTTGTGTAATTTTACACAATTAAAGAACATTTTAAGAGTTAACTTCAATGCAATGTTAGTGTACATTTATTACACTCTAAAACAATTATATCCTTTTTACACTAAAACAGTCGAATTTCTAATCGTTTCGGAGTAAGATTTTACTCTTAACTTTTGAATCTTTTACTCCACTTGGGAAAAATATTACCTATTTAGATTGGATTGTTATAAAACTTTTGTATAATTAGATTGAAATTTTAGAGTGAAAATAGTGTACTTTTTCAAGGTCTCCAGTGTATTCAAGATAACGAACAAGTAAACAGCTGAACATTTCTGATGTTTCTATGGTTATATAAAGACGTTATTACACTAAAAAATATAAATATTTTCTTCCATGATTCACAACCTGCTTTATCGGCATGTCAATTCACGCCGATAAAGCAGGTTTTACCTTGATTTATTAAAAAAAACAAATCAACAACAAAGATTTATTATATCTAGTTAGGAGAAACGATGAAATAGTTTTCACTTTATTGGGTGTGTGGTCAAAAAGAAACAAACGAATTTATTAATTTTCCTTTATTTCATTTGTGGAATTTTCGCCATCTATTTGTATGGCTTCTTCTAGCACATGAGATATGGAAATTAAACGTCAAAAAACACGATTTGTTAAAATAGATAGATATTGATGAATATAGCACATAGATTAAAGTTAATAATGACAATTACAATTTAGTTTTAAGATTTTAAAACTGTTATTCCAATTATAAAAATTATAAAAAAAAAATCAAATGAAATAAAGGAAAATTAATAAATTCGTTTGTTTCTTTTTGACCACACACCCAATAAAGTGAAAACTATTTCATCGTTTCTCCTAACTAGCAACGTATACTGGTCAAGATACTTTACTTCGTTCAATTGAAAGATTTATTATCTTTTTAGAATTAATCAGATTCTAAAAAGTCACTTATTTTTTGGCCTAGTCAATATAATTTTGATCTTTAAATTGTTGTAAGTTGTACAGCTACATGAAGTTAGTGAAAGATTTGTAAAATTTTGAAAATTCCACTAATTTTAGTAACTTTTAAATTTCAAAGATTCAGCAAGTCGATTCAAATACAGCAGACAGCTGATTGTCGCCATGTTTTGTTAGTGTCGTTAATGCGCACACGCTTCTCTTACCAAATACACTGTCAAGTGTATATTGGTGCCAA
Source organism: Agrypnus murinus (assembly GCA_929113105.1). Taxonomy (NCBI): domain Eukaryota; kingdom Metazoa; phylum Arthropoda; class Insecta; order Coleoptera; family Elateridae; genus Agrypnus; species Agrypnus murinus. The sequence continues at coordinate 75,826,242 of OV816023.1, read as the reverse complement.
TTCGATTTATTTGCTCTAACTAGGATAACATCAACACTAGCAAACATCACAATTTACAAATTTAGATCACTTTTTAACGGTTTTTCTTCTCTTAACAAAGTTAGAGTGGATTTTGTTATACTTTTAAAGTAGAATACCATTAGATTGAATATTCAATATATATAGAGTTAATTAATAATATAGAGAGAAAATAGATTTCAGTAGTGAAGAATTATTTTTGGTATAAGAATTGAGTGAAGAAAATGTTTTTCTACTCTAAATTTTAACTCTAAAATTTTACCCAGTACTCTAAAAATTATTCACGGGGCTGGTTTTTTGCTGTGTATATGTTAAGATGAACGTTGTTAGGCCAGGAAATAGTGTTACTGCCTCAACCAAAATTCTGAAATTCTGTACTGGAAAATAACGTTGCACGGGAATCAACGAATTACCTGAGGTTGCAGACAATTATGATAACATCGCTGCGATTGCTGCGTAATATCACTGTTTATTGTTTGGAAATAAAACAGTGAATATGAATTAGTGAAAAAAGTACAACTCCGTTGGATATCAATATTAAATAGTTTACTGTTGAATATGTCTTATAAGTTTCCAAGGGCTCCCCTCTTACTCATATTAAATAACACTAATTACTAAATTTATAAAATAATATTTGTATTAATAAAATGTTTAAAATGTAAAATTGTCTTAAGGCGCCTTATGTTAATTATTAAAACAAACTGCAAAGTTTCACATTCACAAGCAGTAAAAAGACTTATTTAACATATTGTAACGTTTTTTTTTAAATAATACTAAAGGTGCTGTTTTAATTGTCTATTATCAAGAGAAAAGACTTAAACTAACACTAATTACAAACACAATTATTAACTATTAACAGACTTAAATAAATTTATTACAGATTATTATTACTACAAAAGATTTATATTACACTGAATTTATGTCAACATTTATTTTCTACTACCACACGTATGCGCGTATTTAATTAACCCGTTGTTGACTATTTCCTTTTCTTGCGCGATGTATGCATACGTCCACAACCGGCAGTCTCGAACAATCCGCCGACAGTCGTGAACATTGTAGATGCGACGGAAACTTTTTCACTTGTTCGCCGCCAGGCATAGGGGTTTTCTCGTTCATTACACTGTCCCAGAACAGGTTTTATTCTCTGGTTTCTGTAGAAAGGGTCGTTATGATATGGGCAGTTCTCACCTCGACTACACGTTCCATTATGGTAGAAATAACAGTCTACACTCTTCGTTGGCCTTGACGCGGGCTGTGGGTCGAAGCTGCAGACCAAGATATTTACGTCCGCAGTGCCGGCCTTTGGGGGGTGCGATCTCTAGATTTTCCAGATGTTTGTTGAATGATTTTCCGACTACAATCACAGCATCTAGATATACCAGGCAAGTCTTCCACGACAGCCCAGCACCTCAAGATGATCTCCATCAGACGTTCGAAGGTGGCCGGAGTCTTACATACGCCGAAAGGCATAACCGTGAACTGCCATAATCCCGAACCAATAGTGGACGCGGTCTTCTCCCAGTTTTCAGGTTCTACCTCAACTTGCCAATAACTACTTTTTAAGTCTAAAGTCGAAAACCATCGTGAACGAGACAGTGTATCTAACGTGTCGTCGATAAGGCATAGCTGTCTTTCTTGGTCACGTTATTGAGCTGCCGATAGAATCTCGTTGACCCGTCCATCTTGCTGACCAGGACCACCGGTGATGGCAATGGGCTGCTAGATGGCTCGATGACCCCTTGTTCTTCCATATCGGTAATAATTTTTTCGGCTTCAGCTCACCTTGCTAAAGGTAGACTTCTCGGTTGCTGTCGGACTGGCCTAGAGTTCCCTGTATTGATTTTATGTCGCACTAGATCGGTTCGTCCCTTCTGGCTATTATCAAGAGCGAAGATATCTTGGTACCGGTGAACCAAACCATCTACCTCTTTCACTTCCGTTCTATTAAGGTCTTCGCAAAAACTAGTAACTATACCCACTAATCTTTCCTCGTGGTTTTGGACACTGGTTTTTGAACATCAGCCATACACCTAGCTACTCGAAATATTGGCACACATTGTTCCACAAGCGTGCTCTTCTTCAATGTCACCGACTCCACATTAATGTTCATAATCCTCACCGGTACTGTCTTCCCAACCTTCATCAGCGCTTTTTCCACCAGTATGCAACTATGAATCTTTTTATCCCAGACAGGCTTCATCATTCACACGCACCCACTCCGAAGATCTCCATCCAAACCTGCCTCGACAATTTTCTTGCTTCGACCCGGCAATATCAAGTCTTCTGTCGGCAAGACCCTTACGACAGGGTCTCCTCGTGGGTGCAAAGGAAGTTCTTCGTTACCGACCTGCAAACAAATCCAACGTAAAGCCAAATTTTCTCAGGAGGTTCATTCCCAAGATAAAGTCGTCAGTGATATGCGCTGCCAGCACCTCATGATCATGCTCCTCACTTCCAATGCCAATTGTCATCTTCACCACTCCGCGTGTTGATATAGCTTCATCTGTCGCTGTACGGAGTTAAGTAGTTGTCGCTAACAGCTTCATACTTGTTCGTAGAACGTCAGAGCGTATCATGGATTTTGTCGCCCCCGTGTCAATAAGTAGTGGAACAGTTCGGTTAGCAGTTTTTTCATCTACGAACAAACTGCCGGTGCGATTCTTCGATGTTACGGGATGGATGGTGATCTCCGGGACATCTCCACTCAAGGTCAACGTTCGCTATCTCTCGTCGACTCCCTTTAGTTTTTCCGACGGCTGAACTTTTCTTGGTTTAGGGCAACGGCGTCGTATGTGTCCTTGTTCGCCGCAGATACAGCAACGGGGTCCTGGAATTTCTTGATTCTTCTTACGACTCTCTTCCTTCTGAAGAACTCTCAGTAGTCAATACTAACTCCTCTAGGCGATTTTTGAAACCTTCCTCTTCTTCCGAAACGGTTCGAATACGCCCGTGGCCTCGAGACGCTTGCTTTGCGGCACACTTAGAAACGGTAAAAGGTGTTATCAGCAAATAAAACACACCATCAAAATACCAAACAGAAAACTATTTATTATTACCACTAGCTCAAGGCCGGATTTAGAATTTTTAGGCCCTAGGGCCAGTATTTGGTGGGGTCCCCTTAAATTTAAAGGGCGGATTTAGGATAAGACCCCCAGACATACACACAGTGAGGTCTCGGGTAAGGTACGGAAAAGAGGGCGGATCGTTTTAAGTAGGTGGACCAAGGTATCTTTCCATCGAACGTGGGTGATTTCACTTTTATCCCTGCAGCAGGACCTCTTTCTTCTTTAATTTGTTTCTTTTATCTATCTTTTTATATATCTATCTATCATTTTAGTTATGCTATCTTTCTCAGTTGTTGGTGGTAGTTCTAGTTGGTAGGCTATTCTTTCTTCTACCTTCTTTATTACCCTATATTGTCCCGCCAATTTAATTTCTAATAGTCCTAACGCGCTAGAATTCTCCAGCAATTCTTCGAAAACTTTTTCTTCCAACGCGTTGGCAGTTTCCAGCAATTCTTCTTTAAGCCTTCTAGAACTTTCTTCGGACTTTTTTAGTAATTCTTCAAGCCTTCTAGAATTCTCTTCGGAGTTTTCCAGCAATTCTTCCTTAAGTATTCTGGAAGTTTCAAAATCTTTTACTTTCAACATTCTGGAATTCTCAATAACTTTTTCTTCAAGTGTTTTGAAATTTTCCAATAACTGTTCCTTTAGCATTCTAGAATTTCCTTCCATTTTACTTGACAACACGTTAGTTTCAATTGCGTTCCCAGGTATTTCAAAGCGGAAAGTCTCGGGGTCCTCGTTATGTTCTAGAAACCATTCTTTTAGCCGATTTATTAACACGCTTTTATTTCCACTTGTTTCTAAATCCCGTTCTTCAATTCTCTTTTTTCACTACTTTCAGTTTGTTTAAAAATTTCGTCGCAATTTTGATTATTCTCTGGGAATTGCTTTTAACCCTAAAAGTTTATTTTCACAGCACTTTAATTATTACGCAATTTTATTTATTTTAAACCCGACACCTGACAGCACTATAACGTTCTTTTTTCACTATCCAAACGGATCTTGAACAGAACTGTTTAATCTTTTATATAGATGTATTTTCATATTTGTAGCAGAAGTAAGGACAAATATAAGGATATATAAGTTTATGTAAGTATTAATAGAGTACTAGAGTAGACTGGAATCTAATACTCTGAATCGCCCTCTATCTATCACCTTGTTTCACCATAATGACATATTCTGAAATCACATCTATTAGTAACCTTTGATTTTGCTACTTTTACAACAGTACTTGTGAAGTATTATTTGCCTCTATGAACGCGGGAATAGTTACAGTTCTATATATGAAAGTTAAAGTAGACAATACAGATTAGGATTCTAGACTTACTAACACTAAAGGAAAATAACTCCTTGAAACAGTGAGCGAACTTCGGTGCAGTACTGTGTCCACAGGGACACCTACCTATTGACCATCAACTGACCAAGATAAGATACCAGATATTATATATTTCTGTATAACAGCGACGTCGGAAGTACTTTCACTTAGGGGGGGGGGCGAACTTCGATTTCATAGATACAATAAGTAAAAAAGGATGATATAATAATTAAGACAGGGATGCTCAATACTGCTAGCTCCTTGAAAGTAAAATAAAAATGTTTTATTTTTAAAAGGTAATTCTTTTAATTTGACCTAATTATCAACTATATAAAATATTTGTTAACAAATAATTAACTATATTATTTGATATTACTTTTATATAAATATCACGTGCCTTTACTTTAGCTTGATGTTTATACTATACTAAACCAGCGGTTCTTAACCATTTCTTTTCAACACCCTTTTCCCACTTTTCTCTTAACGGTATTTTCTTATGAACGTTCGTTTTGAAAAACGATATCGTTTATCGATGAACGATCGATAAATGATAAATCGCCGGCAGATGATCTAGAAATGCAAAATGAACGTTCATAAGAAAATACATACGATTTCGTGCTAGATCCCACATAGCGTATCTACTGACCATACTCATAAACGTACGTAAAAACATGCGGAGTACAGAGATACTCCAATTAATTGTTCTTACTGTAGTAGTGTCGGAAATATGCTATTTGGAAATTTCCGATTAGATACGGTGCACGTCCATATTGCATATGTGCTTCCTTAAGGCAAAGAAATAGAAACTTACAAGATAACAAACAAATCTTCCTATAAAAAGAGACTATAGTTTCAGACAGGTTGATTTCTGAATGCTTTTACTTTCCTTATGATCGAGTTTTCCGCACAAATAAATTGTTTTAAGGACTGCTCATTTTACTAAACTGGCACTAAATTATTGATACAAATTTTAAACTTTTTATCAAATTTCACTTATTTTATTTTGAAATTACAAAATAACTTATATCGACGTATATTACTTTTATAAAGACTTTATATAAATTACTTATATAAAGAATAATACATATAGTAATCAATGATAGAAGGTTCGAACTTTTGCGCGAATACCAGCCTTTGAACATCCTTCGCTGAAATCCTTCGGCTAGGTGTGCCCCAGATTTGTTTAAATTCTTTGATTGTTTTAGCTGCTCAGCCACCACTTGTCAAGTTTTTTTTATAATAGCCCAGTAGCGCTCTATGGGATGAAGCTTAAGACAGTGTGGTAGATGTGCTGTTTGTCCGCAAAATCTACATTTTTAGAATTCAAAAGTTCCAGGGTCGTACCAGAATAGTGGGCAGATGCAAAATCTGCCCAACACAACATGGAAACGTGTATACGATATAAAGTAGGGATAATAAACGTTATTGTATGCATTCTTTTCTGTAGACATCGCCTCCAATAGTACCAGTTGTAAAAAATGTTGAACTTTTAAGATCATAAGAACGCATGGCTTGCCATACAATGATTTTCTTCCCGAATTCATCTATTTTAATTGTTTTTACACTATTATTTACACCTTCTCCTATCACTACATTTTAAAATTGAGGCCCTGGGCCCGTATTCTTGAAGTCATACGAACAAGTCTCGCATACGAGATGACGTATTTTTTACGTCATAAGATGCAACTTAGCCAAGCAAATATTAGAAGGTAATAGAGAATTACGTCATCTCGTATGCGAACCTTGTATGCGAAACTCAAGAATACGCAAATCGTTTAACGCAAAGCTGTCCATTTTGACGCACATTTCGTCATACATAAAAACGCAATCAATTTTGTTTTAAATCAAAACGCTGTACAACCTTCCTTAAAATATTAATATTTTTAAAATATTAATTATTATTTTTAACTATTTTTGCTAACGCCTTCCTTTATAGCTATTTTACGTACAGGCAAGCATTTTTCTGATTTTTAACAGCTTCACAACATTCTTCTCAGCTCTTGCATTTACCAAACCTCTTCTGCGCCGTGATTTAGGCAAATCATCAAGCTTGCCATGTTTCTTATTTTTTTTGATAATTTGTGAAATCGCCGACATTGAACATTTTGACAATGTTTGTAATTTTTGACAACGTAAAGACAGAATGATTGTCGCAATCTTTTCTTCGTTTTTATTATTCTAAATAATATAATACTATAATAATTACAGTCTTCGCGGACCACCTGCGAGGTCATTATAAACCTCCGAGGCCCCGTGGACCACAGGCTAAGAACCACTGCTCTAAACGATGGGAGAACTATCTGCAAACAGATTTACCATCTAGAAAAACCCAAACAAATAATTTAATCTCGAGAAAGTTGAAACTATTTCCGCATCCCTGCTTTTATTAGTGAAATGACTGAGCGGGAAATTAAAATAGTAATGTTTAAATCATTAAGAATAAGTAACTAAGAGAAAATAAATAAAAATAATTAAACTCATCTTAATAATAATAATAATAATAATAATTGTATTAGTAAAAACAAATTAATCGTATAATATTTAATTAAAATAAATATATTTTATACTTTCATCCTTGTTTCTAGGGGGGGCGACGCCCCCCTGCTCTAAGATAGAGGGGGCTGTTCGCCCCCTTTGACCCATACTTCCGACGCCCCTGCTGTATAATCAATAATATATAACCCTCTACAGTTTGAAGGAGGAGGACATGAATTCATATCATTCACCAATAATTTTAACATTAAGTGAAAACGTTACTAAGAGGGAGAAGAACCCAACAGCAATAAACAAGCAGATTGAACGAGTTTCAAACTAAGTGTTGAGAAAAGGTCAATCTCTCAGTTTTTCTAAGAAACGAACAACAACTAGATGAAGAAGCTCATATATTTCTAAACAACATCCAGCTAGCAGCATGGGAAAACGTTCCCGATATCAAACACGGAATAACAAAAAAAATAGTTACCAGATAGAGATTAGAGACCTAATCGGAGAAAAAAGAATACGTAAAGGGCAACAATGTAGATAAATAAATAAGTCTAAATAACAGTAGTCAGCAACTAAAAATAAAAATTCAGCGAGTAAATATTGAATCAATTGAAGCTTATTTAAGAGAACTAACGGCTGACAGTAATACTGATTATTTTTCTTTGGAAACTACAAAAAACTTGAAAAGGCCAATAACCCAAATTCCTCCTATAAGACAGGAAGATGGAAAGTGGGCAAGAATCAACGAAGAAAATTTTGATAGTTTTGCAATTCGTCTAGAATAAGCATTTCAATCAAATGAAAAACAAGAAGGTCTGCCTAATTAGAATGAACCAATCCAAGAAGATGAGATCAGAATTGCTAAGAAAGTGACTGAAGTGACTATGACTGCAATCAAAGACTACATCATTTCTAAAAAAGCCTCAGGGGTCGATTTCATAGCAGTGATAAGCCAGTTTCCAAGGAAAGCTATGGCTAAGCTTACTTACTAATAAATTCTGCCTTCAGGTTAAACGGCGTGCCTAGGCTATGGAAAGTTGCAGAAGTCATCATGATTCCCAAACCTGGTAAGTCATCTCACGAAGTTTCATTTTACAGACTTGTATCTTTACTTTCTGTAATATCGAAATTATTCGAAAAACTATTGCTAAAATGATTAAAGCCCATTATTAAAGAGAAAAATATCATAAAGAGAATTTTGAGAATAAAGAACCTCCTAAGATACCCGTATACCGAGCATATTATGCCTAATACGCTATGGAATAAGTTATTACAATCTACCGATGCAAGCAGTTGAAAACAAGCAATGATTGAGCTGATAAACTGCAATCTGAAAATTTCGCTGTCTTGCTCTACTTATTAATATTATATACCCTAATAACATAAAATATTTAACGTATAACATGGTATAGTCACAGCTATCCACTCGCTTGTCGACACTCCGAAGTTGATAAGCTAGCTTCAATATCACAGACACGTGTGTTAGTGAGTGAGTCACTACGATCAGTTCGCCGAAGCTCGCCGATCGTCATTGCCATACGGGTAACAAAGAGTAGCGTATACCACCGCATAACTGTAGTTTCGTAGTCCAATAACAGCCCGAGAATCTAACACGACGGATTACAATATTTGTGAAAGTGCACATGCTGGTTGTTATTATACTGTAGTATGGTTATTTCCACTAGAATATACAGAATGACAACATTCAAGTGCTTTTAAACCGCTCTCTCCGAAACAAACTGTTTCTTTATGTAACAATCTATTTATAACTCCTTTTCGGTTTAATTTATTTTTATATTGTTTGCATCTTTGATGAGGAAATTTAAAGAAAATTAGTTTTTCATTTGATTTAATCTAAATATAAATTTCACAAACAAATGCAATATAAAAAATGCTAGTTAAGAAAGTAATAGCTGTTTTCTTTCGTTCTAGAATTTGGATGTATGGATGATATCGATGTAACTATTACGACAGGAATTCAGAATAATAATTAGTAATTACCAACATACAAGTTACTAACTGATTCTACAGCGAGTTTACTAAATTTATAAGAAGTGCAGAGAACAAATTTAAATTAAAATTAAATTGTTTAACCTGAAAATGAAATTCTAGTTTCTGAAGAGATATATATCCTTGTAGTTTGCTGTCTAACTCGGACTGGGACTTAACATACATTGTACTAGGTTTGAACCCTACAGAAAGGTAAAGCCCAAATGATGTTTTCTTTGTATCTTTCAAACAGTTTGGGGTGGAAAGCGTTCAAATATGGTACTATATGAGAAAACAAGGAGCAGTAGCTTAAAAAGAGATGAAGAGAGCTAGACTGACATAGTAAAACTTAATTTTCTCTTTTTCTTTGAATCGCATTTTTTATTATAATTTTTTGTGTGAAATAAAAAAGTCTCTAATAACTTCTTGAAATATTTTTTATATATATGTGGTAAAAATTTCTGTAGGTAATAATAAATATAGCGGCTGTTAATGTACTATGTACATTTACGTCAAAAACTCTCAAACGAGTGTATCGGTTTGATTGACGTTTGGAATAAAGAAAACGCTTTCGAATATGTATAGGGAAAAGGAAATTAAATACCTTCGAAAACACGTATTACGCTATTTCTTTGTTATTTTGGCCACCAGGTGAACAAACAAACATTGAATACATTTGGAACTTTGAGAATAAAAAAATGTCCATTAAAACAAAATTCTAGCAAAATTCTAAATATATATATTTTTCCGTTGCTTAAAAACATCATAGACAGCAGAAAAAGAGAAGGATGTAGAAATAAGGGTGGCGTTAATGCGTGCCGCCTTTTATCAGCAGTAAAATTAGTATACCTAGTGTGCAGACGTCAGCAGAGTGTTTGGAGTTTTTGATAAAGCTCAGGATCGCCCCTCATGGGCAGACAATGGTTTGCGGTGAATTGGCCGCCCCCGGCAAGCTGTAAACAAGCCGAACTGCCGTCTGCCAAACTGTATTTTCGAGCACCCTTCTGATTGTCGCGTAGAGCATTAACGCTGCCTACGTTCAGGGAAAGACTGCTACAAGTAATCTCCAACTTATCTATAGGTCCGCTTTACGAACGGAGAAATTCGCACCAAGAGGATGACGATGCCTTCAATAATTCGCACACAGCCTCGATTCCTGATCATTCGGCCGCCGTCATCCGTAAAGGCCATTGCTTTAACGAGCGCGCTTGTTTTCTCCTAAAACTTGTTCCTTCTATTGCTTTCGGTTTGTCGTGTATGATGTGTGGCATTTCACGGTTTAGATCACTATGTGAAAAGGAATCCTTAAGGTTCTCAAGTACAAAATTATTTATTTATTTACGATTTTATGAAATTGTGTGGGGAATGAAAATGAAAATGTCTGGGGGTTGGGGGGAGTAACCTCCCCCTATGAGGGTACAAGAGAAAGACCGGCTAAATACAATTTCTGTTTTGTGGTTATCCACCATCTATTACTGCTGATATATTTAGTGGAAAACTAGTTTACAATTATATGTGCAGTGCACCCTTCATGTGCATCGGTTGTTGAAAAGGGCAGTCGGGCATAATATCTCAAAAAACAAAAACTTTAAAATAAAACCAAATTAGAAAAATTTCAAATACAGAATAGATAATCTACAGAACAGATGAAAATTTCTAACTGTAATGAGAAGCTAAGACGACGATTTAAATAAAATCCGGAGGTAACGCGGCTCGAGCGGCGGCAGGTCGTGGCAGTTTATCAGGCCCATCCGTTCAATCAGGAAGACAGAGGATGCAGGTCGAACGCGAGCCAACAGGAATTTGATACGACATCGTCGTAATTTCGACGCTTCCACAAGGAAGATGTTGCATGCCGTAGGAGCACTCTTCTCTTCGGATACCACCGTCTGCCAGAGTTTGCTTCCACCTCAACGACTCCCAATGCCTTTAAACGCCGCCGATGGGGACTGAACGGCGAAAATCATTGCGGGATAATGACATTAAACTCATTAAATCAGAATAAGGAGCTACGATGCTTTTTACCGGCTTTATAAGCTTGACTGGATATCTGAGTAGTTTTGCGAAAAACGCAGGAAGAAAGGAGATAAAATAACTGGAAAATAGCTAAGGTGCCAGTTACTATAATTTTGTTCTTTTCGACGTGCAAAGCAAACAGTTTTACGCCAGAAATCAAACTCTTAACGAAAACCTTACGCATTATTATATTTTTTCATACAAAAATTCTCTGTATTAGATATCTCAGGTCGGTTGCCTCTTTAACTTTAATGCTACTTACTAAAAGTCGTAGTATCTCGGTTTAGCTGCTAGGTGCTATTCCCTCGGCGAGATGTGATGCAGATTATTGCAAATTTATTTCGCGAGATGGCTGAGGTATGGCAACGCGCCAGCATACCAATGCGAGACACCTACTCTGTCTTGCTTACAATTGACCCGGGAGCAGCCGACAGCGAGACAATTTATGCATTTTCACGACTGTCGAATCCCCGATTGTCACTAAAACATCACTAACAACTTTGTTATTAAACTGGAATTATATTAAAAATTGAATGAAACTCCAACAGACAAATAAGTCACTAAAGTGACCATGGTTGGTAGTTGATATTTTTTAACGATCACTAAACAATCTTTTACTGCTAGAAACATAATTCTATCGCACTACGAGATTTATCTTTATGTAAAAGAGATTCAAGAGAAGTGATAGTATTGTGAAGGTCCATACAAGAGAATAGAACATAATACGAAAACGTTCAATACAAAGACTTTTCCTTCCAAAAGCTGCTTTTCTATACATTAAAAGTCGATTAGGTATAAATAATGGAATAGATGACACAAAAAAGCTTTAGTAGAAACAAAAAAATTACCTTAAACTGAGTATTTTAGTTGAAAATATCAACCCATTAAACATCGCCTTAAACGTTAAACCAAATCTTTTTCTTCCACTAGGTATCGAAAATCTCTATAAACATTAAAGCGAATCGAGATAGGGCATGGAGCCCAATTTTCAGATGTTTCAATGTTAAGCATCATTACACTTCGTAGATAATTTAAAAACAAAATATTCAGTGTTATACTATACACACGTTAAGCTCAGGGGCGGCTTAACGGCCGGGCGAGCCAGACGCCCTCGCGGGGCGCCAGACCGGAGGACTCCAAACCAAAGTCAAAGATTTATAAATCTACCTTTTTATTTATTTAACAATCGTTAGTATTAATTTCAAAATGTTAGTTATAATGACAATGAAGAACAGTTAGATAACATTAAATTGTAATATGTAGAGTGGGGTAATTCGGTGGTATATTTTGAGAATTTTTTTTCAGATTCCCGTAGTAAGTTTGTAAAAAGTGATTGTAGGAACATTATTTGAAGGTTTTTGATTTATCATATTAATAATACAGCCCCACAAAAAAATAATGTTCGGACCTGGGAACGCGACTATGGTATTCCGATGTATTTTTTGACGCTGATATCAAATCCAACCTCAGAAAAACACATATACCTTCAAAAACAAACCCTTAAAATGGAGTAAAACCACTCCTGACGTATAGTGACAATAAATACATATAAAAAATGGTTGAAAACAGCAAATGTTTTGTATTTGGAAATAGACCTCTGGTATATCCGAGCAAGTAGTGTAATGTAGCTATCGACCACACGATGATCGTGTGGGTAAAGTAAAACCGGACGCGGTCAGAAGTTGGATGGATGGCTCGTTCTAGCTTGGATCTACCTGCTCGGCTGGGGTAGGATGGAAGATCAGCAAAGCTGAATTCTATCCCATTCTACAATTGAAATATGTAAATTAAAAAGTAGAATAAATAAAGATTTATTTATTATTTATTTATATGGCCAAGAACCTTCCTCCTCGAGGGGGTTAAATCACCCCAAAATGGGTCAAAACCATCCCTTACATCAAAATACAATAAATATAATAAATAAATATAAATAAATAAATACAATAAATATATGCAAACAATGATTGAAAACCGCAAATGTTTTGCTTTTGGAAATAGACCTCTGGTATATGACCAACACCCCCCCCACCATTCCCTTAAAAGGGTAAAACCACCCCAAATTGGGGTATAACCACCCCTTACAGCTTACTTGAGTTTTAAGGACGTGGTAAAAAAATTCCTTGACGGACACAAATCAGAACGCTACCAAGAAATCATTACAGGTTTGTTGGAAAATTATAAAAAACTAAGTTGTAATATAAGTATGAAGTTACATTTCCTCCATTCTAGCCTTGACTACTCTCTAGATAACTTATTACAGCTTATTAGATAACGGGATTACAGCGAAGAACAAGTGGAACGGTTCCACCAGGATATGAAAGAAATGAAACGGCGTTATCAAGGAATATGGGATAAGCATATGATGGCGGATTGCTGCTGGTCTATGAAAAGGGAGACTAATGAAGTACATGAGAGGCAGCCAGTACGCAGATCGTATGAAAATGAAAGGAAGAGATATCATAAATCAATAGACTAGAGGATTAACGGGGTTTTTTTGAATTTATTTTTGTCATGTATTTAGTTGCATGCATTTATTTATTTGCCTCTATTCATTTGCATGTATTTTATTTTGCGTGTGTTTATTGTAACCCTAAAGTAAGGGGTGGTTATACCCCATTTTGGGGTGCTTTATCCCCTCAAGGGGGCAGAGGGTGTTGGCCATATATCAAAAATTTATTTCCAAATATTTGCGGTTTTCAATCATTTTTTGCATGTATTTATTGTATTTTGATGTAAAGGGTGGTTTTGACCCATTTTGGGGTGGTTTAACCTCCTCAAGGAAGAGGATTCTTGGCCATATACCAGAAGTCTATTTCTAAATACAAAAAACTTTCTGTTTTTAATCATTTTTAGCATGTATTTATAGTCGCCATACGTCAGGAGTGGTTTTACCTCATTTTGGGGGTTGTTTTTGGCTCTAACGCAAGATTTTGAGAGTATAGGTGCTTTTCTGAATATTAGGCGATATTAGATCTAACTCTGGGCTTGACTTGCAATCGCTGTTCCTACAGCGTGAAAACATTGAAGCATGAAAAATGCGGATTTACCCCCTTGGACAGGAATTGAGATACGCTCAATTAACGCGTCACTTATGTGAATGCTGCCAGTTTTTATTGGTGGGAGCGGGGTTACTATTCACCCTCTACTAGCCCTCCAGGTTAGTGCTGAGATTATTAACGTGCTCACTTGTCGAGGCTGTCTCTTGAGGGAATTCCTTCATCCCTAGTCTAGCATGCGGACTTCCACTGCCCGGCCGTGTATAACCTCAAGTGTGAGCTGGGTTTGGCCACCACCTAGGGTTTGGCGAACCACGGCCAAAGTAGAGACCTGGCATATATCACGTGGAGGTGAAGTTCGCGTCAACATCCCTTAATATTAATTCCCCAAGATAGTCTTTCTCATTGACACCATTGACGGAGAGACTTTGCTAGTTACTCTCAGTTTTGACCAGCCTTGTTCGAAAACCATCCCCTAACTAAAGGTTGGAAACCTTAAGACCAGTTCAGTAATTTAAAGAAACATGGCCGTCATACCGCTCGGTTACTACAGCTATTAAATAGGAATTACCATTATTAACTTATTAGAATTCAAAATCTTTATAAAATTACTATGAATTAGTTGAGAATTGTTATCACCGCGTTCTTCAGTAAAGAGACCGATATTAAAGATTGATACTGAAACTATTATTCGTCACCTGAGTGGCTATATTTTAAGAATCTTTCTTAGTCTTTACCTTAGGTTAGCTAGGAATTAGTACTGATCACCGTACGTGTCGGATAGTGTAAATTATTGTTCACCAGCGTGGCTATTTTTAGTTTGGAAGATTGTTCAATACAAACCATTTATGATACCGAAAACTGTCTGTTAATCTGAAGTCATCACTGCACCTCCTCATATTCCTACATCTCTTCTTTCTCATAATTAACCATATTTAGCCTGTAATGTTCATGCACAATTCATTCTTCCAATCCGTAAATTGCCATCCAATTGTCGGTAAAAAAGAGTAATAATGGTATAACGTTGAAATTCACAACCCATTGTTTGTTTGATGGTCACTGTTTAAAACCAAGCTTCTCCGTTGTTTGGTTGTCACTGGTTTTCCCTTTCCCTCTGTTTATCGTGAAGTCGCTCCTGCGCGGTTAAGCTTCCTTCTCAATAGTAGAGTCAAGTAACAAAATGGCTGTCTGGCATTAGAAGTTGAATGTTCGAGATATGTTAGAAAATTGATTTTGGATATTAATTCGCTTCAGCGGAATAAATCTCGCATTCAACAGAATGATCGCTTGATTAGTTATATTAAAAAACCCGACAGGTCGTCTGGCTAGATGGTCTTTGAGACTCCAAGAATATGACTTTCAGGTAGTACATCGTAAAGGTAAAGCCATTTAGTACCTGATGCGTTATCACGTTCCGTACCGATTCTTGACAGTATTGAGTCAGGTAATGAGCCTGTTATAGTTTCTACCGATAAGTGGTATAATAGTATGGTTGATAGGGTTCGGGCTAAACCTGCTAAGCTTTCTCAATGGCGTATTACTAATGAAGATTTGTATAAATCTATGCAAACCGAAAATGATTCTGATACCGTTTGGAAACTTGTTGTACCTAAAGAAAATAGACTTGCTATTCTTCATCAGGCACATGATCATCCTACTTCCGGTCATGGTGGAGTATATAAAACATATCATAGATAAACTCCCAAATATTATTGGCCAAAAATGCAAGCCGATGTAGCTCGATATATTAAAATTTGTCAAATTTGTCAAAAATGTAAACCAGATTTAAGACCTCCTGCTGGACTGTTAGTTCCGCAACCAATTGTTGATCGCCCTTGGCAGATGGTCAGTATAGATTTGATTGGACCTCTCCCTAGTACAAAAGGTTATTCATATGTCTTAGTCATAGTGGACTATTTTAGTAAGTTTTGTTTGCTATTTCCTCTTCGGAATAGTTCAGCGAAGATGGTTTGTTCGAGAATTGAAGATGAAGTCTTCTTAGTTTTTGGAGTACCTAGATTGGTGTTGGTAGACAATGGAGCCCAGTTTACCGGTCATGAGTTTCGCACTTTTTGTAGTAACTATTCTGTAAAAATTCGTTTTAATGCGCATTATCACCCGCAATCAAATCCCACAGAAAGAGCGAACAGAAATGTAAAAACTATGATTCGTTCCTATGTCAAAGAGAATCAGCGTTCTTGGGCAGATGAATTAGCAAAGATTGGGTGTGCCCCTAGAACTGATCGTCATGAGACTACTGGTTACACTCCTTATTTCTTAACTTTTGGTAGGGAACATATTTTAAAAGGCACTGATCATAAAATATCTGATAAAGTTCAAGATCTGCAAGTTGATCGTTCGTCTGCTACTGTTATTCCTGATAAATTGCAGGGAGTTTTTGAGGTAGTGCGTAATAAAATAAAAACTTCTTTTGATCGTAATAAACGTTACTATGATCTCCGTAAGCGAGATACTCAATTTGTTATTGGTGATAAAGTTTTAAGGAAAAATTTTGCTCTTTCTGATGCGAGTAAATATTTTTCACAAAAACTTGCTCCTCGTTATATTGGTCCTTTTACCATTCACAAAAAGGTGTCTCCTTGGACTTATATTTTAGCTGATGAACTTGGTAGGGAAGCGGGTAAATTTCATGCCAAAGATTTGAAAGAGTATGTTCCGAATCAGGTCGGAGATTAGGGTCATTTGGTTGTTTCTTTTGGGGGAACCATTTGGTGGTTTGGGTTCCACAGAGTTCAGCGATGGTTGGGGCTGTCCTCATTTGGAGCGTTTAGTGATACGCTCAGTTCGACCTAATATCTGTCGACTTGTTAGGGCTTATTCCTTTTTATTTAGATCTTTGTTTTGAAGGTATCTATTTTTGGCTTTTATACCAAGGTTCTTGATATAGCAATTTTGACTTTTGTTTTGGCTTAGCCAAACTATTTTTTTTGTATACCGGATTTAACGATTTCTCTTCTCCTTTTTATCTTCTCCTTCTTTCCTATACCGATTTTGACTCCATATTTGCAATAGCACGGCTTGGGCTGGATCCCCAAGACCGTGGTTCTTTTGGGTTTCTTTGGGCTGAACTCCCTTTTTAACCCCAGGTTTCTTCTTCTCTTGTTCTCTGTCTCAAACGGTGCGTGTGTGGTGTCCGGGTGGTTAGTGTTGCTGAGTAGTGCTTCCGAACCTCGGATGCGGTGGTTTGGCGCTGTTCGGTCTCCACCACGTTGGAACTGGCAGTGCCCCGCATCGTGTGTGAAGTTGTGCTCCTCTGTGGCTCTGCCATCTGCCCACTTCACATGTGTCCGGGCGAGCTCTTCTTTTTCACTCTGTCTTCTTTTTCTTCTTTTTTCCTCTACACTACCCTCTCTTGGGTGCGGGCAGAGAGTGTGTCGGCGGCTCTCTGTTCAGTTCTTTTTGCTGGCCATGTTCAGTGGTTAGTGCTGGTAGGTTTTGTTGTGAGTCGTTGCCAAGCCTCGGGCACGGGGAGTTGCTTAGTGGTCCCTTCCCGACGTGGAATACCACTGTGCCCAGTACTGTGTGTGAAGCGCGTCTTTGCAGTGAACCCTGCTTGCCCGACCATTGTTCATGCTTCGGGGTGGAACCTTTTGTTCCTCTGTTCTTTTCTTACCTCCACCTCCAATTTGCGTTTGTCCTTTTTTTGTTGTATTTTTTTTATTTTATGGATCACCCTTTTGGTGTCCTTTGTTGGTGCCATGTTCTTTTGTCATGGTATTTTTCATCCTGGTGGGTTGTTCTTTCAATTTATTTTGGGCAAGGTAGATTTTAGCAAGGTTAGGTTATGCTAAGCCGCGAAAGGGTTTTCGCGACTGGGAGTTGAAGGGGGAATTATAACGTTGAAATTCACAACCCATTGTTTGTTTGATGGTCACTGGTTAAAACCAAGCTTCTCCGTAGTTTGGTTGTCACTGGTTTTTCCTTTCCCTCTGTTTATCGTGAAGTCGCTCCTGCGCGGTTAAGCTTCCTTCTCAATAATAGAGTCAAGTAACAAAATGGCCGTCTGTCATTAAAAGTTGAATGTTCGAGATATGTTAGAAAATTGATTTTGAATATTAATTCGCTTTAGCGGAATAAATCTCGCATTCAACAGAATGATTGCTTGATTATTTATATGCGATCAATCGTCAAATTAGACGGATTACGTTCTGGTGCTAACCATTTTAGGTAAATTCTTTTTGTTTGCTCCAATGTGCTAAAATCTTACAAAATGTCTTTTTATTTTAGGTAATATTATTTCCCTAGCAATCATCTTGAGGGAATTGTATTGTAAAAGACCTTTCAGTTTATAGAAAGGTAAAAATCTTCAAATATTTAAAAATAATACAATATACAGGGTGATTTCTTTGTAGGTCTTTTTGTTTTGGGTTTTGTTGCTCGTTGTCGTTTATTCTTGTTCCTGCCTCTCTGATCGTGGGTTCATTTAGAAAGTCCTTCCTCTTTGGGTCCGTACCTACATCTGTACATGTACCGGGTCGGAACAAAACAACAGATATCGAAGGGTGAAGCGAAAACCCCTAAGCAAGGCTTTAAATAAAACAGCCGTGGGTCTTCGAATGGTGGGATGTTTGTCTAAACTTGTATGTATTCTGTGTCATTTTATTTATGTTTATTGATTAAATGTGTGTACAATGTATTCATGCATGTTAATTTTAAGAGCAACACGAGATCTCGAGTAGTGAAATTGTCTTAGGGTAGTTTTAAGCCAACTGTGATACAATTCACCATTCACCTTTTTTTTAATTAAACATATAAATTTTTGATCTGCACAATAGACAATAGTTACAATTAAAATAAAGCCCTACTTAGAAAGTTTACATTTCACTACGTGTGTTTTATTTATTTATTATTTATTTATTTGTATGATTTTAATATTGCTTTCCAGCTGGTCATTTGTAAGTATATATGTATATATATATATATATATATATATATATATATATATATATATATATATATAAATATAGCTGTGCTGGAAGTATCAGCTTGACCCAAATAACACTGCTTTAGTTTTTGCCGGTTAACCCCCAGTAAGTCGGAGAGGGGTGGGGTAATACAAGTTATAAAAGATAAAAGAAAACAAGCGCCACTTCGTTTAAAAACAATGCTTATTACTAAAGCTTCAAGCTTATCAGACAAACGAAGAAATAGATCTTCTACTAAAATATGGGCAACTTCCACAATTCTGGTCGTACTGATCGTACTGTATGTGTGTGTGTATGTGTGTGTGTGTGTGTGTGTATATGTATATAAGTACGACCAGAATTGTGGAAGTTGCCCATATTTTAGTAGAAGATCTATTTCTTCGTTTGTCTGATAAGCTTGAAGCTTTAGTAATAAGCATTGTTTTTAAACGAAGTGGCGCTTGTTTTCTTTTATCTTTTATAACTTGTATTACCCCACCCCTCTCCGACTTATTGGGGGTTAGCCGGCAAAAACTAAAGCAGTGTTATTTGGGTCAAGCTGATACTTCCAGCACAGCTATATTTTGGGTAGGTTAGGTACTTATTTATATAAAAATAGCCTTTGTGTTTCTGTAGGTTATAATGGACTGATTATTTCTAAACGTCTATAATTTTGAAGGGTTTTAAAGTAAATTACCGTTCGCCCATAAGATCAATATTGTTGAAGAATCTCAGGACGTGCATCAGGAATGCTTAGCATCCAGAGACTGTAAATTTTGCAGAAATCCGTATTTGCGTCTATAGTTTTCTGTACTAGGTTTTTTCGCTATCTTTATATCTGTTTGTAACCTACTTTTTATTTTTTTTTCTGTTGTTGGTGAGCTCGACGTGATGTGCACAATCTGCAATGTTTTGCAACTGTTTTAAGTTTTTCAGTGACAAAGCATCTGAATAGTGATTTCATATTATTGTCATGTACAGTCTCTATTCTTAATTTTCATATTCAGCTACACATGGAATTAGGACTAGTATCTACATATTGATCTATTTATTCGATATATCGAATCGAAGGTACACCACGTCACATAGTTCAGAGGTGCACTCCTAAACCAGGGAGGGAGGGAAAGTCTTGAACTTCCGGAGTCTCCAAATAAACCCTATGAAATGGCATTAAGAATTCTACAGGACCGCAATTGATCAAAATTAAGTGATCTTCTATCAAAAGCACAATCTTAACAACAAAGTCTGAGTGGGACAAGAGGCTGCCAGTGAGTCCTCGTGAGTGCACTGCATTGTTCTTGGAAATCCAAAAACCCATGAGAAGTATAAGAACCTGTACTAAAACTTCTATATGCATTAATTTCTCGATAAAATGATAGTATTGATGAATAATGTAGTGCCTACGGATAAAAAGGAAAAATAATAACAGTGTACCTGTACCGTAAGGACTTAACTGGCATAGCCAATAGCAACCATACGTCATTAAAGACATGTGCCGACCCAGACGAACACTCATCGGCTGCCATTGGTAGAAAGTACAGTATTAATCCGAAAGTACTTCCAAACCGTCAAAACTACCTTACACCATTGTAACACACATTCAGTCGCAATAATCCCTATGTTTGTACTACTATGCCTAACGTGCGATATACATGAATGACGTGTTTAAATATTCGATTAAATATTCAATATAAACAGTTGAATATGAAAGTATAAAAAACTATATCGCGCATTATTTTTCAACTGTATGAATCTCGTATCATCCACTAAATGAAACTGCAAGAAATTTTTTATAAGTAATTACTAAGTACCTATTTATTCAAATGTTGTTTTGAGAGTACAGTCAGGCTACACAGACAAAGTCATTTTGATATTGGTTTTCCATGTGGCTCTTTAAGGTCAAAACTGTAGGCTTGAAGGTCGACATTCGGCTTTTAACGCTGCCCTGCAACTCTATCAAAAACAAAATTGCACATACTTGGATCGGTATGGGTGATCCCAGTGAGAAGAGTTCCTAGTTACACTTTGCAAAAATCAAAACTATGTTCGAAAACCGGAGCTTACACAGACACTGCGTGACGGCTCGACTTGACATACTATAAGCTTCACACTTGACACTGCGTGATAGCTAAATTTCAAAAACTAAGGGCTTACACATACACTGTGTGATGGCTCTACTTCAAAAATTAAAAGCTTTCACAGACTCTGCGTGATAGCTAAACTTCAAAAACTAAGAGCTTACACAGACACTGCGTGATGGCTCTACATATCAAACAAACTATACGTTTCTTGATTTTGATTTTTTGTAAATAGATTAATTACTGGCGTCCAGTGACCATATTTTTTAGTTCGACATAATTGTTTGAAAACACCTGCTGGACTTCAAGTGGTCCATTATATCTTGGGTGTAACTTGAATAAATGAGAGTTGCCAGATGGGTGGAACACAACGTCTTCTTGTTAACTCTTCGAGTCTTATTGAAATGGTGCCTAGAATAGTCACACTATTGTAGGGTACGCTTAAGTACGAGTAAGTTATTGTTCATTGGTAATGAAATATTACTAACTAGAACTTGTATGTTTCAATCATCAACAAGCTGTCCCGTTAAAAGATAAATGGGTGAAAACCCGGTAGTTTTTTGTACTCTAATGTTAAGTATCAGTTGTACTTTCGGTACGGTGCTCAACCATTCTGTCTTTTTATCAATTTCAACTCTTAATTCTGGCAATAGTAGCATAATTTCAATTTATTTTTTTTAATAAACGCTAATTTGTTACAGGCAATGGATTAGTGTTATTTTTATTCTTCTTTTAGTTGTTTAGTAACGTTAGCAAACTGGTATGGTCGTAACATTACAATTAAAATCAGTAGTTTTAACATTAGCATCTTTTATTATGTAGCGTTCTTTTTAAATAAAAATAAAGGTGCTGTTAATTGTCTATTATCAAGAGAAAATATTTACATTAACAGTAATTACAAACAACTATAAACTATTAACGAATTTAGACTAATTTTAATTTACACGAATATTTATTTTCACCAAGAATTATATTACACTGGTATTTATACTACCCACGAAGCGCAAACTTGTTTGGTTGGTTGACTAATGATCCCTCCTGTTGGTGGTGGTGGTTTATATATCCCATATAAGATTGCTGGAAAATTCTAGATTAGCCCGGCGTATTATGTTTCGTTTAGTGGTCGATGAGTCATACATTCAGCGCCAATCTTGAATGTTCACTGGATATAGGAGTAAATCTCGTTCATTACAATATCACCAATTACGAGCTCTAATATTTGTTCATCTGAGGGATTGAATGCTGAATCTGAAATTTAATGCTTTTATTAAAGATTTTTTTCCATCGAACTCACAGCACCTGGTCGCAGTACTTCTGCCTTACTATTGCACTACTGCTGATTTCTGCCTAAAGATTCGCCTAGTTTTTCTGTTAGTTGCCACGAAGAAAACCACTCTTTAGCATCTCCTGCTAGTTTACTGGCACTCCTGAACATTCTCTCGAATTCACTCCAATTGAAGGTGTTGCTTAATTTTTCAATTTCTTTACACCACTTTACGGTTCCCAAATTATCTGTAGAAGGGTCGAATGTTAAAATTTCAATTAATGAACTGGTCGTATTCACCACATTCTACCCGGCGTTATTATTTTTTGATTGTTATAAAACTTCAGTTAGGACCTGCGTTAGATGCTCCATAATGCCAAAATTTCACAGCACTACACTTTGTGGTACTTTTAGTAGATTTATCCCATTCCTGATGTGAGTTACACTGTTAGTTATTAATAAAAAAAAGAAAATCTTAATAAACCCCATTTATTCTCGGTTACAATAAATGTAAACTTTACTCTTAGACAACTAAATTAATAATAAATGCATAATCTCGAGATGATATCATATCATCGATTAAAAATTTAACACATTAATAAAACATTAAAAATATTTAAATGTGAAATAAATAAAGATTATTAAAAGTTTCACAGTTTTATTAAAATACAACCTGACAATATTGTTTCGACAGCTATGCTGTCATTATCAAAGGTAATATAATTATAAACAAACACGTCGCTAAGGTAGATACAAAATAGGTAACTAGATAAAATAATAATAATAATCATAATTAAATATCTAATACTTCCAGTAACGGAGAATTACTGAGCTCAAGTTGTTCATTCATTAAAGGTACCCTGAGTTTGTGTTTGTATATCTCAAAGGCTTCTAAAATGTCTAATTTGCGTTTGTTATTACGAAAATGTAGGAATTTAATATTATTTTGAGGAGTCATTGTGTGATTTTGTTCTAAAAGGTGTTTGGCATAATTCGATTTTTCAGGATGTTTATTTTTGTAATGACGTACGTGTTCTTTATATCTTATGTCAAAATTTCGAAGTGTTTGTCCAATATATACCGAACTACAAAATGAACAATTTAAACGGTAAATGCCCGATTTCATGATATCATGTGTTCTGTCTTTAGCATTAAATAAAAATGAAAAAGTGTTAGTGTTGGTTTTAAATGTTATTTTATAATTGTTGGTTTTTCTTAGTATATGTGCAATTTTTTCTGATATTTTGCCAAGATATGGTATAGATATGTAATTTGTGTCTTCTGTTTGATTGTCAATGGGATATATATCTATACATATATACTTACCCTCACTTTTTATACAAATGATTGAGTTTATAAAAAGGATTTAAGTCAATTATGCTACTTAGTAAAACATGTTTTATGTAACACAGGTTGTATGTTTGGGATAGTTTATCCACTTCTTGAATGTTTTATATTCACATTAGATTTGTGAGATTGAGATTGACGCTAGGTTAACGTAAAACTGAATTTTTCTTTTCTCACAAAGCTGAATCAGTTACGGGTAGATATTTTACTGGAAATAGTGCAAACAGACCATTACCTTGTTGTTTATAAGGTTACAATTTACTTACTGAATTCTGTATTTGGTAGAAGTGATGTCATTTGAATGAAGATATTCGGTAGTATTGATGTTTATTGATTTTGGAAATTTTGGTATTGATGTGATGATTTTCATCATTGTTTTGAGTCAGTCACCTGGAGTACTGTACTCTGGACGAGAATAGTTGAAGTATTTTCAGTTTATTTTGTTATTTATTTATAATGTGCAGTAGCATCGTTTGATTTCTAAAATGTTGTAAACAGATTTATAAATTTATTTTTTTTATATGTAAATATAATTTGTGTAAACTCCATATGATTGGGTTACCTTGTGTAATTATGTAAATACTTATGTATAGGGATAGCTGGAGAGTGATGGGTTTTCATTGTAAATTAGTTTTAATGAGATTGGCAACAGCTGATCGTTTTTATTGATTTTCTTTGTTATTGTTCAATTTGGACCATAAGTGTCTTTTGTTATTTTAATCGTCCTTTTGCCAGCTATCTTTCTATCTTTTTAGAATTAAGATTAGTGTTTATTGTGAACACATGTTCGTTTTTGTAACGTCATGGCGCTCGCGTTATTTGATTAGTTTAGTGTTTTGTGATTGTTTTTGGCTAGAACGTATAAAAGGGTCCGGAAAAAGAACAATATTTTGATTTTTACTGAAGCTAGCCAATTTCTCATACAATCTGATTTAATTTATTAATTTCTTTTAATGAATATAACATATCAAAGTTTAATTTTGCCCGAACGTGGGACTTTCTTTTAAAATCTTATTCATTTATTTATTTAGCTTTAATCACCTCAATGTTTAATGGTGGCCGAACGTCAGGCATTTCTAGTACAATCATTTTATTTCTTATTTTTTAATATAACACCTCAATATAACTACATGATAACTGACTACAAGATAATTCGTTTATTTTTCGATAATTTCACAAAAATATTGGTTAACAAAATATGCATAATAGTTACATAAAACTGATTACAAAAGCAACACAGGTTCATAATTACATAAATCAAGGTGAGTATCCTCTATTGCTTATTCAGATCCGGAATTATTTGTTTTCTCACAGCTACATACAAATTGAAAAAATTACTACTTTGTTGCAATTTGCAACGTCCTGTATATTGATAAGGAAGTATTTGCAGTTTCATCTAATATAATAAATTTTCTTCCTAAAAGTTGCTAAATAAATGCAGTATAAGCGTTAAATGAATTAATAAAGTAGACTAGAAAGACTTTCTTTTTATAATTGATTTGCTCGGAGCCTTAGAAAATAATTTAAAAAATAAACTTGAATTTTTAGATTATTAGAATTTTAACAATACGTAATAAGGTGATTTCATAAAATATAATTAAACTCGTTATTAATATTAGAGCAAAATGTAAATTAAATGAACACGAAATATCTAACTTAGGGTGATGTGAGGTTCTTAATGCGATTAGGTGAATCGTATAAATCAATAAAAAATATCCAAAACTAATTATTAGATAATAATTTACTTTTTCTTTTTTTAAACTGAATTTCTAATTCCTTATATCCCCAATCGATCCTAATTGCCAGATTTTACTTTACAAAAATTCAGTCTTTTCAAAAATAAATTAACGGTAAATTTAAACAACTTTTACATGAAACTTTTTTTAAATGGTGGTGAAAATATAAGAAATAGCCATTAGATGAATTAAAAATTTAGATTAATTTCGTAAACTAGTTTAGGCAGCTCAATCTAAACAACAGACAAATTTGTGAATTTCCTCGAAAAAAAGTGGTTTTATTTTCTCTGATCAGTAGGTGATAGAGAGCGCAGTTTCCCATTTAGCGGTGAGAGAGCTGATTAGGGAAAATCCCAGTTTTGTTGTTTAGTACTGATTGGGTGATTTGGGTATAAACAAGAACATGTGTATTCATGGGGTATTATTATAGTACACTACCATACTACTCAGTTATGGCAGTGAAGTTAATTTTTGATGTTTTAAATCAAAAATGAATCAAAATATAAAATTTGTTGGTTTAAGAAAGCAATACAGTGAATTAATGGTAAACCTGAAAGTGCCAGCGACAAAATGAAAATGATGCGGTTGTAAAAGAGACGCAATAAGCTATAAAATACATCAAAACAATTTGAGGATTTCATTTCACGGCAGAGAGGCGGCGGAAGCGACTTGACAAAAATTATTGCGGTTCGGATCGTCTCCTCTCTTCCTGTGAAATGTACGGTGAAAGAATCTGCGTAATTCACTGTAGCAATGTATTTTTATTTAACGTGATCTACTTAACTTTATACCTTTTACTATTAGCGTAATTACATATTTAACTTTTCTATTTTTATCCTTTAATTGACCATTGCTGCATTGTATCCTGTGTATTCCATGGGCTTTACTGTTTATGTACGTTTAGCAATGTGTTTAAAGGGTCATCTAAATTTTATCGAAGGGGTGTGATGGAAAGAGTCGGCTTAAATATTCTAAAATGTACAGTCGGGCACTAACTAACCATCGGCTGCATCAACTGAATGTAAAATTATCCCAAAAAGCGCTCTCAAGCCAGGCTATTCATTTTTGAAGAACCCTCGTGTTTGGTGGGAGTGCGAATAACACAGACTGAGACCGCCGAAACTCGATAAGTGATCCCCTGCAAAATTAAAACAGTAGCGTATCTACCGATACAGGTTGAGATATTTGAGAGCCAATTCTAATTCACTGCAGGGAAAATCCACCGTTGGTTGCGTTTCTTTTTTGCTGGCAAGGATCGCTTCTGACAGTTTATAAATGATTTTTCTTTTATGAACCTTTACGTTTTCAGAATTCAACATATTTATTATTAATACACAATTGCAATGGAACATGCGATAAATAGATAAGTAAACAATAGTGGATTTTTTGTTCTTTTATTAATTCTAATTTTATTCGTATATCAAACAACTGATAAGCAGAAAGCGGAGAAGGGTCTCAGCTCAGAAAAGTTTTCAACCCAGCTAATGAAATTAACTAGATTTTCAATTGTATCCACACGAAGTGTTTTTAGGACACGATTTAATGTTGATGATCTACACTCTAAAAAGAGAATCGGTAAATTTACCCTAAAAAATGGAGGTAACTATGTTACCTCCATTTTTTGGGGTAAATTTACTTCAAAATGTAATTTTCATAGGAAGTGGGAAATTTCAATATTAGGGTAAATTTGCATTGTAACGTTACCTTTTTAAATTAATTTACCAATTAAAATTACAACCTCAGTGTAATTTTACATTTTAACGTTAAAAAACCTGTGTAAATTTACATGACAAATTTAATATTTCATCTCAATAGTACTTTCCGGGGTTAAAATACAAATGTGAAAATACTTCTTAAATGTAATGCAATCATACCTGTGATTATTACATTACTAAATAGATTGTATGAAACATAAAATAAAATCAAAGTGATTTTTATTGAACGTATTAATGTGTTATTCCACGGGGCAAGAAACAATTGAGAATTTTCCAAATTAAATCGAGAATGAATGAAAATTGATAAATCTTAAAATTGATTTTATCAAAGTTGATAATCAATAACACATAGAACTAACTCTGGCAAAAGTAAAGTGACAACATACACAAAATATAAACCACTTACCTTTACCATCAAAGAAAAATGCACCGGCAACTATTCAAAATTTGCAAAGTAAGTTCCAAAAATAAATGAGACTTCTCAGACGGGTCGCTTCAATTAGGGCAATAATTAAATTATATCTATAAAACATTATTAAATGTACACACACAAAAATATAATTCAACAACAAAAAATATTGAACTCAAAATTGGAAACAAAATCTTTTAAATTAGATACACAAATAGGAAAATTGGTTACCATATTAAAATAGAAATTGTTAATTAATATTTCTTTCATTAAATGTGCTATATTGTAAACTTAAAGAAAAACTTACATTTATTTCAAATTTCTCAAACTTTTTGCGCCTTAAAAAGAATACTAACTTGGATTAGTAGTTAACTGTAAATGCTGGTATGTTCATCTGCTTAAATTTTGGCATATAAATGTTCCTAAATACCATCTTTTGTGACAAAATAGTTTTGTAATAGAGGATAAACTTTTTAATTGCAAACAACAGTTGTAGTCCTTTATAAAGTAAGTCCATTTAATTTTTTTTTTCATAATTAAATCTCTACATTCAATTCAAAACTCCAATAACACAGTACAAAATTTAATAAACAACCACCAAATAAAAATTTTCTTGACCAAAAGAAAATTCAATCACTAATTAGTTTCACTGCACTTTTATTTAGTTAAAATAAAATTATTTATTATTAACTGCACTACTTAAATGCTAAAATTTTATCATTATAAAAATAAATTGACGTAACAGTAAACATAACCTTAAATTTTTGACAGGAGGTTGACGTTGACGTAAGTTAAAACAACATAACCTGAAAATTTTTCTAAAATTTTGCTCTGCAAAAGAACGCGTGTTCTGCACAAATGAAAATTTTCGAGAGGGTGTCACCAGATTTCCAGCGGCTTATATAGAAATTGGAAAAACAATTGAAGGGTTTCTTGCAAGAATAGCTAATGTCAGTTTTTATGAAAAATGAACTTTAGATATATTTGTGTTGTAGGTTAAGTGACCGACTGTATAACATGACAATTATATCAAAAACAGTAATAGTCATGTAGTTGCAGCGGTTTACAGATAGATGGTTTGTGTAAAAACGGCCAATGGCAATGTGATATTTGTCGAAAACAACCAAAGTCATCGGTTGTGTTGCGCATGCCAATGTCTGTATTATTAGTATTTACTTTGTGTTGGGTAACATAGCCTCAAAGTTGAAAGTGAAAATGTCTTTTGATGTGGTTGCTAGAGATTCCTAATGCCAGTGTGAACTGGCCATGGAAAAGAAAACGTCAAGCACGTAAAAGTACAGTAAATAAAAAACTTAAGGTGGCTGAGGAACCTTATGTAAAATCCAGTGGAATTGAGCAACCTGTACGTGTAACTGGTCCCAATTGTCGGTATGTTTTGTTAAGTTTCTACTAGTTTATTACATAAAAATATTGTATTTCACCGTAGCTGTAAACGACTAAAATATTTCGAACCCATACTTTTTGAAGATCAGATAAATATACTTCAGACCTTTAATTCATTTTCGTCCAAAGATGAGCAGGATTCCTATATTGCTGGTTTAGTTGCATTTCAACCCGTAAAGCAGAAACGCCCTCGCCGTACCCATGACAATTTACTTGAAAACGAACCTATTTATAACCATTCCGTTGCGTATTCGTATAAAATTCGCATTAATGGTAAAGAAGAGGAAGTATGTCATACTGCTTTTATAAGTCTTCTTGGCATTACAAGATCCCGACTTCGTCGTATTCAATCCTATGTTGTTGAGAATGGATCACCACCCAAGGATAAACGAGGGACCCATAGCAACAGACCATATAAAACTCCGGACGCCGTGGTAACTCTTATAAGAAACCAGATCAAGTCATTCAAGGGATGACAATCTCATTATTCTATACGTGATCATCCCAATAGAATTTTCCTTCCTGAATCTCTCAACGTAAGTAAGGTACATAAAATGTTTCTCAATGAAGTGTATATTAATGTACCATATATATGCGATTACACCATATTTTCAAATGAATTTAATATAAAATTTGGGACCCCACAAACTGACACTTGCAGCATGTGCGATCAGTTTCTTCTGAAAGTAGAAACTGCTACAACAGCGGAAGAAAAACATAAATTGTGATACAGAAAGAGTTGCATTTGAAAAAAGCGAACAAATCTACAGAACTCAAACGAAAATACAGGACTGCTGCTAGGGAAGGTAACTGTTTGTTTCTGTCATTTGATTTGCAGAATTTACCAATGCCGCATATTCAAACAGGTGATATGTTCTTTTCCAGACAATTATGGTACTATGTGTTTGGAATTCATGATTTAGCTGATGATAGTGTATCGATGTATGTATACATCGAAACAACTGCAAAGAAGGTAGCTAATGAAGCCACTTCTATGATACTGAACTACTTAAATGGCAAAGACATTTCCTGTGAGCACGTATAGTCCTAGGCGATGGTTACCCAGGACAAAACAAAAATCACGTATTGCTCTATTTTTAATATTTTTTGGTACATGTACTAAAACTTTTCAAGAAAGTTACCCACATCTTCCCTGTAAGAATCCATGCATACCTCCCAAATGAACAAGACTTGGCACTAATTGGAAAATAAAAGAATAAAATTAGTCCTGAAGTACCTAGTGAATGAGATACCTTAATAGAATAGGCGCGACAGAAACCAACACTATTTACGTTGGTTAAAATGACACAAGATAATTTTTTTGACATCAAAGCAGCCACCAGTGGCGTGCGGTCCATGGAAGCAAGGGAAGCAATTCTTCCCTTAAGAATTTATTAAAATTAAAAAACATGCTAACAAAATCAGTTTTATAAAATTATGGTTATAGTTTATTTAAATTTGTAATATTTAATCAACTTAAAGCTCAATATCAATTCCGTACAGCAAAAAGTATAATGATTTAGAGTACTATTTTAAATTAGACTCATTAAACTTGCGCAGAAGGTAATACCGATTCAAATGTGTTAAGCACTGATTTCGTTGCTTCCTGCACTTCTTGCTTTCGGTAGTGGGCGGGTCGCGGGTGCGTTGTGGGCTACAGTTAACATCGTATAAGGTCGAGTTATTTTTATTAGCGTGCTCCTTGATCAGATGTTTATTATAATTTCGTTATTTGTTCGATTTTTCGTATTTGTTAAATATCTGCGAATGAGACTGTATTTTGAAACATTTTATTATTTCAATTTATATAAGTTGGGATTTTTTTAAAGATAAATAATTCTACTTAGTTTGTTCTGTATGCAGCATTTAAACTTGCTTTATCGTCATGTCGTCATTACTGCAAATTCAGCTGCTTCGGTGGAAGGTTCGAGTACTTCCAATACATCCGAATCGCGACGATTTTGTTGTTCAATTTGTAAAGTAGTCTTATTTGATAAAGAATTTTCTTCATACAGTTTCGAAGGAAATTATTGAGAAAGGCAGACCAAAACCAGAACTTTTAAATTTAACAACAAATATTAAAACCTGCACCAGGTATTTTGCTAAAAATGACCGGAAAATCGAGTTGCATTATAAATAAATAGTAGTACTTTTTTTTAAATAAAGAATAATATTCAACAAATTCCATAAGTATAAAAGACGTATTCTTTTCCACATTATGATTAAATCCAAACAATCATAAAAATTTGAAAATGCTTTGTCACAAAAGAACGTTGGCAACAGTTACAAGGTTCGTTACAGCACTTTTTATGATTCAATCATGTCAGTCACAGAATTTCTACGATTCAAAGGGGTAAGGGGATTACCAATCACGCTAAAAATGTCTGACTAGGTGGGGGTTAATCAGTATTCAAAGGAACGAGATGTGCTAAAAAATTACCAATCCGATTAATCATTATAGGGTAAAAGAATACTACTGAAGTGTAAAAGTTCTTCTTTAAAAAACTTTTAAGCTTAATAATTATAACACTGTTTTTTATTGTACCTAGGTGTATTAAAATTAAGATCGTGGTTGCTTCCCTAGCCTAAATTCTCACCGCACGCCACTGGCAGCCACAATTCCTTTTTTTTTGAAAATGCCCAGACCTCCATTAAAACTACGAATACTTCGTATTAGTGAAATATCTGAAAAAGCGCCCTATGTTCAAACTAAAGATACTTTTACTGGATATTGGTATAAACACACTGCGCGTAATAATAAAAAGCTACCTATAACACTCAGATCATTATACACTACTCCTTTAAAAATATCTTCAGGTAGATTGGAAAACATTCAGAATTTGAAAACATTTCTAAAAAGCTCTAAAAACATTTTTAAAAAGTAAGTTTTTTCTAAAACAAAAAGAAAATATTAACTTTTACATGGAATTAGAAGGTATTGAAGGCAAAGAAAACGACATCGGAATCGAAGAAGATGATAACAGTGATGGTTGTGATTAATATTATGTAAGGTATCAACAATGTATTGATTTTTTTGAATAAAAATACTTTTCTTAAAAAATTCATACCTTTTTAAACCAAAACTCACCAATGTCAAGCAATTTTTTTTTAATATCTTTTGACTCGTTGGGTTTATCTGGTGACTGGTACTATACACAAACAAAAATTTAGATCAAGCTAGATACTTATACCAAAGTTATTAACTTTTGTTAGTATTCTGAAAAACTGACTTTTTCACTTTAGCTGTTCTTGAAAGAAATACTTCAATTGAAAAAACTAGTGATATATCTGGTTCTAAACAAAATTCTTTAGTGTGATTTCTAGTTACAACTAAATTCTTGGTTAGAAACAAATGAATAAATTTAAAACTAATATTACAGAACCATGTTGTTTATAAATATTAAACTAATTATTTATAATAATATTATAAAAAGTTAGAGGAAAGTTTTTCTCTCTCTACAGGTACCAAACACTTATATTGAAATGCACATATAAACTTGGAATTTAACGGCAACCATTTTGATTTTTCTTTAGATTGATACATTATTAAAATTTACAATAATTGTTTAAAAACACATTGTTAGCTCTATTTCTCATTATAAACTTGATCCTAATATCCTGGAGAATAATTATTACACCAGTTTTCTTCATCAAAATCCTAAATAAAAGCTAATTGTTTTTACTTTCAGCAAACTATGACAAAACGCAACAATTCTTGTTATATAAATGACCCTATCTTCTACAACAAAAGACCCCCACATTGGCATATAAGTCTCAAATATACTCAAGAACTCACTTGACCACATTAAAATAAAATATTTCAGTTCAATATCTGATTAACATTAAACACCACAAATTTATTATGAAAATACTGAAATCGTTGATTAAGAAGATTTTTTCATTTTCACCAATAAAAACTGTAAGTAAAGTGATAAATACTTGTGTACATTTTCACAACCTTACCTTTAATATGTTCTAGGTGAGAATAAGCCTTGAAATAGCTTTAATACCTATTTATGTGCAAATTTTTAAGCAACGACAGAAGATCGTTAATTATGCAAATAAAATTACAAGAATTAAGAGAAAAATCAATTTAAAATGTATCCATTTTTATTTACAGTATTGTATAGTGTTTCTATAAGAAGATGAAACATTTTTAAAAATAATATTCATATTATTTATATTCAGATAAATGCTTCGCCTGGGAAGTTATGCAACCCAAATTACACGTATATAATTTATAATGCCTGTATGTCCTATCATGATATTACAGGACTGCTTTTAAGGGGGTTTCAAAAATTCTTTGTCTCTCCAAGACAACAGATAATATGTTTCGATCACACCTAAAAAAATTTAAATTATAAATTATATAAACAATTCTATACGAGTACCTTTCTGAATTATAGTTATGCTAGGGCTGTTTATTTCAAATTCTTCAATTTTTGATTCATCCTGGAAAAACATTAAATAAGTTATTTTTATTTGTAATTTTAACACATACCTACCGATTATTTTTTAACTACACTGTAAAATAAAATTCTCCCACACCTTGTTTCATACGGGTAAATATTTGTCTTTAAATCAGTACTACACTACAACGAAGAACAAAATATTAATGAACAATGGATGGTGTCCGCCTCGCCGATTGCGCAACCTTTCACAAGAAATCATGTAAAAGAAATGGTACACACCACTCCCCAAAAGCCAAATTTGGACTGTTCGTAATTGATTCCTGAATTCTTTCACGAAACATTCTTTCACCCCTCACCAGCAGACAAGTGAAATCAGCGAAATAATATCCTTTATCTCAACGGTTAAAAACACATTAAGCGCAAAATTACACTATACTTGTTGAAGTACATTTTATCTTTAATATTACACTAAAAATGAAAAGTTGTTGAGCAATTATACATTTGCAAGGAAGAATTTTTCTGAGTTATGTAAATTTATATTATGGGTAGTGATTTTAACCAGTTACATCTAGTAGAATTACTTGGATTTGTGTAATTTTACACAATTAAAGAACATTTTACCACAAATAGTAGAACCACTATTAACGTATAGGTAAAGATAGATTTTAGAGTAAAAATACCGTAAGTAAGAGAGGAAAGTTAACTCTTTCCCAGGGTAAATTTCGCCTCATTCTTTACAGTGTACATCAGTGTTTTCAAACTGTGTGTCGCGAGATCTTGCAAAGAGACACGCAAAGTATTAGCTAGTAAACACACTTACGCTTAATGCGCTTTATTATTATTTCTATTTAAAAATCTATCTAAATCTATGTTTAAAGCTCGTCTGGCATGATACTAAATTTACGCAAAAATTTAGGAGTAAATCTTTTCATAAATTTATGCACGTTGCAAACACAGAATTAAGGTAAAAAAAATTATTACTAAATTTTTTGGTAAATTATTTAGATCTTGTTCTAAATATCTGAGTAAAAATTACATGTAAATGTGCGTACAGCACCATAGCTAAGTTATAGAATATAAACAACAAACATCAACATGTAATCTCTAAAGTATGCGTTCTGGTTAGTAGTTATTGAAATGTCTTGGTCCAGAGATTTCATTTCTATTTGACGAATATAAAAAACATCCGTGTTTATTTGCATTGTGCAATCAAAAGAATATAAGAATAAGCATTCAAGAATAAAAGCTTTAGAAGCCATTCAACATGCAGTTAGTTTGTTAAAATCGGATGCTAATACTACCGACAAAATTCCAAGGGCTTAAAAGGAATAAAAACCACTTGGTTGACATTAAGCATCATTGGCACTAATGGTTTGAATAGCCTGTAGAAACAATTTCTTTTCATCACATTCATACAGTATATTACGCTAGTTAAATGAGTGCAATTTTCAACGTAATTTTTGTCTCCAAAATGAAAAAAGTCTGCTCTTTCCAATGGTAACAAAAAGAATTTGAATGGTGAAAAAGGTTTTGTGCTATTTTGGTTTGAAAATTGTGAGCTCAATAGCTGATACTTTGGCAGCTTAAAAGTAGTAATGGGCTTAGTTAGTTCACCAAAACATAAGTTTCTAGAAGGTCTTGTTTCAAAGTTATCAGCCTTCAGAAATCTGCCCAAAATTGACGTGATGGATTATTTGAGCAACTTTGTAAGTTAACAGCAATAAAACTAAACCTTTTTAAACCTTGACACTGCAACCATCATGCAAAGCACAAAAAGTTGGCTTTGGTTGCCATTTTTCAATATGCAGCTGCTATGGTTCCACAACAGTAGCTCGTGAAACTTACCAATTTGTTCAAATGCCCCAGGACCCCAGCATACTACTTATGAAGGTGGAATTTTACATAACATCCTCTCAGACATATGTCTGTACCTACATCAGATTTCAGCAAGATTGAAGATGGTGACTAAAAACTTTTCTTGCAAATTTGGTCACTTGTCATGGAATGACCCATTTAGAAGTACACGAAATCAATTGGCTAAAATTCCGAATGCATTCTTTACTATTCGTCTTACCCTCAATAGCCTGTAATTAAATATCCTGCAATCATGAGTTAGTCCTCTTTCTGGATAAAGTTTCATAATTCTTGTTGACAACGGGAATGCATCGTCGGCCATTACTACCTACATATGGGACTTGTTGATGGCGTCGAGGTAGAAGTTTAGAGTTGGGGAAATTCAATATGTTATCATTAAGCGCTTAACACAATAAACTTTCTCGTAATACTCCTCCATCACTAATTCGGCCATTGATGCCAACATTTACATACGTAAACTTATATTCACCATCTACCAAACATAATAGTACGATGCTGAAATCACCTTTATAATTATAATAATACGAGCCTGATGATCGAGGCGCTCTAAATTTTATGTGGAGACCATCAGTGGGAAAGTCCCACATATCATAGAACAAGTTTGCCAAGTTGTTGCTTATTGCTTCACAAACTTCTGGAACAAATCTTGATATCGTGCTTTCGTGTATACGAGCTGAGTACATTAAAGACCGAAAAAACTCGCCGGTTGCCAAAAACCGAAGTGTTACTTGCAATCTGAGATTATATGTAAACAATCACTGTTAAACTCCATAAAAAATATAAGTAAGGGAACTTACCTACTTCAAGCAGAAACACTCTCACACATACATTTATCACTGCGGGGTATGTCTGTTTCTACTAGACTAAGCAAAGCTTTAAACGAATCACTATTTAAACGGGAAAAGTTAGTGTATGACGATGGATCTTTTATCAAAAGTTCATTATTTAACAAATGTAAGACGCCTCTGCCTCTTCCCTCCGTCGTAATCAATTTCTAGTCCACAGTTTTTGTTTCTTTCTCTTCTTTACTAATAGCATGTTCAGTAACGTACACGCAGCTGCCACTGCACATATTTCGTTTTCACTAATACTATCAGACATGTTCTAAATAACTTAAACAGGTAAACAGAACTAAATCCAAATAATTACTAACCTCAAAACGTAATATTAAAAACATAAACAACTCTTGGTTATATCAAGATTACAAACACTGCAACCACAAATAACACTAAAAAGATACGTTAATACGCATGCGCGATTGACAAATTTTGCATTAAAAATGACATACGTTGCAAACAGAAAATTGTCAATTTTTGTGAAATTTTATCAAAAAAATTATGAAAAAATTTACTACTAAGTTTTTGCGTAAATTTAGTATCAGGTTAGTACAATTTGTAAATCACAAAAAGAAATTTTGGAGGAAAAAAAAGTAAAAAAAGATCGTTTTTCTGCGGACATGTGCAATTTTCCCTCTTTCCACCCCCAAGAGGGGCCGGTGGGGGGGGGAGCGAAATTTGCAATTTGAGAACAGTTTTTTATGGAGAATGCAAAAGTGCAATAACAAATAGGTGTTCCCATTTAAGTGTTCACAACTTACTCCTGCCCCACCCCCGGGGGGGGGGTGATATTTGCATATCATGACTGAATAGGTTTCAAAAAATAAAGGAAAACGTGTTTTTTCTTTTTGTAATCGGATGTATCGTTCTTGAGAAATTCAAGCGTTTCTACACTTTTTGAACACCCGGTATAAGACGACGTATAAACCTTATCGCTGCCTATAAGATAACGCTAGTAATATATTCAAAACCTTATCTTAATATTATTCTAAGTTAAATATTGTACGCGAATGTAGGCCCGTACTCAGAAACCTTATCTTAATTCTAATCTTATTATTCTAATTCAACTTAATGTATGCTATGTGGGCGAATGTTATCGCCACCTGGGCATCCAGACAAAGGATTCGCATGGTATATAAACACAGTATTTTATCAGATATTTCAGTTCGAGTTGCGACGACTGTACGGAAAGGTTAGAAACTGGCATTCAGGGATGTTGTTTACCTAGGTTCTCTGAGTATTATTACCAGTTTAATGTTAAAACTGTATAGTGTTTAAGTTATTACGCAAGTGCATATTGTATAATTAACAACGAATAGGTAAGTACTTATCGTACTTAATAGTAAACTGTTCATTTTGTAACTTGGACCTCCGACTTTTGTGTTTTGAATAAAGAATTATTTTAAAAATACTTTTCAGCGGTAAGAAAAGTTTATTCGCTAGTGGTAGTTTTTGAAGACACAATTCAACAGACATTTTTGGAGTATCTTGCAATATATACATACGAGTCCTGTCTCCTATGAATTGAACCACGCAATCAATTTTGTTTTAATTTGTGTTAATTTTATTTTTCATCTCGAATTTAAGTGATTTATTTGTTGCTAATATCACGCACAATCAAAAACATAATCGTTTGTCACTGATAATCGCTTATTGAATGATAAATATTAATTATAAAAACATGCAGTGGTCCAATTCATGTGTGGCAGGGCTCGTTAATATTAATTAATAGGCTCGATATTCATTAAAATTGAGCAACATTTTGAAAGAGATATGTCGCATTTCGACACATTTAATAGCATCGACGTTCTTACTTTGATGTTGCTTATCTCAAAAGGGGTAAGTCAGAACTTTTGACATTCAATAACCCAATCCTTGAGCAGTATAATCGTGTAAGCCATGTGTCCCGATCGATTTATTTGCAGGAGTTACAAGATTGCAAAATGTGTCAAATAGGGCACTTTGAAGTTGTACAGCTCATAAATGGATTACTCAAATGAGGTGAAATTATACCAGTAGCAACAACTCATCAAGTACTATCCACCTACATGCTCAAGGTACTAGACAATTTTCCTGGGTAAATTCCCCCCTCCCAAGGCAAACAAGCCCAAGAGTCATATATAAGCTGTCCATAACGATCAAACACATGATTGTATATTATTTGGGGGTTACTAATAATAAAAACATGTATGGATAACACATGAGTAACAATCTATGAATAGTTTTTGGTGAGTTTATACTATTTCAGGTCTCAGATTGATTGTTTCCACCACCAGTGTAAAGTAATTTCTACATAGAAACTGCTTTAAAGACTAATTAAAAAATTCATAAATTAAAACTGACAGTGACCAGCGAGCATAAGTACACTTTTTTTTCAGTATTTTCCTTCATTCGTCACATTTTCTCATTATAGTAAATATAAGCAAAAATCTTGTTTATTGTTTCCAGCCTTATTTTGTGGAACTCCATAATCATAAAATAAAGAAAGATTATTAAAAGTTTCACAGTTTTATTAAAATACAACCTGACAATATTGTTTCGACAGCTATGCTGTCATTATCAAAGGTAATATAATTATAAACAAACACGTCGCTAAGGTAGATACAAAATAGGTAACTAGATAAAATAATAATAATAATCATAATTAAATATCTAATACTTCCAGTAACGGAGAATTACTGAGCTCAAGTTGTTCATTCATTAAAGGTACCCTGAGTTTGTGTTTGTATATCTCAAAGGTTTCTAAAATGTCTAATTTGCGTTTGTTATTACAAAAATGTAGGAATTTAATATTATTTTGAGGAGTCATTGTGTGATTTTGTTCTAAAAGGTGTTTGGCGTAATTCGATTTTTCAGGATGTTTATTTTTGTAACGACGTACGTGTTCTTTATATCTTATGTCAAAATTTCGAATGGGATATATTCTTTGGGAATATATACAAAAGAATATATCCCATTGACAATCAAACAGAAGACACAAATTACATATCTATACCATATTTTGGCAAAATATCAGAAAAAATTGCACATATACTAAGAAAAACCAACAATTATAAAATAACATTTAAAACCAACACTAACACTTTTTCATTTTTATTTAATGCTAAAGACAGAACACATGATATCATGAAATCGGGCATTTACCGTTTAAATTGTTCTTTTTGTAGTTCGGTATATATTGGACAAACACTTCGAAATTTTGACATAATATATAAAGAACACGTACGTCATTACAAAAATAAACATCCTGAAAAATCGAATTACGCCAAACACCTTTTAGAACAAAATCACACAATGACTCCTCAAAATAATATTAAATTCCTACATTTTTGTAATAACAAACGCAAATTAGACATTTTAGAAGCCTTTGAGATATACAAACACAAACTCAGGGTACCTTTAATGAATGAACAACTTGAGCTCAGTAATTCTCCGTTACTGGAAGTATTAGATATTTAATTATGATTATTATTATTATTTTATCTAGTTACCTATTTTGTATCTACCTTAGCGACGTGTTTGTTTATAATTATATTACCTTTGATAATGACAGCATAGCTGTCGAAGCAATATTGTCAGGTTGTATTTTAATAAAACTGTGAAACTTTTAATAATCTTTATTTATTTCATGAGCAAAAATATTGTTTATTTACTATTTTGGCGTTAACAGGTTAACGTTGGTTAACATAGCAGGCTATTCTTAACAATCAGAGCTGCTGTAATATCAAAAATACCACAGATTGTGTAGTTTTGAAAGTGACTGTAAACATATCCAAAGACACTTAAACTGCGTCATATATATCATTTGAAAGTAATGATAAAGTAATTTTAAGTACTTTCCAACGGTATATGTGTATAACTCATCGGGAGACATTGACTATGAAGAAGTCAATGGCCAAAAATATAAAAAGTGATCAAAATCATTAGATCAAAATTAAGAAATAATGGAAAAAATTATTGGATGATGAAGATTGGCATAGATGTTGGCGAATACATACCATTTAAGAAACTGATGTGTGCCGAAAGGATTAAGGAGTGCTCGAGCCGCCATATTGGAAAAGATGGCGGTTTAAATGAAGAATAATGGGGAAAAATTAATAGGAAGCTGAGAATTGGTATATATGATGGCGAATACATACTATTTAAGAAACTGAGATGTGCCGAGCTGACTAATGTGTACCCGAGCCGCCATTTTGGAAAAGATGGCGATTTAAATGAAAAATAACCAGAAAAATTAATAGGAAGTTGAAAATTGGCATAGATGTTGGCAAATACATACTATCTAAGAAATTGATCTGTGCCGAGTTGAATAAGGTGTGCTCTAGCCTATATCTTGGAAAATATGTCGGTTTAAATGAAAAATAACGGAAAAATTAATAGCAAGCTGAAAATTGGCATATATGATGGCGAATACTTACTATTTAAGAAACTGATGTGTCCCGAGCTGAATAAGGTGTACGCAAGCCGCCATTTTGGAAAATATGGCGGTTTAAATAAAAAATAACGGAAAAAATCAATAGAAATACATGATGTGTACGTGCGGAGTTGAATATCTTGGAGAAAAAGGAAACAAAATGAAAAATTTTAAATAACGTGATTTTGGTAGGTTTTACGTAAAAAATGCAGCCTTTTTATTGCATATAGTGTTCTTTACAATCTGGCTTTGTTTTATTTAGCTACGACTGGTAGTTCTGGAGATGTATCATCAAGAATATACGGTGTATTTTTATAGGATACGCACATAATAAAGATTTTGCAATGGTGATGGATATGACGGTAATTTAATTACACAATACTTACACTAGTTTGGAGAGTCTCAAAACAAATTGCAGATGTAAAAACACCTGTGGCTGATTATACACCGAGATGACAGCTCGAGTACACCTTATTCAACTTGGACACATTAGTTTCTTAAATAGTATGTATTCGCCAACACCTATGTCAATTTTCAGCTTCCTATTAATTTTTTCCGTTATTTTTATTTAAACCGCCATCTTTTCGAAGATGGCGGATCAAGCACAACTTATTCAACTCGAGACTCATTAATTTCGAAACAACTTCTAAACAGTATGTATTGGACAACATCTATGGCAATTTTAAGTCTCCTATTAATTTTTCCCGTTATTTGCTTAATTTTCCTTTTACTGTTGGTCATTGACCATTATATAGTCAATGTCTGCCGGTGCGTCGTATACCGTTGAAAAGTACTTAAAATTACCTTTCAAATATTATATAATATGACACATTGCGAGTGTCACTTATTGGATATGTTACAATGAGTAGATTGGAACGATTGATTTTTAACAGATTAAGAATGAAAAACCTTCATCTAACCTGATCTCACACCTTTTACTTTTTATGTGAATCTCGACCATCCTGTATACCCAATCCTCTATAAGTAGGTATTGCTGCTTCACTTTTTTATAAACGTAACTTTTCAGTTTTATATTTAGAAAATTTTCAAATAGTTTACACAAAAATTTTGTTCCGTGCATGCTTTTGCCACATATGAGAGAGATTCTCCTATTTATGTGTTCACTTTGCTTGCCTTTTTTGTACGTTGACTGTTAACGTTGATGTAGACGATCCTATCTTCTAATTTTGTCATTAAAAATTCCATATTTGCTTTATAATAACCAGGAGTTCGATATTTTTTTTATACTCGGTTTTTACACTGACGAAGAAAGTTTAGAAGCTTGGAGCCTTTTTCAGAAAATAGTATTATGAAATTTATCTTTTATGGAAGGACGGGTTTTATTTTAATTTCCTAATTTCCCTCAAAAGATTTTCAATTTATTAAAATTGTGTTAGCTGGTCATAACCGTTGTCATAATCTTATAATAAACTTAAAACTTACTTTGTAGATTTTAATACATTAAAATAAAATTTTGTTGTTACTCTAAATTTACCGCTTCTAAAATTATCTGCCGAAGGCGAGCGCTTTACTTCTTGTCCCAGTGCGCTGTGGTTATTAAAAAAAGTTAAAGGTTTTCAAATACAGCATAATTATTCACAACGCGGTTAATAAGTGTTTGGATTGTCTGACCTTTACAATGCCCTGCTGTAGATATAGATAATGAAGAAAGTCAGTTCAGTTCATTGTTAGTTTTCTACAAATTTTAAAAAACCCATTTTACACCGAAAGAAATGTTTCATTTTGCATTAGCAAAAAATTAAAAATCTAACTTATGTTTTATTTAAACTTAGAAATGACTTTGACGCTTTTTATCTAAGGGGTACTTTTTTTGCAAGTACACAGTAAAAAAATTAGTGTAAAATTCGAACGTTACTCTTGACTTTTGAATCTTTTACTCTACTTGGGAAAAATATTACCTATTTAGAGTGAATTGTTATAAAACTTTTGTATAATTAGATTGAAATTTTAGAGTGAAAATAGTGTACTTTTTCACGGTCGATGTCAATAATCAAATAAGCGATTTATTTATTTATTGCAATAGAAACATACATAAAAAGTATATATGTATATAGAATTAAGACATAAGAACGTATTGAAAAAAATGTATATAAGCCCAGTTGGGACTTCTATTTTGATTAAAGGACACCCCGGAACCTTTACTTCGAAATTGTTTTTCTTGGTCCATGGTATGATTGTTAAATGTTGCTGAGTGAACTACTCGTGCTTCCTGCCAACTCTCATGAAATTTGTTTTAGGGGATTCCCCTGCAGCACTGCGTGAACTCCGCCAAAGTTCCAGATTATAACAATTATGGTATAATTACTCTTTTGTTCTGCGAATTAGATATAATTATAATTATTGCTTTTACTTACCTAATTTCTTAATATCTGTGTTTATTGTTTGGAAATAAAACACCTAACATGAATCATGTATTTCAAAAAGCGTTTACTGTTGAATATGTCAAGTTTCCAAGCGCTCCCGTCTTATTACTCCTCATAAGTAACACTAATTACTAAAATTATAAAACAATACATGTACTAATAAAATGTTTAACCAGTAAAATTGTTTTAAGTTACCTTATATTAATTATTTAAACAAACTACGAAGTTTCACGTTCACAAGCAAAAAAAGACATGAATGTCAACATGTTAACTGTCAAAACTTTGCAATTTAAAAAGTTATTAGAATTAGCACAAATTTCAAGATCTTACAAATCTAAACTTATT
Source organism: Agrypnus murinus (assembly GCA_929113105.1). Classification (NCBI taxonomy): domain Eukaryota; kingdom Metazoa; phylum Arthropoda; class Insecta; order Coleoptera; family Elateridae; genus Agrypnus; species Agrypnus murinus. The sequence goes on along the minus strand of OV816023.1, from coordinate 75,783,212 downwards.
GTAGGTACTATTTTTACGTACACATACCTGTTTTTGGTCTAACCAATATAAATTTGATCTCTAAATTTCGCTTAGTTGTTCATTAGGTTTTAAACTGTACAACTACATTAAGTTAGTGAAAAATTTGCAAAATTCTTAAATTCCTACCAATTTTAGTAACTTTTGAAATTTCAAAGATTCAGGAAGTCGGAGTCAAATGCAGCAGACAGCTGATTGTCGCCATGTTTTGTTAGTGTCGTTAATGCGCACACGCTTCTCTTATCAAATACGCTGTCAAGTGTATATTGGTGCCAATTCGTTTTATTTACTCTAACTAGGGTAACACCAACACTAGCATACATTTTTTACCAATTTAGATCACTTTTTAACGGTTTTTCTTCTCTTAACAAAATTAGAATTAGATTGGATTTTGTTATACTTGTAAAACAGAATACTATTAGATTGAATATTCAATCTATATCGAGTTAATTAATAAGTAATATAGAGAGAAAATACATTTCAGTAGTGAAGAATTATTTTTGTTACAAGAATAGAGTAAAAAAAAGATTTTCTACTCTAAGTTTTAACTCTAAAATCTTTAACCAGTACTCTAAAAATTGTTCAGGGGACTGATTTTTTACTGTGTAGTACTTTTCATCTCAACTCAATATTAATCTAAGATAACAGTGAAGCATCACATTATAATTTTCAAAAAAGCTTTTAGCAACAAAAGAACATGTTTGGAATGGATTTAGGTATAAAGGGTTTGACGCTTCTACTACGTATTGTATTGCAATATACGATTAAGACCTGTTACAAGCCGCGCAGGTCTATTTGGTATCTCTGCTGCAGACTTCACTCTTTAAAACAGAATAGATTTTACTTGTCTACTCCTCAACACAAAATGGTTTTTAACTTATATCTAAGTTGCTCCTTTTAAAATGATTACCTAACCAACTATACACATAATGATAATATAAAGCATACTGTCATGACAATGAATTTATACATGAACAAATATAGCATTACATAAACTGTGACTACAAATACACAAAAACTATTATACAACTTCTCGTGCAAACAAAAAACTGGTCGATTATTAATTTATTTGCACAAAAGAATACAGCCATAAAAATAGTTTCACAAGTAGGAAATTATCTCATACTTTCAGCTAATAGAAACTGCTTATATATAAAACTAGTATACAAGCTTGTCTTTACCAAGCTGATTTTCGTATTAAATATTTACTAATAATGTACTCGTTTATTTTATCAAAATATTGTATGACAGCTACGCGTACGTGCATTTATACAATAGTTATATAAAAACTGTATAGCTAATTTTAACAACATGAATTAATTTTAATCATATGCATTTTTTTAATTTAATTTAATTTCATTATAAAATGTTAAATATATTAATTTTTAGAATTTCTTACTAAAAAGTAGTTCTCAATAAATTCAATCAATTATTACAACATTTATTCCTTTTTTTTATACGATGTCTAATCTCATCCAAATAGAATCAAAAGGAGTTTCTGATATTGCACACATTTCAAGCTTAGTTCAGACCTGGAACAAAAGAATGAAGTTGAAAACCCCTGTGTCATCGCTTTAAAAAACTAGTTTCTCGCTGCATAAAGTTAAGATTGCACGTTACACCTAATCAGCTAAACATAGGACAGTTCATCGACCATAAACTGCATTTGCATTTGCGAGGCGAAGCGTAGCCAAGCAACTGCAAAAATAATTGCTCGTCAAAGTGCCACTCTTAATCCTACTAACACAATATACTATTATCTTCAAACGTCAATAATGAATAAAAACGTAAATCTTCTCAAATTGTCATGTTTTTGACGTTTGAAGAAGAATAAAATTTTGACAAAATGAATTTCTTTATTTTGGTATAACTTGATCCTGACTGACCTCCAGCGGCATGTAAAATACTTTGCCGTTCGTAGCGGCAGATAAAGTACTTTATCTGCCGCTGCTGATAAACGTCAAAAAAAGACAGACTTTTACCTTGTCAATTGAGTTTTAAAATGTCATGTTTTTCTGACGTTTGAAAATAAATAATTTTACAATACATGCCCGAAATAATAGTTAGATGGATATTTATAAAATTAATATGAGTAGGTACTATCTAGCAGGCCCGGACATACGATAATAATTATAATAATACACATAAGGAGTTTTACAGTTTTCTTTATTGTAAATGTTAAATACTAAATCCTACAAAAATGTTAAAAATAACAAAATATGTTATAAATAAATATATTTTATATATTGTAATACAAGAATTCAAGATTTCTTTATCATGAACATATTCTAAACATTATTAGAAATTGAAAATATAACATTTTTTCAAGGTAGAATTTGCTTTATTGACACTACACTATAATTTAACTGTGTATCCTAACCACACATTGTATTTGACTAATTGCCAATACGTATTTCGGTAGCGACGTTACCTTTTTTCGGCATGAAACCGCATAAACCAGACGGTTTCATGCCGAGAAAAAGGTAACATCGTTAGCAATTAGTCGAATACAATGTGTGGTTAGGAGACATCGTTAAATTATAGTGTTGTGATAAACCACAGTCTTTACAATCATTTATTAATTTACTGACACTGTTAATTATTTCTTCATTTTTCAAATTATTTGAAATACTCGTTTCGAAAGACATTAATAAAAAGCTTTTTGAGATGATCTTGGATCAAATAGTTTCTTAATCTATTTAATATAATTTTTAATTTTTACAATGTGGTTTTACATTGCATTTGAGTACAGGACAAAGTTAAACCGTATTTATAAACTAGATATAAATTTTGATATGCCAATGTACAGGGCCGTAGACAGAAATTTATTTCCGGGGGGGATCTGGGGGAATTTATTTTCGAGGGGAAGCAGAATAGAAAAATAATTTTATTTTATTGTCATTTTATTGGTATTAAGTTTAGTTTCGGGGGGGGGGATTCAGACCCCCTAACCCCCCCCTTGAATTCGGCCTTGCCAATGTATGTAGCTTATATTGCACTAAAATAGAATGACAGCATAGGTATAACGCAATTTTTACAAGCATTACATTTGGGATTTTTAGTTTCGGCTTCTATTTCTTCAACATCGTCGAAATCGTCTTTAAAAAAATTCATCGTAACCCTTAGAATTTGCCGACATGTCTTTAATTATATTCCATTTGGAAGCAAAATATTTTAATTGAATTTGCACGCAAATATACGAGCTCCTTCCCAATTCAGTTGGCCCAACGTTGAATTTTTCAAAAATTCATTTTTTGGGGGCAAAAATAAAAGTACTACGTAAACTTTAAATTTTTTTATTCTTGTAACAACATTTTTAGAATCTCCTAGCTACAACAAATACCTGTTAAATCGCTAAAATCGATAATTAAAACAAAATAAAAACAAATACGACAAATGTGAAAAAATACGCAAGATCAACACAGAAATAATTTGAAAGTTTACCACTGGGTAACATCACCTTTATTCTTTATGACGTCCAAAATTCTTTGAGGCATAGATTTAACGAAACCTTGACAAAATTTCGGTGTAAAGGAATCCCATATTCCGTGAAGCCTTTGCTTCAGTTTCGGGATTTTCTGACGGGATGTTTCTAGAGCACCTTTTTCATCTCGCGTCACAAAGTTTTGATTGAGGACAAGTCGAAACTATTACAAACATATCCCAAAAGCGGTATACCGTAGTCTTCCATCCATTTCAAACTCTTTTTCGAGGTATGGCATGCTACGTCGTCCCGCTGGAAGACAAAATGTTGCCCTGATGTCAGATATTATTACATGACCGGTACAAAAGATTCTTCTAAAATGTCCAAATATTAATTTGTATCCACAGTTCCTTTGATAAAATTAAGTTTAGATGACATGCTGTCCCAAATCAACCGATGCAGGAAATTTTACCTTTCTTTTAAGACAATCAGAATGAACCCCTCATCTTTCCGCCCAATAACAAAACTCTTACTTTCTCCAACATACACTTCACATCTGAACTCATCGCTCTATTGTATTGCATGTCATTGCTGAAGGATTCAATCCTTATATTCTTTCGCCTATTTTAACCTATTTTTCCTTTGCTATGACGTCTAAAGTGACTTTTCCTTAGCCTGAAATAAAATTGCGAATTTTAAGAACAATTTTATTGACTCTTGATTATTTTTCTAACCAAGAAACTTATTCTTACTTAAACTTAATTTTGTGGGGCCTGTATGTGACACGTGGATCAGGAAATTCGTCTTCTAACAGCATCGCTCCACGGAACACTTAACTCAAGGTAATTTGCCCGCCGATTATTTTCAATAATAATTCTTCTCAATGCCCTTCTATCGGATTCAGTAAACTTGCTTTTTCCTATATTTTGCGGTTTTGTGGCGATTACACCTGTAGTTTTATGTCGTTTAACTATATTTCTTACATTATATCGCGATAACTGTAATAAATCTGAAATTTCTGAGTTTGATTTTCAGGAGTTAAAAAATTAACAATAATTGAACAAATATTTTCATCGATATTATTTTCTCTGCTCGTTTTACGCACAAATAGCTAATATGTTCAAAATGTATAAAATGCATTTGACACTAATTGACAATTGATACATCATTATTCCAAAGCCACTTGTGGTTTTAAGGGAATTGTAGTAAAATAAAAATGGGTTGATCTACGATAGAAAAAATGCCATAATTTGGAGAGTTTTTGATTTTATTGGTAAAGATTAAAAAAAAATCCATAAAGTTGGTTATTTCTGTTAAATATTATTGAAAATGCCATGTTAATTAATTTGAAGACTAACAAACGCACGTAGTACCTATTATTTTTTGATGGTGCCCAAAAAATTATGATTTCAATAGGGCCAACTGACATGGGAAGCGGCTCGTAGTCAACACTATTTTCCACTGATGAGTTTAATTCATTTGTTATAGTTATTTGTATACGAAGGCCGCAACTGTCTTGTTAACGTACCGAGAGAATAATCATCGCCGAGACCGTTTACTGCCGAGGCAGGCCAATCTGAAGGACGCTAACTAATTTCGCGGACAAGGTATACACAACATTTTATGTGCAACCATGAAAAATATCTTATATAATAATAGCCAGTTCCGATGTCCGGTGTCCGATGTCCACCGAAGAATATCTCGAAAACTAGAAGACTTAGGAAGCTGAAATTTTACAGGCAGGTGGGCCTTGCCCCAAAGGGGTGCATAGTAGTTTTTTAATCCTTAGAAACCAGAGGGGGTCGCAGGGGGGACATTTCTTAAAAAATAATTATGGCTATATATCTCTCTTGAATGGCGTAAGCTACAAACTTCAAATTTTCACAGATTATACTTGAAACAATTCTGAGGATATAAAAATACAGAAATTACCCGCATTTCATCCAGGGGCGGAGTAAGGCAACATTCCAGGGCGTAATCTGTAAGAGATACGTATATGCTGTCCCGGACTTTTTTGTAGATCTTTTTGAGCTCTACAATTCGTTTGCTTATAGTTTTGCTTTATCTGTTACCATTTTCGCAGCGTAATGCGTTTTGTCCCTGTTTGAGCCAATTTTCGTAACTACGTATTTCACACTTTGCTCATTACTCGAATATCGAAAGATTCTCTGAACAATCTGTATACACAGAAACCTTCTCTAAGTAACAAGCTATCAAATGGTGAAAACGGCATCAAAATCTATTTAGTGGTTCTCGAAATTCAACAGTTTTTACAAAAACTACAAAGCTAATGGGGGCACGCTGATTGTCAGCGATCAATGGCGCGTTTTCAGGCTGCGGTTCTTCCGCAGTACATTATAACTATATTATGTTTGAACACGCCTGCCATTTGTTTAAAGTTATTTTGAAAAATGGCCAACTTATGTGTTTTTATAGCATTTATTTGAGCAAAAAAAGTTTGGAGCTTATTAGTAATTACGAAGAAAGGCATTGTTAATTATGAATCAAACGTGATTATTTTAAATTACAGTTACAATGTTACATGTTATGATCCTATTGACATTATTATTAAAGAAAATAGAAATTCTGAAAATAGAAACTTGTTCTTTTCATATATAAGGAAGCGACGCAACATCGGGCGAGTTTATTTCGACCGTTTTAACTTTTTTTTACTTCGGATATGCATTTAGGAAACTTAATTACGGAATTGGTTTGAACTTTGAACTCGGATTTGGATTTAGCAAACTTTGTTACGGAGTTGTTAATATTTGATTTTTACAATGGAGAAACTGACAATGGAAGACGGTAAAGCCTCCCATCGCATTGTGTCAATGAGTGGCGATAAGAACTGTCTATTTAGATCTATCGCACACTGTTGTTTAACATTAGACAGTGCGCGAGGTAGTAAGGGACCTCATTTTTGGCCACGTGTGCAACAACTAGGAAGAGTTTGAGGTCCTTAGTTCGACTCCCGGCGATGATAATTACCTAACTCCTACCGAATACCGGGCAGAGATGGACCTCGGTGGGACTTATGGCTCGCTGTGTGAAGTTATTGCAGCTACCCAAATCTTCCCATTTGTATTTGAAGTGTGGAGGGACGGCAGCCTCTTCTATCAAACTACACCTCAGGTTCAAGTTGACCTCCATACAAAAAAGCTACTTTTCTCAGGGAGACTCTCAGAGGGTCACTTTGATGTGTTGGAGGAAATTGAAACACCGCGTCAAGAAGGTTTCTGTTCGAAAGCAGCACAAAAATGGAAGTCAACAACAATTAGGGGCAAAAAAATTCAAGTCGATGATCGATTGCAATAAAGAAAGAGACAAGCCAGGGATAAAAAGAGTGAGGAATCAAAAAAGAAAAGGTTGGAGGAAAACAGAGATAGACATACAAATGCTGAAAATAAAGAGGCTGACAAGGGAAAGTAGAAAAATGCTACAGAGAAAAAATCGGGAACGAAAAGGTTGGAAATAACAGAAATAGACGTGCAAATGTCGGAAATAAAGAGGCTGACAGGAAGAGGAAGAAAAATGCTAGAGAGAAAGAAGAGAAATCGAAAAAGAAAGGTTGGAAAGTAAGAAAAATAGATGTGGAAAGATTGGAAATAAAGCGGCTGATAGGGAGAGGAAGAAAAATGATAGAGAGAAGGAAGAAGAAGAGGAATCAGTTCGTTCGTTGGTCCGTATGTTCGTTCGTCCGCCAAGGTTACTCAACAATATGCTCAAGTATGCATGCATATAAACTGGTAATTGTTTACGGTAGGTGTTAAGGACTACTGAAATAGGTGGGAGAGTGTTGGTGGTGCATCCCAAAAGTTAACTTTTATAAGTAGAACTGTTTTCTTACTTCGCGGATAGACCAGACGACTGACATGACCAGAAGGGGACCGTTGATTTTTCAACGGGTATTATGCTAGTACTTCTATATAACTACAAATTCCACTGCTTTTAAAAACCAACAGTATAATTCATTAATTTATTCATTAATAGAAAGCCGGCTTTCATGTTGCAGCGTTTCTATGGAGATTACATAAATAGAACAATTAGTTTTTACTTTAAAGGCCGTTACTAAAAGGCTAACGGACTTTAAAGTGCATTAAACTAAAACAATTTGGAACAAGCCAAGATATATCCAAAAATAATAATTTTGATATCCCGCTACTATGAGTATAACAAGCGAACCAAAATAACGTCATGATATTAGGATATTTTTAAAACAAACAAATTTATTTATTAAAAGAAACACCCACCGGCCCATCGAGAGTAACTCGGCGGTACAATCCGTGGCTGCTATCATAGAGTAATTAATATAAATAGAGGAATAACGCTACGGAGATTTAAGTAACCAGTCAGCATATGGGGCAGGTATACTGAAAAGTAAGGGGGGCATATCTAGGTAGTGCTGCACTCTTTAATAAGTAATATCTGCAACAAATAGTTACTTTATAGCAAATTCTCGATGTAATCTTCACTAAACCACTATTATCATATAGATATTAATTATTCTATGCTATTACTCTACATAATGTTTCTTATGTTCACGGTCTTTTATAACAATTCTTGTTAAAAGAATCAGCTGAGGGGGTCCATACCACTTCGCACACCGACCACTTCGCCCACCCGTGTTTTAGTACCACAACGCCCAACACGACCATGTCGCCCAACTTTTCACGAGGGACACAACGCCCACCAGGACCACTTTGCCCACTTGTTCACTAGGGACACAACGCCCACCTCGACCACTTCGCCCAACTTTCGTATAGACACCACAACGCCCAAAACAGGACCACAACGCCCAAAATCGTTCGTTAGAAATCGGCTATTGCACACATAAAGTGTTGAATAATAGTAACGAAGCTGTGTGACTACAATTTAATCAAAATAATATTTTAGGCGAACACACACGCTATAAAATTTGAAACGGAAAGGTTAATATTTTTTTAATAAAATGCATATAATATATGGCATAATTTATCCACAATTATTATCTACTATAATTGTAAACCACGCGTTCCTTAGTAGTTAGGTACATATAATTTAATAAAGCTTTTTTCTATTTTCAAATGCCTTTAAGAGACGGAAGGATAACGAAATGAAATAATTCTGAATTTCTCTATTTACTTAACTGGTTTCTACTAATCGAAACTTATTTAAATATTGTATGTTGTTCTGTGAATAATTTAGAAGAAGGTACCGTTTAGGATTTACAAAATTATTTTAAAATAAGATGTAAAAATTCTTAATATTTCAGTTTATGCTTCTTTAAGCAAAAATATTTTTTTCCCAAAATCTATTTCAATATGTACAGATGTGTTTGCCGATCGTCAATAAAATTATATTGCTTTATTACTTTTAGTTGCTCAGTTACTATCGAAGATGAGACTCAAAAATCACTCGCACATTTTGACATTTTATTATACCCAATAAATATGCATTTGTCGGCAGTATTTTAGGGTGATCCACACTATTGTGCATTTAATTTATGCACCGATGCATTCCGCAGAGATAGAAGGGATTGTAAAAAATAAGAAAATTATAAATAAAATCAAAAGTCCATTTTTGAGAAACTTGTTTTCTCCGACCGATGAGATGAAGCACCCGTTATATTTACTTTTCATATATGGCTAAAATTATAGTTTATTTTAAAAGTTGCACAAATTTTAATAGTCATTAAAATAAGCAGATATTTAATTAAGCACTACATATTTATGTTTTGCTTAATCACCGCAAAGAAAGTTAGCCCTCGTACACGAAATGGTCGGTAAGACTGTTCAACGTAGCAATAAAACCATGATAGGTAGTACGTAGCATAAGATAATTTCAATGCCTTAAACGTTACTGTATGTACTTGTATACAATAAAAAACAATGACATAATATAACTATTTAGTTTGTTTATTAAAATATTGAATAAATTACCTTTTCCTCTGTATTCGTTGGTAGTATTCTAGTATTCACTAACTTTAATCCCGTTAAACTCTTCACGGCATATTTACGAATAAACTTTTGTATAAATTTAATGTGTGATAGTACCTACTCGTCACTAGGAACAAAAAATCCTTATGACATTTTTTATTTTATGCACTTCGAAAAAAAATTGCTAAACAGGGCAACTTTTGGGAACTGCTGGAAATAATAGTCAAAACAAACTGTGACATCACCTAATAGCATCAGTTGCTTCAATGTATCAGATATCACATTGAAAATGTTAGTTAAGTATATCCAGCTCCAACTGTGATTCTTAAACCAGTGACCACCTATCCACTTTTCAAAAACCTTTTTTCTTTGTTATTATGAAAGATAGGCACTAATCATATTAAGCTTTTTTGTTGCATTTTATGTGTACTATCTCCTGTTCAGACGTTACGAATCTTCAGTGAATCCTCAATAACTTTGAGTCCTCTATTAATCCAATGCCTACCAGATAAAGTGCCATAGCCTTTTGTATAGATATTGCTGTGACGTCACGCTAAAAGTCATTCACTCGCAGTATTCCTAATACTCTCATCAATAAGGGAATAGTATTTTAAATTTTAAACAATAAATATGAGCTACTTGGTGGTACTAACTTATTAAAACCTGTATTTCATGGCAATTTACCATAAAATCTAATTAAGATTTAACTAAATAAAGAAATAATTAAAATTGTTATATTTATCATCTTTAATACATGTCCTTTATCAATACTGATAAAGGACATGTATTAAAGACCATAAATATAGCCAGCTGTTGGTTCCCCCGTAGTGTAGGCATGAAATAAAAAGAATTAAGTATTCACCAATGTAGAAGTATTTCGTTTTCAAAGATAATGTCAAGGTTGCGTTATAGCTAAACAAAACATGGCCCTAAAGATTAGTAATGCAATAATAAAGTATTGTCTGAATGTAAACACCTCATTTCTTTCAGGCATCACTCATTCTTAATAACTACACAGACTAAAACCACAAACAAAATTAAATGTGATACCGTCAATCCGTACAATTGTCTAAATATTGTTTTTAAACCTTCTGTTTCGTTTTTTCTTCGATGTGACTCAAAAATGGCAAAATGATTTTTTCGTATTCAGTTTATACGACAGCTAAGTGTAACACCTTGTATAGTCGGCATTGATTAACCTCTCTATAAAAGACATACGAGTTCGATTTACAATTTGAATAAACTAATTTTTAATTTATTCAGTTACTATTTTCATTATTTTGGTAGAAACCGAGAAGCAAGTGTATATTTTAGAAAAAGTCCTTCGAGCTAAACTCGCGATTCTTTCGTGCTATTCTCGAATATTTATTTACCTTTACGATAAACTCTCCATATGAAGCTTAAATTATCCGATGATAAAAAGTGAACCTCTCATGTAGTCAAAGTGTAATTCGTTTGGACATAAATTTGATCTACTTAACCCTTTATATGACTAATTTGTATTTCACATTTTTAGATTTTGTAACAAGTATACACATGAATACACAATGAAAAACTAAAACTAAACGTAAATTTCCAGTGGTAGAAACCAGCTAAATAGGGAAATTCAGAATTAATTCATTTCGTTACCTTTCCGTCTTCTAAAGGCCTTTGAAAATAGAAACAAGCTTTATTCAATTATATGTAACTACTAAGGAACGTGTGGTGTACAATTATATTAGATAATAGTTGTGAATAAATTATCCCAAATATGATATGCATTTCATTAAAAAATATTAACCTTTCCGTTTCAACTTTTATAGCGTGTGACTTTGCCTAAAATATTATTTTGATTAAATTGTAGTCACACAGCTTCGTTACTATTATTCAACACTTTATGTGTGCAATAGCCGATTTCTAACGAACGATTTTGGGCGTTGTGGTCCTGTTTTGGGCGTTGTGGTGCCTATACGAAAGTTGGGCGAAGTGGTCGAGGTGGGCGTTGTGTCCCTAGTGAACAAGTGGGCGAAGTGGTCCTAGTGGGCGTTGTGTCCCTCGTGAAAAGTTGGGCGAAATGATCGTGTTGGGCGTTGTGGTACATTTCAGAAATTGGGCGAAGTGGACTTTCCGTTGGGCGATATGGTACTAAAATACGGGTGGGCGAAGTGGTCGGTGGGCGAAGTGTCCGGGTCTCAGCTGAGGGTCTTATTAAATATTGAGTAAATATTGAATCTTCTTGGAAGATTCCCACCCGTAATCGCGAAATACTATTAGCAGTTGTTTCTTTTCTTCAACTAAGATGCTACTCTTGCCTGTTAAAATATTATCTTATATTATTTTACGTGTTTATAATCAGATATATAATAAATTGAACAAGTTACCAAAGATTCGTCGAATTCTAGCACAGATACCATATCTGCGTCACTATCCGAAAAACGTTTGCTGAAGATTCCAATGTTTGTTAGGATTCAGATACCGTAAGCGATATTTGGCATTCTTTTCCTTCGCCGAGATCTAAAGAAACAACATCATCTGTTTCATAGTTCTTTGTTTCTGGTGGTTGTTGTAATCCCATAGAAATATTAAATTGCAGTGATATTCGGAAGGTAACACAACTAGGGTTGAAACTAAATGCTTTGCTTCTATTATCGCAGAAATAGATTCTCCAAAGGATCTTGATTCCGAAATGTAAACATAAAACTGTACTCCTCTTCTCGTAAATCATCCCTAATCACTAATTTGATTGCGTACTGAAACCCATCTATGCAATGTTTTTTGTGTCCTTAACCGTTTTTGCACTTACTACCCTTCCTTTACTTACAAAGCCACTCAAATGGTTCTGTTAAAACATCTCCAACCCTAGAGTTTAGAACAGAAAGTGGACGGCGATACGAGGTTTTTATCTTTTAGGAACCGGCTGTTGCACTTTTCAGTTAAATTATTCTTGTTTTTAAACAAAGACGTGTTTTTTATTGTCCTGGTTTTATTTTGCCGGTATGGTCTGCTGTCTTTAAGCCTGGAACGAGTTTGTTACTGAAGATGTGGGTTTCTTATTTTACTTTTATTAAAAACTTTCTGATATCATTGAAAGACACTTCTTCGTTATCCACATAGATGTTAGTTTTTAATAGAGTATTTAAAGTATGTATCTACTTATCGTTGAAATGAAAAACCCTAAGCCTGATCTTACTATGGAAACGGATGGTAACACCAATTTAACTTTTTTTAATAGTAACCTATAATAATCCAGTTAAATTCCAATTATAGTCCTGAAAGAATAGCGGAAAGTTGAGGCAAATCCTTGTATTTTTGCATAGGTCTTCCTTGTGGATTGTTAAATAACCCCCTAAAAGTCACCATCTGTAGGTGAATTCGAAGATATAATAAGGATAAACCACGCCCCTTAGTAGTTTTTGTCCTTTTTCTCGGAAACTATTAGGTTTATCGAGATCAAGGAGGTTAGGTAAAATAAAGTTTACTTAATTTCCTACCAAAATTCTTGGGTTGTTTTTTCGTACCTCTCCTTCTATTTGTGTTATCGAAGAAAGAAAATGTCATATATGGATCAGCAGTTTGTACCAGTAAATGTGCTCGAGGAACTTTTATATATAACTTTTTGTAGTCTCATATTCGCCATAAAGTAGCTAAGAAAAATCCGTTGACAGCCGCACGCGATCATGGTCAAGTCATCTTTTACCTTTGCGTCTTTTCGGTAAAATTCATCAGGCGATATTATCGTTATTCTTGGTGCCAGTCTGATGAAAATCTTATATTGGCAAGTTGATTCTTAGGAGAGTATACTGTACTAGTCATTTTTTTATACAATCCAATGGGTGTTTCTTCTATTTTGAAATTCTAATTTCGTTTATTTATAAGATCTAGGTATCGAGTAAATCATTTTCTTGAATGATTTACTCTGTAAAATTCAAATGCACAATTCAAAACGAAACTGTTGCCTTGTGGCACACGCTACAGTTAAAGCAAAACAGAAATCAAATCGTGTGTTTCAATTTTACAGAGAAAGTCATTCAAGAAAAGACTTTACTCGATACCAAGATCTTATAAGTAACGGAAATTAGGATTTCACACACCTTGTACACAAAACACCTTGTACGTATTGGACTGGATAAAAAAACTAGAGCAGCACAGTGTACTCTCCTAAGAATTAACTTACCAATACAAAATCTTCATCCGACTGGCACCAAGGATAACGATAATATCGCCTGATGGATTTTGCCGAAGAGATGTTAAGGTAAAAGACGACTGAGCCGCGATTGCGTTAGGATCTCAACCAATTTTTCTTAGCCACTTCATGACGAATATGAGTCCAAAAAAAGTTGCGCCCGATAGTTTTTTGAGCACATTTACTGGTACAAATTGCTGATTCATGTATAACATATCTTCTTTCTTCGATAACACAAAGCGAAGGCTAGGTATGAGAAAACCTTTCAAATTTTGAGTAGGGAATTAACTAATCTTTGTTTTACCTAACCTCCTTCATCTCGATAAACCTAATAGTTCCCGAGAAAAACAACAAAAACCGTTATGGGGCGTGGTTTACCCTCATTATCTCTTCGAGCTCACCATCTACCCGTGTTGACTTTTATGGGGTTATTTAGAGGTGTAGCTGGGGTTTGCGGCGCCCCTGTACAAGGCAGCGCCATGTCGCCCCTCATATGAAAAAATAACCGATTAAAAATATAAACTATATTTTATTAGTAAATTTCATTTTAACTTTGCACTGGTATTATTTAATTTATATTATATTTTACTCTGTCAGGGGGCTAGCGCCCCCGCTCCCGTGCCACGCACAGGTTGCACAAACGCTAGCTACGCCTCTGGGGTTATTTAACAACTCGCAAGGAAGGCCTATGCAAAGATCCAAAGACTTACCTCAACTTGTGTTTGTTCTAAATGACTGGACTATAAGTAATAATATTATAGAAAATACTTAAAGCCATTGCCTTTTCATCGAGTGTCCAATTTTGTTATTTTGTATGGAAACATTGCACTTTAACAAATGTTCGTCTTTCTTTAAAACAACCCAACAAAATATTGTCTACTACAGGCGCGTGCTGGGTCAATTTTAGGACCCGGGAAGATATTTGCTTAGAGGGCCCCACACCCGACTTCGGGTCTTCGGGTAATCTTTTAAGGATAATTTATTTATTTAGATTAATTATTAGATCATCTATTATATGGGATTCATTAGTAACTGTCAGTACAAGTTTTACGTTCTTCTTGCAGAAAAATAACTGGCAGAGTATGAAGGTTGTTGTAGCCACGAGTCTAGGAGATGAGAGAGCCATGAAGGTCCCTTCCACCACAAACTACGATTTAGCAATTGTGAGGGCAAAAGTCCGCGTGAGGGAGTATCAACCGGATTATCTGCTGACGGAACGTAATACCATGACGAAGGAGCGACGATATCTTGAGTGAAAGCTACTCGGTTAGCCACAAATGTCTTGGTGTCTAGGAGTCTTGCAATCATATCGTCAAACGTGATCAGCTTCTTCAAAGCATCGATGAGACTTTACACCGACTCAACTGCCAACACATCACCGCACACTCTAGTTTTCCTGCACATCAAAAAAACTCTGATAGAGCCGTCAGAATATAGAACCTTTAAATACGCTACGCACTGTAACCAATGCCAGACGTATCCGAGAATGCATGAAGTTCTTTTATGAGGGCCAAGTCTAAATTAATACATCCAGACAATTTTAAATTTGAAAGTTTAGGAAGTTCCAACTTGAACAAATTCCAGTTATTGATCACTGCCTCAGGAACAAGTTCATCCCAATCTATTTTCGCCATCCATAATTGCTGCATCAACCTTTTTGCTAAAAGAACCACTAGGGTCAAAAATCTTAAAAGGTCGTAAATTCTCGCTACTTTAGATAAGATATTTCTTTTTGTGCAAAGGCGATCTAGGTACACTGCGACACAAGTAGAAAACACGTCGGCCATGGGGTCCCAATGAAGACTTAAAACCTTAATAAAGATGGGGTTTTCTTGGTCGAATTGAACTGGCATTTGGACATCACTTACGCAACTCGAATTCACCGGATCGCATAACGTAATAATAACACTGTAATCCAATTGAAGTTTCTAGGATGAACCTACAAAATATCCCCAAATTACGTCATCAATATAAATATGATATGCAACGCATTCGCAACATTAGGATACTTCGATTCTTTTAAATTAACGAGTTCTTGAGTGGTTCGCAAGGCTAAGATCGGAGAAGAAAATTAGATTCAATCGTCGCTGTTCGTCAGGTGTGGTCGAGTTGAACAGCGGCGAGGTAAATTGTTCCTACTTAAATATAATTTAATTGTTGGTAATTTAAATTCAGTCGTGTGGGAGGGCCCTTCGAGGCAACTTTATAAAGGCCCACCGGGAAACTCCCGATATCCCGTTGGACTAGCACGCGCCTGTTATACTACTAGGACTGTGCGGTTATAGAAATCAATAATCGAAAATCGATTTAAAAAATCGATTAATCGATTATTTAAATAATTGAATAAATCGATTAAGAAAATAATCGATTAATCACTTGGTTTGATAATTCGTGTCTTATATGTTTTCTGTCTATGCCTTTTTTGGATTAACTTAATTAATTAGTACAGTCTTCTAAAATTTTGCGTACGTAACTCGAAACCATTACCTCCAAAATTTCAAATCGCAACTACTACTGGTTTCCTATATTCTTCTAACCAAAACTCGTCGTGACAGGCGGTGGCACACCCTGTATAGTGTAACTTTTGTAATTAGCTGGAGTTCATTTTTTAGGTTGTGATCGAAAACAAAGGTAATGAAAACAGAATTTAAATGATCACACGTTTTAAGCTTTTCAAGATTATAGGATTTTTTAGTGGAAGGCGTGTTTTAGTTTAAATTAGATAAAGTTTTAAAACCCATGGTCATTTAAGAACTTATTGAGATACATGCATTTATTAATATAGATATACATAAAGGAAACATACAAAAGGATCGTTTTTCATTAATCATAAAACACACTTGCTATCAAAACATTTTTGTTTAGTTTTTGTAGTAACAGTTTAGGTCAAAAGTATAAAGTACGTCAATTCTACAACCAAATATTTCTTGCGTTAGAAACATATTGAAAACTGAGAGTTAGGTTTGTATAATTGCTAATGGAATTTTTGTACCGTCCTATAGATGGCTAGTTTACTAGCCATCTATCGTCGGGTACATTTTTGGGTTACATTTTAAACATTGCAGCTGTGCTTCTACTTGTATTAATTATTCTATGCTGCTATTTAGTTACATAAGTATTCCTATGTTTTATGTTTACTCAAACATGTTGCGTTATGTAAGGTACTTAAAAATAAACTTTATTATTTTGTTTTTCTTATTTCTTCTGTTTGTCAAATTTCTTCGACTAAACTCACTTTTCTAAAATCAGTAAAATTATGAAACATCAGTAAGGTGTATTTGTTTACGCAGAAACTTGGATTTTGGCGGATGTATGTGTATGCTTCAGGCCCCACAAGTCAGGGGGCAACGGAATACGGGACAAATAAAAATTATTGGCTTGGGAATTCACTTTTTCGCAAAAAGTGAAACAAGAAACAGATCATATCGTGTACAGGCTGGTAAAAGAAGTGTACGGTTGACGCATTCGAATTTCGTGCGAAAAGGCAAGCGGCACTCAGAGCGATAGATAAAATATTGTAACGGAGTATACTGTTTCACAGCAGACCTGCGAGGAATGTATCATCTGTCATGTGTCGGTCCGAATGCTGGTCTTCTCGCACAATCAGCGCGGTCATCCGACTACTATGATGACTAATTTATTGAATTCATAGTTTCTGATAGACATTCGGTGAACAGTGGCGGATTTACGCACAAGCGGTGGAAGCGGTCGCTCCGGGCCCCACAAGTCAGGGGGCCCCGCAGAGGACCCTTGCCCAGGATCGCAGTGGACATGCGGCAAATAAAAATTATTGGCATGGGAACTCACTTTGTCGAGAATAGTAAAACATGTGAGAACAACAGTTTATATCGTGTACAGGAGGGTAAGAAAGCTGTATGGGTATATATCATCTCTGTCGCTCTAATGGCTTGCCTTCAATGTCTTCTAGAAAACTCTGCGCAGTCGTCGATATTCGGGGAATGGGAACTCTACCATGTTTCGAATGGATGAAATTCCTTACTGTCATCTGTCAATTGCCAACATTTCTCAATGTTGTACGTGTAAAAAAAATTTAAAAAAATAATCTTGGACAAAGTCATTTACAAAATTTATCAGTAATGTTTATTGAAACTGACATTACGCAAAATTTATGTTTTGTCTGTTTTGAAAATATGATTGATAAATTTGATGCATCTAAAAGCAGAAAAGTTCCATTATAAATGAACTGATTACACAGGCCCACAAAAATAAAAAAGTCTTGTAGCTGAAAGGTAAGATACCATACCGTATGCTTTTTGGTTTGCTGAAAACTAATCCGGGGTCAGAATTGACCCATCACCCAAGGATTTCGACATAACCTCCAAAAACACTTCCAAAACACTTCGAAAAATTATAAAAATACATCTAAACAAAAATCCTTGGGTGATGGGTCAATTCTGACCCCGGACTAGTTTTCAGCACACCAAAAAACATACGGTATGGTACCTCACCATTCAACTACAAGACTTTTTTTTATTTTTGTGGACCTGGGTTATGGAACAAAATGTTTTTCTGAAATAAAGTAGAACTTTTATGGTCTCCTCTGTCACAATGACATATGTCAAAACTGACTTTTACGGACTCATCTGTCCTTTTTATTTGCATTGTTTCACATGTATTTGACATATGTCGCACACAGCCACGTTAACTAAGTTGCCTACTCTACTGTTATTAAAAGCTCATTTCGTATTTTACATTTTTAATTTCACGATTTCAGAAAAAACGTAATGTACACCTCAGCATTAAAGTTGATTTTTCTATCACTCGTTAAGGTTGTTCAACAATCTCCATATTCGTGATATAAAAGTACAAATTTATTTGGTACACAAATAACTAATTTATCTACGACCACTATAGAAAATTACACATTTCACACAGTCTAGTAACCATGAAAATGACTCATTGTTCATAATCTTTAAACTGTACGGAAATGACCGTTGGAAATAATTTCGCATTTTCAGTGGTTCTATTTAAATGCCATAGATGTCAGCACATGCAATATTTCTAATTATTTGAAATATACAAAGTTATAACTTTTATATAAAGATTAATTTATTTTTAAAAGTTAAAAATTGTTAATGGACGACTATTATACTCACAATTTTATAGTGATATGTGTATAACTCGCAGACGGCATCCTAAGACAGCTGTTTCCAGCTTTTGGCTCTCCTCAATTAAGGGCAGCTCGTATGTGAATTCTACACACATCACCTGAGCGTACATACTAGCTCGGAAATAACATTAACACCATCAAATAACTGTGGTGCCTCGTGTAGGTATCAAACCGCACTAAGCGACATAATTTGATTATCCAATACAGGAATATACAAAATAAAATCCGGTCGAGCGTCCGACCGTATAATTAATATAAATAAAATACAAAATGAACACAAACGTGTTTTAATAAAGTGAGTATTTAATTAATTTAAAAGTTTAAAAATTGTTAATTGACGACTATTGTACTCCAATTTTATAGTGATATGTGTATAAATCACAGACGGCACTTTAAGACTGCTGCTTCGAGCTTTTGGTTCTCCTCAGTTAGGGGCAGCTCGGCTGTGATTTATACACATATCACTATAAAATTGTGAGTATAATAGTCGTTCATCAACAAAACTCACTTTAATACACATATCGCTATAAAATTGTGAGTATAATAGTCGTTCATCGACAGAACTCACTTTATTAAAGCACGTTTGTGTTCATTTTGTATTTTATTTATGTTAATTTATTTTTTTAATTAATGTTTTACTTTAAATTATATTTTGAATGCAAATCCATATAGAAGAAATTATCACCCCAACTGGAAATCGAACCCTGGCCCTTTCACTTTCTAAGCGACATCTCTACCTCTGAGCTACTGTGTCGACAACCAGCATATAAAGTTAGATAGTTAGTTAGATTCTTTATTTCCATCATATGATGTTATTTCGATACATTTGGTTGTTTACATGCTAAAAATACTAATTACTACCTACCGCTATATTTAATCTGTAAGTACAGGTATAAATCAATTTAGTTTACACTACTTCTAATAAAATTACAACAGTTTCGCTTAAATTCTCTATTATTTTTTGAATCTTTAACATCCTGTGGTAGTTCATTATATAATTTTAACCCCTTATAGAATACATTATTTTGTGAGTATGATTTTGTATGCAAAGGTATTCTAAATTCATTAATATTTTGAGTGTTATATTCATGGTATTCCCTGTTATACGTCATGAATTTTGACATGTAATGTCAACTGCCCGTTCATTATTCTAAAAATTAAAAATAGAGTTTTATAATAAATTCTGTCTTATGGTGAAAAAATTTAGCATATCCAGCATAAGGGATATTCTAGTTTTTCTGTTACAACTCCGAATAATCCTCATAGCTCTGTTTTGTAATTTTTGAAGTCTTTGCATATCAGTTTCCTTTATTAGGAATAGAATCGAGGCACAATACTCAAAATGTGGAGCAATAATACTCTTATATACTAATATTCTAGACCATATGTTTAATTTATTGCTTAATCTACCTAAGAAACCTATCTTTTTAGCTGTCTTCTTTACAACATAATCTACATGTTTGCTAAATTTTAGTCTATTATCTATATCATCAACAATTTCTATATTTTCTCCATCAATGTTTCCCCCATCCGTTAAATTAGAGCATACCTTGTTTGATATTATCATAGCTTTAGTTTTTGATGTATTAAGTTTTAGTTTATTCAGTTTTAACCAACTTGTTATATTTGTCATGTCTGAATTTACCTTTTGTATCGCTAGTTTAACATCTATGTCCGATGCTGTTATTAAGGTATTTATTAAGGTAAACAGATTTATATCACAGGCATTAAGTTGGTGTCTATATCATTGATATGAAGTATAAATAGTAATGGACCTAAGATTGACCCTTGCGGTACACCCAGATTGCATTGTCTCTTGGATGAATTGACTTCATTAAACCTGGTAATTTGATGTCTATTAGTTAAATAACTTCGAAACCATCTATTGGCTGAACCTTTAATCCCGTATCTTTCCATTTTTCTTAATAAGATATCCCTATCAATTGTTTCAAATGCTCTTTTTAAGTCCAAAAAGACCGCAACTATTTTCTTATTTTTATCCATTTGTTCCTTCCATTTTGCTATAATCATATTTAATGATGTTTCACAAGAGTGATGTTTTCTGAAACCTGATTGGTATTCCAAAAGCAATTTATTATTTTCAAGATAATCTACTAATTGAATTTTAACAATTTGCTCCATAATTTTTTCTAATGTGGGTAACGTATTTATGGATCTATACTCATCGCATTTATTAGTCCCTGCAATTTTCGGCACCGGAATAACTGTAGCCGTTTTCCAATTCTGTGGAAATTTTGAAGTTTCAAATGATCTATTGATTATGTTTACCGACACGTCTCCTATAATAGGCATCGAATCTTTAATTATATTTATTGTGATCCCGTCCGTCGAACTTTTATTTTTTTATACCGCTAATGACTTTTTGAAGATCTTGAACTGAAATTGGAGAAAAGTTAAAAATTACCTCACAGTTTCTTCCTATATTATTGAAATTGATTAAACTATTGCTGCTAATACTCGAATGAATTTGTTCAATGCTGCTAATAAAATAATCATTAAAATTTTTAGCAATTTCTTCCGGATCATCAATTTGTTTTTCACTAAAAGTGATATAATTAGAGCTACAATTTTTTTTATTATTTAATAGGCCTTTCAACATTTTCCATAATCTGCCCGAATCATATTTAAGCTTATCGATCTCGCGTTCGTAATATTGAGATTTACTGTTTCTAACGGATTTATTGTAATTGTTTTTTTTCTAATCTATAGTCTTTCCAGTCTGTTACGTCATCTGTTAATCTAGCTATCTGACGCAAATAATCTCGCTGACTTTTAAGAAATTTGAGTTCTTGTGTATACCAATTGTTTTGTTTACGCATTATTATTGTTTGACATGGCATTAAACTATTGACGCAGTTTTGTAAATTTTCTTGCAATTCAGCACACATGACATCAACATTAGTGTTGTTTACAAACTCGTACTGTCTTAACAACGTTTGCATTTTGATTTCCGTGTATGTTTTTGTTGACCTGATTGTTCTAGTTTCGAAATACTTTGTTGTAAAATTTTGGTTTTGAAAACGAACTCCGACAAAGGAATGATCACTAATTTTAGGGGACTGAGGTACTATTGCTTCTAAATTGTTGTCATTGGTAATCACATAATCTATTAAAGATCTACTATTTTCAATCTCTCTTGTTGCCGTTTTTACAATTTACTTGTACTTAATTTCCAAGAAAAAATTAAAAAGAATATAAATTGTAGTAATTGATTTATACTATGAGGCCCCAAAAATTTGTAACGCTTCAGGCCCCTTAAGTGTTAAATCCGCCACTGTGAGTGGCGACAAACGTATAATCGAAGAACTGAAAACTAAATGGACACCTTGTATATACAAGTCGTTTCAACCAACTAGGAGTTTAGTGCAATGGTCGCGACAAGCCTGTATACGCGATTACGTCAGCATCATCGTCGTGCGCGCTTACGGATGACGATTGAATTACCGTGTACTAACTTCCTAAACTCTATGACATGCAGAAGGTGTTTGACATACGATATTGTTTAGATGAATGATATTAAAAATCTTAAATTCTGCACTTACGACATATTAATTCGAAACTGCTATCAATAAGCTATGCGGAAATTGGACCTCCTACCGTTATATAGAATAAAATTTATACAAAGATTAATTTCTTTCCACCCCTCTCCTGAACTTCTAAGTCCTGAATAACTTTTTACAGTGTACATACAGGTAATGATGAAAGTCAGCTTTTTGTTATTTTAGCATGAATTTAAAAAAAACCATTTTACGCTTTTATTCTAAAAATATCGAAATTTACAACAAACGCCGACCTAGATGATAAAAAAACTGTTTACAAAAACTTCGGCGGGCTCATTTATAACTGGTGCATCTGACTAACCCTAAAATAAATTGAAAATAAATAGGTAGTGGGATGTGTAGGTAAGCTGCCGGATTTATCGAAGCGGCCGGTATGGATTACTGATATTGCTCTCCCGTCTCCCAGAATTATGCATCCAGCACGTTGACATCCAGACGCGGAGTTGCATTCTTGGATTTTTAATTAACGGTTTGCTCGTACGTTACGGATTCAATATTGCATTTACTAAACGTGGTATAGATAGCGACGACGAGGGTTCGGGAAACACAACCAGATTCATTCATTACGAAAGGGACCGTCGAATACAAGTTAGAGGCGGTCACTGGCTTCTTCCCGAATCTTCATTTACCTAATAGAGTTGGAACGGACACATATCGAGCTTTTGTTCTAAGAGATCCACCCCGTTTGTAATCTACAATTCTCGCTGAAACCGCGGAGGAGCCGACACGACAGATGTCTGGCTAAGTACGCATTTACTTTCGAGTTTGCCTTATTCCTAGCTCGGAGATTGCAGATGATGCCGGGCCTACATAAGGACGACGCATCGAATTGCCTCCCAAGAGCTACCCTAATTAACACAATGTAATTAAATCAATTTAAGCCACAGAGTCCGCGCTGCTTCCGTTGTTGGGATTTGTTTCGAGTTCGCTAAGATGAGATCCCTTTCTGAAAAGGCGACGGTGGTCGTAATCGCAATGGCAGTAGAAGCAGTTTGCTACTCTGGTTCTACTGACGCGTCGTGGATATCGCGATTAGCAATGCATGATAAATCACTGAGCATTTGGATGTCGTGTTGCAAATAAATGCCCGAGCACAGCCTTTAAGCGCACTAAATGTGCTAATAGCATTTACACAGGATAAACAAAGCCTACTATTAATCTTATGTACTCGCGTCGAGAGCTTTTCTCGCTGAAAGGATGCTACGCGAATCTATACGAAAGGAAATGACGTATTTAGACAAGATTTTCATCGATAACGGCAACGGACCCTCTGCGAATAACCGCGCTGTGTACGCTTTTTCCGGGTAGCGTCTAAAATAGCCACATAAACAGCAAATGCCGATGCGGAGTGGTTGCACCTGTTACAAGTTGTTGATGGCGTTACGAGAAGTACAATTAGTATAATGGTTACTTAGACATCTGTCATTAAGTCCTTCGCCATCTATCTCTGCTAATTACCGTACGCGTACGCACGGATTGGATTCGTGTGTTTCACACTTTTCAATTCGCCTCTCTTCCACTTCCACGCTTTTGATTTTCGATACAGAGATCTAAAATGAAAGCAATAAATTATGTGCGCCACCAAAAATCTTCGATATAGGACAAATCGGCGGTCCCTTATAGCGTGCCCAGATGTTAAAATAGTTCGGTCGACCGGTTGCGGACCATTGCTGTTGCATCCGGAATTGCTTCTAGCTGGCGGTCACTCTATACAAATGGAAACGCGAAACCTACAGCTAAAACCACTTATCCACTTGACTACTAGCACGACCTTAATCGCGGTCCTTGCAGATTCTGTTCTTTTACCAGTAGCGTAACTTTTAACTGTATATAACAGGGTGCACACATTTTTTAATACGTGCTTTCGTATAAAAACAAAAGCTACTTTAGAGCTTTCATTTGTCACGTCTGTGTATGTTTGTGTTAACATGATAACTCTCTTCAGACTTGATAGATTTTCACCAAATTTGGCATGAAGGTCACAGGGATTTAGAGACGATCCCTATTAAAGTTGCTTCCGCTAGTTTGCTCTAGCTATAACGATTAAAAAACAACAAGGGTGCTTATTTACGTATTTCACCTCAATTTTCACCCTAATATCAGGGAAATAGAGGGGTAAAGCATTGTAAAAACGTATTACTGTTAGGAATTAATACTTTCCGAATAACACCATAAACTTACCGGTTTTATGCTTTCAAAATAAAAGCTCGATGAAAAAAACGGATAATCATTAAAATGGACTGCATTACATGTGAAGAGGTTCTTACGGTAATAGTTCGCTTCATTTTGATATCTACAACTAAATCTAAAAACTTCAGTAACTTGTTTGCCCCACCAGAAAACCAACAATCGTGTAAACTGTGCAAGTTTTTAATAATATTACTATTTTGTGGTATGGGTATATCGTTTTTGTGGTTTTGTCTAATTTCGCTTGTGTAGAAGCTTAATGTGTACACTGCGTTTAACTATTAAGCAATTAATAAATAATTGTAAGTGATTTTTTATTTAATTAATCGATTACAATAGACATTAACCGCTTCATCTAATAACACCCCAATCTACAAAGGTCCATGAAACCGAAAACGACTCCAAATAGGTAACACCACTTTGCACCGCTCGTGTTCTAACGCCTTCCCTTCCCTTCGAATTAACGCATAGCAAACTGAGCTACGAATGGCTCGTTATGGGCTATTTTTTGTACCTTTATACTTTATTTGGTGGAAATACTAATAATATTTTTTCACAAATTGTAGATTTAGAAATAATTGAACAACTGTATTTTTAATAATATCAACATACCGAGGTATCTTTACAGTAATTGAGACTATGGGCATACTGTCCCTACAGTGAAGAAGCTTTTTGTTCTACAACTAACTAACAACTTATTTCTAATCTATATTTTTTATTTTAAAAAATCAAAGTAATTGCAAGTCAACGTCCATTATTTTGTTGGTGTACCTTAATGTACATACTTTAAACGATACTATTTAAATAAATTGTTAATTATTGTTTATAAAAGATTTTTATACATACAAGAATTTGTTAATTAAAATTAGTGATACATTAGTGGTTATTCTCTGAGTTGTATCGTTTAGATATTACGATTTTTTAAACAAAATTGCACGATTATAGCAGATCAACGCTGTTACCGTTCTGGTACTTATTTCTTGGTGATTATGTATATTTTTAAAACACAAGGCTTATTTTTGTTCCAGTTCGTTTGAGAGTTCCACCGGGCTGATCTAAGCGATGCCTTTTTTATATTAAAACTTTCGCTGTGTAGATTAGTCAACACTACTTAATTTTTATATATTTTTTAAGGTTTATATTTTTAATTTGAAAAACTCAAATGTTTAATTTGAGACGGACGAATCGGACATTCACTTGGGGCGCCCTCTCAATTTCTACGGTGGTGAGTTTCGTAAGTACTTCCGCTTATAAATATAAAAGGGTGATGCAGCCGTCCACTTCCATCATTAATAAACGGTTAACACGCGGTTAATGTTTAAAAAATTGTTAGGTTGCGTAGACAAAACCCGCATAGTTGAAAATTATGGAGAATAGACGAATTATATAAATAATAGCTGATGGCAATTGCTTAATCAGAGCAGTTTCATATTGTTTGTATAAAACGCAGGAAGTTTCCCAACACTATGTTTATGTCACGTTTTTGAAATATGTACTAATAAACGGTTTCAAAAATGTTTTAAACAAGATCGATTTTTGATTTTATTCTTATCATTTCTTAAGGTAGAATTTCCGTATGTATGTATGTAGAATAAACCGGCGGGTTGGGGTAAGCCAGAGAAGAGTATATGTCAGAAGAGAGGAGGGTAAGCTGGGAGAGAGGCTAGACTTAGAATTTTCAACTGGTTATGTTTGGTTGCGTTTATTTAAATAATCAATAATCATAACGCTTTTGGCCGTCATGTCTTGACGAGGTTTCCTTAGTATAGTTTTAATTCAATAGGAAATTTGATTTTATTAATTATATATGACTGTTTGGAGTTTCTAGAGGTCGTTAAGTATCACAATAAGTAATAATCTAATAAAGCAGAAAATTCCATGACAAAATAATGTCACATATATCTCTCTTGTTCCGTAAACTTTTAGGTAACCTGTTTACAGGGCCGGCGTAAACTTTTGCGGAGCCGGGTTCAAAAATACGCTTGGCCTAAAAAACTTATAAATTATTTATAACGCATTACTACGTATGTGCATTATTGCATTTTTTAAAGCACGAGCGACGAACGAGCGAGTTATTCATTTGGGTCAATGCGCATCTAGTTTTGCACAAAATTTTTTAAAACGAATTTTAACATAAGAAAATATAATTAACCAAAATCTGTAATACTGTTCCGAATTTAAAGTAAACATACAATCAAATAGGCAATACCATTCTCTTGCTACCAATAGATGGCGCTCGCACATTTGTAAGTGGAATTATTAGCGATTTATTGTGATTTTTAATACCCAAAAGGGAAAAATGGCATTTTCTAAATTAAATTTTAGGTATAATTTTAAAGAATTTCTCCAACAAACATTTTTTGACCAAACTACTGTCATTTTAACGAAAATTGTATCCTGATTCTGAATATGTAACTCATTTTTGGCGCAAACGCCCAAACCCCCAAATTTGGGAAACAAAAGTAAAAAAATGCTTAATCCCCATGGCAATGAATAATATGAGGAATGCTACTTTGGTGGTCAAGAATGAAAGTCTTTCAACGAAGCATAGCCGAAGTAAAACTCATTCGAGACCACCAAAGTCATTTCAAACACGAATTGCACACGTTTTTTCTACAACGTTATTGAAATCATCGAAAAAGTAGAAAAAAAATCATAAAAAATAACACAAGGAAATTTTGATTTTAACGCATAGTGGACAGTTTTGTTATTGCTACGGAAACGAATTTTGGTGAAATAAATGTGGTCAAACAATTTTTTGCTTTAGAGCGAAAAATATTTCGTGCACGTTGTCCAGTAAACAATACCAATGTGGCATTTTGCATACGGATATTAATGAAGAAATGTCATCGTTTTTTTACAACTGTAGAAAAATTATTTCAAGTTACTATGATTGCCAAATTGTGTAATTTACGATTACACAATTTAGGTTAGGTTAAGTTCGATTAGGTTAGGTTAGGTTGAAAAAAAATTGCTTTTGCATAGCATTTTGGTTAGGTAGTGGCGTTTTAGTGGAGATTAGGTTGGTAGCAACCAATTTTGGAGGCTTAGGGGCGTTTGGTCCAAAACTGATATACATGCATATTCGAAATCAGCTTAGATTTCCGTTAAAACAACACCAATTTGGTCAAAAGATGTTTGGTGGGGGAATTCCTTAATTGTTGCAAATTTTATTATCAAGACAAATTATTTTTGGAGAGCCTAAAAGGGCCAGTGCTTTTTGCATCTTTTTGAAGCACGAGTGTACGAACTGTTTTTGCGTTATTTACATTCACAAAATGTCATTTTGAAAGTGGTAAGTTTGAAAAATTATTTCTCTGGCCTTTTTCGTTGCAAACTTTTTAATTACGTCATCAAAATTCACGGAGGTTGAATGGTGGGAGTTTGCTTTGCCAGTCGTTAATTGACACGGAAATATCGATGTGACTACAGCAGCAGAGAAAGCGTGCGTATTTGTAAGCTGTAACGCTGCGCCTTATAAAGCGCGGGGCCGTCAAAAGCGCGAGACCGGGTTCCCGGGAACGCACTGAACTCGCCTCGCGCCGGCCCTGTCTGTTTACTAGTAATAATCATATTCATTGCGCTACTTTTAATTGCTCTGTAACATGTTTTTCAATCAAAATCAAAAAACATGTTTTTAAAAAACAAAAACAGTTGTTTCTTATGGAAAATGAGTATAAAACACCCTATATAAAAACATGTTTAAAACATGCTTTAAACTGTTTTAAAATGAGAAATTTTAAAATATTTTAATGAAAGGTCCCAAGAAAGATATTCTTATTAAATTCGGATACAATAATAAAAGTTCTTATCATTACTTTTTTTAATTTTACGACTTCGTAGTAAGAGGAACAAGAAAGAGTAATAGGAACTTCAAAGGAAACATTAATAAAAAATCTACTTTAATGCTCGCCAAAACAAAAGTATTAAATATTCTTGTTTATTGTTTCCAGCCTTATTTTGTGGAACTCCATAATCATGAAATAAATAAAGATTATTAAAAGTTTCACAGTTTTATTAAAATATACCTGACAATATTGTTTCGACAGCTATGCTGTCATTATCAAAGGTAATATAATTATAAACAAACACGTCGCTAAGGTAGATACAAAATAGGTAACTAGATAAAATAATAATAATAATAATAAAAATTAATAATAAAAATCATAATTAAACATCTAATACTTCCAGTAACGGAGAATTACTGAGCTCAAGTTGTTCATTCATTAAAGGTACCCTGAGTTTGTGTTTGTATATCTCAAAGGCTTCTAAAATGTCTAATTTGCGTTTGTTATTACAAAAATGTAGGAATTTAATATTATTTTGAGGAGTCATTGTGTGATTTTGTTCTAAAAGGTGTTTGGCGTAATTCGATTTTTCAGGATGTTTATTTTTGTAATGACGTACGTGTTCTTTATATCTTATGTCAAAATTTCGAAGTGTTTGTCCAATATATACCGAAATACAAAAAGAACAATTTAAACGGTAAATGCCCCGATTTCATGATATCATGTGTTCTGTCTTTAGCATTAAATAAAAATGAAAAAGTGTTAGTGTTGGTTTTAAATGTTATTTTATAATTGTTGGTTTTTCTTAGTATATGTGCAATTTTTTCTGATATTTTGCCAAAATATGGTATAGATATGTAATTTGTGTCTTCTGTTTGATTGTCAATGGGATATATTCTTTTGATAGCTAACCTATAATCTTTTTGTTTAATTAAAGTGTCAATCATGTTCGGATTATAATGATTTGCATGTGCTAGTTGTTTAATGATTGATATCTCTTTGCTAAAATCTGATTTTGTTAGTGGAATAGTTAAAGCTCTGTGTACTAATCATCTGTATGCTGCTATTTTATGTGTATTGTGGTGACAAGATTCATTTGGTATTGTTATGTCTGTTTGTGTTGGTTTTCTGTATATGGAAAATTCAAAAAGATTGTCTGCGTTAATCTTGATATTTAAGTCTAGAAAGTTTATAGCCCTCTTTTGTTCTGTTTCTAGTGTAAATTTTATATTAGGATGGATATTGTTTATAAGAATTAAAAATTCATTGATAACCTCAAAAGAACTGTCAAAACAAGCTAAAATGTCATCAACATAACGAAACCAGAAGATAATGTGTTTAGAGAGGTTTAATTCAAATATTCGATCTTCAAACTTGTCCATAAATATGTTAGCTAATAGAGGACTTAGAGAATTACCCATAGGTAAACCATCCTTTTGTAAATAAATTATGTTATTAAAAGTGAAATAATTTTGACTTATACAAAGGTCAAATAATTGAATTAACTCTAACCTTTTAACTAATTCTATATTACTATTGATCAAGAAACTATCTAATAAAGGAATACATTCTTGTGGGGGTATTCTGGAGAACATGTTGCAAATATCAAAACTAACAAGTTTTGAATGTGGTGGAAGATGTATGTTTTGCAGCTTATCTACTAATTCTAATGAATTTCTAACAGAGTATTTCGATTTGTAACCTATCGTGTTAATAATCTGGTTCAGTTTTTTGGATAAAATGTGATTAGGTGCATTGATGTATGATACAACTGGTCTTATTGGCATATTATGTTTGTGGGTCTTGACTAATCCATACAGTTTAGGTATTTGTGGGTTTTTATTAATGATTTGTTGCTTTTCTAATTCTGAAAAGCAGATATTGCAGTTTTCTAAACCTTGTTTTATTTCTTTTTGGAATTTTGTGGTTGGGTTTTTGTTTAACGTTTCAAAATTTTCTTTATTAATAAATTCATTAACTTTTTGTATGTAAATATCTTTTGAAAGAATTACCAAAGTGCTACCCTTATCTGCTTTAACAGAAATTAGATTGTTCTCTGTGATTTTCTGTTTTATAGATTGAAGAAGTGATATGTTAGATGTGTTGTACATTTTGTCCTGTTTCAAAGACATCTCTTTTAACAAATTCGAAATTTGGAATTTTGCATAGTTATTATGATCTTTCTTAAGTATAGTTTCGCATTCAACGGCCAAAATTTCTTTAATTTTGTTGGTAAATTTTGGAAAAGGACAAAATTTGAAACCTTTGTTAAGAAATCGTGTTTCTCTGTCATTGAATGTTATATTCGACAAGTTTATGAAACGAGGATAAAAGTTTGCAGTGTTCTGACAATTATGGTTATTTTGTAGTGTACGTTTTTGTTGTACAAGTCGATGAAGTTTATTTTTCTGTGTGGTGTATTTTTTGAATTTAATGTGACTGACGGTTTCTCTAATGTCAAAATCTAAGATGTCAAATTGGATATTGTGTAATTTATGAGTAAGTTCTGTAAAGAGTACCTTTATATAAACGTGCATATTGTCTCTTATACTAAACCATTTCTTCGATTCTTCTTTGAGCCATCTTCTTTTGGCATTCCTAATCACTTTTTCAGTAATCGAATTCTTGGTTCTGGTAGTGATGTTTATGTAGTTAGGAATAACCTGACGTTTCAGACATTCGATTCAGAATCGAAGAAATGGTTTAGTATAAGAGACAATATGCACGTTTATATAAAGGTACTCTATACAGAACTTACTCATAAATTACACAATATCCAATTTGACATCTTAGATTTTGACATTAGAGAAACCGTCAGTCACATTAAATTCAAAAAATACACCACACAGAAAAATAAACTTCATCGACTTGTACAACAAAAACGTACACTACAAAATAACCATAATTGTCAGAACACTGCAAACTTTTATCCTCGTTTCATAAACTTGTCGAATATAACATTCAATGACAGAGAAACACGATTTCTTAACAAAGGTTTCAAATTTTGTCCTTTTCCAAAATTTACCAACAAAATTAAAGAAATTTTGGCCGTTGAATGCGAAACTATACTTAAGAAAGATCATAATAACTATGCAAAATTCCAAATTTCGAATTTGTTAAAAGAGATGTCTTTGAAACAGGACAAAATGTACAACACATCTAACATATCACTTCTTCAATCTATAAAACAGAAAATCACAGAGAACAATCTAATTTCTGTTAAAGCAGATAAGGGTAGCACTTTGGTAATTCTTTCAAAAGATATTTACATACAAAAAGTTAATGAATTTATTAATAAAGAAAATTTTGAAACGTTAAACAAAAACCCAACCACAAAATTCCAAAAAGAAATACAACAAGGTTTAGAAAACTGCAATTCTGCAAATCTGCTTTTCAGAATTAGAAAAGCAACAAATCATTAATAAAAACCCACAAATACCTAAACTGTATGGATTAGTCAAGACCCACAAACATAATATGCCAATAAGACCAGTTGTATCATACATCAATGCACCTAATCACATTTTATCCAAAAAACTGAACCAGATTATTAACACGATAGGTTACAAATCGAAATACTCTGTTAGAAATTCATTAGAATTAGTAGATAAGCTGCAAAACATACATCTTCCACCACATTCAAAACTTGTTAGTTTTGATATTTGCAACATGTTCTCCAGAATACCCCCACAAGAATGTATTCCTTTATTAGATAGTTTCTTGATCAATAGTAATATAGAATTAGTTAAAAGGTTAGAGTTAATTCAATTATTTGACCTTTGTATAAGTCAAAATTATTTCACTTTTAATAACATAATTTATTTACAAAAGGATGGTTTACCTATGGGTAATTCTCTAAGTCCTCTATTAGCTAACATATTTATGGACAAGTTTGAAGATCGAATATTTGAATTAAACCTCTCTAAACACATTATCTTCTGGTTTCGTTATGTTGATGACATTTTAGCTTGTTTTGACAGTTCTTTTGAGGTTATCAATGAATTTTTAATTCTTATAAACAATATCCATCCTAATATAAAATTTACACTAGAAACAGAACAAAACAGGGCTATAAACTTTCTAGACTTAAATATCAAGATTAACGCAGACAATCTTTTTGAATTTTCCATATACAGAAAACCAACACAAACAGACATAACAATACCAAATGAATCTTGTCACCACAATACACATAAAATAGCAGCATACAGATGATTAGTACACAGAGCTTTAACTATTCCACTAACAAAATCAGATTTTAGCAAAGAGATATCAACCATTAAACAACTAGCACATGCAAATCATTATAATCCGAACATGATTGACACTTTAATTAAACAAAAAGATTATAGGTTAGCTATCAAAAGAATATATCCCATTGACAATCAAACAGAAGACACAAATTACATATCTATACCATATTTTGGCAAAATAGCAGAAAAAATTGCACATATACTAAGAAAAACCAACAATTATAAAATAACATTTAAAACCAACACTAACACTTTTTCATTTTTATTTAATGCTAAAGACAGAACACATGATATCATGAAATCGGGCATTTACCGTTTAAATTGTTCTTTTTGTAGTTCGGTATATATTGGACAAACACTTCGAAATTTTGACATAAGATATAAAGAACACGTACGTCATTACAAAAATAAACATCCTGAAAAATCGAATTACGCCAAACACCTTTTAGAACAAAATCACACAATGACTCCTCAAAATAATATTAAATTCCTATATTTTTGTAATAACAAACGCAAATTAGACATTTTAGAAGCGTTTGAGATATACAAACACAAACTAAGGGTACCTTTAATGCATGAACAACTTGAGCTCAGTAATTCTCCGTTACTGGAAGTATTAGATGTTTAATTATAATTTTTATTATTAATTTTTATTATTATTATTATTATTATTATTTTATCTAGTTACCTATTTTGTATCTATCTTAGCGACGTGTTTGTTTATAATTATATTACCTTTGATAATGACAGCATAGCTGTCGAAACAATATTGTCAGGTATATTTTAATAAAACTGTGAAACTTTTAATAAT
This sequence comes from Agrypnus murinus, assembly GCA_929113105.1. NCBI lineage: Eukaryota > Metazoa > Arthropoda > Insecta > Coleoptera > Elateridae > Agrypnus > Agrypnus murinus. Next base: position 75,749,942 of record OV816023.1, on the reverse strand, counting down.
CTTTATTTATTTCAGTATTAAATATTGTTAAGTCAACACCTTGCAAATTATAATTTATAGATAAAAAGATTATTATCCTTTTAAATACATCTTTAGATCTCTAAAAGGAATGCAGAATTAGTAAATAGAAAATCATATTGTTGTCGATAATTTAAATAATCATATTGCTAATTTAATAATTTATGTAATATGTGTTTTTCCCTATCAGTTATGCAAAGAGCCGTTAACTTATTTATAAACGAACACATTGTTATGTTATCATTCTTGTTTGTTATTTGGTGAAGTAAAGTTGTATTGCGTTTTTGGGGAAATTAAAAATTGTTTAGCAATTAAATTGTTTTCTTTTCTAATATCTAAAATTTAGATAATATCAGAAGTGGGATAAAACGAGGGTGGTGAGCGTTTTAAAATACGTGAGTGTTTAAAAAAATGAAGAGAAACGTCATTAGAACATCACGAAAACGGAAATCTTCATCAGTGGATGGCATCAACTGTTGTAAACAATTTACTAGCTGCAACAAATTTAACTAATTCTTCAAATGCCAATGTGTTACATGATCAGGACCGTGAACATAAAAATATTCAACTTTCGATATTTGATCCAAAATAAGGTGATGTTCGTGATTGGATGGATGTTGAAAGGACTAAGGCAATGTACGGATGGGACGATTATGAAACCATGCATAGAATTCCATTATACCTTACGGGAGAAGCTATAGAATGGTTTAAACAGTGGAAAGTTGGAAATGGAAAAACAGTGGGAATGGTCAAATTTCGTAACAGAAATACGTTGTTCATTTCCAAGACGAATTGATTTTGGTATGCGATTTCAGAGGGCAGCTGAATGTAAGTCTAATTCTTTTCCATCTTATTCTAGTTATGCTCGAACTAAATTAGCTTATTTAAATCATTTATATCAAAATTTTACCAATATTGAACTTGTAAGTGTTATCGGTAGAGGTATTGAGTGTGAATGGACGCGGGATGAGGTTCAACTGCATCAAAAACAAACAGTGCCTGATTAATTTCTCTTTTTTTGTGAATTTGATGATTCGGGGAAAACTCCTACACCTAAACCGATAGCTAAAGATTCTCATAGTCGTAATGGTGTTAAAAATGTTTGTTTGCAAATAACTGGTTTTCAATTATTAAGTACAAAGCGCTGTTATAACTGCGGCCGTCGGGGTCATCTAAAATCTCGGTGTTTATCTAATCAACCATACAGAGAGTAATTAATTAATAAAGCGCTTCACCCCCTCCTTACCTCGGGCCAGGTGTTCGTCTATCTTGATGACGTCCTGATATCTTCATCTACTATAGAGGAAAATCTCACTTTATTGTGACGAACTCTTGAATTAATTAACGAAAATGAGGATTTGTGTCTAAATACTGCAAGAGATGTTTAATCTGTTTGTTACATAAACAGTCTCGGTTAACATCTCGGGTTCCTTTACATTCGATACCGAAGGGAGAAATCCCGTTCGAGACTTTGCATTGTGACTATTTTGGTTCTTTAAAGCCTTCTAGAAATTTTAGGTATGTCTTTGTGATAATAGATGCCTCTAAAAATATTCTTTACTGATTCCAAATGTAGAAATAACCTCGGCATTGTTTAGAGAGAATCTAATCAAGACCATTTCACTGTTTGGTACTCCTAAAGGGTGATTACTGATAACGGATCGTTTCTCAATCGAGCTAGTAAGCAGTTAGTGGAAGAATGGAGAATCAACCTTCATCTCATCACACCGCATGTGCACGGAGCAAATGGGCAAGTTGAACGGTATATGTTACAATTGCAGATATGTTGCGAGTAGAGTGTAGCAAAGATCCATGTTCCTGGTCTGAAAAAGTATGAAAGATTCAGCTGGTGTTGAATACAACAAAACATAAATCTACAAGGTGTACCCCATTACAGTTGTTATTGGGTCGAGAAAGCTGCATCCCAGTCGTAGTACAATTGTTAAATGACTTAGCGGTGCAAGAAACTCCATCTAACAGAAAAATTATGCAAGAAAAGACTGCACGATCGCTGGCAAGAAGCGTTGAGATGCAACGAAGATTTGTGGGGTCTGCTGTACTCGCATTCAAGATTGGGGATTTAGTCGTCCTCAAAAGAATTGCTAACGAACGTCATAAACTCTCACCTGCTTGTAAAGGTCCGTATGAGGTGGTTGGTGAAAAGTCAATTGGGAGGTACCTTCTAAAAGGGGTCTCACCTTGGTTAAGAGATACCACCGCCACCGCTGAACATATTAGAAGATGGAGTACGGAATGGTTTCCCTAACTCTGTGAGGGAATGATAAATAGTGATGACGATGGTGGTGATGATGATACCCAAAAGCATCAAATGTGCTAGCACAACTGGTATTGTATGATTTAAAAATAGTTGTCTTTCTAAGTTAGTTAGTTTGATGTCACGTTGGTACTTAGATATCAAAGTTGGCACAGGCGAGTTTGATTTTATTTTGACGTTTGATGTCACGTTGGTACTTAGATATCAAAGTTGGCACAGGCGAGTTTGATTTTATTTTGACGTTTGATGTCACGTTGGTACTTAGATATCAAAGTTGGCACAGGCGAGTTTGATTTTATTTTGACGTTTGATGTCACGTTGGTACTTAGATATCAAAGTTGGAATATGCGAGCACAGGTAATTAGGTTAAGCCCTTCCATTACAGATGCCGCTATGAACCAGAAGACCTCGGGAACGAGATCAGTCAGGATTGGCCGTGTTGTCGATAATTTATATAATCATATTGCTAATTTAATAATTTATTTAATATGTGTTTTTCCTATCAGTTATGCAAAGGGGCGTTGACTTATTTATAAACGAACACATTGTTATGTTATCATTCTTGTTTGTTATTTGCTGAAGTAAAGTTGTATTGCGTTTTTGGGGAAATTAAAAATTGTTTTCTTTTCTAATATTTAAAATTTAAATAATAATATACGAGTATTCATGATGACGGGTCGACGAAAACTGCGGTTTTTAACAATTTTATTGAAGTTGCTGTTAAACCTCATAACATTCGTGCCAAGTGTATCTATTACAAAAAATAAATGTAAAGATAAATGAAGTATCAAAGACTGTTGCTAAAGTTCATAGTGAAGGAAAGCATTTTTCAGTTATTTTTGTTTATTTAGATTTATCATTTACGTAACCAGGTTATCTTTATTTATTCTTTCCGTTATTTATAGCCAATCAGAAAAGAAATATTTAACATTAATTTAATGTTGTTGCAGCAAAATTGTTGTTTTTATACAATGTAATTTAATTCTCTATCCACCTTAGTACTATATAAGTTACTATTAGAATCGTTTTTATGGTTCAAGTTTCAATCTTAGTTATTTTCCAAAATAGATTTAAATAATACTTACTCAACGTATTGTCTCAACTTCCTCATTTTATAAGTTATACTTATAATAATCTACCTTTCAGAAACAATTTAGAAAAGTCTACACAAATAACAAAACAAGATTTTGAAATCTTTTATATTTTTTTGATCTTATATTAAACAGTTATCAAATGGTTACATAAAATTAGCGAATTATCAGGTTTTATACATTCTGAGCGACAAGTTTTCTCTGATCAGCTAGGTCAAATTTCTTTCTAAATAGAGAAACCTTGTCGCCTCAAGTGGGTTTTGAAGTCACACTCTTTGAAATATGGGTCATGCTCTCACACCACTCGTCTATTGCCAGTCTACTTCGTAAAACCGAGAAATGGAAGGTCAACGAAGAATTGAATGAATAGAATAGTACAGAAAAACATGAACTAGATAGTTTTCCACACGACAAGAGGTCTTGAAACAATAATGATGAATAATATTTGAGTTGAACCACAATTTAAAATATACCAGTGTGTTAGACAATAGAAAAGTTAATATTTTAATTAGAACAATTTTCGTTACGTTGTGATGGAGCTGTAAGGAACTAACTAATGATATAGGAGAGAGCGTAGATACAAAAAGTCTATGTAGAAAGAGATATCCTAGTAGTAAACTACAACACCTATTTTTCAAAATAATACACTCCGCACTATAGACGTGCTTCAAATATTTTACATTAACCCTCTGTTGTTCTGGCTACAATCAATACACATCTATGATACATAATTTGAATAGAAAGACAGCACTGCGGTTATTTGAAATGAAATCAGTATTAAAACTATCGTTTAATGAAAGTGATTGAACTTAAATGATAACTTGTTCCTCGAAATACTATTCAGATGCAACTTATAATTGACTACAGTATGATTATGATTATATTTAATTGGTACGTTGTAATTATCATCGTAGATTATCATTTATGTAGATGATTTGTGTAGCTATAGAAAATCTTACAGTTCGATGAGTGACGAATCATACTACCGGATCCGTTTGGAATATTGGCTTGGCTATTGTTGTTATTTGGACAACCACATTACTCGGAGGGGAGATGGAGGCCTTTCAAAAAAAATTGTCTGTGGTTACTGAACGATCTACCAAGCACTTGCAGGTTGGCTGAAAATGGGAAAAAGTGTCTGTTTCAGAATAGTATCCATCTTCTATGATTTGAATGTAATCTTACACTAGAAATTTAAAATTCGGGCCTAATATCGGGCCAAAATCTGAAAGATTTTGCCATATTTAAATAGAACTGGATATCTAAGGGTTTTGCGGTCGCTAAAACTGAATCCGACTGTAAAAATCTGAAATTTAAAATTGCGGATCTGATATGGCTTTAAAAGTTGAAAAATATCACCAAATTTGAATTAGACTGGGTACCTAGGGGTTTTGTCGTCGCTAAAACTGAATCTGACGTTAAAAATTCAAAATGACGTATCCAATGAGATTTTAAACATCCCACCATATTTGCATTAGACTTGAATCGGAATAAAATACAGATTCTATAACGGGAACTTCCTGACCGGCTAGCCCACTGTGTTAAAAAAAGTCCCAGCTATATTAAAATTTATTACACAACATTAACCTTAATCTGACTGAATCTTTGGGTCCGTCTAACGTCTGCTCTAAGATAGCAGCCTCCGTTTGCTCTCGGCACAAGCGTTTGTAGAAATGAAAGACACAGATACAAAAGAAACGGTAGGTTATTTATTTTAAAACATAAAAAAAAGAAATTGTGCAATGATTATACAGAACACAAAGTTATTTGTAAATAATCCCCTAATAATAATAGAAAAATATTATATTATGAAATCAGAAATCTTAAACAATTCTACATTCAATAAATTTACACAATTAAAATAATAATAATTTAATTACACATCTTAACTAAATTGAATATCTGAATCAGACTTACGCTTTCTGCAGAAAAGTAATACGGTAAAAGTGGCAACTGCGCCTTTAATATAATTTGTTAAAAATGAATTTTATGAAGTTGTTACATAACCTAAAAGTTAAGAAGGAAGAAGCTGTTTATCTTGTTAGGTGTTAAGTTCTGTGTTGGTGTTGGTTTGTCTTCTTTTACCCTTGTAGGTAGCTGGTAAAAATACTTTGATTATAGGTAGAACTCTACTAGAACCAGGTCGTGTAGAGGCCGGAGGAAAAAAGCAGCCGGAAGGAAAAAAAAGCCGGAAAAGATGTTTTCATCGGCTTTAAACGATAGACACGGGTGGATTATCACCTCTTGTTATATATGTATTGAAAGATATTCCTTGCAGTAGAGCTTAAAAGACCAACAAGTTGGATTCCTGTGATGTAAACAATCACCACCGTGAAAAACTGATCACCAGGAATTGCACTAAATTCCACATTAAACTCATAAAGAGAGAAATTATCAAAAATTTCCTAAAACTGTAATGAAGCAAACACTCTATTTGCAAGTCAAACAACCACTCACCTTTTAAAAGGAAAAAAAGTGATTATCTTATCAAAAATGTTCAAGGAAACAGATAAAGCTGAATTCACCAATGATGTAGCCTGAACAGAAATATTACCAAATAAGGCAAAGCCAATAAAAGGGTATGCCCATAAACACTACCATATTTGGAATGATAAAAATATGATAAACACACTGGAGAAAAGCCTTTTAAGAAAGAAAAAATTTAGGTTAAACATTAAGTGAAATTGAACTGGGGAAAAGTCTTTAAAGAAAAATTGTAACAATTCAATTTAATTCAAGTTTTAGTTCATCCATATTATTATTAGTTTGCCTTAATCCAACCCATTCTTTATCATCTTCCTAGTCACTTTGATTTTTTCTTCTTTAGTTTGTTGTTAATATTCAGAAAATATAGAACTGCTTGGGGAGGAGCCAAACGTTTATTTTGTTGTTAATCAGGAATCAAGATGCATTTGCGTTATTTTATTCCATAACTCTATAAAACATCACTAAGATTGGCCAATCACAAATGTTTTCTTCTATGAGAGATCATTTCTGCTGCACAAAACAATACTTTATAGACAGTTCTGATAGAAGAACGCGCGATCCTGTTAATTAATTAATTTTTCGATAGAAAGTAAGTAAGTAGGAAAATATGATGGACAAAACGCGAGTATATAAAATCCTTAACACATTAATGTATTAATCTTATTAATTGCTTTATTTGCGTATTTAAAATGACGCAAACGTGTTAACATTTAAAATATTAGTTTCAAGTCTAGCAACATTTTTCTTCAAAGGTTTTTGTAAAGTTATTGCAACAGTTACAGTTTTTACCAGTGTATTTAAAGTTTTAGTCAAAACTGTTTGAAAGTAAGTTAATTAAGACTGTATAAATATTGTTTTGAAATTCCAATGTTGTATATTGGCCGTTTTATCAGGTATCTTGGCCCTCTATGTATTGGGTTTAGTGGGTAAATCAGTAAATGTCAACTTAGCCTTTTCACGAAAATGTTAATATTCAAAACGGGTAAAAGTGGACAGGTTATTGGGAAGTAGAAAAAATATGCAAACATTCTAGATATTGCAAATTCATTTACGATGTTGAATTTTTTAATGGTAGAATTCTAAAGACGGACTTCATTCGCTTTTCTTTTCTAAAAATACGATAAATGACTCTTGGCCAGCGATATCGTCCTGCTGGCCAACAGTGCGGAGATTGGTGGTGACTATTCAGACAAGTACTACGATATTCTAGCTCTTCTAATATTCTTTGGCATGGCCTGGGTGGGCGGAGCAGATCACACGGCGTCCACCCATAGAATTGGTTCGACCTCTCCTATCCCAGGCTTGTCTGGGTAACGGCTATCCAGTAAAAAAGGCTTTTAGGTTCCCCGACTAGACCTTCCAGGATCAAACGTGTGATAGAGAAACACGCAAGGGTTCTCGGCGATTACTCATTAACGTTGCGGAGGAAACTCTGCTAACATGAGAACCGGTGTGGGTGGATTTGATTCTTACCTGGAACTAGGTCAATTATGGTCACCGTTAGGAACCCGCTGCTTGACTGAATTCTACGGCGGAGAATTGAAGTGAGGTTTATCTGGGCTTAGGGGAGTATACCTAGACCATATGGGAAACCGCATGCCACCAGGTACTATGCTCTGGAAGCTATTCGTTTCACCCTATGACTCGATAGTCGAGTATTGTGATCTGAAGCAGCTCTAGAACCTTTACACTTAAAGGGAGTTGATGCGAAAAGGGGTATCATAGCCTCTCACTCTCAAGACAACTTCACCTGAATAGGGTACATACCGGAAGTCTAGAACGTATAGACTTGAAAACGAAGCTCTATGGAGGGCATACCAGGCCTATAACTGGAAGATCGGGGTGGGAAACCACAGCGGTCGAACAAAAATCCCCGACCTATGTTGGGGATTAAATACTCAGGGTGGGCGGTGCAGACCACACGGCGCCTACCCATAGAACTGGTCCGACCTCTCCTATCTCAGGTCTGTCTGGGCAACGGTTATTAAGTAAAAAGTCTAGGTCCCCTGCCTAGGCTTCCAGGACAAAATGTGTGGGAGAGATACACGCAAGTATACTCGACGATTACTCATTAACGTTGCAGAGAGAACTCTGCTAACATGAGAACCGGCGTGCGTGTATTTGATTCTCGCCTGGAACAAGGTCATTTAAGTGAGGTTTACCCCGGAACAGAAGGGCAAATCTGGAACGATGGGAAACTGCATGCCACCAGGTACTGGTTCCGGAAGCCATTCGAATCAGTACTGTGTTTGAAGCGGCTCTAAAGCCTTTACACTTAAAGGGAGTGATGCGAGAAGGGTACATAGCCTCTCATTCTCAAGACAACTTCACCCGTAAGGGTACACACTGGGGGTCTATAACGTGTAGACTTGAAAACGAAGCGCAGTCGAGGTCACACCAAACCTATAATTTGGTAGATCGGGGTGGCAAAACCATTAAAAACCCAAGTCCAGCCACAACTGAGGTTGGATTCGATCGGGCAGTGGTCTCCAGCTCTGACAGTTTCCGATTTCATTTTTCCATAATTAAAAAATGTTTGTTTATCATGTGCGCAGCTTATGAACAGTCAGGCGGGTTGAATTTCTAAAAATTGATTTATCTTGCCCCTCCACTAATCTTCCACTATGCGACCTGCCGACGTCGAGTACCTACTGCCGACGCCGATTGCCGAATCATTTGTTTCAACTTGTTCAGTACGGAGTTAACCACCAGTCAACCGCGTTAGGTGCATGCTGTATGATGTGAAAAGGTCAAAATCTAGTTGAGTACACAATTTTGGGCTCCAACTGATTTAAAGAAGTAACGTTGCTAGCTATAAATCGCAATTAGAATCCTTTGCCGCCAGCAGGCAGACTTTATTCAATTTTTCAGCTCACAATTGCAAGAGTTTTGGTGCATGTGTCTGTGACAAACAATATAGAAGCCTCTTCCTTCAGTCTTCATTTAAAAAATAAAAGATGATAATTATTCAAATCAAACACTGTCATTACCTTAATACTCGATACATTTCTAACACAACTTAATTAAAATGAAGTTTTCAGGTTCCTAAGAAAGAGCGATTGTTTCTCAAAGATCAAAGAAAACCAAGGAAGATAATGTTCGGTTCTGTTGATTACAAAGATGTCCGGCAACAGAAGATACGGGAAGCTGGAATGGTTACAGCTGAGTCAAGTAAGAGAAAAACTTCTGAAAATCAAGCACTGAGTACTTCTTCCACTGCCACAAAACTGCGCTCAGCTCAAAATACTGAATCTGACAGCTCTGAGCAGCTTTCCAAAACAAGATCCTCTTGTTTCTCTTTATCGACTCCTGTTCCAAGTACTTCTTGCACACAAAATCGAAATACATACAAGTAAACTCCCAATGTTGACGAAAACTATAGATCGATACAGTGTTTCAGACAGAGCTTCGGCTGTATTGCACGACTTTATCATCATTAAAAAAGAAAACGATAAAAGTATCATTGATCCGCACATAGTAAGATGAGCCAGGGACAACAAGGGTTGTGACTTACAATCGAAGTCCAATCAACTCACTATTCTTAGTATTCGTGTTCTTTGACGCACGTAAAGATAACACTCTAATTATGAATGAAAATCGAAGAAGAACCGTAATAGAGGAACATATATCATAAATTGAAGAACCTGTTTCTAAATATATCGCCCATATCACACTTGCTTCTGGAACAGCCTCGTCGATTTTGGAATCTTTGCTAGAGTTTCTGCACACAGCACATGTTTCTCTAAACAGCTTGGAAGCACTAACTGGGTTACGATGGAACCAATTCATTGGAAAAAGAAATCGAAAGATCATTACAATGGTTAGTTTTCCAATTACACGCAAACGAACTCCCTTTGCAGCATTTGATGCAACATCGATATGGGGTTACTTCTGGTCCTCGAGGTTTTTCAGGACCTATTGGGAAACAGTTACAGAACTGTGAGAATCCTTCAGTCATCAACTTCTCGAGAATTAAGTCTGCACTTTCTTTAATTAACAGCAACACTTTGAGCACAGACCAGAAATATCTATACGATATTTGTACTCTTGTAGCAAGCGGAACTTGTTCTGAAAGACTGCCCAAGCAAGATCCTGGAAAGATGGTTCAATCCCGGTGGCTCACTACCGCCAATCGGATTTTCCACTTATATGTTGCTACTAAAATCCCTTCACAGAACTTGATGACATTGGCAAGATTCGTTGCGACAGTTTATGCACCAATATGGTTTGAGATAAAAGTACAGAATTCATACACTAAAGGAGCAAAACATCTCTTCCAAACTATTCAACTACCCAATTATCTACCAGACGAGCGAAAACATGTTGCTTTCCAGTACTTTGGATATTCAGAGAATATAGTATCTGCATGCTTTGGGATGATTGCAAGCACACACCTTGCTTATCAGAAGATCATGAAAGTCAGAAACGCATCGGACGACTCGACGGGTCGAATATTGTAACGAATGGGGGAATTCCCTATACGCCGCGAAGAACATACTAGAACATTCGAGATATATATAACACACGACTGGCGACTAGTCGAGCTACAATACTAGAAGATTGGCCCGGCCCATCTACGATGTTCGAGATATGTGACTCATCAGCTGGCGGCTAGTCGAGGTAATACACGAGTATGTTCGAACGTCTTCTAGAATGTTTAGAATGAGGGATATAAATCGACGGTCGCGCATAGAAGGGAAATCAATTAGTGTTCAATCGGTGGATTGAAATGTGCTTCGTTTAATTAGTAATATTAATGAATAAATAAATGTTTAATAAATGTTGTAATAATAAATAAATAATCCTTATATAATTATATAAGTACTATTATGCTAACTTAAATGCTAGATATTTACAAACTTAAAGTAGATTATAATCTACTTTAAGTTTGTAAATATCTAGCATTTAAGTTCGTTAAACAGTTTATAATTATAGTGTTAAATGATTAGTTAAGATTAAATTTAGTGTAGTATGTAAATAATATTTCTATTGTTAATAGACGATTAAACAGCATTTTTATTATTAATTTAAAAAGAACGTCACAATATTATCAATTCCAAGCTTCAATTATGGGGCCATCGAATATTACGAACTGGTTGACACTTAAGAGATTCTGTGGTCCGAACCACCAATGACAAGTCGTTTTTCTCTGGATCAGTTGAAAAAACATGTCGAAGACCCAGAATCCTCCGATCTATCATATATCAAGGAAGTGCCTTGCCGCACGCAGGCTGTTGGGAGAGCTGAGAAAATTGTTTCTAACAAGTTGCATTAAATTATTTTTTTTAATAATATATTTATTCCATAAAAATACAGAATCTCAATACAGAATCTTATGTTCATCTTATTTTGTTGTTTGATTTAAGAATTATTATTTCATTTATATTCAGACTGTCATTTTTCTTTGATGTTAGCATTAGTATTGTATCAAAAATGAAAATATTAAATATTTAGAAAATTGAGAATTTTGATTGCCTTGTGGCAGTGGAAGACTAAACTTGACAGAAAAGCAAAATTGGTAGAAAGTTTCTTCTTATTATCCACATCTTTCGGTAATACAGGCGTTTTGAAAAAAAGAAAAAATTAAATTGTGCATAGTATCGCTTCACACTAATATATACCCATAATGATTTTTTAAGAAATGCCTCCCTCTGCGACCCTCTTGGGTTTTTAGGATTAAAAATATACTCATGCATCCTGTTGAGGTAAGCCCTACCTGCCTGTAAAATTTAGCTTACTAACTCTTTTCGTTTAAGTTTTCGAGATATTTTTGGTGGACGTCGGCCACCAGAACTGGCTGTTATTATATGTTTGATTCTAGGAAATTTCAAATTATCTTCACTTAATTGCTAGTGTAAATAGCTCTGAAATTATCCGACTATTAGTGTGCATCAGAGAACTTTCCTTCAGAAGAAGTCTATGCCTATACTTACAGATCAAACAGTAGGGGAAGTTCGGGTATCCCCGGACATTTAAAGGAAATACCAAAAATGCACGAAAATAACAAATTCCAACATTTATTTTCATACTTAAAATTTACTTTGGACCTTCATCAAACATTTTAGTACAAAAAAATAGAAACATCTCTTAGTCATTTAAGTAGTAATACGATAATCTTATCCATCCCTTTATTTTTAACAATGGAAAAGATGGAGGGTAGCCCCGGACATACTATTATGTCTATGTTTATGTCTTTCTGTATTAAGCGTTTTTATTCTTGCAAATGACACAACAGTAATAATTATTTCATAGATCAATGTTAACGCAGGCTTCGTGAGCACAACCTATACATTTATAGCATTAGATGCAGTCTTCTTCAATTGTTTCCCTGAAAATGACGCATTCGGTGTCGTGATTACGATATTCATGGGAAAGACTTTGACTATTTGGTTTTGTTTTTAGTTGTTTACATGTTGGCTTTACTTTTCTATTTAAGATCATTCTTATACGGAAAAGTTGTTAAAATCTCTTTCTTCTGTGTTTTTTGTGAATGCTTCATAAGGCGCTTTTTAGTCGCATTAGAGGCGATAATTATGGAATTTTTATACTGGTTCTCCAAATATAGAAATATATTTTAATCAAATACCTAGGATAAACCTAATTACCCAGAAATTAGTTTCTTTTTGTTAAATCTAAAGTCATTAAAAATGTCCGAGGATACCCAGTGGCGTAACTACGTTAGGTTGCGCGTCCCTGCGAGACTTACGTTTGCGCCCCTCGTGTATTATACAGTTATACGTAGGTAACTTTTGTTAAAATAAAATATGCAATAACTAACAATATAATTTATTACCTTTTCATTTGCTTGTATCTCTTCAACGATTTCTTTTATATGATTAATAAGAGTTATTCAATTTTGCCTTAAAATTCATGTTTATTTACTTCTATACAGACCATTAACGCAGTTGTTTAATAATAAAAAAAAATAAAAATTGTATTCCTCTAGCGGTTTAAAAATTTTATTTAGTACTTTTCTTGAGGAAGTAGAGCTTCATAATCTCCTCTACCCTCTACCATTGCTTCTTTTAAACCATTTACGCCAGCCATTTCTTCTTCTAAAACCTCTCTTTCAGCCATTTCTTCTTGTGGCTAATCTGAACAACTAGTTTATTTCTTTTTGAATGAGAAAATGCGGGAAAATGACTATTAAATTTTTTCAATTTACCAATTATTTATATAAAATTCTCTCGTTGTTATGATTACAACACAATCATGACGATACGATAATTGTGATTGGCTAAAAAAAGCAAAAAACGTTAGAGCTCGAACTTCTCTTGTAATTTAACTATTAATGGTTGGTCCAAAACAGAAGATTTTATAAAAGCAAAATTAAATAAACAGTTTTATTACACTCGCATTTAAAATAAAGAATTACAGATTTGATGAATACGCGTATATTAAACCACTCGCGCATGCGTCCTCGAGGTATTATACTATACGCTCATTAAACCTTTATTTTAAACGTTTGTATAATAAATAACTATTAATACCACTTACAGATTTTTCTGGACTCTAACGCAAGGCGATTTGGTCAGTCAAACTGTCAAAATCCATTGTTTTTCTATTTCTCCTATAAACAAACCCTCTTATTGCATTTAGTAAAGTTTTAGATTAGGTCAGCCACTCGTACATGCTATATATCATTCGAGATCATCGTCTCATCGAGCTGAACAATAGTGTCCTAACCTAACCGAATCTAACCCAACCTAGGTTTAATTTAGGTTTGCGTTATTCATTAATTCTTACGTGTTTTAATTTAGTTTTTGGTTAGGTGAGATGAGGTTTGGTTAGGTCGCATGCGCATCAAAACATCCATTCTCATGTAGAGTGGGGGAATTAACATGGATGGCTATGGCTTCCCTCCCAAAAAAGTTTTTGGTAATTATTTCGAAAACTTGGTATTTGGAGAACCAGTATAAAAATTCCATAATTATCGCCTCTAATGCGACTAAAAAGCGCCTTATGAAGCATTCACAAAAAACACAGAAGAAAGAGATTTTAACAACTTTTCCGTATAAGAATGATCTTAAATAGAAAAGTAAAGCCAACATGTAAACAACTAAAAACAAAACCAAATAGTCAAAGTCTTTCCCATGAATATCGTAATCACGACACCGAATGCGTCATTTTCAGGGAAACAATTGAAGAAGACTGCATCTAATGCTATAAATGTATAGGTTGTGCTCACGAAGCCTGCGTTAACATTGATCTATGAAATAATTATTACTGTTGTGTCATTTGCAAGAATAAAAACGCTTAATACAGAAAGACATAAACATAGACATAATAGTATGTCCGGGGCTACCCTCCATCTTTTCCATTGTTAAAAATAAAGGGATGGATAAGATTATCGTATTACTACTTAAATGACTAAGAGATGTTTCTATTTTTTTGTACTAAAATGTTTGATGAAGGTCCAAAGTAAATTTTAAGTATGAAAATAAATGTTGGAATTTGTTATTTTCGTGCATTTTTGGTATTTCCTTTAAATGTCCGGGGATACCCGAACTTCCCCTACTGTTTGATCTGTAAGTATAGGCATAGACTTCTTCTGAAGGAAAGTTCTCTGATGCACACTAATAGTCGGATAATTTCAGAGCTATTTACACTAGCAATTAAGTGAAGATAATTTGAAATTTCCTAGAATCAAACATATAATAACAGCCAGTTCTGGTGGCCGACGTCCACCAAAAATATCTCGAAAACTTAAACGAAAAGAGTTAGTAAGCTAAATTTTACAGGCAGGTAGGGCTTACCTCAACAGGATGCATGAGTATATTTTTAATCCTAAAAACCCAAGAGGGTCGCAGAGGGAGGCATTTCTTAAAAAATCATTATGGGTATATATTAGTGTGAAGCGATACTATGCACAATTTAATTTTTTCTTTTTTTCAAAACGCCTGTATTACCGAAAGATGTGGATAATAAGAAGAAACTTTCTACCAATTTTGCTTTTCTGTCAAGTTTAGTCTTCCACTGCCACAAGGCAATCAAAATTCTCAATTTTCTAAATATTTAATATTTTCATTTTTGATACAATACTAATGCTAACATCAAAGAAAAATGACAGTCTGAATATAAATGAAATAATAATTCTTAAATCAAACAACAAAATAAGATGAACATAAGATTCTGTATTGAGATTCTGTATTTTTATGGAATAAATATATTATTAAAAAAAATAATTTAATGCAACTTGTTAGAAACAATTTTCTCAGCTCTCCCAACAGCCTGCGTGCGGCAAGGCACTTCCTTGATATATGATAGATCGGAGGATTCTGGGTCTTCGACATGTTTTTTCAACTGATCCAGAGAAAAACGACTTGTCATTGGTGGTTCGGACCACAGAATCTCTTAAGTGTCAACCAGTTCGTAATATTCGATGGCCCCATAATTGAAGCTTGGAATTGATAATATTGTGACGTTCTTTTTAAATTAATAATAAAAATGCTGTTTAATCGTCTATTAACAATAGAAATATTATTTACATACTACACTAAATTTAATCTTAACTAATCATTTAACACTATAATTATAAACTGTTTAACGAACTTAAATGCTAGATATTTACAAACTTAAAGTAGATTATAATCTACTTTAAGTTTGTAAATATCTAGCATTTAAGTTAGCATAATAGTACTTATATAATTATATAAGGATTATTTATTTATTATTACAACATTTATTAAACATTTATTTATTCATTAATATTACTAATTAAACGAAGCACATTTCAATCCACCGATTGAACACTAATTGATTTCCCTTCTATGCGCGACCGTCGATTTATATCCCTCATTCTAAACATTCTAGAAGACGTTCGAACATACTCGTGTATTACCTCGACTAGCCGCCAGCTGATGAGTCACATATCTCGAACATCGTAGATGGGCCGGGCCAATCTTCTAGTATTGTAGCTCGACTAGTCGCCAGTCGTGTGTTATATATATCTCGAATGTTCTAGTATGTTCTTCGCGGCGTATAGGGAATTCCCCCATTCGTTACAATATTCGACCCGTCGAGTCGTCCGATGCGTTTCTGACTTTCATGATCTTCTGATAAGCAAGGTGTGTGCTTGCAATCATCCCAAAGCATGCAGATACTATATTCTCTGAATATCCAAAGTACTGGAAAGCAACATGTTTTCGCTCGTCTGGTAGATAATTGGGTAGTTGAATAGTTTGGAAGAGATGTTTTGCTCCTTTAGTGTATGAATTCTGTACTTTTATCTCAAACCATATTGGTGCATAAACTGTCGCAACGAATCTTGCCAATGTCATCAAGTTCTGTGAAGGGATTTTAGTAGCAACATATAAGTGGAAAATCCGATTGGCGGTAGTGAGCCACCGGGATTGAACCATCTTTCCAGGATCTTGCTTGGGCAGTCTTTCAGAACAAGTTCCGCTTGCTACAAGAGTACAAATATCGTATAGATATTTCTGGTCTGTGCTCAAAGTGTTGCTGTTAATTAAAGAAAGTGCAGACTTAATTCTCGAGAAGTTGATGACTGAAGGATTCTCACAGTTCTGTAACTGTTTCCCAATAGGTCCTGAAAAACCTCGAGGACCAGAAGTAACCCCATATCGATGTTGCATCAAATGCTGCAAAGGGAGTTCGTTTGCGTGTAATTGGAAAACTAACCATTGTAATGATCTTTCGATTTCTTTTTCCAATGAATTGGTTCCATCGTAACCCAGTTAGTGCTTCCAAGCTGTTTAGAGAAACATGTGCTGTGTGCAGAAACTCTAGCAAAGATTCCAAAATCGACGAGGCTGTTCCAGAAGCAAGTGTGATATGGGCGATATATTTAGAAACAGGTTCTTCAATTTATGATATATGTTCCTCTATTACGGTTCTTCTTCGATTTTCATTCATAATTAGAGTGTTATCTTTACGTGCGTCAAAGAACACGAATACTAAGAATAGTGAGTTGATTGGACTTCGATTGTAAGTCACAACCCTTGTTGTCCCTGGCTCATCTTACTATGTGCGGATCAATGATACTTTTATCGTTTTCTTTTTTAATGATGATAAAGTCGTGCAATACAGCCGAAGCTCTGTCTGAAACACTGTATCGATCTATAGTTTTCGTCAACATTGGGAGTTTACTTGTATGTATTTCGATTTTGTGTGCAAGAAGTACTTGGAACAGGAGTCGATAAAGAGAAACAAGAGGATCTTGTTTTGGAAAGCTGCTCAGAGCTGTCAGATTCAGTATTTTGAGCTGAGCGCAGTTTTGTGGCAGTGGAAGAAGTACTCAGTGCTTGATTTTCAGAAGTTTTTCTCTTACTTGACTCAGCTGTAACCATTCCAGCTTCCCGTATCTTCTGTTGCCGGACATCTTTGTAATCAACAGAACCGAACATTATCTTCCTTGGTTTTCTTTGATCTTTGAGAAACAATCGCTCTTTCTTAGGAACCTGAAAACTTCATTTTAATTAAGTTGTGTTAGAAATGTATCGAGTATTAAGGTAATGACAGTGTTTGATTTGAGTAATTATCATCTTTTATTTTTTAAATGAAGACTGAAGGAAGAGGCTTCTATATTGTTTGTCACAGACACATGCACCAAAACTCTTGCAATTGTAAGCTGAAAAATTGAATAAAGTCTGCCTGCTGGCGGCAAAGGATTCTAATTGCGATTTATAGCTAGCAACGTTACTTCTTTAAATCAGTTGGAGCCCAAAATTGTGTACTCAACTAGATTTTGACCTTTTCACATCATACAGCATGCACCTAACGCGGTTGACTGGTGGTTAACTCCGTACTGAACAAGTTGAAACAAATGATTCGGCAATCGGCGTCGGCAGTAGGTACTCGACGTCGGCAGGTCGCATAGTGGAAGATTAGTGGAGGGGCAAGATAAATCAATTTTTAGAAATTCAACCCGCCTGACTGTTCATAAGCTGCGCACATGATAAACAAACATTTTTTAATTATGGAAAAATGAAATCGGAAACTGTCAGAGCTGGAGACCACTGCCCGATCGAATCCAACCTCAGTTGTGGCTGGACTTGGGTTTTTAATGGTTTTGCCACCCCGATCTACCAAATTATAGGTTTGGTGTGACCTCGACTGCGCTTCGTTTTCAAGTCTACACGTTATAGACCCCCAGTGTGTACCCTTACGGGTGAAGTTGTCTTGAGAATGAGAGGCTATGTACCCTTCTCGCATCACTCCCTTTAAGTGTAAAGGCTTTAGAGCCGCTTCAAACACAGTACTGATTCGAATGGCTTCCGGAACCAGTACCTGGTGGCATGCAGTTTCCCATCGTTCCAGATTTGCCCTTCTGTTCCGGGGTAAACCTCACTTAAATGACCTTGTTCCAGGCGAGAATCAAATCCACGCACGCCGGTTCTCATGTTAGCAGAGTTCTCTCTGCAACGTTAATGAGTAATCGTCGAGTATACTTGCGTGTATCTCTCCCACACATTTTGTCCTGGAAGCCTAGGCAGTTGTTTAATAATAAAAAAAAATAAAAATTGTATTCCTCTAGCGGTTTAAAAATTTTATTTAGTACTTTTCTTGAGGAAGTAGAGCTTCATAATCTCCTCTTCCCTCTACCATTGCTTCTTTTAAACCATTTACGCCAGCCATTTCTTCTTCTAAAACCTCTCTTTCAGCCATTTCTTCTTGTGGCTAATCTGAACAACTAGTTTATTTCTTTTTGAATGAGAAAATGCGGGAAAATGACTATTAAATTTTTTCAATTTACCAATTATTTATATAAAATTCTCTCGTTGTTATGATTACAACACAATCATGACGATACGATAATTGTGATTGGCTAAAAAAAGCAAAAAACGTTAGAGCTCGAACTTCTCTTGTAATTTAACTATTAATGGTTGGTCCAAAACAGAAGATTTTATAAAAGCAAAATTAAATAAACAGTTTTATTACACTCGCATTTAAAATAAAGCATTACAGATTTGATGAATACGCGTATATTAAACCACTCGCGCATGCGTCCTCGAGGTATTATACTATACGCTCATTAAACCTTTATTTTAAACGTTTGTATAATAAATAACTATTAATACCACTTACAGATTTTTCTGGACTCTAACGCAAGGCGATTTGGTCAGTCAAACTGTCAAAATCCATTGTTTTTCTATTTCTCCTATAAACAAACCCTCTTATTGCATTTAGTAAAGTTTTAGATTAGGTCAGCCACTCGTACATGCTATATATCATTCGAGATCATCGTCTCATCGAGCTGAACAATAGTGTCCTAACCTAACCGAATCTAACCCAACCTAGGTTTAATTTAGGTTTGCGTTATTCATTAATTCTTACGTGTTTTAATTTAGTTTTTGGTTAGGTGAGATGAGGTTTGGTTAGGTCGCATGCGCATCAAAACATCCATTCTCATGTAGAGTGGGGGAATTAACATGGATGGCTATGGCTTCCCTCCCAAAAAAGTTTTTGGTAATTATTTCGAAAACTACTGCTCCCCCAAATTTCACTATTGTTCAGCTCCATGAGACGCATCGAATGTGGGGATGCAAGTGGCGGACCTAGGCTGGAGAATAGACATATATTTCTCTGAAGATTATCAGTCTGTTGTCGCTAATCCAACAAGTCAGCACATTTATTCTCAGGTTTTTAAACAACTTTCAAATTTCATTTCAAGTACACCACGACGCATGTACGACGAAAGTGTTTTAGTTATTTTTAGCGTCGTCGTCAAAGCAGATAAATAATCACTACTTAATACGTTAATTAATCTTATTTAAACACCTAACATTATTATAACACATCCCTTCTAATTGTTTTGAGCAATGTATATTTATAATAACCTTTTATTATTTTTATAGAATGTGTTTTTTACCTCCAATGCTTGTTTTAAAATTTCTATTCCCAACGAAATAAAATTTCATGAATGCAGCGCCCTTTGGAGGGTTGCGGCCTCCCGCGTCGTAGTGTCTGCGGGGCACTAGTTACGTCACTGAGGGTACCCGATTGACTTGCGTCCGAGGCTACCCGATTGCTTAGATACTATGTTTCTATTAATAGTACTTAATTAACTTAATTTATAAACGGAATCGTATAAATACTATTGTAGTCGTAAAATACATGTCATGACCAAAACTTCGTCCAATAAATTCAGTTAAGCTACATATGTTTTCTATATGATAACCTCATATGAGGTTTGATAGAAGTGGACACAAAGTAGTTGGCTGGAACAAAACCTACTGTAATATACAATTGGTTTGGCGGCCATGGCAATACTGAATTATATTTTGTTTGTAGGCCAAAGAACATTCTGTTTTTTATATTGATGGCTTAGTAATTTGATTTTCCGGGATACCCGCCGTCCGGGGCTACCCGCACTTACTATATAATAATACAATGTCGTAACGAAGAAAAATTCAAAGATCTTTCCTTTTTTCATTCATTTGTAATTAAAATATTTGTCTGTATATTTACAATTAAATTATTGTACTGAATCTTCCTATACGAATTTTACGTTTCTTATTTCATCGTACAGAAAAAAATCGGTTTTTACTTGATATATATTACATAAATTTATTGAATTCCTATTGTCATGTTTTTGTATAAAATCGAAAGGGTGCAGAGCAAGATTATTTACTTGATAAGATATAAGTCTTACTTTAATTTATATAATTTTTGTTTTAATTAAGAATATTATAAAGAGTTGATAGTAGACATTTCTATAATATGACACAAAAACAGCACTCCTTAATATCTACTAACCTTTTATAATCTACAGATTAATGAAAATAGATATATCAACTGTGGTTAAGAAATGATTAATTCATAACAATAGACACTTTTATCCGACAATTTTACCGGTGTCAACTCTGTCATTGAGAGCCCAATTGACAAAAAACAACAATATATGCAAAACGCTTCCCCAAACTGTATAGCTTTAGGCTTCTCCAGTTTTACGTAGATAGATTAATATTTTGTTTTGAAATAAAAGTAAAGGTGAATTCTGCTTCTAGAGGGCTCAAATGGTATTTATAGATTCTTTATAGGACTAAAATGAGAAATAATACATTAAAGGGAAAACTTCTGTAAAGTGTGGCTTTGTACGGGCAGGGCAAGTGTATCATTTATGATCAAAGAACCGAAGTAAATTGATAGTTACTAAGTAACAAACTGTAAATGACACGGTATATAGCGATTGTCGCTAATAAGCTGCTTAGATCGCCGGCACTGGTGACCACAACACGTTGTGCTTTCAGTCATTATCTAAAGATTATCACATTCGATTGAGGGCTTTTCCGCAATCAACTCCGGACCGAGATGACTTTTAAATTAGCGCTACAATAAAATCACCACTTTCAGGAAGTTACCTTGTCACGACTTAAACGAGTTCATAATTTGTCGTGTGGCCAGGTTGGAGAGTTGGAAGGCGGAAGCATCTTCCTTTATAACTTTATAAATGAGGTAATATCCTCTACATCTTGGCCGCCTGAATATTAATCTCCAGGTAATAATCAAAAAACAAGCTCGTTTCTCTTCGCACAGCCTTTCTTTGTTAGTTTTAACGTCAGTCTGGAAATTCCTGAAGGTACCAATTAAAATATAAAAGTAAATTGTGTTTATAAATTGTAAACAGTAATTAATAATTAAAAAACTATTAAATCTTTTATTTACATCTAAGAACTAACTACATAAGAAAAATGATTTAAGTTGTAAATTAATAAAGTATCAAGTACTTTTAAATTAACAATTCAGATTTGAAGAACCACACTAGAGAAGGAGGTCGTAATATGACATGCAGTTGTAATACAAAATTTTCAGTTACTTGTGCTGTTTTATCCTCTGACTTGCTGAAAACGCTACAAATGTTTTAGCTACAATATGCAAAAACGGAAAATTTGGAAGAAAAGTATGGAACCGGACTTCTACCGGACGCACAGTGCGTTGTCCCGTGGACAAAATTGAAAAATCAAATTATCTAATTTGATCTGAATAATCATTTAGAAGTCATTAGGAGACTTTAAATTGTTCAAAAATTTCTATAAATAATTTTCTATTATATGCTAACTATACTAAAATCGAATTAAATATTGATATAAATAAAATGCGTATGTGTAATAATTCAAAAATGCAGTTGTCAGTTGCACATATCAGTCGATAGTGATAAAACTAATTTTGTTTGCAATTTTATTTTGTGTGAAGCATATTGCTAAAGGCTCATTTTACCGACAGTAATAATTTTGATTTAGTTTTCTTTATTTTTAATTAAGTTATACATATTTCAAGTGTCCTACACAATTTTTCAAACACAAAAACTACTCGTCAACTTTAACAAAGGATATTTCAAGGATATTACAAAGGAAAAAGGTATAACCGTATGTGAAATTTTTCTTGCAAATACTAAATTGACTACTATTCTATACAAATAACTAATTAATAAGTGCTAACGTTCGCAATTCTGATCTTTATAGAATATCTTCAAGAATTCCATCAAAAATGAACAACAAAGACCTTTTCGAAAAGTGGATCTCTAGCGAACACTGCGACAGAGTATCAAATATTGCCAAATATATTCTTGATTCTTTTGGTGTAAGAACTACTCAGAAAGTCTTAATAAAAGTTTGACAAAGTTTTCTGATCTTTATTGTTTAAATTTTCATAAGAAATGGCAAGAATCTTATAGGAACCGACCATATTTTCTAAAACGTAATGAAGCGTGGTTAGAGCAACAAATTAAATTGCCACAATATGTTGTAAACCGAATGGATTTACCAAGTCAAGATCAACCATCATCTTCTAGAGGAAGACCTCAAAAAGCTTTTGAGGAAGCTTCGGTAAAGACTAAGAAACGGCGAGTAGCAGATTTGGTAGCAACAAGGAGCAAGGACGAACTTAGGTTTGCAACTGAACTGTCTACACGCACATCAGCAATTGAGCAAAAATCTAGAACTCTAACGCCACAGCAGGCCCTAGCTTTATATTTAGACCTAGATATTTCTGAAAACAAATATAACATTTTACGAAATGTTGTCAATGCACTTCATGAAGATTGCTTTCCCAGTCTGTATGCTCTCAGGCAAGCAAAAAAGCAATATATGCCAAAAAGTATTGCAGCAACCGAAACATCAGTTGCTGTTGATTTACAAGATTTACTTAACAAGACAGCGGACAGCATTAGTCAATTAGTGGACGTAACTGAAAATACATCTGCGACATTAGTATGTAAATGGGGATTCAACGGCAGTTCAGGGCATAATACTTTCAAACAAAAATTTGCTAATGCCGAAAATACTGATAAATTTATTTTTGTAATAGTTTTTGTACTTCTAAAGTTAGTTGGTAATACTTCTGGGAAAGAATTATGGTTCAATAATCGTCCAAGATCAACTTTTTTTTGTCGCCCAGTGAAATTTATATACATGAAAGAAAACCGCCAATTAGTTCTTAACTCTGAAGCTAAAATGAACACAGCAATACAAAACCTTTTTAAGCACAGTACCTCAATCGGTACTTTTACAGTGGAAATTAATTTTAAGATGTATTTCACAATGGTCGATGGTAGCGTGTGCAATAGGGTGGTCCAACAAAAAAGCAAAGTCGGAAATCTTATGCTCTCACCACCTAGGATTATTGTATATCGAAAAAAAAAGTACCCCTATTTTTTTATTTTGAAATCGGTAGATGTTTAGGGGTGCCTCAAAGCCCTTAAAGTTTTACATGTATTTTATATAGGAAAAAAACACGTTTTCGTAGATTTGGTATAGAATCCTAGAAAATCAATATTTCTCAACCGGACTATTCTTTTCTCTTCAGAAATGTTCAGAGAATGACATCCAATAATTTATTTGTTAAATTTTTTATATTAACTATTTTTTACATACCCCATAAATGAAAGAGACAGAAAGATCGTTAAAAAATATTTATTACTATTTTTTAATATAAAATATTTTGATAAATAAATTATTGGATGTCATTCTCTGAGCATTTCTGAAGAGAAACAGAGTAGTCCCGTTAAAAAATATTGATTTTCTAAAATTCTGTACCAAATCTATGAAAAAGTGTTTTTTTCCCATATAAAATACATGGGAAACTTTAAGGGCTTTGAGGCACCCCTAAACATTGTCCGATTTCAAAATAAAAAAATAGGGGTACTTTATAGTATTGAGGATTTTAGCAAGTGGTAGAAAGTTTAATGTTAATATGTTTAAGGATTTATTAGATGAAACCAAAAACATGTACTTGAGTTTATATAACTGGCACTATATGCCTAGCAGTGTTCATAAATTGTTGGTACACGGTTATGACGTTATTAATTAGTGTGATTTGCCTATTGGACAGCTATCTGAAGAAGCTTTAGAAGCCATACATAAAATAATTCGCCGTAATCGCTCATACGAGAAAAACGTCCAGAGTTAATACAAACAAAGATTTAATGACAACTTTAATACTAACTTCAGATCCTATGATAGTGAGAGATCCTAGATTGTGTTCAAACCCCGTCATCGTATACTTTTTTTTCAATTGTATTGCTTACTAATTATTATTTTTAGAACTTTATTACAACGATTATTATTTTTTTTTATTGTTAGATATTTTTGCTACGGGGGTTTACCGTTACTTTTTTACAATTTTAACTACCTATCAGAAAGGCAAATGAAAAAAGGGTATAAAACTAATAATCCTTGTAATAAAGTTCTAAAAATAATAATTAGTAGGCAATACAATTAATAAAAAGTATACGATGACGGGGTTTGAACTCGCGAGTTTTGATTAGGAATCTGAAGCGTTAACCGCTACACCAATTGGCGTTCAGCTTCCAGATTTGTTTAATAACTTATTACCAAAAGCAGTAAATCAATAAGCTTTTTAAGTCTTTTTCTAAATCGATTTTGGTTTTCTTCATAAAGTTTAATATTTTTTGACGTAAAATGAATTCTTCTTTAGATTGACACCAAGATTTCTAATTACATTTGCAAGGGTACAAACTTACGAGGAAAATGATAAAATTCCATTGGATTTCCTATATTATCGTTTACAAAAAACACATTGTATATATATATATATAAAAACTCTATGACGTCATATATATATATATATATATATATATATATATATATATATATATATATATATATATATATATATATATATATATATATATATATATATATATATATATATATATATATATTATATATATATATATATATATATATATATATATATCTATAGGGCACCACCAAGCGTCCCCCCATGTAAAATCTTAGGTTCAAGCAGCGTCCGAAGTCACTCGGCGTCCGGATATACGGACGCAGGGTGACTTGTGCCTCAAAATTGCACCACATGAAGCTTAAAGTGTCTAGATGACGAAAATGTAAAAATTAGCTGTGCGCAGTTTGACACCCATTCCTGATTCGTGTATAAAATCGTAGTTCGAGCGTTTGCCACACGCAGCGCTAATAGCGCGGGATTTGTATACATTTGTATACAAATTTATGGCATAGGTTTACCCTGCGTCCGCATATTTAACAAGAATTGTGTTGGTAACACTGATGGCTTCGTGTCTAGACAGTGACGTCATTTCAACGGGACTTCACTTTATGCATTGTATTTCTGAGTAAAGATTGCGTCATTTAAGGTGATAAAAATTTTCTTACATATTATATTTTGTTAAAGCTACTTAATATTATAATTGTTATTATTATTATAATATATTTAATATTATTGATTTAAGTGAAACAAACGTTAACCATTATTATATTATCATTTAGTATTTAATCAATCACTGATGCTGTTAGCTAATAATAAATCTGGCTGTTTAAAATACTATCTTATCCCATATTATATTTTAAAATTCTTAAAACTCATATGTTTGTGAGACAGGCAGTGACATCATTTCAAACGGGACTTCTTATGCATTAAAATATTGAAATTAAATAACCTTTATAATTTCTAATTTGTTAGATGACATAGAAACTTGAGATTTGGCACAATTATAGGAATTGGGATTCTTGTAAGGAGGAAAATAAAAATATATATTTATGTCAACCCTCGCACCTCCTTTTAGGGGTTGTAAAACTTCTAGATGACTTAGAAATTTGAAATTTGGTGTAATTATAGGATTTAAGATTCTTATAAAGAAAAATATAAAAAAATATTAAGATGTCAACCCCTGCACCCCGTTCGGGGGTTATAAAACTTCTAGATGACATACAAATCTGAGATTTGGCACAATTATAGGAATTGGGATTCTTGTACAGAGAAAAATAAAAAAATATTTTTATGTCAACCCTCGCACCCCCTTTTCAGGGTTGTAAAACTTCTAGATGACTTAGAAATTTGAAATTTGGTATAATTATAGGATTTAGGATTCTTATAAAGAAAAATATAAAAAAAATTATTAAATCAACCCCCGTACTCCATTTGGGGGTTGTAAAACTTCTAGATGACATACATACTTGACATTTGGTATAGTGATAGGGTTTAAGACTCTCGTAATAAAAAATATAAAAACAATTTATTAAGTCAACCCCCGCACTTTATTCGGGGGTTGTAAAATTCTAGATGACATAAAAACTTGAAATTTGGTATAGCGATAGAATTTAGGACTCCCCTAAAGAAAAATTTAAAAAAAATATTAAACCAACCCCCGTATTCCATTTGGGGGTTGTAAAACTTCTAGATGACACACAAACTTGAAATTTGGTACAGTGATAGGGTTTAAGACTCTCGTAAAGAAAAATATAAAAAAATTTTATTAAGTCAACCCCCTCACTTTATTTGGGGGTTGTAGAAATTCTAGATGACATACAAACTTGAAATTTGGTATAGCGATAGAATTTAGGACTCTCCTAAAGAAAAATTTAAAAAAAATATTAAACCAACCCCCGTATTCCATTTGGGGGTTGTAAAACTTCTAGATGACACACAAACTTGAAATTTGGTATAGTGATAGGGTTTAAGACTCTCGTAAAGAAAAATATAAAATTTTTTTATTAAGTCAACCCCCGCACTTTATTTGGGGGTTGTAGAAATTCTAGATGACATACAAACTTGAAATTTGGTATAGCGATAGAATTTAGGACTCTCCTAAAGAAAAATTTAAAAAAATATTAAACCAACCCCCGTATTCCATTTGGGGGTTGTAAAACTTCTAGATGACACACAAACTTGAAATTTGGTATAGTGATAGGGTTTAAGACTCTCGTAAAGAAAAATATAAAAATTTTTTATTAAGTCAACCCCCGCACTTTATTTGTGGGTTGTAGAAATTCTAGATGACATACAAACTTGAAATTGGTATAGTGATAAGATTTAGGACTCTCGTACAGAAAAATTAAAAAAAATATTAAGTCAACCCCCGCACCCGCTTTAGGGGTTGTAAAATTTCTAGATGATATACAAACTTGGAATTTGGCTTAGTTATAGGGTTTAGAGTTCTCGTAAAGAAAAATATAAAAAATTGTTATTATGTTAACCCTCCGCTTCCCCTTTAGGGGTTGTTAAACGGGACTTCACTTTATGAATTTAAGTAATGAAATTAAATAATCTTTATAACTTCCGAATTTCTAGAGTACATACAAACTTGAAATTTGGTATATTTACAGAGTTTCGGATTCTCGTCTAGCGAAAAATTAAAAAACGTTACAAAAACCCATATTTATATTTTCAAAATTTTGTTCTGTTTTGGGTAGCAGCCACCTCTTAGAATTTCTAAACACGGGAAAAATAGTAAACAATCTTTGTTGCGTTTCATTTTCGAACGGGTGCCTTGAAAGAACATAAAAAGTCACCTATTTTATAGATTTTTGGAAGTTCAGGGTCTAAGGGGGTAGCAACCAACCCTTAGAATTTTGAAATACGGGAAAAATAGTAAATAATCTTTATTGCGGTTCATATTTGAATGGGTGACGTGAAAGAACATAAAAAGTTACATACTTTACGGATTTTGCGACATTAAGAGTCTAAGGGGGTAGCCAGCCATCCCTTAGAATTTGCAAATGTGGAGAAAATAGTAAAGCAGTTTATTTGCGTTTCATTGTTGAATGGGTTGCGTGAAAGAACATAAAAACGCACATGCTTCACCGATTTTGCGAAATTCAGGATATAAGGGGGTAGCAGCGAACCCTTAGAATTTCTAAATGTGAAAAAATAGCACGATTTTTGTTGCGCTTCATTTTCATGGTTATCATGAACAAACATAAGAAGTTACATATTTTATGGTTAATAATGTAGAAGATACTTTTTAGATTTTGCAAAATTCAGAGTTCAAAGGTAGTACGAGTCACCACTTCAAATGTTTAAATGTGGGAAAAATAGTAAACACTTAGTCACTTAACGGGTTCTGGCCTATTTAACAGTCTACACTCAATCATTCGGACAAGCTTTTGGCTATAGCAACGAAATTAAAAGAGCTTTGTATATTTCGACCTCTAGTTCTACACTCAATCATTCGGACGAGCTTTTGGTTATAGTAATGGAATTAAAAGAACTTCGTAGATTTCGGCTTCTTGTTTACGAAAACAGTATTAGAATCCATTCACTTTATTATTTCATTATCATTCACTTTAAGCCTATAGTACCTTAATACTTTTTTTACTCAGAATCCCACTTGCTATCGATTTCCATACTTCAAATCTAATCGTTCCATTTAAAAAAATCCTCATGATGATATCCAGCACCAACACAAGTTCTAAGATGTGTTCTGATTTCGTAAACTAGAGGTCAAAGTATACAAAGTTCTTTTAATTCCACTGCTATAGTCACAAGCTTATTGGAATGATTCAGTGTAGACTGTTAAACAGGACACCCTATATAGTCTTCAATATCTTCCTCTGAATCGCAGGAAAATTAATTTAGTGACAAGCGGTTTGGACAAAAAATTGGTTTTTTGTTACTGCACTGTTATTGTTAAAATTAGGAACATTGCTTTGAGAAAAATAATGCCTATATGAAAAGTGTTCATTTAACCAAAACGAAATCAAAAAATTAATAAACAAGAAAACACAATTCCCTATTTTTTTATATAAATCTTAAATGAATTGCTTTTTGGTCGAAAATTAATAGCTAAGAACCCCAAGGTTTCTTTCTATAACCCCTACAAAGATTTCATAGATATATGGCATGTACTTTCTGAGATAAAAACTAATTTGTTTTTAATAAAATTGTCCCTAAAAATGGGTACCTTTTATTACCTATTGTCTGATAAAAACAAAAGTAGCTATAGCATTTAGAAATATAATATTTTACTAATGTTAAGCTTTACTAAAGTCAGAGGACTCGAGAAAAAAATGGATATTAGATAATCTTTTAATGTTGTTTGTTAGGAAGACAATATTTCCTTGTAAGCATGGATTAAATTTCCGAAAATTCCCGACTATGTTTATTTACTGATTGCAGGTGTGGAAGTCTATAAAGTGACGTAATTTTGTGTTGCTTACACAGTCATTTTACGTATTTCTTACTATGAACTTGAATATTTTTCAAATTATGCGGTATATTTTATATACTACAATGATTGCTTGAAGCTGGAAAAAGAACTTAAAATTTATAATTTCCACTCTTTTAAAAGTCACTCTTTTAAACAAAAAAAACAATTTTAATTCAATCCTTGCAATTTATAAGACTTTTTAACCAAAATTTGTTTCGGGAGGGTTTCAAGTAATCCAGAATAAATTTATGTAACGACTTTTACAATTAAATAATTTTTTAATAAATTTTTAATCGTGTTCCTTTTCAGGGATTTTCCAACGAATAGAGGTTCTCTTTTGCAATTATGAATTTGATAAGGGTTACAGCTGTACATATAAGTAAATGTAAAAAACAATTCATTTATACAGCACTCATTCGGAGCATTTAAGAATTAAATATCTTTAAACACTTTAGGTTCTCAGAATTGTATGATGATCAATTTGACGTCGCGTCATCAAACATCGTATCAAATATCATGTTACTGCAGATTTTAGTTGCCCATGCAAATTAAAATCTTAATTATTTATGCTGCCAGATTTTAAATTTTTCTTTATATTCTTGAATCTGGAATTTTTTTTTGAAAACTAACGGCATTAACGGCTTGAAAATACTTTAATAAATAATATAAATAAAAATACAGTGTTGTAGGTTACATAAGTTATAAATTGGAGTTTAAAGTTGATTGACGCGTGTAAACCCCGTTTATTATAAAAAATGTAAAATTAAATGCAAATGTTTACACTTGAAACCACCAAAACAAATTTTGGTTAAAAAGCCTTGAATAATTATTGTTTTAAATGCGTTACTAGGATTGAATTAAGATTATTATTTTTTGTTTAAAAGAGTGACATGGAATTATAAATTATAGGACCTTCGTCCAGCTTCAAGCAATCATTGTAGTATAAAATGCACCATCGTGCATAAGTTTTTCTATCGAAGAAGAAGGAAAGTGGCAAACACTCTCTTATACTGCATGCACACAGGCCCCAGTTTTTTTCTGCCTGTCATTTTCTATGAGTTTCTCAGAATATTTTTTTATGTCACTATATGTAGTTTTATAGCAATTTAACTTTGTCCAAAAAGCGTTGATCTTCGTACACTGGTATAACACCGTAAGCGTTTCAAAATAGAAGACAGCATTCCAATTATACTGTCTCAACAAGGATTTTCGAAGCTCCACTGTCTTTGAGGTACAGCCAAATGCATGAGAGTACCACTTTTAGGAGATGAATCCAGTGTTGTAACAGATACATTATTTTGTATATCTAGATACAGATACAGATACTATCAGAAAAAGGTACCTAGATACAGATACAGGTTTTACAGTGAAGTATCTAGATCCAAATACAAAGCTTAACATAATGTATCTAGATACATTTGTAGATACTTGTTTTTCACCCCGAATATAAGAACTTCCTAGTCAATTTTTCGTACCGAAAATAGTCATTTAACTAAGTATCAACTCCAGGGCTAGTCTAGGACAGCAATATTTATAAAAATTTATACATATTAAAAATTGTTAAGCAGAAACCAGTATCTAAAGATAAGTACATCATGCATTCAAACCTTTCCACTTCATTAAAGCATTCCAAACATGACATTTGTGTAGATTTTCTATCTTCAGTTTTGGTGTTGTGCAGAATATTAATAACTTGAATAAACTCCAATAGTCTTCATTGTTTGAAAACCTAGAAAATGTTTTACCACTTTAACAGAAATCATCATAGCCTAGATATTATTTCTGATAATCTAGCTTCAAAGTATGTGTTGGTACGATTCACACTATAATAATTTGCTATTAGTTCGTAGTACTATTACACCCAAAAGTCGCTAAATCTCGTTGCTTTTAGTTACCCTTGGTGTAACGGAATATATTATAATTATTTGCTCTTCAACATATTTTCAAACGCACTACATTAAGATAGTTCTTACTTTGAAAGTTCTCAAATTGATTGTTGACAGAAAAAATAGGAGTGTGTAACAAAATCCGTATAGTGCCTTTACTGTACTCGAAGACTCACCAGTGGCTTGTCGTACCTAGTACTTATCTACAAGTCCAGTAAAATAACCATTCCAGACTTGTTACGTAAATGCTAAATATAATAACATTACTACAACTATTACATGTAATAAAGAATGAATTCTCTTCATATCTGAAATTATGGTACACTTTTATCTAATTGTTGTTGATTGGTACAATCAGTAAATTATGGTACAAGTACCATAATTATGGTACAGTTGGTAACACTGCCCTGGACGGACAAGAATGCTTCTTCCTCACACAATCGGTAATATCGTAATTCTGTAACAATATCCATTGTTTATAGAGTTTCTACATCTAGTCAGCCAGACCATACTGGCGGATCAGAGTAGCGCAAACAACCCCATTTTGTGGCGAGAAAAGCCCGAAATTGTTAATTATTATTATCCCCATTGAATTTAATTAAATCCATGTTTAGTTTAAAAGACTTTTCTACATAGTTTTCATTTTGACAGCCACAAATTGTAATATGCCAAATACGTAAGATGCGATTTTAATTAATGAATTACTATATTTTACACTTCTTTTATCTCAATATGGCGTCGATAGCAAAACTCTGATACGCCAAGTTGACCTGGCTGACTAGATGTAGTGACTCAATTGTTTAACGAGGTGACATATTTGATTTCATGGTTTCAAAGCAATTCCAAATTAAAAATTAGTTTTATTATGTTCGGCGGTTTATTTCAAATTTAAGATTCTACACATCATTTATGACAATTTTTGTATTATAAAATCATTAAATTATGAAAATAGTATCTGCACAATACAGATACTCAGATACTACAGAAAATGTATCTAGATCCAAATACAGCTACAAAATTTTAAAAGTATCTAGATATGTATCTAGATACATTACAACACTGGATGAATCCCTCCAAGACCAAGCAATAGGTTGGGATTTTTTTAGACACACTGAATTACTTTGAGCATATGATGTACTTCTTCATTGCATCACAATGAACCCTTTAGTTCAGTTACATTTGATTTTCTAAGAAATAGAGAAACCATACAAGATCCTTGGGAAGGTTTTTACTTTATTTTCTTCGTTAACTACTATTTCCTTTTGTTTTGATAGTACAGTAGCTTTTGAGCAGTACAGTAGTTTTTTTCTTTTCCTTTGCGTCATAATGTTTTGCAGTTTTCAATGGTCCAACACCATAGTGCCTTGTCGAATAATTTATATGAAGAAAAGAAGTTGTCTAGGAAAATATTATGATTATGGTTATTCTCTACAATAGATAGTAGATAAAAAACAAAGTCACCTCCCAAACCAAGTCTTGATTTTTTATTATTTGGAGGATAACTTGTATAAGTACCCTTCATCTGAACAGATATACCATAATTTGAAACCGAATCTCACCGGTTTTACTTTTAGAAGCATTTTGTTGCGAGTGCCGTCCAAAATATGGAACTATCTGTTCATCTAGTAATATAAGTTGCACGAAAATACTCCATACTGCATGAGTTTTTCATTCATGATGTAAAAATCACCTACTAAGATTTACCAAAAAGAATGAAGTGAATATAATCATGGGTGACTTCAACGGAAAGATAGGTAAAGGAAGAGTGCAATATATTGTTAGAGACCATGGTATTTGCAAACGACACGATAGGGGGGATATCTGGTACAGTTCTGTAATGAAGAAAACTTAATGGCAGCAAACACCTGGTTCCAACTTCCAGAAAGGCGATTGTACACTTAGAAGTGTACTTAGGACCAGGAAACAATGAAGGAAATATCATAAAAAATCAAATAGATTACATACTGATTGATACACGATATAGAAACGGAATTAAAGGTGTAAGAACTTATCCTGGATCAGACGTAAGATCTGATCAGAACCCCGTAGCTGAAAAACGTGAGATTAAATTGAAGAAAATCCGGAAGACAAATAAAACAAGACCTAACTTTGAGAAACTGGGGGAACCACAAATAAAAGAGGAAATAACACGAGTTTTGAATAGTAAGTTTAGGGAAACGGTATAATTGGAAACAGAAACAATGGAAAACTTTTGGCAGTCTATTAAAAATGTAAACATGAAGTACAAGAAAATGAATTGGAAAACCAAGAGCAGAGAGCAAAACAGAAATGGATGACGGAAGAAATCCTTTTATTGATGAACGAAACAAGGAAGTACAAACATAAAGACTATAATAAATATAAAGAAATCCATAAAAGATTACAAGGCTTATAAGAGAGGCAAAGGAGGCCTGGATGGAGAAACGTTGTCAAGTGCTCGAAGAAAGCATGATTTCTTTAACACACAAAAAAGAAGATAAAAGAAATAACTGGAAATAAAACCCATCAACACAATATCTTAGTCACATATAGTAACAAAAAAACAATAGACCCAGACAAGATAGAAGAGATTTTGACAAGCTATATACAAGAGCTTTTTGATGATATCAGAATGTAACCAGAATCAAGAGAAATAGATCAAGAAGATTAGCCATTGAAAATTATTATAGCAGAAGTGAAACACGCAATAAAACTATCAAAACACGTAGAGTCCCAGGTGAAGATAACATCTATACTGAGATGCGTAAACGTATTAAACGATGAAAGCCTCAACATCTTAACATCTTTCTTAAATAGAATATACTATACAGGAATCGTACCACACGACTGGACCCAACCTATTTTTATTCCGATACCTAAAAAGAGCGGAGTAAAACAGTGCTTACAGTACCGATTGATTAGCCTGATGAGCCATGTACTGTAGATAATGCTAAGAACATGCATCAACTAGTACACACAAAATGCGAACAATATGTAGGAGAAGAACAATTTGGTTTTCGCTTAGGCATTGGAACTAGAGAAGCAGTTCAAGGTCTTAGGACTAGCAGAAATACATAAAACAAAATTAAATAGCTTATCGGTATCTCCAACGTAAGTGACTCCTGCGTACAATGTTGCTTCCTCACGACTTGCTCCAAAATTATAAGTCTGGATTTCTTCAGCTGGTTTGCAAGCATAATTTTCAGAGTAGTCTATATGTAGTAACCCTTCAAGACTGTTTTTCAGTGTGTTCTAAGCAGCATTTTTATTTTTAATGTTAAATTTATATTTATTTTTAAAGTTTTCATTTCTTCTTGAACCTCTCCCTGCAACTCTCGGACAGGTTTAGCAACATTGATTTTAGCTGCAATCTTAACATTAAATTGAACCTTTTCTTCATTTTATTTTGACATTTCAGAGACCTGCCATACATATGCAATGCGGAAGCCTTACTACATGTTACAGGAGTTCATATGAATTGTATTATCTACAAGTTTTAGTGGTTTTAGTTTTTGTGGTTTGAAGCTTATGTTTGCGCGTTGCTTGTACAAACAGGTAGCTCTGTTTATTTCATTAGGTTTGCATACATAATATAGACGGTAATAACATAGGGATGGCATCGAGAGAATGTACTGTAGGATATTTTTGTTTTGTGTGCAAGGCCAATTGTTTTATTTGCTAAACTATAAAGACGGTAGTGACGAATATCAATGGACATCAACAAAGCACTTAAAAATCTTTTCCGTTGGTTTTTTGACCTCCAGCAACTCTCCAAGGTTTCACCAGCGAGTCGTGCAAAACTAGAGTAGGATTGCTTATTTCTCATTGCTTTTTCCTTTTCCAGGTCCAAGTCCAACAAAACGTTTCCGTGCAGTTTTTTTTTATTCAGAGATGGGCATTAGTTTTTCTTCAGGTGTTTTCATAACTGTATTGTTTTCAGTTTTTTTCTACTTAAATGCTTTCTTCTTCTTTTCACATTCTCAAGTTTGCTCAAAACAAATAACCAGAAACCCAAGTACAGAGAGGTTTCTTTTTGTATCTGAACTTGCCCGACGAAGAGAACACAAAAAATTGAACAGCTAAAAAATCATTTCGCAGGTCAATCACCGCTGGATATTTTTTAAAACTTTTTGATGATGAAGTTCAAGATATAGTATTGCGATTTTTTGTAAAGTAGGCTCATGATAAATAATACACACGATTTTATATTTACAAGGGAAAAACTTTTCAGTTTTATTGGCATCCTGTTTTTATTAGGCTATCATACGTTGCCCCAAGCTAATTTGTATTGGTATGTTGAAGAAGGCAAAGGAGTCGATATTGTATAGAACTGCATGAGTAAAAACAAATTCAGAAATATTCAGTAAGGTCGATAAAACTGTTACATTTTCTAACTTTGCGACCTTTTTTACATCTTCTTTTTCTTAAGGTGCTGTCTTCTTATAGGTTAGCAACAACTTCGGCAAATCGTTCACTATCTTTATGGATATGGCAGATATATGGCATGTACTTTCTGAGATAAAAACTAATTTGTTTTTAATAAAATTGTCCCAAAAAATGGGTACCTTTATTACCTATTGTCTGATAAAAACAAAAGTAGCTATAGCATTTAGATTTATAAATATAATAAATATTTTACTATTATAATTATGTAAAAATAAATTCAGCTTTCAAAGTCAGAGGACTCGAGAAAAAAATGGATATTAGATAATCAGGAATAATTCAATATTATAGTATAAAAGACGTCCTGTGGATTAAATTTCCCCAAAATTCCCGACTATATTTATTTACTGATTGCAGGTGTGGAAGTCTATAAAGTGACGTAATTTTGTGTATGCTATAACGACAGACTGCTTCCACAATCATTTTACGTATTTCTTACTATGAAATTGAATTGAACTACAATTATTACCGTAAACAATAGTAACCCTTTAAAACCATTAGTTAATTAATTAGAAATTTAAAAAACAAATCTAATATTTTTATTTTTTGAAATGAAAATATTTTCCTAATAAAAATGGCTTTCCTGCAAAGTTGATTAATAGTTACATAGAAAAAAAAGGTACGCACTTATGATAAATTAAGCATAACTCCACAAATCGACTAATTCAATTTAAACAAAATAATTTAAAATATATTTTTATCTCTCAGAACTTGTCCGATAATAATATCGAGCGGTCCATGGGACGATAACGAACAAATTATTACCTGGAACCAGACCAGAGTTGTAATTATGATAAAGAATGAAAGTTAATACTTTATTATTTTATGAAAGATTTGCTAAGCTAATAGAGGATAAATTACATACACTACATGTTGCAGATTTAATATATTTTACATATTATTGTTGTAGTTGAACTAATAATATTAACTGGGAATTGAATTTTTTAAATAGGTAGAAATTTTATTTTATCTGCTAAATCCAGAAGGTTAATTAATAAGAAATTAATCTTAAATATTAATTAATAAGTAATTAATAGTAATTAATAATTACTAACTAATTGGGGAAGTTTACATACAACATTTTTTGACTTTTATTTCCTTTGTGAAATCAACCTTTAGCTAACTTTCCTTCGATTACAGTGGTGTGTGGCCAATTCGAGCACAAAGTGCCAGGACAAAATGCTGATATGCTTTATATTTCCTAGATTGTTGTTTTATTAACGAGATACCTACAGCGTGGAAATAAATGATTTTCATCGAGTTCCCTTTGGCATTTTTTCACATGTAAATTTTTCTGTGCCGCTCTACTCTTTTTGATTTAGTACTAAATTAGTTCTGTCAATAAATGAAATCAATCTGTCAAACAATTCATAGAATTTATTGAATTTGAGGTTATGGTACTGCCTTCTCTATTTTCGTAGAGCGGCACGTCGTGTTTTTACATGGGGAATGCAATGGTAACTTGATGAAAATCATTTATTTCCACCCAGTACTATCTTTTGTAAAAAAAAAGTTCTTGATTAAGGCTCCAGAAGGCCAGAATGCATTATCCTCTATTCCATAGAATAACCTGAGAAATAATACAGATACCAAATTACAAAGATTTCCACATACATAAAACACTATTAGCTACTTGCGTATATAATAACATTCAATTCTATCGAGTAGTTATTGAAATATTAATTGTTAAAGGCACGCTTTACGTCAAAACTCCCAAAAAACCGTACTTTTTGTAACATAATTCGCAAAAATTCAAAATCTAAAATCAGATAATTTTACAAATTTACTATTTTATTCAAAAATAAATTGTCTATCTAACTGTTTTTGTTTGAATTAATTTGAGCGGTTAGTTTTTTTGCTATGCGCATTCAAACTCAGCGCTCAAAACTTCTGCATTCGATAGTAGGCATCATGAGACATGCTTATGAGAAGCGTTGAAATATGCAGTATATCCATCTTTATTTTAAATACAGATTTTTTATATATTGCCGTTTCTATCACTCCCACTGGTTTGACAATTCGAGCGACCTTCAAGAGTACCATCCATGTTTATGCGCACGCATAGACGTGCATCTGGGTGACATGATAAATGCACCAACTTTATGGTTACTATTTCCGATAACAAAATGCTATGACGCGCCGCTACTGTTTAGCTTGATGTCTCGAAAATTGTTAGAGATCTTTTGATTTCCCGAAGCCTGGGGCGTTGGGTGTCACGAGAACCGTTATAACACACCACTAGTTCGGACTAAAGAGGTGTTCAGATTATTCATAGTTTGCTGTAGTGATTATTTCTTGTGCATAGTTTGTGTTTTGTGAGTTTAATTTACAGTATGGGAGGTGTAACAAAAAGGGAAGCAGACACAAAACGTGTAAGATCCCTTTGCTCAAAAAGAATAAATCGAAGATTGGCTCAACGTAGGTTAGTACATACAATTGATTTTTTCTAGAAATGGTAAAATGGTATACGGGTATCTTTTGTTTGATTGATAATATATTCATTAGTCCTGGATCAGGCTACACTTCTGTAGGGAAAGTCGCGTAGTAGGGTATTTCGCCGCCAGTAGACAAGGCCAGTAGATTCAAAAGCGAATCTACTGGCCCGAAATGACGTCATGAAAGATGGCGTCCGGAAGATTCTTACTTTTTGAGATCTACCCGCTATTAGCTATTTTTCTGTAAGTAGTATATGTATAATGTAGGGCTTTATTAGACGATTCTAGTTAACAGCGGAAGAACCTTGTAAGCGAAGCAAATAAATAGGGCGAGCTAATAGAGTCTTCTTGTACATGCAGCAGGCAGATAGCTAAATCCCGCAAATAATTATATGTCTAGTCATTTACGAAGTGACGGGGCAGATGATAAAACGAAAATAAATCTATGCGATTTTGCTATGTGCCTAGGCGTTCGCTAAATACCATTGTTTAGAACAGGCAGTTAGTAAATGACTGCATGTGCTGTCGGCAAATAAGGTAATAACATGCGCATTTCTTTTTAGAACATGCTTTTTCACATGAGCATTTGGAAAAGCTTTGCCCATTGTAAAGAGAGTACTTAGAACTTACTTCTCGCAAAAAACCTGCTTATTTGTAGGGACATCTTGAATACTTAGGTTAGGTTAGGTAGCGATATATCATTATTATCTATTAAC
Source organism: Agrypnus murinus (assembly GCA_929113105.1). NCBI lineage: Eukaryota > Metazoa > Arthropoda > Insecta > Coleoptera > Elateridae > Agrypnus > Agrypnus murinus. The sequence goes on along the minus strand of OV816023.1, from coordinate 75,711,229 downwards.
TATCGATTCTAAATAACGGCATTAGGTAAATGCCTAGGCAAGGGCAAAGATTTTCCAAGTGCTCATGTAAAAAAGAATGTTCTACAAAGAAATGTGCATGTTATTACTTTATTTGCCGAAACACATTAAGTCCTTTACTAACTGCCTGTTCTAAACAACGGCATTTAGTAAATGCCTATAGGCATGTAACAAAATCGTATAGATCTGCCTGCGACTTATACAAGTTATAAAACTTTGTGTTCGGTTGCATTGTAGTACAAGTGTAAAATCTACAAATCGGACTGAATGAATCCGCTGCCATCTTTCATGACGTCATTTCTGGAAAGCGTACCTACTAGCGGTGAAACACTCGAGTCGAAAGTTACGAGTTAGTTGTGGGGTCCTCGAAACATTCCATTAAAGAACTGCCGACAACGCGACTTTTCTTGCAAAACTGTAGCCAGATGTAGGACCACATGATGAGTATCATATTTTTTATTATAGATCCCAAAAAAGGCTGGTAGAGGCGAACAAATTGATGTTACTACGGAAAATCCAATTTCACTTAATAAGGAAAATGTGTCTCCAAATGTATCTATGACTCCACAACCGGGCTGTAGCCATTGGTCTGAAGACGGAGGAATGGACATAGACGTGAGCGAGACGACTACGTATACAGAAGAAAATCGAACATTTTCTGCAACTAACCGGCAGAAGAATTGTTGATATAAAACATTTCTTTGATCAAATCTTCTCAAACCATTTAAAACATAAGGTCGACTGCAACATAACAAACATGGAGTTTCTTCAAGAGACCAGAAGAGGACTTAAGAGTATTTTTTCTTTTAAATGCAAAATGTGCGGTCTTATCGACGACATAAGTTTCGAAGGTACCCCGGGGAATAATGTTCTAGATACCAACACAGCTGTAACATTAGCTGCTGTTTCAACTGGAATTGGTTATGCCCAACTGGATGAAATTGCTGCTACCGTGAACATGCCCATGATGTCGAACAAAACATATTTAAAATGTCACGAAATAGTTAGCGAACTCGTACACCACAAAGCTTCGGCTGTGATGGAGGAAGCCGGTAAAGAAGAAGCAAAGCTGGTCAGAGATCTTGGAGAAGTTAGCTAAGATAACATACCGTACGTAACAGTCGTGACTGATGGGGCTTGGTGCAAAAGATCGTACAATGTCAACTATGATGCTTTATCTGGGGTTGGCTGTATAATCGGTTATCGAACAGGAAAGTTATTATATCTAGAAGTACGAAATAAGTATTGCACTGTATGCGCTAGGGCCGAAACAAAACAAACTGAAATACCTAAACATCAGTGTTTTAAGAATTGGCAGAAAAGTTCTACGGGAATGGAAACCGACATCATTCTTGAAGGTTTTAAATCAAGTTTGGAACTTTATGGAGTTAGATATCTTCGCATGGTTGGCGACGGAGACAGTTCGGTGCATAAAAAACTATTAGAAATGAAACCATATGGAAACATGTTAGTCGAAAAAGTAGAATGCAGGAATCATTTGCTGCGAAATGTCTCTTCCAAACTACGGGATATTGTCACCAGAACCACAAGTAAATCTGAAAATAAGCCAGTACCTCCAGCTCTCAGACAAGAATTAAAGAGAAATGCGTATCGCCTCAGAATATCTATTTCAAAAGCTGCACGTCATAGAATAATAGAAGGCAAAACTCATGCTGAGAAAATGCAGCTGCTTACTGCTGACATTTTAAATGCCCCCTCGCACGTTTTTGGCGAGCATGCAAAATGTCAAGAAATAGGGTATTTTTCTTGTACAAAAAAGAAGAACAAAACTTCGTTCCTGATATGAAGAAATGTGGCCTATATCAAGATATTGAAGCAACTCTTTACAGGTTAACTTTAAATGTTAATAGTTTGCTGTTAAACATGAATAACAATTTGGCAGAACATTACAATTCGTTAATGTGTAAATTTGTAGTGGGGAAAAGGGTAAATTATTCCCTTCGAGGTTCCTATCAAACAAGATGTGAAGCTGCTAGTATATTATTTAATGCTGGGACAGACTACCACGAACTATTACAAGAAGATCAAAGTGTATTTACAAAAAGATATGCTCTAAAATTGAAAAGGAAACGCCAAATGCTAGAAAAGAACAAGAAGGAAAAGGGGCAAATTTACCGCAAAACGAAAACTACTGCACTTCCAGACACAGATTATGGTGTCACAGAAAAGGCTGGGCTGTTATCACCTAAAGAGTATAAAATTCAAGAAATCGAGTTCCGTAACACCTTGAAAAAGTCCAAAGAAGAGATTACCCATCTAGAACGAAATACTGTCGGTCAGTCAAGGAACCCTCTCTGGAAACAAGAAAGATCATTGAGATTGACTGCATCTCACTTCGGAAGAGTCTGCAAATTGCAAGCCAAAACATCTTGCGTGAACACAGTTAAGGAAATACTGTACTCAACATTTACAGGAAATAGAGCAACGCATTATGGCTTGGAACATGAGCCAATTGCCATAAAAGAATTTGAAAGTGAATACAACTTGGAAGTAAGAGAATGTGGATTATTTATTGATCAAGAACGCCCATTTCTGGCGGCAAGCTCCGATGAACTTGTTAATGAAGATGCCATTATAGAAGTTAAATGTCCACTAGTTATAGAGAAGATACCTCTTGGGGAAGCAATACGCAGAGCAGAAAAACTACCTTCATGCACCGAGATAACGATGGCAAGATATGCCTCAAAAGAAATGACAAGTATTTTTATCAAGTACAAGGGCAACTGGTAGTAGTTTCAACTACTACATACAGAGTGTATTGTCGGTTTTGTTGCATACGCGAATAGCATGTAAAAACCCAGTTTCTAAGATATTGGCTCCCCTAATTTTACACTGAACAATACATTTGAGGTCCTTAAAATTTTTTGAAAATAATTATGGTGTACGTTATAGATGTTATAGATACTCTTAATATGGAGCACTTAAATCTGGAATTAGATTTTGTCTAGTACCCTTGGTTAAAAAAAATTATGATGATGGAGAGCATTTTAATCGAATTCTATACAAAATAAATTAACTATATAAATATTTTGTTTTGGCAAGAAAAGGAAACTGGCAAACACTCTCTTATACTGCATAGACAGGTCCCTGTTCTTTTCTGCTTGTCATTTTCTACGAATTTCTCAAAATATTTTTTAGTACCACTCTATGAAGTTATCTAGAGCAATTGAGGTGCTTCTTAGAAAAACAGCCATAGTCCAATAATTCAAATTTCGTGGTTAATATCGTTATATATGTTTATGAGGTTGCCCATCGATTGGTTTACTCGGTTTCTGCAAAAACGGCCCTAGTCCACAGTTATAGCGTCGAAAAGTTTGAATAGTTCCACAAAAACAACCATAGTCCGCTTGGGTTTCTACAAAAACAACCATAGTTCTGGACAATGGTTGTTTTCACTGAAAATCAGTTGTTGAAGCATAAAACACAACCTTCAATAATAAAAACAGATTTAGTGTTAATTGGTGATTTCTTATAAAGATTATATATTTCATTATATAGGTTATATATTTCTTATAAAGATTATTGGGCCGTTTTCAGCACAAAATTTAATATTAAGTTTGGTCTCCCTAGATCTGACTTTGCACTGTTTGCGATCGCTTCTTCTCAAAACTAAATTTATCTACTGATTTAGATGAACGTCGAAGTATTGAAATGGAAAAGAATCTTCATCTGGCTAATGCAGATAGATTTTATGAAATAAAAAGACAATGTAAGATTAAAGCCAAGCAAGGGGTTATTATGAGCATAAGCTTTGATTACATGCAAAATTTGCAAAATAGTAAACTAGTTTTGTTGCACTTTATTCTCAAATAGGAGATGTAAAATTAATATGTCATTAATATGTAATATGTAATATCAAATAATAATAATAATAATAATAATATGTACTATCGTTAATAAGTCACATATATTTCAGATTTTGCAAAATTCAGGCTATAAGGGGGCAGTAGCAGCAACCTGTTTCATATTTCTAAATGTCGAAATTCGCTCGAGTTTTGAATGGTAGGGCTGAAAACACTCTGCCAAAATTCTGTGTAGCACCACGAATAAAGATATCAGGTTTTATTGAAAGTTGCATTGGAGCATAGCGGTCTTTAGCTCTGATGATAGATCAATATACTAGTATTTTTTGACGAAGTAAATGATCATAATGATATTGACCATGGTAATAAGTGTCTTCGATCTACTTAAATTCTCTATTTTTTGAGCATAGGCGATATGAAGTGGTATTTTTAAAACCATCATAAATGCGTAGTGAGCAATTTGAAACAGAGCGTTACATTTACGTTGAATACCTACTTTTAGAAGAATCTTTCTCATTGCTTCTACTGTGACTATTCATACTCCCTCAATATCCATTTCAGAATTGTGATATTGAGCAAAACAAGTTGCATTCAAATGAATACATCTACATTACTAATTACATCTGCTACACATATAGATTGTTTGACTTTGAACATCTTCTTTGTTCTTGTTTCAATATCAAGTAACCACTATGTATAGTATTGACGAATAGTGGCCACTTTTTGCACCCATGACACGTATTCGACAGTTTGCCACTACGTTCTCGCGGAGATTCAACACAAACACCCATATTTTTGTTATAATTGTAAATTAGAGGTATGTAAAATAAGGTATGTTGTTGATTTTCTTTTCCTTTTTGTCATATCTTTTTGCAGTTTTCAATGGTTCAACACCTTACTGCATGCTTATTGCCGTCACAACCGAATTGTCATTGCATCGAACAAGAGAAATTCGTATTTTCTCTCCAGATTTGCGTCAAATGCTCCCGTCTTTTTCTTAGCAATTGGATGTGTAGATTCTAGGTCATCCACTATTCCTGTTGTCACGAATGGTAGCTGTTGCAAAAAATCCTTTTTCTTTAAGACTTGCACATAATTTATATCAAAAAAGAAGTTGTCACGAAAAATATTATGATTATGGTTGTTCTCTACAATAGATAGTAGATCAAAAGCAATGCCACCTGCCAACCCACGTACTAATTTTTAAGGTTTGGAGGATACGCCTCCATATGGCATAACTTCTAAAGTACCTTTCAGCTGAACAAATACACAATAATTTGAAATCGAATCTTTCCGGTTTTCGTTTCAAAAACATTTTGCGTGAGTGCCGTCCAAAATATAGAATCATCTGTTCATCTGAGGATAAGTTGCACTAAAATACTGCATACTGCATGGAGTTTTTCATGCATGTTAAAAAATGCCGCAAACTTTCAAAATCTATCAGTTTTATAGAACTTGATGAACATTTCTGAACTTGTTTGTAATCGTGCAGCTTTTCAATGTCGACTACATTGTCTTCTTCAACATACCATACAAATCAGCCTGTGGTAACGTGTGATCTAAAGTAAAAAAAAAGAAATTCACAAGAAAGAAAACATACGCCCAGATTCAGTAGAGCTCAATTACAGTAAACAGTATGTATTATTTGCAACCAACCGAAACGTAGGTAAGATACACAACTTTTTTGCATCTGTGTCCTGCAAAAGTACGGGGATTTATGGTATTCGTCTCATATATTACGCTTTGTGCTTTGACGACTCTTTCTCAGGTGTTGCTTGATCATATCTACAAGGTTTCAATAGCATTAGTATCCGGACTGTTGAGAGTCACTTTAAAACTCGAAAATTATGATTTTCCATCTTTTGGTCGTTTTGGTGTGTGACGAGACCCACCATCCTGTTGAATGATAACATCGCAACCAGGATAGAGGGCTTCAAACTTAGTAACAACTTGGCGTAGTTTTCAGTTCACTATAGTGAAACTGGAAGTATTGAAGTTGTTGAAAAAACTTCTCATCATCTAAGATTAATGTCTGATGGACGTCTAAGAATGTTGGTGGAAATTTGTGTGAATCGTTGTGTTACTTTAAGAGAGATTACGGTACTTTGGAATGAAAAAATAAATTTGGGAGTGTTATGGAAATGCTGTAAGTTAAATGGAAGTAAGGACACAAATCTGCCCTTTTTAAAAGTAATTTGTTATCTTTAAACTTTGATACATTGAGTGTTCCTTAACTATCTTTGTAACACAAACATTTTCTGTATTCACTCAAAAAAGCCAATTCTAACCGAGAAACAAGAAGAATGACGAGTGGCATGGGCTAAATCTGTAACGGCACAGTTATTAATGCTGAAATGTATCAACAAATTCTTAACGCTAACTTGTTACCAAGTGTTAAAAACCTTCATCTTGTCACACATCAAAAACCACCAAAAGGTGGTTTGAAAATCATAATTTTAAAATTTTAGAATGGTTCTCAAGCAGTCCGGATCTAAGTATTATTGAAACCTTGTGGCAGAAGATGAACAACTGAGAAACATACCTCCAAAAACAATTCCCATGAAGAATTTGAAATTATCAGAAATTGGGGCATCATTCACTTCAGAATATCGGAATCCCCAAGTTAGAAGTATGTCAGCCAAAATTCAAGCGGTGAATAAAGCAAAGGGAGATGTTACTTAATTGTGTTTTTGGAATGCTGCCCGAATATTTAGTTGAATTTTTGAAAATTGTTTTCTGCAGATCTTGTTTTTACAGAAGGAAATAGTTATTGGTAGAAAATGGTGTAATTTGGAACACTAGTTAGAAAAATAAAAATGGAATTCAAAAAGGCGCTGGCAGATTGAATTGTCTGATTTTTTATTTCAAAATTGCAACTGTCCGAATATTTAGTTGTTAGGGCTCGTACATGTTTTGTAAATAGATAATTCCTCCAATTGTTGTCAATATTGACTTACCTTTTGAAACGATGTAGAAATATCAATAAATTAGTATAGGTTTTATATTATGAATCTTTTCTTATTATAATATGAGTTAATCACTGGTAATGCTGATTTATTTTAGAAGTCATTTTTACTAGTTTTCTGTTTCGTCGCAACACGGGAATGACGGTTATTCTACAGGAATGATAATAATAAAACAACTAAGCAGGAAAAAATGTTTTATTGAAAAGTAAATAACTAAATAACATATTCTTTGAAAAACAAACATTGGAAAAAAAGTTATACTAAATCTGGGCACGTTCAAATACATCTAATTTTTCTGGAAACTGAAACTTCTGTTTCATCACAAAAAGTCACTATAACATAGAAAGGGGGAGATAAAAGGTGTCTTTTACACATAATAGCATGTTACTACAGCGCACCTATTAATTGTACGGTGCAGTTAAAGATGTTCCATGGAAATGAGGAAAATAAAACGTTACACACTTTATGTAGGGGAAATGTATAGAAAAGCTGTAAAAACCTATATTTTTTATACGTCTTAGATTAAAACAACATCAAGGATATACTTTGGTCATGCAGAAATAAATCGAGTCCCTTTAAAAAATTGGAAAAGTATATAATTGCTGTAAAACACTGGTTGGTTACATGCCATGGGAATGATAAATTGTTAATTAAGATACTGATTATTAAACAAAAATTGGTTATTTAGATAAAATATATAACTTGTTTTATGTAGAGTATATATAACTAACAATTTTAAAGAAAAAAAGTACTTTTTAATATTATTGTATACGATTTCTAAGCAGGATACTTGAAATATACATCGTTTGAGATATTTACCCAAATCTCACAGAGAAACATCGATAACTTATTACCAGAATGTATATTTAAAAGGCAAATTTAATCAAAGGTTGTTGATGAAACTACATATTTGCAGATAATAAAAATTTCTTAAAATATTATTGCAAAACACACATGAAAATGATCCGAAATAAAAAAACTAAACATATTATTAGTTGCAGTCAAGGTTGGTCATGGCTGGAATTTCTATTATATTAGCATGATATATCTCAGGATATTATTTACTATTATAAACGCACAGCTGTTTTTTAATAAAATATTTTCTAAATTTGAGCTTTAACGCTAATTTTAATCTTCTGAATTACATAGATGATTATACTATAGTAAATGATAATAATGGTTAACGCATGTTTAATTTAAATCAATAATTCCTTTTAATTTCTTGTAAAAACCTCAAACGTATTAGGAACGAAAAATGTAAGGCAATCTTTTATTACGATTATCTCCCATTTGCAGTGCAAAACCACCTACAAGTTTTAAATAAAATTCTGACGCATAAATGAAACGTATTATAAAAGTGTTTATTAAACAGTTTTACAAAATATAATATGTAGCAATTCTTGTCAAATGACGCAATCTTTACTCAGAAATACACTGGATACGGAAAAATACACTAAAAAGTAATTACACTTTAAAAATAACTACACAGGATTAATTAACTAATATTAAAAAAATGCAGAATCGATTACTTTCTGTTAAATTCGAAACGATTTTGTTTTTGAGAATAAAAGATAACCGTGATTTTATTCATTTTATTACTAATTTCCAGTTTAGACTTTAAATGATCGTTAACCTATAATAATAAATAAACCTATACAATTGAAATAGTTTTCATATAAAAAATACATATTAAAATCAACTGACCTAATTGGAACAATCGTAATAATTTAATATCTAAAATGTCCTTTAAGAGCAATCATAGTGTATACTGTATACGAAAATACGTTTATCGCTTAACTCAACTGTTTTTTTTTGTAATCAGAATTTTACCTTTGTACTAAAATGTATTACAGAAGGGCAATAAGAAATAAATAACGAATCTGATATGTTTAATTAGGTATTGAAATGAAAATGCTTTCCTAATATTTCATAATTTCATAAAATCAATTATTTAATAGACATGTAAAACGTAGTTTCTAGTACAGTTCTAACATAAATACAAAACAAAACCCAAACGTATTTTAGCCATTATAATAGTAATATTGTAAATTTAGCGTCGAATTCGATATCAACGACCTTAGAAACACCTTTAAGGACAAAATCTCATACAAATCCAATAAAAATTCTAATTTTACGACATTTTTATGTTTATGGTACCTTAAAACTTATTTAAAACATTTTACATAAAATTCAGACACACATGAATGGAAGTAAAAGATTTATTAAGTAGCTTTAATAAAACATAATTATTTTTGTCACTTTAAATGACGCAATCCTTACTGAGAAACACACATAGTACTTTGACAACGCAGAGAGCTATATCAAATCCGCTTATTTCGAATTACTCCCAGATGTTAAGTCTTATGCAAATAAATCAAATTTTAATTATCATGGCCGCCATATTTCATCCGTCCTTTAAGATTTGCAAACGTTGACATCAAATTTGAAATTAGCGACCTGAAAAACCCCTTTGTAGAAAATTTCATACAAATCCAAAAATATTTCGAGTTTTATGTTTTATGCATATAGTATTTTAAATATGCAAGCCTTTTAAATAAAATTTATACACATACAGAACGAAACTAAAAGTATTTATTACATACCGTTAATAAAATAGAATTATTTTTGCCAGTTTAAATGACGCAATCTTTACTCAGAAATGCAGAGAGTAACTTGACACCGCAGACAGGCAAAGGAATTCAAGCAGGCTGGCCAATACTGAAAAAATAAATGGACGCTGTATAAACCTATAGCTTGCATAAAATAAACAGACGTTGAATAAACCTATAGCTTGCAAAAGACGCTGACTGATACCATCATTTATATACACTTATATACGCCGGACGCTGGGCGCTACGCTTTTGGTCCGGACGCATGGTAGGCCTCTATAGATATATATATATATATATATATATATATATATATATATATATATATATATATATATATATATTGCTGTGGATGGTAGTTTCAAAATTTTGGAAAATTTTGAAAATTTTGTGAAAATCTAAAATCTTTGTTAAATACTAACACTTTTGAAATATTTTTATCAACTTTTCCAATTAAAAATAAATTTAAGTTATTTAATGGTGTGTCATTGATTATACAATCAATGTATATACTTTTTAATAAGGTTAAATAATACATGTTTCTTTATTTATTATCAAATAGCTTACTCACTGATTACTTAAGTGTACGTAACATCCAGTTGTTCGCAAGTTTTTGTTATGATGTAATTCAATTATGTATACTTTCAAATGAGTATATCGACGGGTTATGTGATTCTTTAAGGTTTAATTAATGTGTAATAGATGTGTCACTTTTATAAGAATATTAATCTGCTATTATGTATCATATGAGTGTACAGTTTGTATTAGTTCGTAAGGTGACGTCAAATTGTGTAACATAATTATGTAAATAGTCAATAGTATATAAGCTTAGAAAATAATAATTTTAGGGACTTCCTGACATAAAGCGACGCAGTAAAGTCGTGTTAAAGACAATAATAAAAATGTAAATGGACACTTACTGTTAAACGACGAAAGAGTAAAGATATTATAGTAATTCAAGCGACAAAGTAAAGTCGTGGCTGATAATATTGTATAAATTTAAATAGTCTAGAATTAAATAGACAAGTTAAGTTAGTTGGTGATTTGAATACGGCGAAGGTGTAAAAAGTATAAATTGTAAAAGTGTATATGATTATAAAGAACCACCTTTAAGATAAATTACTTGCTAAAGTTAAGCAAGATAATAAATCAACGTTAAAACCATAAACTGTTGTTTTATTTTATTAAACACAAAAACAACTATAAGTATTCTACGAAAAAGGGAAATTGTACCCGCAATTAATAAACAAAAGTGAGTTAACAAAATCAAGTTTTGGAGGATATTATATGGGAGATCCGTGCAAAAGGAAGAAAGTCAACCGGAACTGGAGACCAGCCTTGGATCAACATAAAGTGATCTACTCTGCCAATGGTTTGGGAAAGAGGACATCTATAGTTAAAAAAAAGAAGAAATATTATAAAAAGGTAGGAAGTTATTTCCTTTTTGTATTGGCATTTGCTGAAGAAAAGACTATCGTTTGTAAAAGTGTAGTAAAGTGATTTGAACAATTTAGTAATAGTTAAAAATTAATTAAGATTTCAATTTTAAAAGTGTTTTTAAATTTCAATTTGTATAATTTTTTTAATACCACAAGAATCCACATTCACCCTGAGATGAGTCTTTATTAAATTTAATTCTGTTATGTTAAGTTATTTAACTGGCGCCCAACTCTCTTACGTAAACTTGAGTTAGTCAAGAACTAACGCTACACTAATTTTTATATAACCATTGCATTATTAAATCTATTAAAAGGTATTTTCAAATCATATTAGATATTATAAAGAGGGAAGTTGAAAAGCATTTCCAAAGTTCACAGTCATTTAAAAAATCAATTTAATTATTAAGTAATTATCTACGATCGAACGGCAATTATTCACAGTTTCAAAATACATAAAAAAAATATTTTAAAAACAATTTATTATTTTTAATTAACCAATATCACTGCATTTATTTATGTCGCTGTCAACGCGGAGCATTTGTTAATGTCGGGCAAAATACTATATTTTTTTTAAATGAGATATTACAGCAATATATATATATATATATATATATATATATATATATATATATATATATATATATATATATATATATATATATATATATATATATATAAGAATAGAAATATTAATGCGCGTAAAAATATAAGTACATAACAAAGGGATAATAATGGGCATTCGCGCAATAGAGTAACAAGAGAAAGTGAGTTGCAGCCGTATACACGTGTTTCGCACTTATTAGTGCTCATCAGTACGGCATAGCAGATAGAAAGCAATAAAATAAAAGCAACAAACTAGAAACGATGTACAATACAAAGTTCCACGGATAGCAGCCAACCACACATTTGCAGTATCGGCTCGAAGACACTGAGTTTTCAGTGCAACAACAAACGTCACTACGGAGGTGGCTATAGCCACTACCGTGAGACAACCTAATCCCAAGAAATATCAATAAGAATAGAAATATTAATGCGCGTAAAAATATAAGTACATAACAAAGGGATAATAATGGGCATTCGCGCAATAGAGTAACAAGAGAAAGTGAGTTGCAGCCGTATACACGTGTTTCGCACTTATTAGTGCTCATCAGTACGGCATAGCAGATAGAAAGCAATAAAATAAAAGCAACAAACTAGAAACGATGTACAATACAAAGTTCCACGGATAGCAGCCAACTCACTTTCTCTTGTTACTCTATTGCGCGAATGCCCATTATTATCCCTTTGTTATGTACTTATATTTTTACGCGCATTAATATTTCTATTCTTATTGATATTTCTTGGGATTAGGTTGTCTCACGGTAGTGGCTATAGCCACCTCCGTAGTGACGTTTGTTGCTGCACTGAAAACTCAGTGTCTTCGAGCCGATACTGCAAATGTGTGGTTGGCTGCTATCCGTGGAACTTTGTATTGTACATCGTTTCTAGTTTGTTGCTTTTATTTTATTGCTTTCTATCTGCTATGCCGTACTGATGAGCACTAATAAGTGCGAAACACGTGTATACGGCTGCAACTCACTTTCTCTTGTTACTCTATTGCGCGAATGCCCATTATTATCCCTTTGTTATGTACTTATATATATATATATATATATATATATATATATATATATATATATATATATATATATAGATCATCTTTGGTTTCAACAAGATGGAGCACCGCCCCACTATCATTTAGATGTACGCCGATATTTAAATGTGGTATTTCCGGCCCGTTGGATAGGCAGAAGAGGGTTTGTGGAGTGGCCTCCCCAATCTCCGGATCTTACACCTTGCGATTTCTTCTTCTGGGGATATTTAAAATAAAAAGTGTATACAAACCGACCCCAGAATCTGGCCGAATTAGAGCAACGAATAAAAAATGAAGCTGCAGCAATTTCTCCCAGATCGCTCAGAAATTCTTTTCAAGCTTTTCGTGATAGGTTGGGCCACTGCCTTGCAGTTAATGGTGAGCATTTTGAACACTTATTGCCATGAAAACCATTTTATTGCTAATTTCGTTTTGTCAAGCTTTATAAGAGATGTACATAATTTTCTGTTCATTTGTTTTATTTTGTTTTTTGTTCAGTTGTTTTGTTTTGTACATTATGTAGATGCACATCTGTTTATTTTAGGGTAATAATTCGAGATACTTTACGATCTCGGATATCTAGATTCATGTTATTGGTGAAATTAACTTAATAAACATTTTTTACGTTTTTTTCAAAAAAATTCTGATATAAGGGTACTAAGATTTTAGGTCACCGAAAAGAGAAAAAAAAAATCTCTATCAAATAAGCCTAATGAAAGGGTACATTGCTATTTAAAGAAATTAGTGTTATTCATTACTCATTTGTTTTCTGAAATAAAAACAATTGAATGCTATCTTATTATGGGAAATAAAATGTTAAACAACTTTTATATAACAATTTTTTTATAAAGTCGATATTTACCGAGATATATACTATATTCCATACATAATGGACACCCTGTATAATAGACATGAGTAGAAGCGAACAAAGCGCATACTTAGTATGAAGGAAAGAGATACATATATGCATCTAATATTGTAGTGGCAGAAAACTGTAAGTTTTGAAGATTATTATGACATTAAGATTACATGTCATCTTGAAACATTAAAAGCAAAAACAATTAAAAATAACTAGACGGCTTACTGCAGAGAAGAGATATGCGGTCATACAACTGTATTATAAATATGAAAGTATGAGGTTAGTATTAGCTTATTGGGTTGAAGTGTTGCTTTCTGTAATGAGAATTCTAGGTCTAGGTCTATCTAGAACTTCGATTAGGCGAATTACAAGAACGAATTTAAAGTTTACAGGCACCGAGAAACTCGCGGGAATATTTTTGTGATGCATTTCTAAATTAAATTGAAAAAGCTGCATTTTTTAGGCAGCATTATTTGAACTGAAGGTTTTAAATTAAATGGAAGCGTAAATCGGGATTTTTGCGTTCATTACGCTAGTGAAAACCCCCATCTTACTGCAAAAAACGCTTAAACGAACCATCAAGACTGATTTTGCAGTTATTGGTCCTTATTTTTTTCGATGAACAGTAAATGCTAAAAATTATTTAAATATGATGGAAGAGCGCGTACTAGCGCAACTTCAGCAAAGAGAAGATTTTGCAGATTTATATTTTATGCAGGATGGCGTACCACCTCATTCTGAAGCAGCTGTCCAAACATTCCTAAATCAACAATTTCCAGCAAAATAGATTGGAAGAAACGGCTTCGTTGAGTGGTCGCCTAGGTGTCCAGACTTAACACCTATGGAGTATTTTGTCTGAGTATAGATCAAAAATAAAGTTAAATCTAGTAATCTGGAAGGACTCGAAGAAGCAATTACAAATGCTTTTCAAGAACTTGTTCAAGATTATGACCTCTGCTGATCAATAAGAGACCGCAGGTTTAGTTCTTACGTTAACTTACTGTTCCTACGTATGTTTATTGTTATGGCGTCCTACTTCGTTTAAATTTACCTACCTTCAATTACCCTAAATTTAACTTAGCGACTTTATTTTAGTAGATATGGCTTTTTTGATACCTATCGGTACATTATGAGATTTTACACTTGCTTCAGTTATTATTCCTTTAATTTTAAGTCATAATTTTTAAAACATACAGTCTAAAAATTCGGAATTTTTATAGAGTATTCACCTTCACCTAGGAAAAAATTGTAAATACACCACTAGAAGAACTAAGGTTTCGTTAGTTACCTAAGATTGCTAGATATTCTGTTTTATTAATTGGAGAACCAGTAATCAAAGCCTACTAGTCTTAAATCATTTTTCACGTTTTTCTTGAAAATTTTATGTAAGAGTATGAGTATTTATTAAGGTTGAAACCAGAACACAATAGTCTATCGATTTCAGTAAAAAAATACCTATCATGTAATTTAAAAAAAACTCTATGACGTCATGACGCTATATATATATGTATATATATATATATATATATATATATATATATATATATATATATATATATATATATATATATATATATAAAAGTTGTAAGGAAGTAACGACCGTAATTATATTAAGTGTTGTAGGTTATCGGGATATCGGTCTACAATTAATTAAATCTCTTTGTTCTGTTAACCAAGCTTTCGAAATTACTTTATTTCTTCTTCAGGGTGTCTACAAGTATTAAACAATAAGTACAACAATGTTATTTATAAAAAGTAAAATAATTCTCTTTACTTACAGAACTATGAGAATTCTTTATGATTTCTTAAAGTTGTTAAGATAACATTTATCATTGTATAATTTATATGAACACATTCCAATCTTAGTGTAAATAGTAAATAGTAATACAAGTTTTAATGACAGAAAAGGTGGCGTTAATGAAATTATGACATTAGGTGTATATATTCAAAATTTGTTCATAGACCACCATTTTATTTTATAAATGTTTATTTACTAGGCTAAGAAAAAAGACAGCAAAAGGTTTTGATGTTAAAATGTGTCTATAGATCTTCGATTATAGACAAAGAATCAATGTTCCTTGGTTTTTGTAACTGTATTAAATATGAGTAAATGACACTTAAGTTTTCTAAATCGGTCTTAAAATTTAAGGTATTGTCTTTGCTCATTATGTGAGTCATTTCAAGCTTCAATCATCACATTCAGTTTACAGTGGAAAGAGAAACCAATAACAGTATTCCATTTTTAGATACTAAAATGATTAGAGACGAAGATGGTGTATTTATCCTTGATTGGTATAGGAAACCTACCAACTCAGGAAGATACATCAACTTCTTCTCTAATCATTCATTAAAACAGAAGATCAACTTAGTAGTACGCCTAAAAAATAGAATTAAAAAGATTGCACATCCTACAAGATTGCACATCCTACATTACTAGACAAAAATTTAAAACTTCTGATGGATATTCTGACTAATAACGGTTACCCTAGACCTTTAGTAACTAAATTACTGTATAACACAGAGAATAACCAACATCCTCCACAAGACACAAATAATGAGGAAGAAAGGAACCAAGTTACATACAAGAAACTACCCTACATCCAAAATCTATCTCAGAAATTGAAACATGTGTTACAGAAACCTAACATAAAGAGCCTATTACAATTCAATTAAAGTAAGAAATATCTTTTCAAAAACTAAAGATAAAACTCCAATTATGAGAGAATCTAACATAGTGTACTCTATTCCATGCTTACAATGCGAAAAAGTGTACATAGGGCAGACGTCATCGTGGCTTCAAACTAGAATAACACAACACCGTAGCAATTGTAAATTAAAAAAGGAATCATGTGCTTTAGCTATACACACAACCAATGCAAACCATTATCCTGATTTTAACAATTGCAAAATCTTAGAAAGAGAAAATAACTATAAGAGCAGACTGTTTCTTGAAATGACTCACATAATGAGCAAAGACAATACCTTAAATTTTAAGACCGATTTATAAAACTTAAGTGTCATTTACTCATATTTAATACAGTTACAAAAACCAAGGAACATTGATTCTTTGTCTATAATCGAAGATCTATAGACACATTTTAACATCAAAACCTTTTGCTGTCTTTTTTCTTAGCCTAGTAAATAAACATTTATAAAATAAAATGGTGGTCTATGAACAAATTTTGAATATATACACCTAATGTCATAATTTCATTAACGCCACCTTTTCTGTCATTAAAACTTGTATTACTATTTACTATTTACACTAAGATTGGAATGTGTTCATATAAATTATACAATGATAAATGTTATCTTAACAACTTTAAGAAATCATAAATAATTCTCATAGTTCTGTAAGTAAAGAGAATTCTTCTACTTTTTATAAATAACATTGTTGTACTTATTGTTTAATACTTGTAGACACCCTGAAGAAGAAATAAAGTAATTTCGAAAGCTTGGTTAACAGAACAAAGAGATTTAATTAATTGTAGACCGATAACCTATATATATATATATATATATATATATATATATATATATATATATATATATATATATATATATATATATATATATATATATATATATATATATATATATATATATATATATATATATATATATATATATATATATATATATATATATATATATATATATATATATATATATATATATATATATATCTAGAGGCCTACCATGCGTCCGGACCAAAAGCGTAGCGCCCAGCGTCCGGCGTATATAAGTGTATATAAATGATGGTATCAGTCAGCGTCTTTTGCAAGCTATAGGTTTATTCAGCGTCTGTTTATTTTATGCAACCTATAGGTTTATACAGCGTCCATTTATTTTTTCAGTATTGGCCAGCCTGCTTGAATTCCTTTGCCTGTCTGCGGTGTCGAGTTACTCTCTGCATTTCGGATTGCGTCATCTCAACTGGCAAAAATAATTCTATTTTATTAACGCTATGTAATAAATACTTTTAGTTTCGTTTCTGTATGTGTATGAATTTTATTTAAAAGGCTTTCAGATTTAAAATATTATATGCATAAAAACATCATAAAACTCGAAATATTATTGGATTTGTATGAAATTTTCTACAAAGGGGTTTTTCAGGTCGCTGATTTCAAATTTGATGTCAACGTTTGCAAATTTTAAAGCGCGGATGAAATATGGCGGCCATAATAATTAAAATTTGATTTATTTGCATAAAACTTAACATCTGGGAGTATATTCGAAACTCTCTGCGTTGCCAAAATACTATGTGTGTTTCTCAGTAAGGATTGCGTCATTTAAAGTGACAAAAATAATTTTATTAAAGCTACTTAATAAATCTTTCACTTCCATTCATTTGTGTCTGAATTTAATTATTTAATTCAGTTGAATTTAGTTGATTTTAATATGTATTTTCTAGATGAAAACTATTTAAATTGTGTAGGTTAATTTATTATTATAGGTTAAATGCATATAAAAAATTGTGATGATACTTATTGCTACTAATACCTAGTTCTATATTTTAAAGAGCCAAGCGATTTAATGTGTTAATTAGAGCTTCCAGTTTTTTAAGTTCTTCCAGTGGTTTAAATCGTTATATCTCCAAAAATATTTGAGCTAGAAAGCTGATTCTTTTTTTAAATTAAACCTTAAAAATGAGCGCATGCAACAATATTATCAAATATTGCCTAAAGAGAAATTTGGCAAAAAAAGTTTGGGTACTGATAAAGATAGTTTAGAAGGGAATTTCAAGGTCCAGCGGTCAGTGCAGATGTATTGTTTTGTATTTATGTTTGTTTATGTACTAGAAACTACGTTTTACATGTCTATTAAAGCAAACTATAAAAAGGAATTTGTAGTTCTTCTTAAATTATCTTCTTTCTGTCACTGTTTTACAAAACAGTTACTATTCGATCGCACAAGGTAAAACTTATTGGTTATTTATAACGACTAATAATTGATTTTATGAAATAATGAAATATATTGATTTTTGATTGACTTGTTAATTTTTATTGGGAACGCATTTTAATTTCAATACCTAATTAAAAATATCAGATTCGTTGTTTTATTTCTTATTGACATTCTGTAGTACATTTTCTCGTTCTATATTTTATAGAGCCGAGCGATTTAATGTGTTAATTAGAGCTTCCAGTTTTTTAAGTTCTTCCAGTGGTTTAAATCGTTATATCTCCAAAAATATTTGAGCTAGAAAGCTGATTCTTTTTTTAAATTAAACCTTAAAAATGAGCGCATGCAACAATATTATCAAATATTGCCTAAAGAGAAATTTGGCAAAAAAAGTTTGGGTAGTGATAAAGATAGTTTAGAAGGGAATTTCAAGGTCCAGCGGTCAGTGCAGATGTATTGTTTTGTATTTATGTTTGTTTATGTACTAGAAACTACGTTTTACATGTCTATTAAAGCAAACTATAAAAAGGAATTTGTAGTTCTTCTTAAATTATCTTCTTTCTGTCACTGTTTTACAAAACAGTTACTATTCGATCGCACAAGGTAAAACTTATTGGTTATTTATAACGACTAATAATTGATTTTATGAAATAATGAAATATATTGATTTTTGATTGACTTGTTAATTTTTATTGGGAACGCATTTTAATTTCAATGCCTAATTAAAAATATCAGATTCGTTGTTTTATTTCTTATTGACTTTCTGTAGTACATTTTCTCGTTCTATATTTTATAGAGCCGAGCGATTTAATGTGTTAATTAGAGCTTCCAGTTTTTTAAGTTCTTCCAGTGGTTTAAATCGTTATATCTCCAAAAATATTTGAGCTAGAAAACTGATTTTTTTTTTAAATTAAACCTTAAAAATGAGCGCATGCAACAATATTATCAAATATTGCCTAAAGAGAAATTTGGCAAAAAAAGTTTGGGTAGTGATAAAGATAGTTTAGAAGGGAATTTCAAGGTCCAGCGGTCAGTGCAGATGTATTGTTTTGTATTTATGTTTGTTTATGTACTAGAAACTACGTTTTACATGTCTATTAAAGCAAACTATAAAAAGGAATTTGTAGTTCTTCTTAAATTATCTTCTTTCTGTCACTGTTTTACAAAACAGTTACTATTCGATCGCACAAGGTAAAACTTATTGGTTATTTATAACGACTAATAATTGATTTTATGAAATAATGAAATATATTGATTTTTGGTTGACTTGTTAATTTTTATTGGGAACGCATTTTAATTTCAATACCTAATTAAAAATATCAGATTCGTTGTTTTATTTCTTATTGACATTCTGTAGTACATTTTCTCGTTCTATATTTTATAGAGCCGAGCGATTTAATGTGTTAATTAGAGCTTCCAGTTTTTTAAGTTCTTCCAGTGGATTAAATCGTTATATCTCCAAACATATTTGAGCTAGAAAGCTGATTCTTTTTTTAAATTAAACCTTAAAAATGAGCGCATGCAACAATATTATCAAATATTGCCTAAAGAGAAATTTGACAAAAAAAGTTTGGGTAGTGATAAAGGTAGTTTAGAAGGGAATTTCAAGGTCCAGCGGTCAGTGCAGATGTATTTTTATGTAATTTAAAAATATTTAAATAAAGATGCAACAAAAATATTATTGACTAGCAATCTCTTAAAATGACGTTTTGGTTTTCGTTATTAGTGCTTACTTTATTTTAATCAATTACTGATTTTTTATAAATTGAAACCATTATTAGTTTCAGAAGAAAACAGCTGTGCATTCATAATACGTAGTAAATAATATCATATCTAAAATGTAAGATCATGCTAATCTATTCACCTATTTTTGGTATTAAACACATTTCTTGTAACCTTGTTATATATAATTGTTTATTTCGGATCATTTTCATTTGTGTTTGGAATAATATTTTGAGAAAGAAATTTTTATTACTTGCAAATTTTAGTTTCATGAGCAACCTTTATTTATTTTATTTACCTTTTAAATATACATTCTGGTATTAAGTTATCGATGTTCCTCTGTGAAATTTACAAAACATGTACGAGCCCTAACAACTAAATATGTATTTGGACAGTTTCATGAATTCTGTGTTTATTTTTCCTACTAGTGTTCCAAATTACACCATTTTCAAACAATAACCATTAACTTCTGTAAAAAAAGATCTACAGAAAACAATTTTCAAAAATTCAATAAAACTCGCTGACAACTAAATATTCAGATAGCAGTTTATAAATACAATTCAATAAGATTTAACATCTCGCTTTGCTTTATTCGCCTCTTAAATTTTGGCTGACATACCTCTAACTTGGGGATTACAATTATCTAAATTGGATAATGCCCCACTTGCTGATAATTTCAAATTCAATAACACTAAAGATCCGAACTGCTTGAGGATCATTCAACAACTTTGAAATTATGATTTTCAAACCATTTTTTGGTCGTTTTTGATGTGTGGTAAGAAGCACCATCTTGTTGAAAGATTAAATCGCGGTCAAGATCGATTTTTAACGATTGGTAACAAGTTTGCGTTAAGAATTTGCTGATACTTTTCAACATTAACTGTGCCGTCTATGGACTGAAATCATTCTAACCCTCCAGCTGACATATAGCTCTAAACTATTGCACCTTGAGGAAACCTAACCGTACGTTTTAAGCAGTACTTATGGAATGCTTCATGTTTAGCTCCGATCACTCTTTTGCGAGAGTAACCAACGAAAACACCAGACTTTGACTAGTCGCTGAATATGACCTTATACCAGTCATTCTCTGGAACATTGTCTAGGACAACTACATATTTAGTCCATGTCACTCGTCGTTGTTCTTGTTTCTCGGTTAGAAGTTTTACTTTGACTAAATACAAAAACCGTTTATGTTACAAAGATAGTTAAGGAATACTCAATGCATCAAAGTTTAAAGATAACTAACTACCTTATTAAAGAATGGAGAGTCTATCTGAAAACAAATAAACTGTTTGGATTCTTGGCAATTGTTGCGACAGAAAGGTAAAGACAGGATTAAGTGTGCCCAAATAGCTGCAGGACATGATCTGGACTTGCAGAAATACATAGAACAAAATTAAATAGCTTATCGGTATGTCCAACGTAAATGACTGCTTCTTCACGGCTTGCTCCAAAATGATGAGTCTGGATTTCTTCAGCTAGTTTGCAAGGATAATTTTCAGAGAAGACTATATGGAGTAACCCTTCACTCTTACTAAGACTCTTTTTCAGTGTGTTGTAAGCAGCATTTTTATTTCTAATGTTAAATTTATATTTATTTTTAAAGTTTTCATTTCTTCTTGAACCTCTCCCTGCAACTCTTGAACTTCTGCTGAGCCATACCTAAGACTGATAATGGAGGGCAAGATTGAGGGTAGAAGAGAACTGGCAGGAGACAAGGCTCATGGTTGAGAAATGTGAGAGACTGCACTGGCCTAAACTCACAGTTATTACTAAGAATAGCAAAAGATAGTGAACGATTTGCCGAAGTTGTTGTTAACCTTCTATAAGAAGACAGCACCTTAAGAAAAAGAAGATGTAAAAAAGGCCGCAAAGTTACAAAATGTAACAGTTTTATCGAGCTTACTGAATATTTCTGAATTTGTTTCTCGTCATGCAGTTCTATGCAATATCGACTCCTTTGCCTTCTTCAACATACCAACACAAATTAGCTTGGGGCAACGTATGATAGCCTAATAAAAACAGGATGCCAATAAAACTGAAAAGTTTTTCCCTTGTAAATATAAAATCGTGTGTATTATTTGAGCCCACTAAATACAAAACTCTGCGTTTACATTGTTAGTGAACTTGAGTCTTGCACCTAACAATCTCACATTTCCCGTGAGTTTTGCATCTGATGATGACTTTTACATGATTATATTTTATAAGCGTGAAGTTTTACATTTATAAAACACCAAAGTTTGCATCTCATACATTTATCAGTACTGCAAGTCCATAAAACAAGACAACCAATAATATCGATATCTAAATTGTTATAATTATTTTTGTAAATAATTAAAGTTTTGCATTTAGCGAGTTCATTTATCATGAGCCTACTTTACAAAAAATCGCAATACTATATCTTGAACTTCATCATCAAAAAGTTTTAGAAAAATATCCAGCGGTGATTGACCTGCCAAATGATTTTTTAGCTGTTCAATTTTTTTGTGTTCTCTTCGTCGGGCAAGTTCAGATACAAAAAGAAACCTCTCTGCACTTGGGTTTCTGGCTATTTGTTTTGAGCAAACTTGAGAATGTGAAAAGAAGAAGAAAGCATTTAAGTAGAAAAAAAACTGAAAACAATACAGTTATGAAAACACCTGAAGAAAAACTAATGCCCATCTCTGAATAAAAAGAAACTGCAGGGAAACGTTTTGTTGGACTTGGACCTGGAAAAGGAAAAAGCAATGAGGAATAAGCAATCCGTACTCTAGTTTTGCATGACTCGCTGGTGAAACCTTGGAGAGTTGCTGGAGGTCAAAAAAACCAACGGAAAATATTTTTAAATGCTTTGTTGATGTACATTGATATAGGACACTACCGTCTTTATAGTTTAGCAAATAAAACAATTGGCCTTGCACACAAAACAAAAATATCCTACAGTACATTCTCTCGATGCCATCCCTATGTTATTACCGTCTATATTATGTATGCAAACCTAATGAAATAAACAGAGATACCTGTTTGTACAAGCAACGTGCAAACATAAGCTTCAAACCACAAAAACTAAAACCACTAAAACTTGTAGATAATGACAATTCATATGAACTCCTGTAACATGTAGTAAGGCTTCCGCATTGCATATGTATGGCAGGTCTCTGAAATGTCAAAATAAAATGAAGAAAAGGTTCAATTTAATGTTAAGATTGCAGCTAAAATCAATGTTACTAAACCTGTCCGAGAGTTGCAGGGAGAGGTTCAAGAAGAAATGAAAACTTTAAAAATAAATATAAATTTAACATTAAAAATAAAAATGCTGCTTACAACACACTGAAAAACAGTCTTAGTAAGAATGAAGGGTTACTACATATAGACTTCTCTGAAAATTATGCTTGCAAACTAGCTGAAGAAATCCAGACTTATAATTTTGGAGCAAGCCGTGAGGAAGCAACATTGTACGCAGGAGTCACTTACGTTGGAGATACCGATAAGCTATTTAATTTTGTTTTATGTATTTCTGCTAGTCCTAGGACCTTGAACTGCTTCTCTAGTTCCAATGCCTAAGCGAAAACCAAATTGTTCTTCTACATATTGTCCGCATTTTGTGTGTACTCGTTGATGTATGTTCTTAGCATTATCTACAGTACATGGCTCATCAGGCTAATCAATCGGTACTGTGAGCACTGTTTTACTCCGCTCTTTTTAGGTATAGGAATAAAAATAGGTTGGGTCCAGTCGTGTGGTACGATTCCTGTATAGTATATTCTATTTAAGAGAGATGTTAAGATGTTGAGGCTTTCATCGTCTAATACTTTACGCATCTCAGTATAGATGTTATCTTCACCTGGGACTCTACGTGTTTTGATAGTTTTATTGCGTGTTTCACTTCTGCTATAATAATTTTCAATGGCTAATCTTCTTGATCTTTTTCTCTTGGTTCTGGTTACATTCTGATATCATCAAAAAGCTCTTGTATATAGCTTGTCAAAATCTCTTCTATCTCGTTTGGGTCTATTGTTTTTTTGTTACTATCTGTGACTAAGATATCGTGTTGATGGGTTTTATTTCCAGTTATTTCTTTTATCTTCTTTTTTGTGTGTTAAAGAAATCGTGCTTTCTTGGCAGCTCTTCGAGTACTTGACAACGTTTCTCCATCCAGGTCTCCTTTGCCTCTCTTATAAGCCTTGTAATCTTTTTATGGATTTCTTTATATTTATTATAGTCTTTATGTTTGTACTTCCTTCTTTCGTTCATCAATAAAAGGATTTCTTCCGTCATCCATCTCTGTTTTGCTCTCTGCTCTTGTTTTCCAATTCATTTTCTTGTACTTCATGTTTACATTTTTAACAGACTGCCAAAAGTTTCCCATTGTTTCTGTTTCCAATTATACCGTTTCCCTAAACTTACTATTCAAAACTCGTGTTATTTCCTCTTTTATTTGTGGTTCCCCCAGTTTCTCAAAGTTAGGTCTTGTTTTATTTCTCTTCCGGATTTTCTTCAATTTAATCTCACGTTTTTCAGTTACGGGGTTCTGATCAGATCATATGTCTGATCCAGGATAAGTTCTTACAACTTTAATTCCGTTTCTATATCGTTTATCAATCAGTATATAATCTATTTGATTTTTTATGATATTTCCTTCATTGTCTCCTGGTCCTAAGTACACTTCTAAGTGTACAATCGCCTTTCTGGAAGTTGGAACCAGGTGTTTGCTACCATTAAGTTTTCTTCATTACAGAACTGTACCAGATATCCACCCTATCGTGTCGTTTGCAAATACCATGGTCTTCAACAATATATTGCACTCTTCCTTTACCTATCTTTCCGTTGAAGTCACCCATGATTATATTCACTTCATTCTTTTTGGTAAATCTTAGTAGGTAATTTTTACATCATGAATGAAAAACTCATGCAGTATGGAGTATTCTCGTGCAACTTATATTACTAGATGAACAGATAGTTCCATATTTTGAACGGCACTCGCAACAAAATGCTTCTAAAAGTGAAACCGGTAAGATTCGGTTTCAAATTATGGTATATCTGTTCAGATGAAGGGTACTTATACAAGTTATCCTCCAAATAATAAAAAATCCAGACTTGGGTTGGGAGGTGACTTTGTTTTTTATCTACTATCTATTGTAGAGAATAACCCTAATCATAATATTTTCCTTGACAACTTCTTTTCTTCATATAAATTATTCGACAATAACACACTATGGTGTTGGAAAATTGAAAACTGCAAAAAATTATGACACAAAGGAAAAGAAAAAACTACTGTACTGCTCAAAAGCTACTGTACTATCAAAACAAAAGGAAATAGTGACGTTAACGAAGAAAATGAAGTAAAAACCTTCCCAAGGATCTTGTATGGTTTCTCTATTTCTTAGAAAATCAAATGTAACTGAACTAAAGGGTTCATTGTAATGCAATGAAGAAGTACATCACATGCTCAAATAAATTCAGTGTGTCTAACAAAAATCCCAACCTATTGCTTGGTCTTGGAGGGATTCATCTCCTAAAAGTGGTACTTTCATGCATTGGGCTATACCTTAAAGACAGTGGAGCTTCGAAAATCCTTGTTGAGACAGTATAATTGTAATGCTGTTTTCCATTTTGAAACGCTTACGGTGTTATACCAGTGTACGAAGATCAACGCTTGTTGGACAAATTTAAATTGCTATAAACTACACATAGTGACATAAAAAAATATTTTGAGAAACTCGTAGAAAATGACAGGCAGAAAAAAACTGGGGCCTGCGTGCATGCAGTATAAGAGAGTGTTTGCCACTTTCCTTCTTCTTTGATAGAAAAAATTATGCACGATGGTACATTTTATACTACAATGATTGCTTGAAGCTGGACGAAGGTCCTATAATTTATAATTCCATGTCACTCTTTTAAACAAAAAATAATAATCTTAATTCAATCCTATTAACGCATTTAAAACAATAATTATTCAAGACTTTTTAACAAAAATTTGTTTTGGTGGTTTCAAGGTGTTTAGTTTTCAAGAAAAAAAATTTCAGATTCAAGAATATAAAGAAAAATTTAAAATCTGGCAGCATAAATAATTAAGATTTTAATTGCATGGGCAACTAAAATCTTCAGTAACATGATATTTGATACGATGTTTGATGACGCGACGTCAAATTGTTCATCATACAATTCTGAGAACCTAGAGTGTTTAGAGATATTTAATTCTTAAATGCTCCGAATGAATGTATAAATGAATTGTTTTTTACATTTACTTATATGTACAGCTGTAACCTTTAATAAAAATGACTGTGGAAGCAGTCTGTTAAAATGCGTTACAGCATACACAAAACTACGTCACTTTATAGACTTGTACACCTGCAATCAGTAAATAAACATAGTCATTTTTGGAAATTTAATCCATGCTTACAAGGAAATATTGTCTTGCTAACAACATTAAATTTTTATAAGGACGTTTTTTAAACTATAATATTGAGTTATATTCCTGATTATCTAATATCCATTTTTTTCTCGAGTCCTCTGACTTTAATAAAGCTTAACATTAGTAAAATATTATATTTCTAAATGCTATAGCTACTTTTGTTTTTATCAGACAATAGGTAATAAAAGGTACCCATTTTTAGGGACAATTTTATTAAAAACAAATTAGTTTTTATCTCAGAAAGTACATGCCATACATCTATGAAATTTTTGTAGGGGTTATAGAAAGAAACCTTATGTTCTAATTTTCAGACCAAAAAGCAATTCATTTAAGATTTATATAAAAAATAGGGAATTATGTTTTCTTGTTTATTAATTTTTTGATTTCGTTTTGGTTAAATGAACACTTTTCATATAGGCATTATTTTTCTCAAAGAAATGTTCCTAATTTTAACAATAACAGTGCAATAACAAAAAACCAATTTTTTGTCCAAACCGCTTGTCACTAAATTAATTTTCCAGCGATTCAGAGGAAGATATTGAAGACTATACAGGGTGTCCTGTTTAACAGTCTACACTGAATCATTCCAACAAGCTTGTGACTATAGCAGTGGAATTAAAAGAACTTTGTATACTTTGACCTCTAGTTTACGAAATCAGAACACATCTTAGAACTTGTGCTGGTGCTGGATATCATCATCAGGATTTTTTTAAATGGAACGATTAGATTTGAAGTATGGAAATCGATAGCAAGTGAGATTCTGAATAAAAAAGTAATAAGGTACTACAGGTTTAAAGTGAATGATAATGAAATAATAAAGTGAATGGATTCTAATACTGTTTTCGTAAACAAGAAGCCGAAATCTACGAAGTTCTTTTAATTCCATTGCTATAACCAAAAGCTTGTCCGAATGATTGAGTGTAGACTGTTAAATAGGCCAGAACCCGTTAAGTGGCTAAGTGTTTACTATTTTTTTTTCACATTTAAACATTTGAAGTGGTGACTCGTACACATTTGAAATTTGAATTTTGCAAAATCTAAAAAGTATCTTGTATATTATTAACCATAAAATATGCGACTTCTTATGTTTTTTCATGATAACCCTGAAAATGAAGCGCAACAAAAATCGTTGCTATTTTTTCACATTTAGAAATTCTAAGGGTTGGCTGCTACCCCCTTATATCCTGAATTTCGCAAAATCGGTGAAGCATGTGCGTTTTTATGTTGTTTCACGCAACCCATTCGACAATGAAACGCAACTGCTTTACTATTTTCTCCACATTTGCAAATTCTAAAGGATGGCTGGCTACCCTTACACCCTTAATGTTGCAAAATCCGTAAAGTATGTAACTTTTATGTTCTTTCACGTCACCCATTCAAATATGAACCGCAACAAAGATTATTTACTATTTTTCCCATATTTCAAAATTCTAAAGGTTGATTGCTACCCCCTTAGACCCTGAACTTCGCAAAATCTATAAAATAGGTGACTTTTTATGTTCTTTCACGGCACCCGTACGAAAATGAAACGCAACAAAGATTGTTTACTATTTTTCCCGTGTGTAGAAATTCTAAGAGGTGGCTGCTACCCAAAACAGAACAAAATTTTGAAAATATAAATATGGGTTTTTTTAACGTTTTTTTAAATTTTCGCTAGACGAGAACCCGAAACTCTGTAAATATACCAAATTTCAAGTTTGCATGTACTCTAGAAATTCGGAAGTTATAAAGACTATTTAATTTCATTACTTAAATACATAAAGTGAAGTCCCGTTTTACAACCCCTAAAGGGGTAGCGGAGGGTTAACATAATAACAATTTTTTATATTTTTCTTTACGAGAACTCTAAACCCTATAACTAAACCAAATTCCAAGTTTTTATGTCATCTAGAAGTTTTACAACCCCCAAATGGAATACGGGGGTTGATTTAATAATTTTTTTAAATTTTTCTTTAGGAGAGTCCTAAATTCCATCGCTATACCAAATTTCAAGTTTGTATGTCATCTAGAAGTTTTACAACCCTAAAAGGGGTTGCGGGGTTGACATGATAACATTTTTTTTAATTTTTATTTACTAGAATCCTAAACCCTATAAATATACCAAATTTCAAGTTTGTGTGTGATCTAGAAGTATTACAACTTTTCTTTACGAGAGTCTTAAACACTATCACTATACCAAATTTCAAGTTTGTATGTCATCTAGAAGTTTTACAACCCCCAAATGGAATATGGGGGTTGATTTAATAATTTTTTTAAATTTTTCTTTAGGAGAGTCCTAAATTCCATCGCTATACCAAATTTCAAGTTTGTATGTCATCTAGAAGTTTTACAACCTTAAAAGGGGTTGCGGGGTTGACATAATAACATTTTGTTAAATTTTTATTTACTAGAATCCTAAACCCTATAAATATACCAAATTTCAAGTTTGTGTGTGATCTAGAAGTATTACAACCCCCAAATAAAGTGCGGGGGTTGACTTAATAAAATTTTTTATGTTTTTCTTTACGAGAGTCCTAAACCCTATCACTATACCAAATTTCAAGTTTGTATGTCATCTAGAAGTTTTACAACCCCCAAATGGAATATGGGGGTTGATTTAATAATTTTTTTAAATTTTTCTTTAGGAGAGTCCTAAATTACATCGCTATACCAAATTTCAAGTTTGTATGTCATCTAGAAGTTTTACAACCTCCAAATGGAATATGGGGGTTGATTTAATTATTTTTTTTAAATTTTTCTTTACGAGAGTCTTAAACCCTATCACTATACCAAATTTCAAGTTTGTATGTCATCTAGAAGTTTTACAACCCCCAAATGGAATATGGGGGTTGATTTAATAATTTTTTAGATTTTTCTTTAGGAGAGTCCTAAATTCCAACGCTATACTAAATTTCAAGTTTGTATGTCATCTAGAAGTTTTACAACCCCCAAATGGAATATGGGGGTTGATTTAATAATTTTTTTAAATTTTTCTTTAGGAGAGTCCTAAATTCCATCGCTATACCAAATTTCAAGTTTGTATGTCATCTAGAAGTTTTACAACCCCCAAATGGAATACGGGGGTTGATTTAATAATTTTTTTAAATTTTTCTTTAGGAGAGTCCTAAATTCCATCGCTATACCAAATTTCAAGTTTGTATGTCATCTAGAAGTTTTACAACCCCCAAATGGAATATGGGGGTTGATTTAATAATTTTTTTAAATTTTTCTTTAGGAGAGTCCTACATTTCATCGCTATACTAAATTTCAAGTTTGTATGTCATCTAGAAGTTTTACAACCCCCAATTGGAATATGGGGGTTGATTTAATAATTTTTTTTAATTTTTCTTTAGGAGAGTCCTAATTCCATCGCTATACTAAATTTCAAGTTTGTATGTCATCTAGAAGTTTTACAACCCCCAAATGGAATATGGGGGTTGATTTAATAATTTTTTTTAATTTATCTTTAGGAGTGTCCTAAATTCCATCGCTATATCAAATTTCAAGTTTGTATGTCATCTAGAAGTTTTACAACCCCCAAATGGAATATGGGGGTTGATTTAATAATTTTTTAAATTTTTCTTTAGGAGAGTCCTAAATTCCATCGCTATACCAAATTTCAAGTTTGTATGTCATCTAGAAGTTTTACAACCCCCAAATGGAATATGGGGGTTGATTTAATAATTTTTTTAAATTTTTCTTTAGGAGAGTCCTAAATTCCATCGCTATACCAAATTTCAAGTTTGTATGTCATCTAGAAGTTTTACAACCTTAAAAGGGGTTGCGGGGTTGACATAATAACATTTTTTTAAATTTTTATTTACTAGAATCCTAAACCCTATAAATATACCAAATTTCAAGTTTGTGTGTGATCTAGAAGTATTACAACTTTTCTTTACGAGAGTCTTAAACACTATCACAATCACCCAATTGGAATATGGGGGTTGATTTAATAATTTTTTTTAATTTTTCTTTAGGAGAGTCCTAAATTCCATCGCTATACCAAATTTCAAGTTTGTATGTCATCTAGAAGTTTTACAACCCCCAAATGGAATATGGGGGTTGATTTAATAATTTTTTAAATTTTTCTTTAGGAGAGTCCTAAATTCCATCGCTATACCAAATTTCAAGTTTGTATGTCATCTAGAAGTTTTACAACCCCCAAATGGAATATGGGGGTTGATTTAATAATTTTTTTAAATTTTTCTTTAGGAGAGTCCTAAATTCCATCGCTATACCAAATTTCAAGTTTGTATGTCATCTAGAAGTTTTACAACCTTAAAAGGGGTTGCGGGGTTGACATAATAACATTTTTTTAAATTTTTATTTACTAGAATCCTAAACCCTATAAATATACCAAATTTCAAGTTTGTGTGTGATCTAGAAGTATTACAACTTTTCTTTACGAGAGTCTTAAACACTATCACTATCACCCAATTGGAATATGGGGGTTGATTTAATAATTTTTTTTAATTTTTCTTTAGGAGAGTCCTAAATTCCATCGTTATACCAAATTTCAAGTTTGTATGTCATCTAGAAGTTTTACAACCCCCAAATGGAATATGGGGGTTGATTTAATGATTTTTTTTAATTTATCTTTAGGAGTGTCCTAAATTCCATCGCTATATCAAATTTCAAGTTTGTATGTCATCTAGAAGTTTTACAACCCCCAAATGGAATATGGGGGTTGATTTAATAATTTTTTAAATTTTTCTTTAGGACAGTCCTAAATTCCATCGCTATACCAAATTTCAAGTTTGTATGTCATCTAGAAGTTTTACAACCCCCAAATGGAATATGGGGGTTGATTTAATAATTTTTTTAAATTTTTCTTTAGGAGAGTCCTAAATTCCATCGCTATACCAAATTTCAAGTTTGTATGTCATCTAGAAGTTTTACAACCCCCAAATGGAATATGGGGGTTGATTTAATTATTTTTTTTAAATTTTTTTTTAGGAGAGTCCTAAATTCCATCGCTATACCAAATTTCAAGTTTGTATGTCATCTAGAAGTTTTACAACCCCCAAATGGAATATGGGGGTTGATTTAATTATTTTTTTAAATTTTTCTTTACGAGAGTCTTAAACCCTATCACTATACCAAATTTCAAGTTTGTATGTCATCTAGAAGTTTTACAACCCCCAAATGGAATATGGGGGTTGATTTAATAATTTTTTAAATTTTTCTTTTGGAGAGTCCTAAATTCCATCGCTATACTAAATTTCAAGTTTGTATGTCATCTAGAAGTTTTACAACCCCCAAATGGAATATGGGGGTTGATTTAATAATTTTTTTAAAATTTTTCTTTAGGAGAGTCCTAAATTCCATCGCTATACCAAATTTCAAGTTTGTATGTCATCTAGAAGTTTTACAACCCCCAAATGGAATATGGGGGTTGATTTAATAATTTTTTTAAATTTTTCTTTAGGAGAGTCCTACATTCCATCGCTATACTAAATTTCAAGTTTGTATGTCATCTAGAAGTTTTACAACCCCCAAATGGAATATGGGGGTTGATTTAATAATTTTTTTAAATTTTTCTTTAGGAGAGTCCTAAATTCCATCGCTATACCAAATTTCAAGTTTGTATGTCATCTAGAAGTTTTACAACCCCCAAATGGAATATGGGGGTTGATTTAATAATTTTTTAAATTTTTCTTTAGGACAGTCCTAAATTCCATCGCTATACCAAATTTCAAGTTTGTATGTCATCTAGAAGTTTTACAACCCCCAAATGGAATATGGGGGTTGATTTAATAATTTTTTTAAATTTTTCTTTAGGAGAGTCCTAAATTCCATCGCTATACCAAATTTCAAGTTTGTATGTCATCTAGAAGTTTTACAACCCCCAAATGGAATATGGGGGTTGATTTAATTATTTTTTTTTAATTTTTCTTTAGGAGAGTCCTAAATTCCATCGCTATACCAAATTTCAAGTTTGTATGTCATCTAGAAGTTTTACAACCCCCAAATGGAATATGGGGGTTGATTTAATTATTTTTTTTTAATTTTTCTTTACGAGAGTCTTAAACCCTATCACTATACCAAATTTCAAGTTTGTATGTCATCTAGAAGTTTTACAACCCCCAAATGGAATATGGGGGTTGATTTAATAATTTTTTAAATTTTTCTTTTGGAGAGTCCTAAATTCCATCGCTATACTAAATTTCAAGTTTGTATGTCATCTAGAACTTTTACAACCCCCAAATGGAATATGGGGGTTGATTTAATAATTTTTTTAAAATTTTTCTTTAGGAGAGTCCTAAATTCCATCGCTATACCAAATTTCAAGTTTGTATGTCATCTAGAAGTTTTACAACCCCCAAATGGAATATGGGGGTTGATTTAATAATTTTTTTAAATTTTTCTTTAGGAGAGTCCTACATTCCATCGCTATACTAAATTTCAAGTTTGTATGTCATCTAGAAGTTTTACAACCCCCAAATGGAATATGGGGGTTGATTTAAAATTTTTTTAAATTTTTCTTTAGGAGAGTCCTAAATTCCATCGCTATACCAAATTTCAAGTTTCTAAGTCACCTAGAAGTTTTACAACTCCTAACAGGGGGTGCGAGGGTTGACATAAATATATTTTTTTATTTTCCTACTTACAAGAATCCCAATTCCTATAATTGTGCCAAATCTCAAGTTTGTATGTCATCTAACAAATTAGAAGTTGTAAAAGTTATTTAATTTCAATATTTTAATGCATAAGAAGTCCCGTTTGAAATGATGTCACTGTCTGCCTCACAAACATATGAGTTTTAAAAATTTTAAAATATAATATGGGATAAGATTAAACAGCCAGATTTATTACTAGCTAACAGCATCAGTGATTGACTAAATACTGAATGATAATATAATAATGGTTACGTTTGTTTCACTTAAATCAATAGAGCTTTGAATTAAATCTTATTAAATCTTACGATTTTATTAAAATTATCGCCCATTTGTAGGAGCAATTAAAACCGGTTTAAACGAAATTTACATGACGCATAAATGAAACGTATTAAAAGTGTTTCTTAAATAGCTTTAACATAATATAATATGTACGAATTCTTGTCACCTTAAATGACGCAATCTTTACTCAGAAATACAATGCATAATGTGAAGTCCCGTTGAAATGACGTCACTGTCTAGCCACAAAGGAATCAGTGTTACCAACACAATTCTTGTTAAATATGCGGACGCAGGGTAAACCTATGCCATAAATTTGTATACAAATGTATACAAATCCCGCGCTATTAGCGCTGCGTGTGGCAAACGCTCGAACTACGATTTTATACACGAATCAGGAATGGGTGTCAAACTGCGCACAGCTAATTTTTACATTTTCGCCATCTAGACACTTTAAGCTTCATATGGTGCAATTTTGAGGCACTAGTCACCCAGCGTCCGTATATCCGGACGCCGAGTGACTTCGGACGCTGCTTGAACCTAAGATTTAACATGGGGGGACGCATGGTGGTGCCCTATATATATATATATATATATATATATATATATATATATATATATATATATATATATATATATATATATATATATATATATATATATATATATATATATATATATATATATATATATATATATATATATATATATATATATATATATATATATATATATATATATATATATATATATATATATATATATATATATATATATATATATATATATATATATATATATATATATATATATATATATATATATATATATATATATATATATATATATATATATATATATATATATATATATATATATATATATATATATATATATATATATATATATATATATATATATATATATATATATATATATATATATATATATATATATATATATATATATATATATATATATATATATATATATATATATATATATATATATATATATATATATATATATATATATATATATATATATATATATATATATATATATATATATATATATATATATATATATATATATATATATATATATATATATATATATATATATATATATATATATATATATATATATATATATATATATATATATTGGTTAATTAAAAATAATAAATTATTTTTAAAAATTTTATTAAATATTTTGAAACTGTGAATAATTGCCGTTTGATCGTAGATAATAATTGATTTATAAATAAATTAAATTTTACAAAGCCTGTGTACTTTGGAAATGCTTTTTAACTTCCTTCTTTTATAAATTCTAATTGCCGTTTGATCGTAGATAATAATTGATTTATAAATAAATTAAATTTTACAAAGCCTGTGTACTTTGGAAATGCTTTTTAACTTCCTTCTTTTATAAATTCTAATATGATTTGAAAATACCTTTTAATAGATTTAATAATGCAATGGTTATATAAAATTAATGTTACGTTAGTTCTTGACTAACTCAAGTTTACGTAAGAGAGTTGGGCGCCAGTTAAATAACTTAACATATCAAAATTAAATTTAATAAAGACTCATCTCAGGGTGAATGTGGATTCTTGTGGTATAAAAAAAATATACAAATTGAAATTTAAAATCACTTTTAAAATTGAAATCTTAATTAATTTTAACTATTACTAAATTGTTCAAATCACTTTACTACACTTTACAAACGATAGTCTTTTCTTCAGCAAATGCCAATACAAAAAGGAAATAACTTCCTACCTTTTTATAATACTTCTTTTTTCCTTTTAGTATAGATGTCCTCTTTCCCAAACCATTGGCAGAGTAGATCACTTTATGTTGACCCAGGGCTGGCTTCCAATTCAGGGTTGACTTTCTTCCTTTTTGCATGGATTTTCCATATAATATCATCCACACACTTGACTTTGGAACTCACTTTTGTTTATTAACTGCGGGTTCAATTTCCCTTTTTCGTAAGATACTTATAGTTCTTTTTGTGTTTAATGAAATAAAACACCCGTTTAAGGTTTTAACGTAGATTTATTATCTTGCTTAATTTTAGCAAGTAATTTATCTTAAAGGTGGTTCTTTATAATCATATACACTTTTACAATTTATACTTTTTACACCTTCGCCGTATTCAAATCACCAACTAACTTAACTTGTCTATATTAAGACTAAACTATTTAAAATTTTATAATATTCTCAACCACGACTTTACTCTGTCGCTTTATATTGGTAAGTGTTCTTTTATCTTACACGACTTTACTCCGTCGCTTTCTATCAGTAAGTGTCTTTAAAATTATTATTTTCTAAGCTTATATACTATTGACTATTTACATAATTATATTACACAATTTGACGTCACCTTATCATCTAATACAATGACCACACTATTTACAACATATAATACATAATAGCAGATTAATACTCTTTATAAAAGTGACACATCTATTACAGATTAATTACACAATACTTTTACGCAATAATAACGATCTATTTACATTAACTAAACCTTAAAGAATCACATAACCCGTCGATATACACATTTGAAATTATACATAATTGAATTACATCATAACAAAAACTTGCGAACAACTGGATGTTACGTACACTTAAGTAATCGGTGAGTAAGCTATTTGATAATAAATAAAGAAACATGTATTATTTAACCTTATTAAAAAGTATATACATTGATTGTATAATCAATGACACACCATTAAATAACTTAAATTTATTTTTAACGGAAAAGTTGATAAAAATATTTCAAAAGTGTTAGTATTTAACAAAGATTTTAGATTTTCACAAAATTTTCAAAATTTTCCAAAATTTTGAAACTACCATCCACAGCATTTATCCCC
Organism: Agrypnus murinus; assembly: GCA_929113105.1. NCBI lineage: Eukaryota > Metazoa > Arthropoda > Insecta > Coleoptera > Elateridae > Agrypnus > Agrypnus murinus. The sequence continues at coordinate 75,675,107 of OV816023.1, read as the reverse complement.
TCCTGTTTCAAATAAAATTAAAAATGCAATTTTACTTTTAAACACAAATAAGTTAAAACAGCAATACTAACAATATAAGTTATACAAATAAATAATTTTATATTTTTAAACACCAAAAATCTTTTTGTATTTTAATCTTTTATCCCAATAAACTTGCCCTATTCTAAATCTGCTAACTAAACTATCTACAATATTTACAATAATTACATCTTATCAATCCATCCCAATCTCATCTCCATCCTATTCGTCTAATTATTTCATAATCCTTTTTAAATGTATCATAATCATTCTATTTCTTACGTCATTTTTATTAATAATCGCTCTTTATAAATTTACTAATCTTTTTGCTTATCATATAATAATATATTTCAATCATAGTTTCCATTTCATCTAGACAATCCTACTTTTATTTTCATTTTCATAAGATTTATACTTATCATAATCAAATTCATCACTATTCACCTTATAAACTTATATCTTCTTATTATTCATTAATCTTTATAATTTTATTTTAATATCATTTCCTAATCCCCATTTTCCCCTATAAACATTTCATAAACATTTTTCATCTAAATTTTAATTTTCAATTTATTCATACACTTTCCCTCTTTCATTTTTAATAACATAATACATAAGTCCTAATTGAGTATAAAATTCCATAAGCCTGTTTATTATATAAAGTCAAATCAGTTATTAAGTCTGAATCATTTTAAATTACGTCATATCTGGGTTTCTTGTTACAAATTGGTTATGTAAATTCTAATTACAATAATATTCTACAAAGATCTTTATTTCTTTCTTCTGCTTTTATAGTTCTTTAGATGAAAATTACTAATTGGTAATATTTGTCTTTTCCAGGGTTTATTTACAATCCTCATATCTTTCCCCTTTCCTCTATTAAACTTTTTATTTTTCTTTTCAATTTTTAAATTACTAATCATGATTTTATTACGTTTGTTTTTCTTTTCTTTGTATTTCAACTTTACTTTCTTATTCCTACATTTTTTTCCTATAACAACCTTTTTGTTACATTTTCTATTATAATCTACCTTTCCTAATTCCCTTAAATTTTTCACGTTCTTTTTGTTTGTTAATTTCACTTCTATATTATTAATATGTTTAACTACAACATCCTCCTTCTTAGATTTTTTTCTACATTCTAATTTGTCAATCACTATTTTCTCCTTTAAAATTTCCTTATTGGTATTATTTACTACATCTATCTTTCCTAATTTTATTGAATTTATAACTAGTTTTTTATCTTTTGATTCTGTACCACCACCCTTAGAAAAATGAAAATATTCTTGTGGTTCTACCTGATTGTGTTGAGTAGTGGTACAAGCAATTAAAAATTTTCTTCATCGTGTTGCGATTCCTTTTCTTTAAAACTTACAAATTTTTCCTTTGTAGGACTATATAAATGACTAGGCATGTTACGTGATACCTCACGCTCCGTATTATATTTACTACAATTACCCTCCTTACTATTCCTACCGTATCTATCATCCCTTCCGTGCTCCTGCTCTATTTTATCATGTTTCTCAAATTTTCTATACTCATCCCGTTCATCAAATCTATTATCACTAACTGGATTTCTAACATTTCCCCGATAATTATCCCTATTTCTATATGAAAAACTAGAGTTAGACTGTGTAAAATTCACATTTCTCAGACCAGGCCTCGTTGATTCTCTTTTAAGACTATCTAATACGTCAAAATTTTTTAGTATTTGTAAAAATCGCTCAAAATCTTTTACATCATCAGTGTATACTTTCTCCAAAATAGGCCTATCAAAATGTTTAGCTAATTGTTTAATTACAACCGCCTCTTCTATCGGATTGTCCAATTGGTTAATCATAAACATTTTATTCAAGGCATAATTTTCCCTTGTAGTCCCTTGAAGAGGGTTAAATCTTCCAAATGTTAAATTTTCTACGACTTTTTCTTGTTCTGATAAACCCCAATATTGCGCCAAAAATAATCTTTCAAAATCTTCAAAATGGAAGAATTTATTTTCATTTATTGAAAACCATTTTTCTGCTTCTCCTTTCATCAGTCCACGAATAATTGATAATTCATAATCGAAATTATATGATTGTTTTAGACTTATTTTCACATTACCCAAATACGATTTTATATTCTTTATAAAAGTCTTAGGATGCATTCTTTTATCCCCATAAAATTTAGTAATATTTTGTTCGCTCAAAGACGGTAACACAATAGGTACGCATGAAGGTTGTCCTAAACCTGATTCAGTATGGACACTTTTTAATTCATTCACCTGAACAGTAATTTGTTTTAAATCCGCTTCTATACATTCGGATCTTTGAATACAATTTCCTTGAACTTCACCTATCTTATTTTTAAAATATACTAGATGCGTATCTTGAATTCCTTTAACTTTAGTTATTTCTTGTAAAACGGATTCATGTTTTTGTTCTAATTCTATAAACTTTTTTTCATTGTCTACCTTTAACGCTTCTATCTCTTTTTTAATCGTCTCAGTATTATCTTTTAGTTCTTGTTTTATTGTCTCCGATACAATTTTTATTTCTTCAGATTGTTTGTCTAATTTAGCTTTCATGTCTTCTTTCATTTCTTTCATGTCTTCAGACTGTTTGTCAAATTTTGTATTCAATTCCACAGATTGTTTGTCTAATTTATTACTAAATTCTTTCATTTCTTTATTACGTTCCTCTTTATCTTGTTCCCTTTCCTTTTTCTTTCTTCAGTTTGATTCATTAATAGTTCCATAATTTTCGAAAGTGTAGGTTCTGTTGTTTTGCCTTCTTCACCGTTCCCCTCCATTATGGAAATCGTTAAAACTTTCTGTTTCTCAGAAACTATTAATTCTTTATCTATACACCTCTTTTTCAATACTAAATTACTTTCCTTCGCAGAATATATATTTTTAACTGACGTCATACATTCACCACTAAAAATCTTCTCAATACCTTTTAAATATCCTAGTATTAGCTGTAATATGCTAATTTCCTAATATTATGTTAAATTAATAATTTGCTACCGTATGCCCTAATATGCCTTACAATTATGCTATTATAAGCCTAATAATTTAATATAATCGTAATAAGCTAACTATTACTATAAGCAAAATAACCTACAAAAACTAAATAATCTCAAAAGCCAAATAATCTATTAAAAGCTACTATAACCTACTATTTTTCAAAAGATTATATAAACCACAAAAGGTTATATCTACCACAAATGTCCCACGTTGTCGGTCGCCATATATAAATGCTGTAATATTGGTTAATTAAAAATAATAAATTATTTTTAAAAATTTTATTAAATATTTTGAAACTGTGAATAATTGCCGTTTGATCGTAGATAATTGATTTATAAATAAATTAAATTTTACAAAGCCTGTGTACTTTGGAAATGCTTTTTAACTTCCTTCTTTTATAAATTCTAATATGATTTGAAAATACCTTTTAATAGATTTAATAATGCAATGGTTATATAAAATTAATGTTACGTTAGTTCTTGACTAACTCAAGTTTACGTAAGAGAGTTGGGCGCCAGTTAAATAACTTAACATATCAAAATTAAATTTAATAAAGACTCATCTCAGGGTGAATGTGGATTCTTGTGGTATAAAAAAAATATACAAATTGAAATTTAAAATCACTTTTAAAATTGAAATCTTAATTAATTTTAACTATTACTAAATTGTTCAAATCACTTTACTACACTTTACAAACGATAGTCTTTTCTTCAGCAAATGCCAATACAAAAAGGAAATAACTTCCTACCTTTTTATAATACTTCTTTTTTCCTTTTAGTATAGATGTCCTCTTTCCCAAACCATTGGCAGAGTAGATCACTTTATGTTGACCCAGGGCTGGCTTCCAATTCAGGGTTGACTTTCTTCCTTTTTGCATGGATTTTCCATATAATATCATCCACACACTTGACTTTGGAACTCACTTTTGTTTATTAACTGCGGGTTCAATTTCCCTTTTTCGTAAGATACTTATAGTTCTTTTTGTGTTTAATGAAATAAAACACCCGTTTAAGGTTTTAACGTAGATTTATTATCTTGCTTAATTTTAGCAAGTAATTTATCTTAAAGGTGGTTCTTTATAATCATATACACTTTTACAATTTATACTTTTTACACCTTCGCCGTATTCAAATCACCAACTAACTTAACTTGTCTATATTAAGACTAAACTATTTAAAATTTTATAATATTCTCAACCACGACTTTACTCTGTCGCTTTATATTGGTAAGTGTTCTTTTATCTTACACGACTTTACTCCGTCGCTTTCTATCAGTAAGTGTCTTTAAAATTATTATTTTCTAAGCTTATATACTATTGACTATTTACATAATTATATTACACAATTTGACGTCACCTTATCATCTAATACAATGACCACACTATTTACAACATATAATACATAATAGCAGATTAATACTCTTTATAAAAGTGACACATCTATTACAGATTAATTACACAATACTTTTACGCAATAATAACGATCTATTTACATTAACTAAACCTTAAAGAATCACATAACCCGTCGATATACACATTTGAAATTATACATAATTGAATTACATCATAACAAAAACTTGCGAACAACTGGATGTTACGTACACTTAAGTAATCGGTGAGTAAGCTATTTGATAATAAATAAAGAAACATGTATTATTTAACCTTATTAAAAAGTATATACATTGATTGTATAATCAATGACACACCATTAAATAACTTAAATTTATTTTTAACGGAAAAGTTGATAAAAATATTTCAAAAGTGTTAGTATTTAACAAAGATTTTAGATTTTCACAAAATTTTCAAAATTTTCCAAAATTTTGAAACTACCATCCACAGCAATATATATATATATATATATATATATATATATATATATATATATATATATATATATATATGATTTATACCATTTCTGACCGAGAATAAAGTTGCCACAAAAAGGGGCGCTTTAAATCAAACAGACTGTATAAAGATGCAACATTAAAATTTATTGATTTGCATGCTTAAATTTACACACACACACACACACACACACACACACACACACACACACACACACACACACACACACACACACACACACACACACACATATATATACACACGGACACGGAGTTCGCACCAAATTACGAATTAGATAAATCACTATATTTTATTACATATCAGCTAAATATCCGTTTCAGTTTACTATCTATATATAATCCCAAAACTTTTGAAGTCATATCACTTCTATCGTGGTTTTTAACGTCAAAAGATTTAATGGTAGCAGGTAAATCATTGATAAAGATCGAGAATAACCTTAGTCCAAATCAGTGCCTTGTGGAACTCCGATGTTAACCGGTAGGAAGTTTGTGACTGTACCATTTGCTAATTGTACACGCTCCTCGGTCATCGCCGCTAAGGGCGCATCGCCCCCACCTCAAGTGTGAGCCAGATAGGCACATATATACTTTACTTTAAGATGTTTTAAGTTAGTTCATAATGCTATGAGTTCATTAGTACAGTCCATTAGTTCATAAGCTCGTATGTTTACATATTCGGTTAATTATGAGTTCGTTTCTTAGTTTATTATCAAGTCGCTTACAGCGACACTTTACTTGTATATAATGTAAATAAATCGTCATAGTTAAAGAAAATATCTTTTATTTTCATCATCAAACTTGTGTACGACGTTACACTAATCTACTTTTACTAAGTTTCAGATTATATATTACCTGCAGAATTTTAATACAAGACGCTGGTCTAAATTTGAAAGAGATCCAGATCAACATTTGGCACTTAGCAGTAGTGAGCAACATATTTAGCACTGGAACAAACTTGAATGTAAATGTACAAGAATGAAATTATGTATGGTAGTCATAGCAACCACAGAACTCATTTGGTTGTTTATGTCATGCACTTACGCACTTGTACAGTGCATTTTCTTAATAATGTTTATTTGCAATTGCATTCATTTAAAAAGTTTCTTAACAACAACAAGATCGAAATTAAATAAAATAAATTTGGCCATCATAAAGACTTGTTTTGTAGAAAAATATTGGTGAAGTAGAATTATTTTCGAATTTCCAATAAACGCTGATGATTCAGCGCAATTGATAGAACTATACGAAGAATAGTTTGCATAGGCATTATTGAACAACATAGTCGTTATGAACCTACAAGAAATGCAACTTCAAGTAAAAACCGAGCACAGATGGTCCCTGGCTTTGCATTGTCCTGCAAATCACTTGCCTTATCGTCAAGAAGCTCATGTTCTAAAGGTTTCAAGAAGACTTATTCAACGGATGGAAAAAGGGCAAGATTTAAGACTTACCGCCGGATTATTGTATTCTTACTAATTGCATCGGCGGTAGAAAGATATTTATAGTCATATCTTCATAGGACGTACACACTGAATGACGTTTTAAACGAATGCGTTTTCAAGACGAACAAGACTTTACATTGCATTTTCCACAAATTAGCAAAATAATCTGGTAAACAGTCGCGCCTTAAAAAGTAACATTTCTCTTTACGCATATACCATCAACGATCCAGATTTTCTTTAGAAATTATAGTAAATCTTGCTTTATGTCTTGGAATGAAAAACGCTGTGATTTTTTGTAAATCTATAAGAGAGAAAAGTCACCAGTGAAACTTTTATTGCACATTTTTACAACTTCTTTCCGAATGTGAACGACTGCAATCAAATAAATCTTATTTTAGATTTAGGCAGCGTAACTCAAAAAATTTTTTTTCCTTAATAAACACCTACATGGTGTTCGAGATATTAAAACTAGTCACAAATGACTAACCAATAATTTGAATCTGATAAATCTTAATAACTAAACATTTATAAGCTAGAGTTCATCCAATGATGTCCTTTAGTTTGTACTGGCTACGCAAAATACACTTATACTACTCACTCCCGCACAATGCTCTGCTTTTATACAAAACACTACACAAGGTCAAACGGTTTGGTCCTCTTCAGTCTTCGGACAAGATGTTGGTTATCCAGTAGCTGAAGGGCTTCTGCGTTGACGTGATGGTATAGTCTGGCCTGATGTTTGCCGGCGAACCTTTTTATCTCTTCTCGAACCATTGGGATGCCAAGATCACGATGGAGGTCCTGGTTACGTACGTACCATGGAGCATTTACCATGTTACGCAGCACTTTGTTTTGGAAGGTCTACATTAGTTTTATGTTGGAATCTTTGGCACAACCCAAGCAGCATTTTTAGTCACCGCTACGTACCAGCAACCACCGGTGGAACGATAAAGTTTTTGCCGTTAGTCACAAGAACGTAATTGCTATGGTATTGTTACGTGCCTGGAACCAAAATGGGGAACAATACTCGGGTAGCAGATACGTTGCAGTAACCTTTCCGGAACTTGTCCACCTACCTTTAGGCTACAATGCGGGAACGTGGCGGCGTAGTAATTGCTACTTTCGTGGAACGTTTTTTCTCTTTGACACATCGTGTCGCGTCGTTGTTCTCTCTTACTCTTGCAACTTAACAAATATTCTTTCACTTTCTCTACTAATGCCGCGGTCGTGTCACAAAATGGATTACTATTTTATTTGTAATACGTACATAATACATAAAAAGATGAAATGTTTCGTTATTTTATCAATCTAGCATACCAAAATTATAAACCATCGCAACTTTTCTGTTAAATGCGATGATGATAGATCGAAAAATAATAACGCGCCTTCTTTAAATATATTTTTTAATAAAAAATGTCTTGAATAAAATATGACAAAAATACTTATAAATTGATAAACATGATAGAAACCATTTTTATTTTATTCCCAAGGCACAATTTGACATCGATTTGTTATCTTTATTGAGAGTTATAGTAAAAGACTTTTTAACAATTGCAACAAATTGCAAATTGATTAATAGCCTTCAACATTTTACAAGTAAATATGGAGTTGTTTTGAAAATGTCACCTTAAAGTAGTATTAACTGTAAAATGTGCGTCTAAAGTTTGTGTCGCTTTATAAACAGTAACGGGAACTAAACAAATTCTACTTCTAGGTTGTTGTTACCACGAAGTATAAAATACGGTTTCCGTAGCCACTTTCTAGCTCCTAATGCCACTGCAAAATTCCCATTGGAACTTAACCTCAAATTTAAACGTCAATCGTAAACAAACAACCAATATTTTTATACTAATTGCTACTTAATAACAATTATTCTTTAATTATGGCTCATTTTAAAGTTGTAGCGACGAAAGAAAAAAGGGGAATATATTTTACCTTTGTTTACTACACAGTAAAAAATGGAGTGTTAACTTTTACACTCAAATAACACCCAGAGTGGTTCCTATTTATCCACACTAATGAGTGTAAATAACATTGGTCTTAAAAGTGGTAAAATATATAACAACTTTAACCTTCAATGCAGGTTAAAGTCATGGACACTGAGTGTAAAAATGACAACCATATTGTTGTGTGAGAAAACATTTGTTGAGTGTAAAGTATGCACGAACTGAGTGTTAATTTCCCATCCTTTTAGTGTAAAAATTATTGCTTATAATGGTAAGGAACATTTTTTTAATGGAAAAGGAACCAATTATAGTGGTTACAATCATTTATTGGAGTGTACAAAAAGAAAAAAGTAAAAAAATAATGCACACAAATATTAGTTTTATTTTAAAACAAAATGCAAAATATAAATACATTCTAAATCTAAATAATCCAATGTAAATACATACTGTGAGATTTTCCTTCATTATTTGAAAATCATGAATTCTTAATTTTGTTACCCAATGTAAAAATGTTCAAAATTGACTGTTTGTGTTTATCAGTTGTAATTATGAGTTTCTGTAATTAAAGTTTTATTAAAATTATTTACACATTCTAATTTACATTACAAACCTTACCTGTAATTATAGAAACGACATTTAATGTCACTAATCACATGTTAATAATCACACGTTTTATAAACACATGTGCGACATCTTTTTAAGCTGAGTTCGGCCGTCCAAATACCGACCTACTATACCGACATATATACTTCATCACATATATACTTATGTAGGTACTACATAGCAGGAACCAGAAACGGTTTTACACTTAAATGGTTCTTTGTAAACCAAAAATCTGAAAATAATTTTATCTATTATTTATCCATAATTCACGTAAACATTATTATTTATATTTATGCATAATGATGATTGAAATTACAAAGGATCAACATGGCTGCTAAAACTCTTACATAAGAAAAGCTGAATAGACACAACCAGGACTGGAAATTATAGTTTTAAAATCTTACCTAATTGCACAATATCGTAGAAAGATGCATCCTCTTCTATTTTAGCATATTTACTTTTATTGGCTAGTTGAATCTTAAAAATCATTGTGACTTTCAAAGACAACTAACTACATTCAAACACAAACAGTAAATAAAAGTGCTCACGTCCAATCGTGATTATTCGCGTTGGAGGTGAATGTTCGGTGGATGACACTCGCGAGGGTTAAATCGGTTTTGTTGGCAATCTCATTAACACTCTTTACTGCTGTTAACATGCTAGAATAGTGAAATACATTTTCTGAAAGATGACTCTTACACTAACGATAATATCTTTACCAAATTCAAATGATTTGTTCACCAAAAACATTATTTTTACCCATTTTTTTAAATTAAGATAACACTCATAAGAAAATTGTTGCTGCGTGTTAATTTTGGTTGTTAATTTCATTCACATGAGTGTAGAAATTCACACTCAGATATTTCACCACACCAAATATGTTTTTCACCACCACTGCATTTTTTACTGTGTACATGATGGTTTATCAGTGTTCTCATCCCTATTTTTTTCTATTTTGTATTGTAAACAGTTGATTTTGTTTCCACTGATTTCACCTAACTGCTGTTCTAATTTTCTATAAAAGGTGGACGTATATCTAAAATTCTTTTTTTTATTGCATTTGCCTTTGACATTTTTATTAAAAACTTGCAAAACTACTACCACTGCGAAAACACAATTAACCTCCAAATTCCAAACTAAAATTACTTTCATCTTCTGGGTAGCATAAACGTAAGTTTTACTTTCAATGCTACTGTATAGTTCAGTTACTTTAAAGGTTAAGCAATGGTTTCAGACCGGTGGCAGGAACTTTCGGTGCTACTTTAAAGTTTTAAAAACTTAAAAGTAGCTTCGGGCAAGTTACTGCTACAATCATAATATTACTTGAAGTTGCAACAACATTAAGGTAATTATACTAAGTAGCAATACCGTTCCACATACTTTAAAAAGCTACTTAGAAGTAATGTAACTACATAGTTCTAATAAATAGTAGAAGTAACTACATAATTACTAAAATATTCCAAATTGAAGTAATTAAACCTGTAAAGTCATACATTTAGTTGTAGTTACGTAACAGCTACTCAATCAAAGTTCCGATCTCAGTTACCGCTACTTAGATGCTGCTTGGGAACCCCAGAGTTGAATTCCATAAAGCCAAATAGGTTTTAAAATCTGATTATAAATAAGAATTTTATTGTGCAATGACAGCTTGGAATTTCTACCAAGGAGCCAATAGTATTCTTTGTATTTCATAACAAGTTCAGACCGTTTCTTCTTAACATGTTCCTTCCAGCGTAGCTTAGCATCCAAGTTCATACCAAGGTACTTAGCGTTGTTTGCATGAGGTACAATGTTACCGTTGATATTAAGCGTAGGGGGATCCGTCAACCTTTTATTGGTGAAGTAGACATGGATAGATTTAAGTTCATTTAGTTTTATTTTCCATTTTATTGTCCAATCAAGAATTTTGTTACTAGCATTTTGCAGCTTAGCGGTAGAGGTTTCAAAATTGTGTCCAACTGCATGCAAAGCCGTGTCGTGTCGTCAGTAAATGTTGCGGTAGTCACATCTCTTGTTTCTGGCAAGTCACTGGTGTAAAGGAGGTAAAGTAATGGTCCCAAGACGCTTCCCTGTGGTACGCCTGCACTTATTTCTTTGAGATCTGAATATTCGTCTTCTTGTTTGATGCGAAATAGTCTGTCTGATATGTATGATGATAAAACTTCAATATATTGTTTCGGTAGCATTCTTTTTAATTTATGGACTAGACCATCGTGCCAGACCTTGTCGAAAGCCTGGGCAACATCGAGGAAGACAGCCGAGCATACTAATTTTTCTTCTAAGAGTTCTCTCAATAACATCAGTAATTCGATGCACTTGATCGATGGTGGAGTGTTTCTGACGGAATCCAAACTGAAAATCTGGGATTAAACTATTGTTTTCTATTATAGGCCGCAAGTCTTTTCAATAGTAGTTTTTCGAACAGTTTCGAGATAATTGGAAGTAGAGAAATAGGTCTATATGATTTGACATCATTTACTGGTTTACCAGGTTTTGGTAACATAATTACTTCTGCCACCTTCCAGATAGCGGGAACGTATCTGAGACGAAATGCTGCATTGAAGAGATAAGTAAGCATCACTATTCCTTCCTTCGGCAGTTGTTTAAAGATTTCTCCAGTAATGAAATCAAAACCAGGGACTTTTTTAGGATTCAGATTAGTTTTAATTTCATTGGCCAGTTCTTTCGGCGTAACCAACATTATTTCTTCTGAAACTGGATCAAATGTGTCCTCAAGTAATACATCTGACTGGATTTGATTTGGTTTAAAGATATTGGCTAAGTGATCAGCAAACACATCAGCTTTTTGTTTATTACTACGAGCCCATGATCCATCTTCCTTCCTAATTGGTGGAATAGATGAAACAGGTCTTCTAATTCTTTTGGTGGCTTTCCATAAGGAATAGTCCGTGGTTTCATCTGCAGACAAGTCTATGAGATATCTTCTTATGGAGTCTTCTTTCAATTTCTGAATCTCTCTTTTAAGCCTCTGAGTCTTATTATTTAAAATAGTTTTATCCAACGGGTTTCTTGAATGCTGCCATTTTCTTCTAGCTTTTCTTTTATCTTTGACCAATTCTCTAATCTCCAGTGGGTAATTATTCCCTTTGGTGACATATGAATTTCTTTGGTGTTGCTAGTCCCCGCCGATTGAATGATTCGGAGGAACTTCTCAGCTTCATTATCCAATTGGTCCTTGGACTTTAGATTGACATTCAAGTTGATATTATTATCAAGGTCAATTTTGAAGCTTTCCCAATCAGTAGTTCTATTAACTAATCTTGGCTGGGTTTCTTTTTTGATTATTCTTTCACTGAGTGTTAAAATAACTGCCGAATGATCAGAGCTTAGGTCGAAGTTTTCCTGTACATCAACAAAGTTTGGTGACACTTTTCTTGTAATAAAAAAATCTAGCAAGTCAGGTATTTTATTTAAGTCTGTAGGCCAATAGGTGGGTTTGCCTGTAGAATGAAAATTGCAACTTGTTTCACCTATTGCCAGTCTAAATTCTTTACCTTTGGTTGTGGTCAGGCGAGATCCCCAATCTACATTTTTAGCGTTATAGTCTCCTCCCAATATGAATCTCTCACCCATATGATGTATAAGTTCAAGATATTTCGGTCTTTTAAGGTTATATTTGGATGGACAGTATACGGCACCCAAATTAAATTTTTGTTTGGTTGATTTGATGCCTACTACAGTAAGTTGTATTTCTTCAGATTGAAGGTGACGTTCTTAACAATGATTAATATTGTTTTTAATTAAGATTGCACTACCTCCTTTAGCTTGGTTTCTTCGATGTATGCATTGATAGTATTGATATCCACTAAATTTGAGGTATGACTGATTAGTACAATGTGTTTCTGAAATTAAGCATACATCAATGTTCTGATTGATAAGGAATACTACTAATTCATGTTTACGATTTAGAATGCCATTGGCATTCCAGAGTCCAATTTGTAGGTCAGTTATATCCATGAATTATTTCTTTTTGAGAATAGCACCAGTGGCTCTGGCTTCTAATCGGTCTAGTCTAACAGCAAACTGATTAAACATATCCATCAATTGTTTCATCATCTGCTGCATGGAACCATGTTCTTCATATGTGGTCGAAGATTGAGGATTTGAGGGTTGGACCTTACGAGTTTGAACAGCATTAGCATATGAAATCTCATTAGATACTTTCTTAGTGCTAAATGTTCTGGGTTGCGGTTTTTTCTGCATTTGTTGCATCTTCCGTTTTTGTAATTCTTTTGCAATAACACATTCTCTGTAGCTCGCTGGATGAGCTTCAGCACAATTTGAGCATTTAGCTGGGATATTTCTAGGCTTAGAACAATCAGCTGTGAGGTGACCACCAGCGCATTTGACGCAGACAGGACTTCTTTGGCAGTATTTCTGAGTGTGACCAAATCTTTGGCACTTTTTACATTGAGGTACTAACTTGTTGGCTTTCAACGCTTCGATTTTGACTTTCATGTTAGCCAAATACTGTATTTCAAATATTTTTTTGATGTCCTTCGTTTTATCGAAGGTTATAACGAACAACGGTAGCTTAATATGTTCAACCCTGTCATTCTCCTTAACTTTTTTTAATTTATTTTCTACGGAGATTACTCTGAAACCTCTCTCTTTTAATTCAGTTGATATTTCTTTCGAATCGCAAGATGGATGCAAGTTTCTGACCATAATCCTAATCAGCCTTTCTTGCTTATTTTCGTATGAATGCCGTTGTTGATTAGTTTCATTCATCATTGTTGTCAATTCACGATATTCTGTTTCGTTATTGACGTTAATTTTGACTTGGTTATTGTTTAACAAAGTTGCATTTTCTTGTTTGGAGCTTTTGTTTGATTTCCTGATAGTTCTCTACATTCTTTACTACTACCGGGGGAGGTTTCTGTACTTTCAGTGCGTTGGTTTTATTTTTGACTGGACTATCCTTGTTTTGTTCAGGAGAAGAAACGGCTTTACTTTTTTTGTTTTTAGGTAACAACCACGCAGTTTCTCTATTTACAACTTCTTCTTCTTCGTCAGAATTGATTGGGCTGTAAGATATCTTTTTTGATTGAACTAATGCTAATTGCTCTTTTAAAATTTTTTCTCCTTTTCAAGGTAAAAATTTTTTTCTAGGTCAGTTGAACTTGTAGTTGATATTTCCATATCGGAATTTTCTGTTCTTGCATAATTTTGTTGATATAATAATTGCATTTGCTCGTTGTTAACCGGTAGCGGTTCATTAACATCGAGTAAGGGAATTCCTTGTGGAGGTATTGTTACATTATTTGTTATTTCATTATGTTGATGTTGTTGCTGTACATTTTGAAGCTGTTTAGTGGGAGATCTTATAATCTTCCCGCTTGAAAAAGGATTTGATGGCATTTTTTTTTAATTTTTATAATTGCTTTTTACTTACGTTACGTGTTATTATACTTAATAAACAAACACGACGTCATGTTTTCTGGACTACTTTTAGTTGCACTATCAGCAGTTCACTGTTATATTGTTAACAAAGCAGGTCGCGGAGCTAGGTCGCCGTACTTCCTTACTCATCGATAGTCAACAATAAACTCAAAATTATTTAATACAACATTGCCCTAATTTTATTTAAGTGTAAAATTGGCCTCCAAATTCGCCAGACTGTAATCCTTTAAATTTAGTTTCAAAAATTAATGAAAAATTTTAAAATTACTACCAATCGTTGTTCGTCTACTTTTGGGTTTCAAAACCTGGACCACCCGGTATATTTTTCATAAGTGCTTTTCAATGCCATTGGCAACCTAGGTAGTGGTAGCAACCAGAAAAGTGGTAAATATACTTGGTTGTAAATAAGGGCTGCTTAAGATAACATTTTACAGGCCGATAATGTTGTTTGTTTCTAATAAGGCTCTAAAGGCTCAAATCTTCAGAAACTTTGAGTATGTAACATTTTATAAAAAATGAGAATGCGCATCTTTATAACTTTAAACATGAAACGTGAGCGTATCGTAGATATTTCAATAGAGATTAATGGTACAGTCTATTAGATAACTTTTTTTAACATGATAATAAAATCAAACAACTTTACTTTTATCTGACATCAAAAGCTTTTTTAAATCCTTAAATTCTGAGTATCTTAAATTTTATAAAAACTGAGAACTTTAAATATTAAACGTGAAAAGTATGGCAGATATTTTGGTACAGATTATTATTAGTGTAGTTCACTTTAAAAGATTTAGCTCATTTTGTCAGAATAACCCCACTTCTACCTGCCATCTTAGGCCGCAACATGTCAAAAAAATGTTATAGTTCCCTTCTTTGTTATCTTCATATAAAGTAAAAGAATAATTCATGAAAAGGTAGAATGACCTCTGACTTGCAGTACTCTTAACTATAGAGAAGGAATACAAGCTATAACTTTTCCCATTTTTAATTCTTTTACAAATTTTAAGTTCGTGCAACTTTTAGAAGGAAACCACTAGAGCGTAAGTTGTAGCGACATGTAGATATGAGTATCTAGATTTATTCCTTTTTAAATTTAAATGTTCTATAAATTCGAAACCATTCTTTGTCAATTAAATAGAGTAACTGGGCACATAATGTAGCTGGCTCTTTGTTCAGCTCACTTGCTATTTACGTAACCCTTTGATAGAGTAGTTGTTACGTAACTACAACTAAACTTATGAATTTATAGGTTTAATTACTCCAGTTCGGAATATTTTAGTAATTATGTAGTTGTTTCTACTAATTATTGGAACTACGTAGTTCCATTACTACTCAGTAACTTTCAAAGTATGTGGAACGGTATTGCCACTTAGTATAATTACTTTGAAGTTGTTGCAACTTTAAAGTGGTATTATGGTTGTAGCAGTAACTTGCCCGAAGCTACTTTAAAGTTTCTAAAACTGTAACTAGTACTGAAAGTTCGTGCCACATGTCTGAAACAATTGCTTAACCCTTTAAAGTAGTATTGAAAGTAACTTACGTTCTTTGCTGCTTAGGAGAATTAATTTAACGTGATTTTTGCTACTTATTTTGCATCAGAATTACAAAGTTACAGTTACTATTAAATATTAAACGAAGTGACAGCAACTTCTATTAGGCAATCCAAACCATATGGTTGCTGTAGCCAAACATTCCTGTCAGTGCCATAAAATTGCCAGACTATAGGATTGCCCAATAAATTGATCTAATCAATCCATATAATATAGTCACTATGGATAAATATTTCCGAAGGCCGGCGTCACAAAAACACCATTTGATTGGTAGTTGGATTGCCTAATAGAGCCATATCTGGTCTAGGTTAGTTTGGAATTTGGAGGTTAATTGTATTTTTGCACTGGTAGTAGTTGGGGCCAACACAAAATATTATTTTGCTTTCATTTATAGGGAACAAGGGTGAAGTATATTTCCTTCTTTCTTTGGTTGTCTAAAGCTTAAAATATGCGATATCTAATTATTATGTAGTAGCAGTATAAAAAATATAACGTTCATGTTCATGGTTAAATGTGAGGTTAAACTTCAACATTTTTAAAGTTTCAACGGGAAATTTGCTGTGACATTAGGAATTGAAAAGTGGTTACGAAAGCGTCGATGTCATTTTATAGAAAGAGTCACTTGAAAGTTCCAGAATTTTTTAACTGCTTACTTATTTATTACTGATTAAATATTTGAATAAGTTTCGTATTTTCTCTTTCAATTTATAGAAATTATTATATTACTATAACTCTTCTCTTAGTAAAATTCAAAAATTTATTTACAACGCTCCCTAAGTCCTTAGAAGATACTAATATAGTATCAGGTTTCACATCGCATATAAGGTAATAATTTACCCAATTTGCGTCTCGATAAGTCATTTTACAATACCTTTTCAGAACCCAAACTATCACGGTGATTAGATATTGTCTTCTTCGTTCTAGAATCTTCTTTGTCGTTTTTATTTCTCAAGTAAATGGCGTCCTTACAAACAAAGCAGTAAGAAACTTTTGTTTAATATATGGAAGTTAAGATATTTCTCTAGTATTCAACTTCTCTTTATTTCAAGAATCTAATTTAAACTCGTTTATTGAAGGCTTTTTGGCCTGGAGTGTTGCTCTACTCTGAACACATTGTTTAGAGTCCGTCCATATAACTGTACAGTTGAAAATGAGGATTGATCAGGTTTCCAGCTGCAGTACAGATTACATGGCTTCAAGAATAGATTTAAAGATTTGAACCAAACCTTTCAGTGGCTTGTGAAACGAGTTCCTTCAGTATTTATTTAAATGGCTGTTATCGTTATTGGTTGAACAATCAACGTAATTTAAAACATATTTTAATTCAGATCCAAGATTTGGATTCTGATCAATATCTCTTTTAAGTTGACAACACATGAAAATTTGAATTAATTTCGAAAAAAGTCGGCCGGTTTTAGAATTCGGAGTTTCAATTTATGTTTTTAGAATTAAGAAGTTTTGAAGTTTTTAGAAGCCTTTAAGGCTGCGTAGTTTCAGATACTAAGAATTAGCTTGGAAGTTTCATATTTTCAGATTTCTACCCTTGCAGGCAGTATCAAGATTTTTTCAGCGGAGCACGTTTGTTTTTACATGGACTTGAGTACAATATCATATCAACAGCTTTTCTCAGCTTCCGTCATTTGCGTATGTAGCAGAGGTTTACAATCCAGCATTTTTAGACCATAACCTCAGGAATATTATGCTGGCGAAACCTATCCATTAAACTTGATTGATTTTTCCCAGTTTACGCTGATATCAAAAATAAGAAAGCGTGCACTTATTGAATGGCTTTTTTCCCATTTTACTGTGACTGGAAAATAGTATTACTGCGATAGATGGGTAAGCACATAGTAAGACTTGAAGACTTTTGCTAGATACTCGAAAGGATTAGTTAATAATAATTTAACGAGAAATGTCTGCAGGGGTGACGAATTGAATATTTGCACATAGTCGGATACATCTTTTAGCAACGAGCTTGATTCTATGAAACAAAATTATTTAGTAGTGGGTTGGATAGCTACCATTTTTCTTTTGCAGAATGTAAAACTGTTGCTAATTAACACTACTTTCAACCTTATAAGTCCTATTTACGACTAGGCTTACCTCAACTTTTGAAAGAACTTTATTCTTCTCCACTCCTTAATTATAGTACACGGTTAGTAGTTTCTGCTTTTTCAGTATACTGCATTTAAATAAGACTGCCAGTCGACAAGCATGGTACTTTCCTGGCTAACCGGCTATTGAAATAAAACTCATTGGTCTACTGGTAATCTTATTTTAGACGAACTGTATCTAAATCTTTGTACTGCAAAAGCGAGGAATAAATTCTTTTAGTTTGGAACCAAAATACCCTCAGCGTACTGAAGAAGCAGTCTCCAGCGATCTAAACAGTTAACTTTTCGTTTGAGCGTGATAAATCTTGCTTTTACAAAAAGAAAAGATACAATTTACCTGAAGGTATTAATAACAGAGTTGCCAGATTTTTTTAGCCTTTTGCGGGACATTTGAAAAGTTGAAGTCTGTTGAAGATCGAGATCGCCTTGAACCAGCTTTCACGGTAGCTACTGAAGAGAACATCAGGAAAATAGAAAAAATGGTGTTGAAGGATCTCCGAATTCGGATTCGTCAGATAGAGGGGGAGTTGAAAACATAAGCAAAGGACGTGTCGGGTTTTTACTTCTGAATATTGGCTAACCTTACTGACCTAGTTACTTTAGTTTAGTAACTTATAATGGCAACAACTCCGATATGATTAAACGTCATATATAAACAAAAAGTACATAAGCATAACCTATGATTGATGCCCTAAAGCTACAAATGAAAAGTATAATATGCAGGTATAATATTAGGCTTTTAAAACGTCTTTTAAAGTAAACTTTAATACTTTAAACTTTTATCTGGTGACATCAACACTAAAAATAGTAATGGTATTTATTTTTGACGTTTTTAGCGGCTGCGCATTACATTAATAACTACTTTCAGGATATTTGTTACAGTAACATCAATAAAACTACAAGAAAGATTTCAGATTTACTATCAATATTAAAAACAAAATAGTAGACCAGCGATTAGCGCTCGTTTGAGGAAAAGGTCAATTGTCGATATCGATCTTTGCTTATTAGTGTTACGTCGATAGTTCCATAATAGGAGTCTATGCAGTGGCGAGAAAAGGACGAAAACCCTCCTCGTAATTGCAAGGTGCAACAAACGCTAAACTTATAACAACCATGTTCTAGGACTGCAATGACACATTATTTATTGATTACCTCGCTAGAGAATCTACGAAAAATTAAGGCGTGTTGCTGCTTCATGATAATACACCTTCCTACTCGGCTCATGAGAAAGCCAACCAACCACCATACAGTTCAAACCTTGACCCAAGCGATTTGTATGTTTTCGAGTCTGAAAAAAGAGTCACGTGGTAGAGGATTTTAAGATGAAAATGAGATGAAAGCAGCGGATTAAGAATATTTTGCAGGAAAATCTTCTGACTACTTTTTACACGGGTTAGAATTGCTGTTTAATAGCTGTCAATGTGGCATTGATGTTCAAGTGAATTATATTACAAAATAAAAAACAAAATAACTCACACCTTTGTGTTTTAATACCTTAGGCTCACTTCTTGTCAGACACCCCTCGTATATTATCTATAAGAGAAATTGCTTTGCGGGGCAATACAGTTATATCGCGGTACAGAACCTTTAAACGCGGGACAATCCCACAGAATCCGGGACGTCTGGCGACCCTGATTAGTAGGTATAAGATTTGTATGCACTTAAAAATGCTGAAATAAGCATGCACTTATGCACTATAAAAACGTTAAATATGCACTTAAGAATCATGAAATATGCGTTTATTAGAAATTTTTAATAAATATATGCACTTGCATTATTAAAAAAACACCTGTTTAGCGTTATTTACATTTTATTTACAGAAATTATTTTAATTAGACATCCTATGCAATAATTTAATTAATTATATTTTCTAAACATAGAGCGTTACAGTTCACAATGACGTACATTTTTAAATTTTCAAAAGTAAACATATGCCTATTATCCCTAAATATTGTTTTATATTTTGAGAAACTCCGTTGCACATCGAAAGACGTAATTGGGGCATACTTAAAATTGTTTAATTCTACAAGCGAATAATGTTTTAGCTCGTCTAAAATGTCTTTGCCAGATAATGCATCGTTTATGCTTTTAATTAAGTGAAAAACCAGGAGTTTTGTCTATAATGGATTTAAATTTTTGTTTTATAGTCAAACCTTTTGGCCCTTTTACTTTATTCAAAGAAACACCTAACAATCTTACATGCTCAAGAGATTCATCTAATGAATTTCCCTGACTTTCTAATTTCTGAATTACTTTAGCTAAACGCACAAAATTTGTCAAAACAAACAATAATTCTGCCCTCACCTCCTTAGTATTAAAATCATCCTTTGCGCTTGGTATGCATAGTGCATCGTGTTTATTAAGTTTATTTACAAATGCTTTAATAATATCAAAATAAGTTGCATAATATTCTGCTGCAGAAAGCCAAGTACCCCACCTCGTTATTACAGGCTCAGGTGGCAGAGGCACTTCTTGAGCAGTTTCCCTAAATATTTGTATGCGATATGGAGCTTTACAAACAATTTTTTTACATCTGAAATTATAGAGTTTACGTTAGGATATATTTCCAGCACTTTTTCCGCAACTCTATGCATTGCATGGGCAAGACAAGTTAAGTGGATCATTTTTTCGTACAGAACTTGTAAGCCTGCTCCAGCCTTGATCATGTACGGTGCCGCGTCGGTGACGAACAGGAGTACTTTGTTGTTCTGTATGCCGTCCGGCCACAAAATAGCCATCGAATCATTAAACAATTTTGCCACAGAATAATGATTGGTGCTCTTGAAAACGTCCATTGCTAATAGATAGGATTTGGGATTGTTCTCCGAATTTAAAACGCCAATTATAACGTTAGCCACGTATCTGAAACCAAAAATTTGATTTTTATTTTATCGAACTACATAATTAGTCGGTTACAAACAATTAGCGCAAAACAATTATTTAAACAAATATCTATTTTAATCAAGCAAAAATATTGTTGTGATTAAATATGTAACTAACAAAATAAAAAATAAAACATCCGTAAATTGCTCCGCTGTCTTTAATTAGTTAAATTTTACTAACAAAACGAAGGAAATGAAGTTTCTACGCACTTTCCAGTAGTGTCAGTAGATTCGTCAAGGGAAACCCATATGTAGTTATTCGCTACATGTTTTCTAATTGATTTTATGATCTCTTCGTATAAACGAGGTAAATAATTTTTCCTGAGTGTAGACTCGTCGGGTATTGGCATTTTTGAAATTTCTTCCAGAAAATTACGAAATGCTGAGTGATTAATTTTACTTAACGGGATATCTGCAGCCACTAATGCACTACATAGTTTTTTATTAAATTCGATCGATTTGCTGGACTCACCGCGCGAATTATTAAGGTACCCCGGTAACAATGTTTGTTTTTTTGATTTCAGGGCAACACACTTTTGATGTCGAACCGTGTTCAGATGTTGTGTAACTTGAAAGCGTTTCGTTGCAGTCACTTTATCGTCGCACACTGTACAATATAACACATTATCCTCAGTTGTAAGAACACTGAATTCCTTAACATAACTTCAAAGTGTAACAGACACAGACCGTTTTTCTTTACCCATCTTTACACTCTAAAATTTCAAACTGAAATGCAGTTTGCAATTTCTGAACTGTCTTAATTGAAAGATTACAAGATTAGTAAACAAAAGTACAGGCAAATTTTTCTATGAACAGGAAGTTGTCAAAGGGTCTTTGGAATTTCCTAATACCTATTTATCACAATACCACAGGATGTAAGTATTTAAACTTTAGTTGAAACTTTTTCTTTCTTAGAAAATATTAACAAGTACACAGATGGTTAAGGCAGTAAAATATTTTAAAGCCTAGTATTTAACAATAAGCTTAAATTATGGGTTTCCGCTAGACTCAACTAAGCCGCCCTTGGTTGGTTGTCTAAAATGTTAAAATTATTTAAAAAATATTAGAAATTTCATAATTAAAGCATGTAAAACGCAAAAAAGTGGTAAAATATACACACTCGATCAAAAATGCTAAAATATGCATGCATTTATAAAAAACACCTAAATATGCATTTATATGCACCTTCAAATTGACATATGTGATTCATATGTGGCTTAAACATGTAGAAGTATAACTCTGCATATGTTTGCTATAAGCAGAAAAAACATGCAAATGCATAGAAATCCTATACCTACTGATTAGTAATGAAAATCTTGACATAACGAGTGAATATATGGTTATGCGTGTTGAAACGGTCTAGGATAACTGGATGCGGCCTTGCGAATGCGGGAGACAAGTGGGCGCAAGGACAACTTGGCGCGAGACTTAAATCTACTACTTAATAAGAATCAATAAATCTGTTTTAGCCAATTAAATTAGAAACAAAGTAATTTAAAAGTACTGGGGTTTACATTAATACTGCACTGTACTGCAATCTTAAATAATTACAACCTAATCACATTGTTTTTTGTATTATGTGCCCGTATATGGCGAGATTCTTTACAGTAGCAATAACATTATCCTATATTTCCTATTTATCTTATAAGATTATTATCTTATTAATATCTTTATAAATTATTTTAGTTATATAAAATAGGTGTCTTTATACAATTTATTATGTATTATAAGCCATCTGTATTTGTTCGTCTGTAATGTTGTTATTTTAATCCTACAAATCATCAGCCTTGGTAGTGTAATGTCTAGAGTACTGGACTTTCACCCAAGCGGCCCGCGGTCGATTCCCGGTGCCGGCAGATCTGGTTAAGGTTTTCTGCAGTTTTCCTTAGCTGTGACACAAATGTGGGATTTGCGCTGTTCCATCTGTAAGTCGGCTGCAGCCGCATTTAGGGCCTACGTAATAATAATAATCGCCCCCTCCCTCCTGCACAAGCTTATAGCTTCTGGGGCCTGGTTTCCAGGCTATGGGTTGTAGCAATTATTATTATTATTATAAATATAAGTATATACCTTCACTTTCTCTGAGCAGAAACATTTTTATATAATGTGTATAATTAACAGATTTTCGCGCTCAGTTTCTTTTGCATCCACTTGTCTCGCGCCAAGTTGTCCCTGCGTCCAGTTGTTCCTGCGCCCACTTGACTCGCGCCCAGTTGGCCGCGTCCAGTTGTCTCATCCCGTGTTGAAGGGATGTCATTATTATTTAATTTAACATTGTCTACATTATAATTTACAGTATGGATATATTAGTTGGTCCATTTCAATTATTCGAGAACCTCTTTAAAATGTTGTCGCATAGAATAGCATCGAGAATGCATACTGGATAAAATATACGAAATCTTTTCTTGAACGTTGCTTTGCGCCCTGCGAAGCAAAGAATTGCCCGTTATAGGCTATTTTAGTCTCTTGCAGCCTGGTCGGAGTTGGTGGTTGTGTTCGATAGCGACGTCGAACTGGTGATTGTCGGTGGCGGCGGCTGATGGTTGAAATGGTGGGTGACGGCACAGGTAGTTGTTCAAATTGTAGTAAAGGTTGTTTCGACTAAAATGCCAATGTTTTGTTGGTGAAGTAGTAGAAAGAAAAGATAAGTTTGAAGATAATAAAGTCAGAAAATAAACGGTAAAAAGATTAAAACGACTCTTTAGAATCACACCTCGACGAAAAATCACCGGAAGTAGCTGCTCCCAAGTCAGGCACTCAGTATGATTACACTGCCGGTTTATTCAGCAGTCTGCGTTGGTTGAGTACTAGGTTACTCGGGATGGGACGATAGGCTGCTGGGACTAGTGATGGCAACCGTATGAAACTGCCGTCGGGATTGTGTATCCGTTGCATAGGCGCCCGGAAGGGGGGGCAAGGAGGGGCACTTGCTCCCCCCTGGAAGATGAACAATTTGAATTTTATTGAAAATTTTGTATAATATGCCGTTTTTTTCTAGGCTGGCCCCCCCTCCTGGAGAAATTCCTGCGGGCGCCTATGGTCTGTTGGTGTAAAAGTCGAGCAATAACAAATTGCTCTTGGAAGCGGGTTATCCTCATATCAAGCACATCTTGCTGTGCAGAAGAAATGACTTTTGAAACTACTAGACTGCCGTGGTTGAGATCAGAATGTAGCTTTTGGCCTGGTGATGCCTTGTGTGCTGGTTACCTCTAAACGAGGAAGGAAAGATAAACGCCGTCGGGATGCAGGCATCATTTAGATGGTTGATATGATGCACTGCTTTTTGGACTTCGGTTTCTTCAAGTTCAAGTTTGTCTCATTCCCATTTCATCTTAGTGGTTTTCCTGACACTGCTATTTCTAAAATATTTAATTTTGTTCATCAGGATACACAGTTTAATAAAAAATTATGTAAGATGTAATAATTTACTTCGTGATTATCCAATTCCTAGGATGACTTTATTTTTTACAACTTTTATAAGTATTCCTAATTAATTGAATATATCCGTAAAGTAACGAGGGATACTAGTTACATTCACAAAACTTACTGGAATCCTAAAAACATTCATAATTACAATATATAAAACGCTACTGTTGCCCAACATTTATGAACGTCTTTAAATTGCGGGACAGTACTACAGCAAACTATATTATACACCATCCAATTGTTTACAGTTTCTGGTGTGAAATTTATTTAATTGTATGTAGGTTTCAATGTCTTACATAGAAATAGTATTTACAATTATAGTAAAAAAAAACTTGCAAAGTCTTTACATGATCGTCTCATTGTTTAATAAAAATAAATAATGTAAATTTGTGAAAATAAAAAGGTCTTGCTAGTGCACATTCCAGTTATTGTTATTACAATTATTACAAATCTTCCGTAGTTATGTATGCTAGTATGTAAAGAAGTTATTTTTGCCGCATTTAATTTGAATATAAAGGATCATTTTGTTACTTTAAATAATATTAATGCAAATGGTGTAATAAAAAAACTTAAGCTAAATTCTTGTTAGCATCTGAAGTGATAGTGTTTTCTTGACTGCATCTGCTGAGTTTACCTAGTTTACCTACAGCTTCCAAAGAGCTCAACTAGTTCATGTTGCCTTTTCTACGATAGGTTACAACTCCATTTTCTAAATTCTGTACAAAAGGCTGGTAAAGGCGTCTTATTTGCATCTGCTTTACGATAGGCTGCCCAGCAGTAAGTTTTCGCCCATTTAGCCGTTATTCGGCCATTCAAGTTATTGAAGACCCAAAAATCAGAAAACCAGACCTGATTATTCCAGTTTCTGATACCACCGAGATTGATTGACCGTTGGTTGATCAAAGTCTCGCATGGCACTCTACATTTAATGGAAGATTAGTAATTAGATAGATGAAGAGGAAATATTGAATATGTGTAAAGAGCTTCTACCACTACGCGGAAAGCACACTTTTCTAACATTCAGAAAGGACAACCGCTGGTCAACCTGGTCAGTAATCTCAAGATTTCAAATTTCTTCAGGGCATAAAGGCAGATAAATCTTCGATCAGACTTTCACAGTCTACTATCTAGAAGTACGACATTTCAAAGCTTTCATACAACAAGAATTCTGAGAGGAATCAATGTTTTTATTATATTATTATATATACCAATATTATATTCTACTTCTGCAAGTGCGGTGTTCTGTTGCAGAGCGTTGACATTTCTCCCCTATACTTGTGTTGTGCGTGCTCAGAGATCACAAGTACAGGGTACCTGCAGTTTAAGTGGTCTCTGAACCACTACACGTACAGAGTACTTGAATCTTTTTATTAAATTTAGGGAAATTTCCTGGCCAAAGTATACCTTAGGGTGGTTGTTATTTGGGTTATGTTGGAATTTCGGTTTTGACAGGTGCCGATTTGATTAAAAAAAAACAAAAATTTTAAGACCAATACGAACTTCTTATCTTTATTCTAATTATTCGCTGTAACGAGGAGAAGTTTCT
Source organism: Agrypnus murinus (assembly GCA_929113105.1). Taxonomy (NCBI): domain Eukaryota; kingdom Metazoa; phylum Arthropoda; class Insecta; order Coleoptera; family Elateridae; genus Agrypnus; species Agrypnus murinus. The sequence goes on along the minus strand of OV816023.1, from coordinate 75,649,286 downwards.
TAATTAAAATACACACTTTTTTCGTAGAACTGTGCAATATTTTGAATTTACTTTACGTCCCATATCATTTTTTTTACCTAAAAGTAGCATCGATGCCCGTTAATGCCATAAAATTAATTTCAATTTTTTTCTCAACAATTTGTTCCACTGGTCAAATATATACATAAGAATTGAAAAAAGCGGTGTATTTTAAATAGGAAACTTCTCCTCGTTATAGCGAATAATTAGAATAGAGATAGGAAGTTCATTGGTCTTAAAATTTTTGTTTTTTTTCTGGAATGACATGAACACCCGTCAAAACCGAAATTCCAACATGACACCAAGTAAAAGCCACCGTAGTATACTTCGATAGTTTGCCATTGCCTTCGGAGAGAAGCGAAAATCCAATAATATATTGGCCGAGGTTCGAACCCGTGTCTCTTGGTCAGTAGTCCCGCACGCAACTAACTGAACCACAATCGCTCTCACTAATTATTATTTATAATAGATTATTTCGCATCAAATCTACTGCCCTGTATTATCACTCCGCTACCATAACTGCTCACATATAGTATTATGTAATATGTCGTCCTTGCCAACTCCTAGGAGGTTAAACCGTGTTACCTCCTTTCGTTGTTTTCTTTAGAATGCTTATCATGACTAAACCTCTCATTTGTAAGAATCTTTGCCGTTTACGTATATTGGATGATTTTGATCTACACACTAGTAGTTGATAAAGCTTTCTTTAATATGATTAAAGCTGGCAGGTTTTTCCTGCTGGTAAAAGAAGAGTTGTCTATTTATGCTCCTGCATATTTTCATTTTTATCTTTATGCAGTATACTTATACGCTTTAATAAATCTCCTCATTTACCTAACCATGCAAGATATCCATTTTTAACAGTTTTTCTATATCGGAGCTAGAAACATCTTATTATCATCTGTATACACTTAGGGCCGTTTGCATAAAGCATAGTTAACCTCGTTGTTAAATTGATCATGCTGTTAAGCAACCTGATTGGATGACGAGTGAGAGTTTGGGCACATGTGTCACATTGAAAAACAGATAAAACAGTTATTTGTGATTTTTATACCCAACTAGTTTGTTATTAATTTAAATAAACCACTTTGTATGTAAACAATCTTCCTTAGTCTCATTAATCCTTCTGGAATCTGTATAGGGTACTTTGATAATGTAGCCTTTAAATCCAACTTTCAAGTTTCGGTAAGTTTATAAACTGGTTTTACTCATATTATGTCTGCATATTCTGTAGACTTTTTGATTAAGTTTTTTCTTCTGATAGACAGGATTACAACATCGTATAAGTGATGCATATAAAAGTATTACCGACTAATTCATTTATTTCTTTCATAATTAATTTATTTTGTTTAATATGAACTGTAACCTAACCTATTCTCACCACATCAACAACCGGGAAATTTGAAAAAAAGTAAAAACCGGAAACATACTTTTCTTAATTAGTAATTGTAATTTTTTTTATTCGTTTTTGTAAGTTGCTAAGATATCTTTAACGTTTGTAATTGTTTCCACGATGCCGTTGAGATCTAATTCTAATTTTTGTTATTGGCTATTATAACTCGATAAAATTAGTTTCAGTCTTACTACTTATTAATAAATCTTAATCCTTTTTTATCTTTTATTGTATAGTATAGGTGACTTTCACGACAGCAGTCTTTTTTGTAGTAATATTGTTCAACCAAAATCTTGATTTTAAAAGTATTTTTCATTTCAATCTGCTCAATCTGATGAAATCCAAAATAGACAAAACTCCTCAAAAAGATGATCGCTTTAGGGTATTATAGGGATCTATGGAGAAATACAACTATATGAGTGCCGATATTTAGAACTCTAATGTGATGTGATGCCATGCTTTTTATCCAGTGACATTATTTTTATAATCTGACAAAAAATCTTTTTAAGGTAAGAAAATAATTCAAGACATTTCAGATTATTTCATTCGGTTTAAAATGCAGCACGCTATAGTTAACTTTGTAGTTTTTATTTTTATAGAAACAATTGATGCTTCAGAAATATATTTCAATGCCGGTTCAGAAAAATTAGAAAAGTGGCACATAAAAAAGTTATGCAAAGTACCTAATAATAATGACAAAATCAAGTTTATTAACCAAAATCCAGTTATCACACGAATATAATTACAAAGTACAACTATAATACACACTATTCTAAACAATAGCTAATGAAAACCACAAAAACCATGATTATAAGTTCAGTGACATTTTTACTTTTCGAAATTACTGTATTTTCCACTCTTTTTGTGTAACGTGGTACCATCTATCGATAGTAAACCAAATGTGTCGGCAGAACTCGTACTTTTAAAGCAAGGAAACATTTCGTTTCCTAAATAAAATCAATATCTTTATTACTCTTTAATATTACATCCATTCTGATGCCAAACCAAAACATTAATTTCTGTATTGCAAATCTTTCTGCTAAATAAAGAATTTTTGTTGCAATAAAGAAATCTGTAACTATGAATAGTAATGTATAAGGTTTTCTTTTAATTTTCTTTTAACAATCATATAAATAAGTAGTTGATTGTGGCATTGCCTTGTATTTGATTTCAGAATTCTGTCATGTCAAAAACGAGTAAACCAAGTTACAAACCTATTTATTTCTGTATTGGACCCTTTTAAATCGGAGTGTCCTATTTTTGCGTTCTTTAGTTCTAATCGATTCAAACGCCTTACAAACCTTACAGAATTCTTCAATTTAGTGTACATTCTACACACTTTCTACAACCTCTATACTATACTATACTTTCTGGTTAGGAATAAAAGATATATGCGACGTGCTATGGCAAAAAGGGATTAATGTGCAAAAACACTATCTCGAGATAATCCCACTGAAAGTTATGCACTCCATCGTGTGTCAATCAACCGTTTTATAAACAATTATGAATTTTAAAGGCAATATTTATTCTAGGAAATTGGGATTAGTCTGATTGACAAAAAACATACTTTTGTCTATAGAAAAACATACAAAAGTCAAAATTAATTTTTTACACACAGCACGTTACGTGTAAAGAACCACAATTTTCAAGATCGTTTTCTAAAACACCAATGTTGTCATTGTCGTTCAAAAAGTTTTTTTCATGATGAATTACCTGAACTGACTATCATCCTGGAGAATCCCAGAGTTTTTCTGCACTTACAGTGACAGACATAACGAAACCACAATTTGTAAGAATCAAGTCAAACCCCTATCGAAGGCTACTCCTAAATACTTAATTTATTTTCTCTAGAATCTAATAGTATGACAGAGTCGCATGTTTTTTAGGCAGCTCTTCATAATATGACGAATCTTTTTTTGGAGTTTTCTTTGCTCTGCCGCCATTCTTTACCACGTAGCATGTTGGATGAGATGGGGGGGATACTTAAATGTATCGGAGAAAGTACTTCTGGCAATTGAGATTATACAGTACTATTAAACTAAAATGCAATATACTGGCTATAAATTACTTTAAAATAATCATATCAGACCACTGCACTACTGTATATTTATGCAACCAACAACACATAAATGCTAAAAATGTGCTAGCCGTTTAATCTTTACATTCCACTTGGGGATAATTTAACAATATAACAGAATTTATTAAAAAATACAAACGTAAATTAAAATAACATTTATTGTAAAATAAAAGATGCATAGGTGTATATCTTATAATAACCATGTCTGTTCGTGGTAAAATGTCTGTGTACTTGCAGCAACCAACCAATTTAACCTAATGCCTTAATTTGGTTATTTTCAAATGCAACATAGAGTATATTATTGCTATTGCTGACGTATTAGGAAACTTAACAATTTTCTGTGTTTATATTTTTAACAATATCAGATAAGCAGTTTTTCAGCAGTTTTATCAGATAAGCAGCAATCAAGTCTACTGTTCAAAATATTAGGACGCGTTTGTGAATATAGATGGCTGTTACAATATAACGTCGATATGTAGTAGATGATTTTATGCGACCATTGAGATACGTTTCTAATGGTAAAATAACCTCCATTATCCATTATGACTCCGAATCCGAAGATTTATTTAGGTGGGGCACCTGTATTACTTAATCCCCACGTTCCTTCAAAGAGGAAGTAATTGAGATACGCCCAATCAGCGCGCATTTCGCCAGTAGTAAATACTACCAGTAACTCACTGGTTGGAGCGAGGTAGCCTATCCACCCTCTACTAGCTTTCCAGGCTAGTACCTGAGCTTTAAACGTGCTCAGCGACAGTTTTTGTTAAATTTGAAATTTTTGTATTTATTAATGACCTTTCAGAATTATGTAATTCTGGTTTTTGTAAATTTACTAGATCATCTATTCTATTCTATTGGGATTAATTGGGAAAATTAATTCTTTTATGAATTGATTTGAAAGTTGTAGGTGAGCATATTGGGTCAAGATTGTTTTATAAAAATCACAAGCAGATGGGTTTAGGGTTGATTTGGACAGTAAAGTGTTGATACTAGTAAAAGGTTTTTTAGTGTATCTTCTTACACGGAAATCCCTTAATACGGAAAATGCGTTTTCAGCAGAGGTGTACATTACTAGCGCTCAGCAACTCTGCAAAAACATTATCTGAGAGATGCAAAATTACTAGTACTTTTTCAGTTGTTGGACTGAAAATAACGTTCTACTAAGCTAAAATAGAATTCTACGTCTGTATTGAAGGTTGGAAAGTTGACAGTTGGAATATTAGACATATTAATAACAGGCTTTATACGGAAATGAATGACTTAAATAAATGGAAGTGACTTAAGTGTAAGTTATCTTATATTTATCTGGGAGTTGGTTTCGAGCAGGGCTCAAATGAGCTCAAAAATGGCGATTGGTATTTTGAATGGTATGCTTGTATGGGTAAATTTCTTGCCAGATTATTGCGTGTTCAATTAAAGTCTGCGTTCACCACATGTAATATCTTCTGCGTTTTGATTGAATGAAAGACTGTTTGTGGTTAATAAAAGCTTTATTCTTGTCTTTTTAGGGTGAAAATGAATGTTTAACTATTTGGTTTTTTACTTGATTTTTTACTCTTTTCCTGACTCTGTTTACATTCGCTGCCTTGGATCTACAAATTATCCAAGGCACCGGTGATCGTTACACTATACACTTCACAAGGGCAAACATATTTCGACATAAATACATTCAAAGAACAAGTGTACTGTTACAACAACAAGTATTGAATTAATCCAAACGCATTTTACAATAACTTACAGCAAACGAAGATTAGGCATATTTAGACATAGACATCTGCACTTAGCGGACGATCTCAGTTGGAAGTATTGCATATATTTAAGACTATGTGGCAATGTTGGCTGCAACCGCACGATGGACTTGCATAATATTGTAACGTTCTTTTTAAAATAACAACAAAATGCTGTTTAAATTCGTCTATTAATAAAGAGAAGATTATTTACAATGCACTTAATTAAAAACACTATAACTATAAACTATTTAGCAAACTATTTAAATGCTAGGTATTTACAAATTTATATGAGGACTATTTATATAAAAACTAACTATTTATGTATTACAATAATTATTAACATTTATTTATTCAGAGTACATTTCAACACGACGCCGGTTAAACATTAACTAACTCCTTTCTACTCGCGATCTCAATTTATATCTATACGATGACTAATACATCTAGAATATTCGATGGCGTGATGATGAGTCATACACGCAGCTGTCGGTGACGTCAATGAGGCGTGTCGATGAGTCATACTTGCACGTGTTGATTGATGAGTCATACAGTTGATGACTCATATATCTAGAATGTTTGATGACGTCATATGTGGGTTTACTATTCTTTACAATATACTAATAATCGCCCCTCCCTCTTGCACAACCTTCATAGTTTCTGGGGCCTGGTTTCCAGATTATGGATAGTAGGGTTATTATTATTATCACTAGCATAACTCCCGTTGAAAAACTAATGGTTCATTTCTGGTCGCATTAGCTATTAATGCAGTAAGACATCTATTTAAAAACGTTGAGCTGGTAATGCCGCCGACAATCGGTACCACCCCCCCCGCATCATTCGTAGTGCACGCGCACTTAAATAATTAAAATTAACTATCTCCGTAAAAGCTGGTGAATTTCGAAAATCACTGAATAGATTTTAATGCCATTTTCACCATTCGATAGCTTGTTTCTTAGAGAATGTCTATTTATATAAAGATTGTTCAAAGGATTGTTCGAGAGTCGAATAATGAGCAAAATGTAAAAGAAATAATCAGGAAAATTAGCAAATCAAACACAAAATGCTTTACGCTGCGAAAACGGTAACATATAAACGCAAACTGTTAGTGAACGAATTGTAGGTCTCAAAAAGATTTACAAAAGAGTTCAAGGTGGCATATCTGTATTTCTTACAGAGTACTCACAATCATAATTTTTTTAATAATTATTTTTTCGGAAAAGTCTTCTCCCCCTGGAATGTTGTCTTACGCCGACCCTGGATGAAACTTCGGTAATTGCATAATTTATTTACCTTTAGAATTGCTCCAAGTATAATCTGTGGTAATTTGAAGCTTGAGGCTTACGCCATTCAGGAGATATACTGAAGGGGCCAAAATTATATATAACAGAGATGAGTGGAAGTGAATAAAGCGCAAACTTAGTATGATGAGGCATATAGGTCTTATAGGACATCTTATTGCTTAAGATTTTAAGCAATAAGCTCTAGCCTTATCGTTTCTTAACATTCTCGTTTTTGATTCACTTTATTATCTCTATTAGTACCGGGAAAACACAAGTTTATAGCATGCTATGAAAAACAGGTAAATGTGAAAAGGCAGTTGACAGGAGTGTGTTTATTGTGTTGATAGCTGTGTCTTTCCAATATTTTTGTCAATATGGAACGTTAAAAACGAAATCTTACTCGTGAAGAATGTGCCCAAGCATTAATATTGTCTGAAGAAGGTTGGAGTTATCGAAGAATTAGACAGCGATTTAATGTGGTTCATACAGCTGTTTCACGAGTGATATGTAAATATACAGGGAGACTGGCAATCATGTCCGCAGACCGGGACTAGCAAGGAATCGAAAAACAACCCCAATTAATGACCGATATTTTAGACTTTCAGCTTTACGACAACGTTTTGTAACAGCGCGAAGTCTACAAATTCAGCTACGACAAGTAAGTGTTGTATGAGCCACATTAAGTCGCTGTCTAATTCTTCGAGAACTCCAACCTTTTTCAGACAATATTAATGCGTGGGCACATTCTTCACGAGTAAGATTTCGTGTTTAACGTTCCATATTGACAAAAATATTGGAAAAACACAGCTATCAACACAATAAACACACTCCTGTCAACTGCCTTTTCACATTTACCTGTTTTTCATAGCATGCTATAATGTGTTTTTCCGGTACTAATAGAGATAATAAAGTAAATCAAAAACGAGAATGTTAAGAAACGATAAGGCTAGAGTATATGAATTTTAACTTGCTGGTGTAACTGTTAAACGTTACAGGGTGTTATAAATTTTATAAAAAAAAACACGTCGCAATTGGTACACACTGTATTTATAAAAAAGTAATTTCTCTAAAAAAACGTATCATACAAAAAAAGAATCATTGAAATCGGACACATGGTCTAGACCAGCGGTGGCGAACCTATGACCCGCGGGTCAGACACTGCCCCACGAAGGCTTTTTAAATGACCCACGCGTTGATTTTTATAAACTTATTTTTTATATCAATTTTTTGTATAAAAGAGAGAACAATCGAAAATATATAAAGGGTGTATATTAATTGAAGGGTTTTGGTTGAATGGTAGATAGCTGGAATATAGTAGAGCAAATGTTCCTTATAAAGTTTGTTCTTCAAACGAATAGTTTTCGAGAAAATCAATTTTAAAGTTTTATTAAATTTCGAGTCCGGCCCTGTAACACTAATCTGCCTTAATTTGTACAAATCTAATTTATCTAAAAATGTGATACCCTTTTAGATGTACCTGCCTATTAAAAATTGTTGTTGTCCGTCACATAAAAAACCAAATTTATGGCTGTCTGCATGCTTTAACGTAAAAAATTTGGTCAGAAGTTATTACTGAGTGAATACTTTTTAGAAATATGATCGGATGCAAAAACTTTAAATATGCATTTGTGTTGACGTTAAAACAGATCTTGCAAAGAAACATGGGATTTATTTTTTACACCTAGCGGTAATTAGTAATTACATATTGTTATGTTGGTTTTATTGTCATTTTATAACATATGGATTATTTCGAACATACATACTCGCATAATCAATTCCCCTTTTACCGCATTTATCTACAGAAAATATTTAATTTAGGCCAATCCATCAACTTACAATAATTTGATATGCGGTACTATCCCTTCTGCGAATTCTTAATAGGTATTTTGTTAAATATTTAAAATACAACTAAAGTTCTTTTCTAAAGGTCTTTCATATAATTCATGTAAAACTGTAAAAGCCTATTTGCAAAGTGAAACAAGGACTGTTTAAACATATTTTTAATTTTCGTTTTAAAAGTATAAAAAATATGGTAAGTATTTCAATTATCCCTCTGTATTGCAATCAATTTGGGTTTGTCACGTATTATTTATTGTTAAGAAAATAAAATAAGGGTATATGCTTTTAGTGAAAGCTGGAGTGTCTTTACATCTGAATGAATTAATTATTGCGTCATATGTGCTGTTTTAATCCCTAGAGATTATCGTATTTTACCATTAGCATGCTATTGTTATTTTTAAAATAAACAATCTTGTACGTTTTTAGTAGTTTCGGTGCAGCTATGCAAATGAATAATTTCGGGATAAGGACATGTCATGTTTTTAATATTTCGTTTTACAGCAATTTTAACTGTTAATTGATTTTGACAAACTACCGATTTACTTATTATTTCTAACGATGTCCGAGATTAAATACAATTTAAATTCATTATCATTAATGACAATTGGCAACCTAATACTGAAATGTAGTAGTTGTAATAATAACAAAAGAAAAACCTATTTATTAGATGCGGTCATTGTCTAGTCTACTTGCTGACACATGTATGTATTTATTACTACCTATAAACAGTTTAAATAGTAAGCATCTTTTTGTTTGAAATAAATTAAATGAATGATCAGCATACAGATAATAGCTTCACCAGACCCAGGGCCGTCTTCAGTTTGCTTAATTTTTCGGGTACTCACCAATTTTTAGTGAAAATTTATTTTTGAGATAGTGCGGAGTTTTATTCATTTTTGCCTTCTTCCTTTATTCATATGTTACCCATTAAGCCAAAACCCATTATATGAAATACACACTGTATATACCGATGGGGCCAAATTATATGTATAACAAACGTGAGTTGAAGCGAACAGTGCATACTTAGTATGAAAGAAAGAGATACATATAATGTATCTAATATTGTAGTAGGCCGATCCTGTATGTTTTGAAAATTTTAATGTCATAATAATTTTTTTTGCTTTTTTTGCTCTTCACTTGTAAAAATAAAAGTTGTAAAACAAAAAGGAAACGTAAACCTTTTTAGGGGATTTTATAAGTGAGAACCAAAAAAAAGTTAACTGGCAAGTTCCCCCCCCCTTCCAAGTGACACCTCGAAGTTAGTGACCCACGGGCTAGTATTAAAAAAATAATGAACAAAATTTGACCCACTTCTGAAAAAGGTTCACCATCACTGGTCTAGACACAGATTAACTTCAAACTTTCGGTTATTTTTTGGTGGTGCGTTAATTTCTTGGAGAAGTATAAATAAATAAATAATAAAAATAAATAAATACATTATTGGCATATAACGCCATATGAGAACAATAAAAATTAAAAACTCAAGAAATATTTTGGAAAACATGGATTTTTGTTAACAGAAGAACAAATACTCCAACATGTATTCTTTTTAAATTAGTTTGTATGTGTCAAAAATATTATATTATTATTATATTCCATCATGGCCGGAATATCATGGGTCCAACATGCCCGAGCTGTATTAGGTTTTAGATTTTTCGCAATAAAACCAAAATGGTATAACATAGACCCTCCACTACACAATGGTAATTAAGGTTAGGTTTATTATATTTCCAGAAAAAAATATTAAAACAAAAACTTTCCAAATTCTTATGAAAACATATTTTTGAAAATATAAAATAAAAAAGTTTCAGATCTACTTTTTCTAACAAATCAAAATATTTAATCAAAAACTTAACATTCACACCAAAACTTTTTTCTCGTAAGGCCCCATGACACTCTACCATGCACATATCGGTTTTGCCAACTCGGGATATCTGAAATAATGCATGTGTGTCAACTTAGCCAGGGGTACATCACAGCCGGATCTCCCCTACTTTACACGATAGAATTCTTTAATACTGGCATATCGTTGGAGAGATATATATCATGTAGTGGAATAAAAAAAATGTAGTAAATGTTGGTTATACGGCAATTTCGTTCTTAATTCGAAAGGACATTTGAAAGGACTTCGTGTTAATAATTTTCTATTTCTTCTGGGTTTTCTTTGTTTCTTCTGGTGCTCCTTTCTTAACTAGAAAATGAAGAAACAAAAATTTAGTTTTATTGTACTATAGTTCTAACACCCAACAAGTCGCATATCGTTGCAGAGATCTCATGCAGTGGGATAAGAAAATGCAGCATATGTTGACACGGCAATTTCGCTGTTGACTTTTGTTAACTGTATGTTATTTTTAATGAATTTCGGAATTGAAAAGAAAGTTTCGTGTTAATAATTCTCAACAACTAACTTAAGTACTGTTGTGAACGACTCACAACTCATATAATTTTGCATAGATACGAAATGGTACTAGGCAACGCGTATCAATAAACTAGTAGAGTCAAATAAATAATTCTTAGATATAAAACTGTGTTTTATTCCGTCTAAAAGAATTAATAATAAGTGTAACATTAACACCGCCCAAGTGTTAAACCGTTACAAATGGTGACCCCGACGTGATCTGAACACGCAACCTTACAACTTTGTTCAAGTTCCCTTAAAATACTCCATTTTTTCTCCAAAATACCATTCCGTATTTTTTCTTTTTCATGTGTGTAATACCCACGTTTCAGATCGGGCAGGGTAATGTGAACGACTCACAACTCATATATTTTTGCATAGATACGAAATGGTACTAGGCAACGCGTATCAATAAACTAGTAGAGTCAAATAAATAATTCTTAGATATAAACCTGTGTTTTATTCCGTCTAAAAGAATTAATAATAAGTGTAACATTAACACCGCCCAAGTGTTAACCCGTTACAGTACTGTTTCTTCTGAGTTTTCTTTGTTTCTTTCTCGTGTTCCTTTCTAAACAAAGAAATGGAGAAATCAAAATGTAGTTCTATTGTAGTTCCAATACCCACCAAGTCGCATATCGTTGGAGTGATCTCATGTAGTGAGGTAAGAAAATGCAGCGTATGTTAGCACTACGACATTTTCTGGGAGTTTTAGGTCAAACCAAAGTAAAAGCTATGGTTCTGTTACAACGCCAATAAAGTCACATATCGCTCGAAGGATGTCTGTTTTTCAAGATTTCATGGACTAGATTAATCAAATCCAGAAGCTGAGCGTGTTACTAAGTGTAGTTGAGGCCTAGGCAGACGATAATTTTCGGTTGTACCCGACACTGACGACTTCAATAGGTAGTAAAGCTTATGATGACGTTTTTATTAGTTTTAATAAACACTGGGGTTCCCTAGGCAATTAGTCCTTCCTGGTGGTGTAGTTCTTTTGCTCTAGATCTTTATAGAAGTTTTCTACTTCTTTCATTATTTCTAATGTGTCTGTTGTTTGTTTCCCATTTTCATCTTCTAGTTTAGTTATGTTTGGCTTGACTTCACATATTGATCTTAGGAGAGTTTTTAGACTTTTCCCTTTCTCTATATTTTCTATCTTCTATTTTCTTGTTTTCAAAATTTTTAATATGCACTCTGATTGGTTTCTTTATTTTCTTATGAAGTTTTGTTAAATCTACTTTGTTCTTTGTTGTGTTTGGATTTAGTTGTTTGCGTTTTTCTATTGTGTTTGAGTTTTGTTGGTGATTTTCTTGGTTTTAGTTCGAGTTGTTGCTATTTATTTTGTTGTTTCGAGAATCTATTAGTGGTTGCTTTGTTTTGTTTGTTCTATGTCTTGGTACTCTTTCTGTTTGTGTTTGGCTAGTTGTTCTTCGTCTTACTTCATGTGGGCCTTTAATATTTCTTTTAGATTTTATCGTTTTACTAGTTTTATTATTTTTAATGTTAAAATAAACTTTTGTTCTAATCATCATCTTGAGATTTTGATGGAGTTTGTAATATTTGCGTCAAGGATTATGTTCTTATTATTATTATAGTTTTTCAAAACCATAATTGTGCGTAATTATCTATTATTATTATTTATCTACCATAATTATCTATCAATGTACTTTAACATTTATAATATTAAGTACACTGTCTGGAAAGGCAAGTCGGAGATGTCGACCAATCGTTCAAATAAAGAACATACTACTACATGTAGTCTATTTCGTTCCTAGTTATACCGTTTGGGATTTGCCAGGTCCATCTTGTAGATTCCCTTTTTATTAAAGCATGAAGTAATATACAAATTGTTTTCGTTAACGTAATTTATTAAACGTTGTTCTATTTCATTCTTTTTACCGAGTCCAAAGGGGCCTATTTCTCGATCATGTTCTTCTCCGTTCTTTGGTTTTCCTATTTTCGCCTTAAGACTGGCGTCTGCCTATGCTACTAAATGTAAACTTTGGGATCCAATTTATAGAAACTGGTATAACCTAGAATGCTGTATTTTTTTATAGCAATATATGACAACATTTTCTCGGGCATGAAGTATTTTCAAGCCGTTAGTTTCTTTAGTTTTCAAGAAAAAAAAATAAAAAAGAAATTTTTTTTCGAAAAGATATCAGGTGATGTCTATTACAATAGTGATCCTAAAATTGCAAGTAAAATTTTTTTATGAGTTATATATCTTTCGAAATTTAGTTTTATCCGCATTTCAAGAGTCCAAAATTGGAAGGCGTGGATTGTTTGTTCGGCAAAAAGCTATTAACTGTTAATCACCTGACGTCATCCAATAATTCATCTTTCTTAGCACCTCCTACCGCGGTGGTGTACGAATAATAAAATTATTATTTGTTGAATGCAAGGTTGAATGATAAGAAACGGTGAAAACCATAGGCGTGCGCAGTGGCGATTTTACGGGGGGGGGGTCCAGGGGTCCAGACCATCCCCAAGAGCAGCATAACTTTAAGTGTGTATTCTAAATTTTACATCTCAATTTCATAAATTCATTCGGATGGGAACATTTTTCACAACAAAACTTTAAAATATTTTTTTAAATAAGTATCCTCAATAAAATAAGAGTGAGACATAACTTCAAGCTTGTAATGTAAGGAACATCATTTTAAAGCAGATAGCCCAAAAAGTTTAACGTTTTTGTATATTTTTATTTTCAATGTAAAGTTGTTAATACTACTAGAGGGTTTAGAGGCTCTGGAATCTCTGTGACCCTTCGGGTAGTTTTATTGCTTACCAGTAATAGTTTAGGAAATAGAGAATAATAGGAATATCCTCAAAATAAATGGTATCTTCAATATTTGACGTTTTTATGTTTTTATAGGAAGTACTATAGGTGAAAAGGTTTCGAAACAGCACAATGCGCAGAAACCGAAATACGTATGAGCGTTCGAAATTCCGTCGCACGCGCATATCTTTCTTAATGCAGTAGCGTCGGTATATTTCCATTCTGTCTTGTTGCGTGTGCTTATATCTCACAATTATCTTTTTGCTACTTAGGTGAGTTGATTTAAGCTCCAACCCCTTCAATTGAAAGTGGTTATTTAAAGATTATAAAGTGTACTTTGAGATTTTCATAACATTTTATGTGCACATATTTTTAACCCCTTTTAATGAACAACATACGCGCCGCCACTGTACTCGCAGGTGACGTTCGCGCAGATCTTGATGAGTCATTGTGATGTTTCGAAACTACGTGAACTCTAGATGCTGTTGTTATTTGCACGTGGTGGTATTATACCCCCGGTTACAAGTGTCCTCTTATGTGCAGTTTTTTTAGTCAATTTTTAGTTATGCATTATTGCCCAGTGATTGTTGATGTGTAAAGTATATTTTTAGTCCTGCTATTTATTTAAAGTATGACGGACCAAGGAAAAAAGAGACAGGCTTCTATTATGAATTTCTTTCAAACACAGACCAAAATGTTGAAAACAAATAACGGGGAAGAAGATGATAAGATTAATAATTTAATTTTACCGGAAGTGGTATCATCACAGTTAAGTACATCGTGCAGTGCAGAAAATTCAAAGCAAAACGAAGTAATGGTGCATTTAAATGATATTTCACATTTTGTTGGAAAGCATTTAACGACGTTCGATATCGACAATGTATTAAAAAATCTGTGGGTGTCCGAGCATACATTTCAGTTTCCAATAACAGTAATTTCTAGCAAAAAATTAAAATTTCAACATTCTTGGTTATCTCGTTGGCCGTGGATAGCTTATTCAGCTAAAGAAGACGGAGCGTTTTGTAAATATTGCTGAGTGTTTGCCAAGTCGGGTACAGGAGTAAATTCTCAGCCTTTAGGAATATTAGTGAGAAGAAAATTTTCTAATTGGAAGCACGCTATGGAAACGTTTACGAGACATTCCACTTTACAGTATCATCGTTATCATTTAAATTGTATTGCTGACAGTGAACACTTTATGCATTTTTTAAAAAATGTGAGCCTTTCTGTAGAAAATAGAATAGATACAGCTAGAGCTAAGCAAATACTGCAGAACCGGGAAAATATTAAGCCGATTATTGAAGCAATAACATTGTGTGGTAAACAGGAGGTTGCTTTACGGGGTCATAGAGACTGGGGAAAAATAAGTTATGTGAAAACATAGATCATAACGAGGGAAATTTTAGGGCAATTCTGCGTTACCGTGCTTCCGGTGATCAGAAATTACAATCATTTTTAGAAGGCCCGGGTGAACGAAATAAATATACAAGCTCGACCAGCCAGAACACTATAATAGAATCTTGTAACAAAGTTCTTCCGAAGAAAGTAGTGGCAAACGTAAACCAAGCAAGATATTTTAGCCTTCTAGCTGATGAGACTGCTGATATTTCGGGAGTGGAGCAAGTATCTCTGTGTGTTGGATATGTTGACATAGAGGCATCATCATTAAGAGAAGATTTTTTGCAATTTGTAGCAACAGCAGGTCTTACTGGAGAAGGACTTGCTAAACTAATTTTGGAAAGTCTACATTCTTATGGGATTGACCTTAATTATCTTCGTGGACAAGGGTATGATGGTGCAGCTGCCATGTCAGGAAGATTGAAAGGAGTTCAAGCGTACATTAGAAATCTTTACCCCTTAGCACACTACGTACACTGTTCAGCTCATTGTTTGAATTTGGTTGTTTCTAGTTCATGTGAGATTCAACCAATTCGAAATTGTATGGGTATAATTGGAAAAGCTCATGAATTTTTTGTATATCCAAAACAAAAAGCAGTTTTGAATCAAGCGGTGGAAGATCTCACAGAGCCACGTATAAAAACACTAAAACGAAACTGTGCTACACGATGGATTGGGAGGTTTCAAGCAGTACACGACTTCATAGAATTATTGGAGTCGGTCATATTTTCTTTAAACGTGATATCAGAATGGACTAACCAAGAAACCTCTAGAAATGCTTTTTTTACGGGGTGCAATTTTGCAAAGCGATTTCATCATCTCACTCTTTGTTATAGGTAAAGTGTTTGCACTCACAACGCCATTGAGTAAACACTTTCAGAAAGTCAAGATAGATCTCAAAGAGGCCGTATTTCTAGCTAAAAATACAGTCAACGAGCTGGAAGCTCTACGAGCCAAATCGAATAAAGTATTTAATGAGATATATTGTAAGGCAAGTGGTGTAGCAGAAAAGCTGGGAGTAGTAATTTCCGTCCCAAGACTAACGAGTAGGCAAACAAATAGAGCAAAACCAGAAACATCTTCAAATTCGCCAGAAGACTATTACAGAATTGTAATATTCAATGCCTTTCTAGATACATTTATTGTTCAAATTAGAGACAGATTTATTCAACACGAGTTTCTGTTTAAGGGTTTCCAGTCTATTTCCACAGAAAAATGATGCATTAACCACTGCAATTGAAGAAGACTTACAGCATTTAATAAAAAACTACAAACCTGAACAAAGTGAAAACGAAGAAATAATTAAAACTGAATTACGATTATGGTACCGAAAACTTACGGATTATGAAGATATGCCGAAAAATGCTCTTGCAGCTTTGGGTATATGCAACAAAAATCTATTTCCGCATATTTTTAGACTTCTGCAGATGTTAGCCACATTACCAGTATCTACTTCTTCAAATGAAAGGAGCTTTTCTACATTGAAAAGAATAAAAACCTACCTGCGCAATTCAATATCTCAGGTAAGATACCTATAACTATAGAATAGTTAAGACATATAATTTATATTCCTCATTTCTCGACTTGTAGGGTAGATTAAATGGCTTGGCAAATCTCTCAATCAATAGAGAATGTCCGGTTGCTGAGGAGGTAATTGAAGAACTCGCTAAAAATCCTCGACGTTTAGATTTTGTTATTTAAAGTTTCTATATATTATATTTGTTTTTTAAGATACTTTTCTGTTAATTTTTAAAAATTATATGTCTAGGTTTATATTAAATGCTGTGGATTTTAGTGTCAAAATTTTGGAAATTTTGGAAAATTCTAAAATCGTTGTTAAATACTAACACTTTTGAAATATTTTATCAACTTTTCCTGTTAAAAATAAATTTAAGTTATTTAATGGAGTGTCATTGATTTTGAAATCAATGTGTATACTTTTTAATAAGGTTAAATAATACATGTTTCTATTTATTATCAAACAGCTTACTCACCGATTACTTAAGTATACGTAACATCCAGTTGTGCGCAATTTATTAGTATTATGTAATTCAGTAATGATTAATTTTCAAATGAGTATATCGACGGGTTATGTGATTCTTTAAGGTTTTGTTTTTGTAAATAGTTCGTTATTATTGCGTAAAAGTATTGTATAATAACCTGTAATAGATGTGTCATTTTTATAAAGAATATTAATCTGCTATTATGTATTATATGAGTGTACAGTTTGTATTAGTTCGTAAGTCAAATTGTGTAATATAATTATGTAAATAGGAAATAGTATATAAGCTTAGAAAATTATAATTTTAGGGAGTCAGTAATATAAAGCGACGCAGTAAAGTCGATATAAGAAATATAAATAAAAAATGTAAAGGGGAACTTACTGATAGAAAGCGACGGAGTAAAGTCGTGTAAGAAATATAGTATTAATGTAATTAGACACTTACTGTTAAACGACGAAAGAGTAAAGACAGTTCCTGAGATAAAGCGAAAGAGTAAGGTTATGTAAATAACATAGTACAAATGTAAATAGATAGTTAAGTTGGTTGGTGAATGGAATACAGCGAAAGTATTAAAAAGGTTATAGATTGTAAAAGTGTATACGTTTATAAAGAACCTTTTAAAGTTAATTTACTTGCTAAGTAAGCAAGATAATAAATCTTCGATTAAAACCATCAATCGGTGTTTTATTTAATTAAACACAAAAAGCAAATACAAGTTCTTCGAAAAAGGGATATAGTACCCGTTATTAAAATAAAACAAAAGTGAGTTACCAAAACCAAGAGTGTGGATGGTGTTATGTGGGAAAGCCATGCAAAAGGAAGGAAGTCAACCGGAATTGGAAATCGGCACTGAGACAACATAAGTGACTTGCTCTGCCAATTGGTTTTAGAAAGAGGACATCTATAGAAAAAGAAGAAGCATCGCTTTATAAAAAGGTAGGAAGTTATTTCCTTTGGTATATGATGAAGAAAAGACTATCGTTTGTGAGGTGTAATTAAGTGATTTGAACAATTTAGCCATTAAACTTAATTAAGATTTCAATTTTAAAAAGTGATTTCAATTTCAATTTGTATATTTTTAAAACCTACAGGAATCCACATTCACCCTGAGATGAGTTATTTTTATAAAATTTAATTCTGTTATTTTAAGTTATTTAACTGGCGCCCAACTCTATTACGTAAACTTGATTTAGTCAGAATTCACGTAACATTGTTGTGTAACTAGTGCATTACTTAAAACTATTAAAAAGTAATTTTGATTCATATAAGAATTTAAATAAAGAAAGTTGAAACGCATTTCCAAAGTACACAGTTTTTTTTTAAATTTATTTATAAAACAATTTTTCTACGATCTAACAGTAATTATTCGTTATTTGTAAGCATGTAATAAGTGAATATAAAAACAATATTTTATTTTTAATTAGCCGAATTCAACGCTTATATTTTTATTTGCTAGCCGAAGTGGGGCAAAAGAAAATCAAAATATTTCTTCTTATGCGAAGTCATCGCATATAGATTTGGTTTGTCCCAACGTGGGGCAAAAGAAATCAAAATTATTCTGTTTATGCCAATTCATCGCAATATATTATGTATTATATGCTTTTTTCCTAAACATGTGTTTAAAAATTTGAACCCCTCCCAAAAGCAAATCGTAAAACCGCCACTGGGCGTGCGTATAATATGTTTTAGGTAAATTAATAACAGAATTTGAAATATAATTTTGAAATAATAATTCATTATTTTTTTTATCAGTTGATTTAGTCGTGATTAAAGAACATAACTTAATACTTTCCAACATTATTTGTATTCTTTAATAATGAAATATTTGTGAAGAGGGCGGATAATCAGACTTCAAATTAACAAATTTTCTGTAATATGCAAATGTACAAATGTAGTATGCCAATCTGCGGGTTCGGTATCCCGTACAGAAACCAAATATTTTTCCAAACCATACATTATTTTGTGTACAGATAATTTTATACACTATTATTTGATTATTATTAATACAGATCAAAGATGATTGATCTATGAAGACATTCCCACAACGAACCTGAAAGTTTATAAAAGCGTATGTTCAAATGTTTTTCTTCTAAGGGTTTCTAAGAAAAAAGCTTTGGGAACTTTCCAATGACAGGTTTTTTTATAGAGTTATTACTCTATAGTCTATACTAAATACTATATGTATGAATACATAATACCGTTATAATACCATGACACTAGGTTGCAGATACAACAGTTACTTATGTATTAAGGGCCTAAAGAGTTTTTTATGGCCGGAAGCGGAAGCGGAAAATGCGTAGGGCCATAAAAGCAAGTTACGCCAGCTATACGTACACTATTTGATGCACAGATTAAGTTTTTATCTCAAATCTCAAATTGTGTAAAAATAATATATTATAATACAAGTGTATAATAAGCAAGCCTTTAAAGCAAGCACGACGGGCTTTAAAGTCTCTTATACACGTGTATTATACGCTATTTTTTATTATACCTACACTACAATCTGAAAATTGTAACAAAAAAAGTAATTTGAAATACCTTTTCTAAATAATCTGCATCATTAATCGTTGATATAGAAATGGTTAAAAAGAATTGTTCTTTGGTTGCTATGTATAAATTTGCTGTATTGTTCAAAATTTGTAGAGTGTATTATTTTAACATTGTTGTTAATTTCTTGTTACCTAGGCAGCTTTAAAGGCCTTATTTCGCACGCTTAAGAGTACGATATACCAAGATCATGAGTCAGGTATAATAAAATAATATATTATATACCCAGGGACTAAAGTGCATCTTTTAATCCCGAATGTGAGTTTATTTTCCGAGCGTTAGCGAGGAAAATAAACACATGAGGGATTAAAAGGCACTTTAGTCCAGTGGTATATACGCTATTTTTTGCACGTCCTAAAGGACTTAAATCTCAAAAATTCAAAATTTCGAAAATTTTTTCGGAAAATTTTGTTACATGTCATTCTGACAATTGAACTCTGCAAACGCCAAAATCACATAGTTTCAGGATAATAAATCCTAACATGTACCGCGATTACTTTTTTTTGTTGTTTACTTGTTGTTGTCATGGAAACACTTTACTCACTCAGGGAGTAAAAGTGTTACTTTACTCCCTCTTTTGGGGGACTAAAGTAGAGCCTTATATATATAGGACGTGCAAAAACATAATTAAATGACTACGTAGTTACTCGAAGTTACGTTATTATAGTAAATATACCAAAATAATTAGTTTCAGCTTATTTTCATTGTTGGTAAGTTGACAAATTATATTATGAACAAATCAAGTTTTACAGGAAGTAGCTCTGATATTTAAGTGACATTTTTTTATTGTCCGTCGGACCATAAAGAGACTCGTGGGCCATAAAGAGTCGTTTGTGTTTAGATGAGTATAGCAATAATAGTCTAATTATTATGTATTTTACGCATAAACTTCAAAATATAAAAACAAACCGAAAACACTTTCATACAAAAACGGTCAACACAAAATAAATTTCCACGTTTTCATATACCTTTATGGTATGAAAATCACGAATCTGCTATTGGTTTTTTTGGATCAGGTCAAATACTGTTGTTTCGATGTCATTCACGTATCATGCAGCCAACACATACATGCCTCATGAGTCGTAACCCAAAATGGTTTGTTCACGAAGTGATTTCTAATGCAAACACCAATAGAAGAATAGTATACATACAACACATGAACAGGATTGATAGTTTTGATCTTTTAATGCTTCTCGGTTCTACAGTTTGTTTTCTTTAGTGCTTGGTACTGTAGTGATTTAGCATGCCTTGATTTAATATCCAAAGTAACAGATGTAAACCGAGTCAGATATGAATTCATAAATAAGCCAGTCAAACATTAATTCATTCTCTCCTCTCCAATATTTCTCTAAATTTGGCTATTATTTGTATAGTGTTTGACTAGGCTATTGTAATTATAATAAGTAGAGTACCCCGACTCGACCTAACGATAGAAATGACGGGCGTGGTAACTATAACTTTTGTTCATCTAGACTGGTCTAGTGTCCTCAGCTCTTTGTGATGGGTGGTTGCGGATGAAGTCTGAATTCATTACGGAGCGATTACCCATGCCTATCTACCTGGTAAACGCTAGAACTCGCATATTCCTAACTACTGGGTAATGATCTCTGTAACCAGGTAATAAGCTGCGGCGTTGCCGGTTCTCATTACCGAAGAATAAAAATTGCACCAAAACGTATTTTATAACCACCAGGTAATAATTATGTTACTTGGTAAACGCTAAATCTCGCCGATTCTTAACAACCGGTAACGAGTTAACTGTAACCAGGTAATAAGCTGCGGCAATGGCAGTTCTTGTACCAAAGAACAAAAATTGCACCAAAACGTGTTTAATCACTACCAGGTAACAAATCTTGTTACCTGGTAAACGTAAAAGTTTGCCTACTGTTCTCGTGCATTTAAGAACGGGTTTTATTTGAAAACAAATTGGAATATAACTAAAATTTGACCAGACCTGAAAAACCCATAGCAGATTCATAATCTGCATCTTAAAAACCTCTAGAAGCAGTGTATTAGAACCTAGAAATTCTTTTCAAGTTCAATTTTGTTGTACAGCGTAGTAAACGCTGTCTATAGCTGCAGTTTAATTATAGTACATTATATCGATATATTGATCGTATTTTTAGTATAATGATAGTTTTAATTATTATTAATAATTTTGTGACACATTAGTTTTTAGTGATTACCTTGATTATAGTGATAGTTAAGTTTAAAATAAACTAAGTTTGGTGTAAAAACTTATGAAATGGCTATACTAGATTAGTCCCTTCGAAAGAATATACACCTCAATTGCTACTCTTGAATAGTTCTGCAACCAGTTAAGCAGCTTTCGATAATATCTTCTTAGACCATCAACCAAAGACAGAACGCGTTCTTCTGTTTGTGACTGATGACGTACCCTACAAGATCAAGACGGTTTTCCAATTTTTCGATTCCTTCGGAATAATACGTATTTTTTCAACTTTAAAATAGGGTTGCATAGATGATCTCCGCATTAGAGCCGAATCTCTTTCCTCCGAGTTATTTTTTCAAGTTCGGAAACAAGAAATAGTCGCTGGGGGCTAAGTCTGGAGAATATTCTGGATATGGAAGCAATTCGAAGCCTAATTCAGGGATTTCGGGCATGGCAGGTGCATTGTCTTCATGGAAGAGTACGTTTTTTTCAAAACGTCGCTGAAACGATCCAATAAATTTGCAATCATATTCGCCGTTTGAGTAATATATTTCGTACACGTTCATCTGACATGCGTACTATCTCAACTATCTCGCGCAATTTTGCTCTGCGGTCATGCAATACCATATAATAAATTTTGTCAATCATTTCTGGTGTGGTGGCCTCATTTGGCCGTCCAGAGAAGTCGTTTGTGTTTGTACGACCACAACAATAATAAGTAGGTCACCACTTGTGAATCGTTTTAATCGATGGTGAAGAACCTAATAATATTTATCAACCTTTTTTTCGGTTTGCGTAATGGTCTATCCACGCAAAAATAATGTTAATTAACACACGAAATTAACTTTTTTTCCAAATTTGCAAAAATACGAGAGGTTATCTGCTTTTAATGGCTGTTAAAACTGAAGTAAATAGCATAGGTATCTGTTTGCAAATATTAATATTGCCTACTGACAGATGGTATTGACAAATGTCATCTGGGATTTGCGATTGTGACGACCTATGATGCATTTTTGCCAGACTTCCCATCCGGCCTCGTAAATGTGAATAATCAGTTTTCTATTGGGACGCGCCAATAAATATAAATGGCGTTAACAACACCAAAATGTCGTCGATATGCGGTAGTTGATGACGTAGTTTTTAGGGGTTTGTTTTTCTTGTATCGTATTTTAATGGTGATTGTAATTTTGACAGATTAAATTTAATAATCGTGTTAATATTTATGATAATTTAAAATAGAATATCTAGATTTTATAATTTTTGAAATGTCAGTAAAATGGAATTGTCACTAGTAATATCCCGAGTGCATGTCAAATTATCGATAATTTAATTTTAAAATTAAGAGACAATTTGACATGCACGAGAGGACATTTTGGCAGACTATTTTCCGAGAAAAATTTAAATGGTACAAAGAAACTTACTTCTGTGTTAAAAAAAAGGTTTTTTCTTTGAATTATTGCACCGTCGGTGACGATCATGTTGGTCTTGAATCGGTATCTAGTGCAAATTATCGATAATTTGCACTAGTGCAGTATTATCGCTGAAATTTGATTGTTGCTAGGTTAACGTAAAACATTACAGCTTTTTGGTTGGCTTAAATTTTTCGAGGGAAATAGTCATTAATAAATTCCTCTTAATAATGTTTACTGTACTGTCTTGACGTTCTGGGTTTTGTACTTTGGCGCGTCCCAGTTGATTAGAGGTTCCTTGGTCCTTGGTGACAATTTTGAAAGTATTAGACTCTGTTACCTAACGAACGAAATACTCGGTGGAGAAGACTTAACTAAATCTAAACAAATTAACGTATGTAAATACAAAGAAAATTTGATTTTTCTTCCGTTATCATTTACTTTTCGTGACTTTGTAAATTTAAGATAGTTAGGTCTATGGTTGTTAATATACTTATAGGTTTGCAAGGAAGCCTTTTAGCAGTTTTAGCCTAAGTAAAGGTCTATTTAGACATGGACACGGGACGCGCTGACAGTTAAGCATATGAGAATTTATACCTGACGGAGCGTGTTCAACACGAACTTCGGCCTACGGGCAATAAAGTTTGACGTCGATAGTATTTGTACTGTTCCCGTGAAAATAGCAGGGTATTTGTTTACTAATACTGATGAATTAGCAATGGTTGTGCTTCTTGATGAAGGGGAAATTAATGATAATAATTATAATAACAAAAGGCGTATCTGGCTTCACAAAGTTGTTTTACTGTTTTACTAACAATTGCCCAATTTTTATCTTTGTGACTGTTGTCATTGTAACGCTGATGTATAGATTACACAATTTTAATTCGGGTGGATTTCGAACACACTCAATAAATTGACTATCTACTAATATAGTCGTCGTTATATACGCGTGATTGCAATTCACATATATCGTGACGGAATAGAAACGCGCCGAGAAATTCAAAAAATTCTGATTAATGTAATATTGTTGTATTTTTATGCGTTCTTGAATTGGGCGAATAAACTTTATTGAGGGTATTAGTTTTACTAGTTATTATTTACAAGAGATGCGTTTAGTAAAATCCCTTAGAAAACCATAAACCACCGAATGATGTTTATAGCATTACATTTGATTCGAAATAAAATAGAAATTATAAGGTACTCCTTATGTTTAAGGAGTACCCTCCGTTACCCCTACATCTACGCTCAGTTGAAAGAATGTATTTGGGTAGCTGTCGTTTGTTTATATGATGCTGCTGTCGTCAAATCCAGTTGATAATATTAATTAATTCTGCTGTTTACATTAAGTTGAAATATACTATTCAAATGTACGACTGTACTGGTATCAATTACATTAAATTCTTTCCATTACAAACCCGTACTTAAAGTTGAATCATTTTATGTTGCATTCTATAAATACGAATTCACGCAGAAAAAAAGGATACAAGTTTGATAAGGACTTTGGTAGGTAGGAGGTCCTTGTTAAGCGAAATGTTAACCCGAATATGAACGAATGGATAAATTTAAAAATTTCTATCGCAGCGCCATCCTTAGCTACAGAATTAAACTTAACGGGACAGACGCCAGCGTTAAGATTTCCTATTATTACTATGACTTACAGCTTTGTTGATGTCTTCGTGCAGTTCCTTTATTTCCACATTACTGTGTTGGCTTGTTGGAGCATATACTTATACCTGGATGATTTTGCATTTGTATTGTTTATTGATTTGTAAATCTATAAAGATTATTCTTTCGATTATACCTTTGTATTGGGTTATATTGTTGATCAGGGTATTGTGTATTAGTATTCCTACTCCATTAATTTCCTGGTTTTTATTGCCCTTGCAGTAAATGTTGTGGCGTAATTAAAATGCATTAATTGCCAACAGAACATCTGAAAAAAGTGTTACAGAGAAGAGGTGGTTTTACGTAGGCGTGGGGCATTAATCAGTTACAAATATGCATTAGCTGCATATGCAAAACGCTAATTTCACACTCGTGAAAAATTGGCACTTTTCTACACTTGTAACACAAGTGTTTGTTTTGCGACAGCATTCATTCGTTTACATCAACCTACCGTGTTTTCCGCAAAAGTGAGCTTCAGGAAGATTATCATAACTTAGTTAATATTTGTGCTATCCCGCTGAAGCAAGAAATAATTTACTCTATAAAAACTATTCTACGTGAGAGAAATAATTATGTTTACTTACCTGTAACGGAAATGCCCAGAATTCGCTCCCGAAGATGAACTACGATTTTGCAATAAATGCAGGATTTAGCTTAAAGAATAACTATGAAGGAAGAAGAACGCAAGTTTAAATTTTCTGCTGTATATGTCTCTATGTTAGTACTACTTGTTCTACAAAAATGAAAGGTTGTCATCAAATCTCTCTTGTTTTAGAATCATGTAAACATAACGCCATTCACGATTTTTCCGATTTTTGACACCCTGTATATGAAACAGGAAAAATCGGAAAATTCTAAAAATTTCACAAATAGTATTGGTGGGATAAAATATTCTGTAAAAAATCGTGATGTGGATTTTTCTGGTAAAAAAGTTACAGAAGCTAAATATTCAAAAAGTAGGAGGAATTTGGTACTGTGTTGTACTCAACACTGCAGGCAATCGGCAGTAGCATCATTAGTGTTGTCAATGAAATAACGTTCTAAAAATGTTGCTGAGAACGCTTGTGAACGTTCACACATGACAAAATCCATCAAAAGAACGTTCTCTTTGGGAGCATAATAAACACGTTCGCGGACGTTCTCATAATAATTCTCGGGAATTCTCAGAATAATAATGGAGCACAAACGAACATAAACAAAAACATTAAAAATCGAAAATAAATGATCTTATACCGCATAACCATGCAGAATGTACATGTGTTACTCGCTGCTACTGTCGGCGTCGGGTGTTCAAAAGGCATACTAAACACAACCTTGCCTGATCCGGTAGTAAGCGGTGTCTTTCTTTTATAAGCATAGTTTGCACAATTTGTGCATTCGAAAGTATTGATACGTAATTTGGACACAGCCCGGTACCATCTCTTTTGTTCTAGTTGTATAAAAACTTTTTATATTTTGTTCATACAAATAGTGGCAAACGTTTGTAAAGTTTTTTTGAATGTAATACTTGTGCATACGGTGGCTGAACATTTTGCAGAACGGCCGCGGACACTATGCCGATCGTGGACACTACGCCGACTGGCGGTTTTGGACACCTTACCAACCGTGGACACAACGCAGACCGCTTTCCGCCCTTCCCGCTAGACAAATTTCTGTGGGCGCATATGGCTGGACCTGTTGAAACGTAATACATGCACATAGTCTAGCTCTAATATTATAGTCTTTTTAAGCGATAAAGATTGTTTATAATATGTCCTACCACACTTACCTGTAAGTATGCGTGGAAAGTGTTGCTCATGGTTGGTGGCAAGCTCGTTCGGTCAAAGAAAGCCGCCACATTGCATAACTAAGCTTTCATTGCATTTGGCCACTCCAAGCTGACCTAAACCGTCATCGCACGCCGCCATACATAGCCACTATAAACTACTCTACGGGCGTGGTCACATCTTCCTTCTTAGATTGGCCTGGACTACCGAAGAGCAGCTCTAAAAGTCTGGCCTCTTTTTGAGGAACTTCCAGGTAGCTTCCCCATACGATACAGAGCTGAAGTGGTGTCGCTTCATCTCGTTATGGCATGGTAGAAGAGTACACAAACATCCCGTCAGGACTGTTCCTTAAATGTCCGCTATATGCTCCTGCTAATAGTAATATGTACGAATTTCCTTCTTATACATGTTACCTTTTAATTTAGATAGAGGAGTCATAATTAATTGAATTATGATTTTAAAAACATGAAGGTATGAGGAATTGAAAACGGCGAATATTTTTTGTTAAATTGAAGAGAAGTATGTGAATGATACATTGAAAAAGGACTTTTCTTAAATTGATTGCAGTTATCGGACCCGAAGATATAAAATACGCTATAGGCATTTTCCACTTGTCGTATAACTCAAGTAACATTAATACCAGAACATGATTACCTACTTTTTTAATCTGCCTAGTTCTCCAAAATCTTCTACCCTCCTATTAAGTCTAATTTACTGGTGTAATCTAAATGATTTTTATTGATATTCCATTTAACAGAAAGACACACGTCTTTTCTCTAAAACTCATATCAACTACTTTGGTTTGTAATGCTCTTAATAATTTTTTATAAAAACCCAGTTTTAATCCCAATTCATCTACCCATCTTCGGATTGTAGATATAGCTGGAAAGTTAAAACCAAGCGAATTACGCATATATTGATAGCATGAGGTAGATTTATGAAAAATATTCATTGCCATATTTTTCTTTATATTAGTCAATTTTGATTCTGTTTATGTTATATTTGCATGTTTACTAGTGCACGAGCGTTTTTTGTTAATGGAAAAACTATTTTACTTAAAAAACTAGCTTTTGAAGCTGCAGAACGTAGTTTCTCTTTCATTCTTTTATTAGTTTGCTGAAGCACCTTTAAACGTTTTTTTCTGTTCACAAACTTTTTTCTTCAACATTCTTTCTTGTGGAGTATCTTCGACTTTTCTAGATTACATCAGTGACATCTACATTTATGCTATCCAAGAATACTGCAAAACTCTCTAACACTATGTTCACGCGAATAACAGTAGAATGGTGATTTATTGACAACAGATGGAGTGTAATCAGGACTTAAACTTATTGGAGAAAGGTATATAGGTACCTATTAAAGATACAATATATTGTTTCATCGGTGAAAATTCTGAATATAGAGCTATCTGTTTTTCATTTGACATAAGTGATTCTCGGACAACGAAATAAATTAGTCTGTGATGAGATTCATTAATGAAAGAATTTTCCAGAAAATGATGTTCACAAATTTTCATGTCAACTAATCTAGTTGCATCGATGTCAGACATAGATTTAATTATAATAAATGATCATCCTCCCATGTACGGAAATAGTATTATGTAATCATGCAAATATGATTTTTAAATTTTAGACAACGAAATCTTGTAAGTCTAAATTCTCAAGGCTTTCTGTTTCAAAACTTTAAATGCCTGAATTGCTGAATATTCAATATTTACAAAATGTTAATGTTTGAATCTTTGAAATATCGAAATTGTAAATCTCTGAGGTTTTGGTAGTAGGGCTATTAAAATCAGTTTAGAATAGTAAAGAATTGAACTATAAGAATTCGATGTTTGTAATTTCAAGTGTTACAATTTCAAACGGGTTTCACCTACTCCATGTCTTTATACCATTTCTACGCGGATATTCTCGTAGGCGTGTTAATTATGTTCTCATGATGAAACCCCATACAATTGCAGGAGAAACAACGAGTTTTTCTATTACAGAAACATTCAAAACTTTAGAATTTAATATCTTTGGAGCATAAGAACAGCGTAACTCGTAACGTTATCTCCTACAGAAGAAACTGAAGATTGTAAATTCTGAATCTCTAGAACGTTATTCGCTTCTATAATCTTGAAGTGATGCTTCAATAGTGAAAATAATTGTCATAATAGTGTGTACAGCGTTATAAATAAAATTAAATATCTAACAATTCATTTTTGTCTGCTGAACTTCTAAATGACTTCATGTCAGGAGGAACCATTTTTAAACACCAGGTTTGTTTAACGATATATACTTTTGAATCTCGGCTATACGGGGAGTATCTATGGAAAGTAATAAACCTGGAAGGGGTGAAAGATGAATATATGTAATGAGGTGATAAGGTGATGACCAGAATAATTGCATGTTTTTAACCTAAAGAATTTTACGTTAATACTAATAAAATATTTTCATAGATTTGCAGTGGAGTGCTTTTAACAAAACAAAATAAATTGTTGACTAAAATTTCAACATTGAAATATAATCCCACGTTCCCACTAATGTCTTGTATAACTCGCCACAATAGTATATTGTGTTACAAGTGCAGCAAAGTGCCAATTTTTCACGAATGTGAAGAAGTTGCAACATAAGACAAAATCGTATGCCGCAATCACACGAGTATGAAATTGGCGTTTTTGCACGTGTTACACACTATATTTTATCTTCAACCACAAAAAAGTAATAAAACACCAAAAGCTAAGAAAAATGTTTAACCTAGAATTTATACTCGCATTTATATTTTTTACATGAAATCTCTGGCAATAAATTAAGAGATGTAATGTGAACAGCTTCCATTTTCCCATCATCTGATTCACTCATGATAAATCTAAAATTTCGAAAAGAAGTAAAAACAATTTTCAGGTTTATCTGACCATTTTGTTTTTCAGTAGTATTTAATCCATAGTATTTTTTTTATTGACGCCTACACTACGGGGGAACCAACTGCTAAGGTCATCTGTCCCCCATCTAATATGCAACACGAATACACACATCCATAGTTGAGGTGGCGGAATTTTCCAATTAGAAAAATCCCGACGCCCCAAGTGGGATTCAAACCCACGACCCTCGGAACACGAGTGATGCACTGACACCACTTGTCCTCCGCCGGCCCTAATCCATAGTATTATCTAACACTAGTTCTGTATTTACTTTTATCTTTCATTTTTAAATTTTTAGTCTCGTTTAATATAGTTTACAGAACTTTACTTTCTTACAGAAAAAGAATATCGTTTCCTTATTTATGTTTTAGTTTTTTAAAATAATTTGAATCATTTTCTATTTCTTAAGTAAAGAGTGGTAAAGATTTTAGTTATTATTACTTCCAAATTCATGGTTCATGTTTTATATTTAAAATCAAAAACAGTATTATAGAAAATATACTATAAATTTAAAACTGTTGGGAATAGCTTGTTACGTCATACCTTTATGTCAGTAAAAAAAGGTTTGTTGCTAAGATTTTCTGTAATAGTATAACAAAACCCACGACTAGTGACTTATCCACAACGACAGAGGGACAATGTATTGCCGTCTGCTAGTGTTCGTGATCATTTTTCGGCACTGTATGATGGGTCTAGAGTTCCTAAACGAAAGCTTCAACTGTGTTATTTTAGAGTTAGGACACGGGTGTCAAATTCTATCTCTTTCTAGGCCAAAACTAAGCTGTCTGAAACAGAGATACTTTTTTTCTCTCTTTTTACTTTAGTGACAACATTCAGCAGTTGTTAGTTATAAATCTTAGGTTATGCTGTCATGTTTATTTTTATGCATTTAAAATTTTTTAATCTGCACATTATCATTTATTTATTGCTTGTAGAGAATTTTTAAAACTACTATAGTACATATATCAATTTTACGACAGTTTTTAATAAAGTATTAATTGTATCAAATTTCAGATTTATATAACTGTCATACTGACAGTTTAATTTATTAAACCAATTTTCATGATTACCAACCTTCTAATAAATAGTTTCAAAACATGAAATGTCACTAGGAAAATTTGACATGCGTGACTTAACTCTAAATAACACACAGCTCAGTTCATATTTAGGAACCCTAGATGGGTCATCTATATTATACAGTGCTATTTATTTCTGTAAGAGATACTCTCGGCGTTGAGTGCTCTCCCTCATTGTTTACTCTATTTCTATAAAGTAGTTTCTTTTTTGCTAAATAGATTTTACGACAGCATTCTACCTTATTATTCTACCATTCAGTTCACAATTTGGATAAATTTTATGTTTTGGCATTTTCATTATATTTTCGCTTACAAACTTATAAAAAACGATTTAGCATACAATCTATGTCATTATTTCAATTATTTGTCTGTGGTGAATCAGAAGTGCTTTCTTGATTTAGGAATTCTTACAAAATTAAGTTAAAATCTATTAAAATCTAAGATTTTTGGTAATTCAGAGTATCGCGTTATTCAGGTCGGATTGGGACTCAAAAATTTACCGGGGAAGTAGAATTGGTACCTCCCCAGACCCCCAGTGGGGCCGCACTGGGTGGTCTGGGGAGGACACCCTCCAGAGGGCGGACCTTCCTCGCAAAACTTTGGACATTCGGTCTCCTTAAGGCTCAATTTTAAGCACTTTTAAATCGAATCTCTTCAAATTTAACTTTGAAAAACAAACCGTTTCATTGGCTGTAGGTAACCAAAAAAATTTAATTTTCTAATGGGTAAGCTGCTTCAGCCTTATCGAAAACTTAAACATCTTCCAATGAATTTCACGATGTCAATAATTTGCTCCATTACTTCTCTCCTTTTTTCACTTGTTCAAATCTCAGGGACAAATGACTGCCAGCAACTAAGTGTTCGATAATTACTTTCTTCAAATACAATAAATATGCCTCAACACATGATACATGCGACGTAGACTTTTCGTGGTTCTGATTTCTCTGATTAAAATGATTTCTATCAGAACAGAAAATAATTGCAAGTAGAGTTTCATCCGTAGCTTGATCATCACGGGCAATTTTTTACTCAGAATTTTCTTTAGGTATTTTAGTTGTTGGTGTATATTCTTGAATAAAATCTCTTTCTGTTTCATATTCAGTAATATTCTCCGGGTCATGATTATCTGAAACAGCGGCCTTGTCAGTTTCCTTGGTAGATTCAGGATCAATATCCAATTCAGGTCGCTCGTCTTTAGAAGTAGATGCTGTCTTTAGTAGCAGTAGGACGAGAAGAAAAATATCTCTGATTTTCAGACATTTGGCAGTGTTTTTTTCTGATAATTTTCGTTTCTTGTCTCTCAATTTTTCAGCTCCACTGTCCCTTTTTTCTTTTAATTATCGACCATTATTGTGTCAACTGGAAGGAGAGGGGGCGATCACTGCCATTTCAGCATCGACCGCAAAAACCGGCCAAATCAAAACATGTTTAATAGTAATTTCACATGAACATTAATATATTTCCTCTGCACATGTAATCGGACACACCACGAGAACTAATTAAACTAACTAACTTAAGCGAACTTCATCAAAAAAGAAAAGATCAAGTGGCCTCAAGGAGACTTAGAAGTATTTTTTCGATATAAAACAGTTGAGGAAAACGAAAATATGAGAGTGAAAATAAAAGAAGCAAAGGGCTAAGTTGGCTGAAGAAAATTAGAAAAAAGATCAGGAACGCTTGGAAGTAAAAGACATTACCAAGAATGGAATAAATAAGTAAAATAGATACCACTAGTGATCAGGACCTTTTTTTAACTGAGTTGGGCCCTAGGCTCAGCTAGCAAATTTCGGGCCCCGTATTCGAGTGAAAGGACTACCAAACAGGTGTAAAAACTCAATATATTTTTATTTAAAACTAAACAACTTTTCAAATTGCCCTGGTGAAGGAACTAAAACCATAACACATTTTAACACAAGAATTTAATTTGTTCCTTTAATTTTTTTATTTATTTTATTTTATTTTTTTATCGATAACCGTAAATATTTTTACTTTTCCCAAAAAATATACAGCATATTATATCTACTCTCGAGGGAAAAAAACGCACCCCTTAAAAACGCACCAAAAATACCAAAATTCCAAACCGTAATAACTCCTCTAATTATGAACAAAAACGAATGAACTTTTGCGTGCTGAAAAGTTTAAAGTGTCTAGTTTAAGGGCGTGTGTTACGTTTAAGCCTTTCGGCTTCCCGCGCCTCCCCACTCCCGTAGAAAAAAATGTCAAACTTTTACAGCTTGGACGGTGTACCAAAGAAATCATGAACCCAATCGACTGCCAGGGCAATAAAGTTCAGTCCTTTTTCTGTAAATTCTTTAAAACTTCGAGCCTACGATAATTTGGCGCGGAGTTATGAGTTTTTGAAATTTACCCTGCATTTTGTCGGAAGTTTTTCGTCTTCTGTGGCGACATTATCACCAGTTGAGTTTGAACATTTTTTACCAAACATTTTGTTTAATAACGTTAATTTTTTTAACGCGTAACCCGATGTGCACGACGACGTTGTCGGTCGAATTTTGCATATTGTGTGTGTGTTTTCTCCTCTTTGCTGGCGCACCTCTTGCAACCTCGCTGGCATGTTCAGAACTGCACGAATCTCATTCTGGGAAATGTTGTTCCAGAATTGCGTCAGTTCATAATATGTTACTAAAATATGTACTTGTAAGAAAAAGAAAATTTAAAGTACAGCATTTTGCAAGTGTGATATTAATGAAACTTGCGAAAAAATAATATTTATAAAGCAGTTTAGTGTCTACGCGCACCGATAATTAAAAATTCGAACTGTGACTATCAGCTACATAGATGTTTGACAGTACTGCTCCCGATTAAAATCGATATATCTTTTTTAGTTTTATAAATAATTAGAAACGGTAAACGACATCTAAATCTCTAGAATGCAACAATCTTTCTTTATTCGAAGAAATTTTTAAATAAATTACGAACAAAAAAGCTGGACACCAAAACATTAGAAAGAAGAAATGTTATGTCATTATTTTAGTTATAACGCACTTATTGTTAAAGATACGAAAAAATGTTATAGAACCTTTTGAATTAAAAATAAAATTTAGAATCGATTAAAAACAATTACATTAAATTCGGAGCAGCCGTTACGGAGATCCAGCAGTTTGTCATTTTGGCATTGAATCCAAGATGGCGGGTTAACGACCATACTCCGACAAGTCCAGCTCACGGATTACGGATCTCTGTGCAACCCTAAATAAGATTCTGAAGTCAAATCCCGTATACCTTCAGGTCATCCAAATCCTGGTCAGGAGAAGGACTAAGAATGGAAGAGGCAGAAGCGGCTTTCGCCGGTGAACACGACTTTTTGCCGTTACCTCGTAATTCAATGTTCATAGTGCATGCTGCATTCTCTCCTGATGATACCTATCCGTCAAGTGAGAAACATTAACTCTAAGACGAAAACGAAGTTCACCTTCATGTGGACGATTTCGTACCGTCCTATCGGATACTCATGGAATCAAGACCACGTCCGCTGCAATCATGTGAGCGCTTCTTATATGATCCCGTCGAGCTGCGTTCACAAGTCTTTGATCCTTAAAGACGACGAAAAGTTCCCGTCTCTCGATGCCGGGACCACATACGAGATACAACACTATGGTAAACCCCTTATCTCAATGCGACTTGTCGCATACTAACTCCTACCTCCAAAAAAGCAACAATTTGTGCACGTTGAATGTTTGTTAAATACGGCATTGCAAAGCTTCGAATAACTTTGTGATAAACATTAATTTAGACACTTGCACATCGGGTAACAGTAGTGTCGGCGGTTACACGTTAAAAAAATAGACGTTACTAAACAAATGTTTTTATTAATTAAAAACATTTTTCGACATTTGTCAACATTTTTTGAATTTGGAAAAGAAATGATTCAATCTTAACCGATAATAATGTCGCTGGCAGAAGAGGAAAAACACCCGACGAAATGCAGGGTGAATTCCAAAAATTCATAACTTCACGCAAAATCATCGTAGGCACTCGAAGTTTTGAAAACTTTACAGGAAATGGACTGAACTTTATTGTCCTGGCAGTTGATTTTTTCGGTCCACGATTTTTTTGGTACACCGTAAAAGCTGTTAACGCGTGACATTTTTTGAATCTAAATTTCTTTCTTCGGGGGTGGCAAGAGGCGGAAAGGCTTAAACGTAACATTCGCTCGCACGACCTCAAACTAGCACCTTAACACGCAAAGGTTCATCTATTTTCGTCAAAAATCCGCCAAGTTGTGACGGTTTGAAATTTTGGTATTTTTAGTGCGTTTTCAAGTGGAGCATTTTTTCCCTCGAGAGTACATACATTATACATAAATAGTATCAATTTTTTCCTATCCTCCATTTAAAACGAATGCGGTGTCGCAGATAGTAAACAAACAGATACATAAACGTCACCGAACTCTACAAAAGTGCAGTGGAAACACTAAACTGAGATTTCGGGATTTCGGAGCCGAAATCCCAGATTTCGTACTAGTGGAAACGTAGTTTTATTAGAAGTTTTACTTCTGTCACGAGCAGTGATTTTTTTGTGCATTTTTATGATTTTATTGATTTTATGTTTTCCAATTCGGGCCCCTCTTGCCGTTGGGCCCTAGGCACGTGCCTAGTGCGCCTAATGATAAAATAGGCCCTGCTAGTGATAGTCTTTTATTTATCAGATCATATAAATAGTGTTTAACTCGGCGGCCATGAATTGGACGCTAAATACCTGGTTCCTTTTAATCCTATCCATGAATTAGACGCTGACGAAGGGATTAACATCTATTTATTGCCGGTTGTTGATATTCCAAGAAGTTGTTTTTAGATTTGTGAGGCCAAGGAATTATGAGCAGAGTACAGCGATAGCATAGAAAAAATCACAAATACGAGTCTTTTCACTCTAGATTTAATTCTAATTTTTATTCTATAATATATCAAAAAAAATAAAACATCAAAAATATAGAAAGATAGTTTTTGTTCTGGGTGAACATCAACCTATTTAAGAAGAGCGTCTCAAAGACTCCCCACCCTCCCCTCTGTACAAGCCAATAGGGAAAACATGCAGTGAGAAACATTATAGAAACTTTCCTAATTTTTAAATATTTGATCTAAATTCGATTTTATTGTAATCCTGAAACTTCAACAAGTGCGCCGTTTCGATTTTTTCCCAATAAATTTAATAATTAAAAGAACAATTTATTCTTACAGTAAGATAATATACCAGTACATCCCCTGTAAAATTAAGATTATTGCACTCACTACACATAAATTTTACGATTGTACCAATCCTTTAGGAATACGAACTCATTTAGGTGGGTATAGCGTCGAATTCGTGGTAAGGATTTCTAGCGTCCAATTCATGGCACTCTTCCCAGGTGTACTTAGCGCAATAAGGATTAACTAAATTTTTAGCGTCCAGTTAATGGGCGCCCGTTTAACTGAGTAAAAAAAAATGTGGTTTGTACGAGAGCTTTTTTTAAAATTAGATTATATCTGTCCCTTACTTAAATCATAAGTGTCCCCATAAATCATATCTGTCCCTGACAACTTTATGGCCTTGGCCTTGGTCTTTTTGTTTGTCAATAGCTAAGATTTAAAATAAGTTAATTAGGTGCCTATTGTAGTTTTACATGTAAAACAGGGACATTGCGATATTTAAACTACCAAGGAATGGTTGTTTGAAAACTTACTAAAAACTGTCTCAAAAGAAAAGAGGGAAATTCTGCTAATAAGTAGTAAGGAAGTAATTTTTATGTTCCCTGTATATTTTTAGTGAAAATACGATTTGGTGATTAATTTGATACCTTAAGCCACAAAGTTACTGGGAACTACGAAGCATTAGAATACACAAACGCTAAATAAACAGAGATAACCAACGACGACAGAAATGATGATTTTATAAACTTTGTCTTCTTTTGGACCAAAAAAATATGTGTTCCAATATTCTGTTCCTTGTGCCACCGTTTTATTAGTATATATAACTTTCACAAACATTAACCATAAAAGAAAAATAAATAAATTTTTTTATTATTTTTTACTCTTTTATTAGACCATTTTTTGAGAATGACCAATAACCCTCTCCTGGATGCATTAAAATACTTAAAAATGTTCATTCAGCCAGAGAACTTGATGCATATATAACAGTATTTTTATTAAAAAGAGCAAGAATTTATTAAACAAAGAGCTGGGAAATAGACAATTAGATAATATTAACTCTGATATAAAACCCCGGGAAAGTTGAATAAAAACAGTTTAAAAAACAACAAATTTTGCTGGGTGGGATACATTTTCATCAGAGAAAATGAATTACTCTCAACGTCAACATTTTGTTTCCAAAATAATGTAATTTTCTGTGAAAGTTAAATGTTTTACGAATAGAACGGACAATTTTTAAAATCAACAATTTTAAGCTGCTTTTTAGTCAAGCTACCCTGGGTTTTCAACATGTGGTGGTAATAAAAATATTTGTTAAGCTTCTTTTTTCTTTTTCTCTTTCCTTCATGTATAAAAATATATATTTATCCTTAGTTACATGTTTGTGTTAAAATTGCTTTGCATGGTTTTTGAGTGGTCCTTCAAAAATGCATCCAAGAGAGGGTATAACTTTTAGAATTCAATTCAGACGGTTTTATACCGAGCAAAAGGTAACATCGTTAATTTTTACAAACTTTATTAGTTACAAATAGTATTTGTTTTTAGTGTTTTATATTCGTATAATTAATACATATTATAATTATACAAATCACATTGATCGAATTGTGTTAGTGTTAATGAAGCTGCCTATAGAACAGGCGTGCCTCTGTTAAAAGGGTTGCCTAAGTTTCGTTTGTGTACATCACTAAATATAATGGAAAACAGTCACAGCTCCCTCTGTCGAGTTTATTGAGTTGTGTCTATTGTAGTACGTAGTAACAAAATAGATGCCAAGTACTCAAGTTTGTGTGTGTATGTGTTGGTTGGTGTCCGAATAGCATCAGGGGCAACAGCAATGGATGTATATTGTCTATGTGGAAGAACTTACGATCCCGATGAATTTATGATACAATGTGATGTTTGCAAAGACTGGTTTCATGGAAGGTAAAATTAACGATTTTTTCTTAAATAATTGCTTTTATGGTTCTTTAAATTATTTGTTTACCATTGCATAACCTCCAAATGTTACAAGTTTTGTTTACTAATTTATTAAAAAACCTATTTTATTTCTTGTATTTTTATAGTTGCTGCAATTTTCAAGAATATACTTCAATTGATGTAGAAAAATTTCATTGCCCAAGATGTGCTCCCAATTATGGACCATCAGTTTGTAAGTTACACATCTCTCATTTGACAGTTATAATACCAAATACCTCTCTAGACAATCTCACATTTTTAGACAAACCTCGCTTGAATTGGCACAGACATGACTACTGGGATGCCAATGCTGCATCTAAATCTGTACAAACCGGCACACCAGTATTTGTACGTGAGTTACGAGCTCGTCATTTTGCTAGCGAAGGAGACGTCGTATTGCATATGCGAGGACAACAACTTACAGAAATAGTATTACAACAGCAAGGCTTTAATACTCCGATTGTGGTCGATAGTAAAGATGGATTGGGTATGACTCTTCCGCCAGATAATTTTAGTCTATATGATGTGGAAGCTTTTATTGGTGGAGATGTAGAAGTGGATGTGATAGATGTTACTCGGCAAGCTGATATTAAAATGAAACTTAGTGATTATGTTGCATATTATAACAGCCTAAATCGCTCAAGAATTTTTAATGTCGTTAGCTTGGAGTTCTCGAATACAGGGTGAGTTATTTTTTCTTATCAAATTTTATTCCATAAAAATTGGTAAATTTTGCAATTTTATGATGAAATAACGTAAACATCTAAAGTATAAACAAATAATACCTGTATTGTATATTTCTTGAAATAATAGTATTTACAAAGAATTACGACCTATTGTGTACTTTACTAACTCAAGCATGTTGGATTTGAATTGGTCGTTTGGAATGTTGATAAAATGGTAAAAAAAAGTTAAAACCTATTGAAATTTTTTTATTATCAGTATAAATTAACGATATAATAATAAAAAAAAAAAACAAATATTTTTTAGTTTTTTTTTTTTTTATTTATTATATTAAACTTGTGAAATTTTAGGAATTTCATGGATATTCTTTTTTGTATTGTAACATTAATTTAATGACGATAGTTTTATTTTTTTGTTTATTGTTTCCAGCGTTACTTTGTGGAACGCCATAATCATGAAATAAATAAAGATTAGTAAAAGTTTCACAGTTTTATTAAAATGTAACCTGACAATATTGTTTCGACAGCTATGCTGTCATTATCAAAGGTAATATAATTATAAACAAACACGTCGCTAAGGTAGATACAAAATTAGGTAACTAGATAAAATAATAATAATAATCAAAATTAAATATCTAATACTTCCAGTAACGGAGAATTACTGAGCTCAAGTTGTTCATTCATTCATTTGTTATTACAAAAATTTAGGAATTTAATATTATTTTGAGGAGTCATTGTTTGATTTTGTTCTAAAAGGTGTTTGGCATAATTTAGATTTTTCACGATGTTTATTTTTGTAATGACGTACGTGTTCTTTATATCTTATGTCAAGATTTCGAAGTGTTTGCCCAATATATACCGAACTACAAAAAGAACAATTTAAATGGTAAATGCCCGATTTCATGATATCATGTGTTCTGTCTTTAGCATTAAATAAAAATGAAAAAGTGTTAGTGTTGGTTTTAAATGTTATTTTATAATTGTTGGTTTTTCTTAGTATATGTGCAATTTTTTTTCTGATATTTTGCCAAAATATGGTATAGATATGTAATTTGTGTCTTCTGTTTGATTGTCAATGGGATATATTCTTTTGATAGCTAACCTATAATCTTTTTGTTTAATTAAAGTGTCAATCATGTTCGGATTGTAATGATTTGTATGTGCTAGTTGTTTAATGGTTGATATCTCTTTGCTAAAATCTGATTTTGTTAGTGGAATAGTTAAAGTTCTATGTACTAATGATCTGTAGACTGCTATTTTGTGTGTTTTATGGTGACAAGATTCATTTGGTATTGTTATG
This sequence comes from Agrypnus murinus, assembly GCA_929113105.1. Classification (NCBI taxonomy): domain Eukaryota; kingdom Metazoa; phylum Arthropoda; class Insecta; order Coleoptera; family Elateridae; genus Agrypnus; species Agrypnus murinus. Next base: position 75,609,747 of record OV816023.1, on the reverse strand, counting down.
TCTGTTTGTGTTGGTTTTCTGTATATGGAAAATTTAAATAGATTGTGTGTGTTAATCTTGATATTTAAGTCTAGAAAGTTTATAACCCTGTTTTGTTCTGTTTCTAGTGTAAATTTTATGTTAGGGTGCTAAAACAACTACTATTAATGTCTGAAACGTCAGGTTATTCCTAACTACGTAAACATCACTACCAGAACCAAGAATTCGATTACCAAAAAAGTGATTAGGAATGCCAAAAGAAGATGGCTCAAAGAAGAATCGAAGAAATGGTTTAGTATAAGAGACAATATGCACGTTTATATAAAGGTACTCCATACAGAACTAACTCATAAATTACACAATATCCAATTTGACATCTTAGATTTTGACATTAGAGAAACCGTCAGTCACATTAAGTTCAAAAAATACACCACACAGAAAAATAAACTTCATCGACTTGTACAACAAAAACGTACACTACAAAATAACCTTAATTGTCAGAACACTGCAAACTTTTATCCTCGTTTCATAAACTTGTCAAATATAACATTCAATGACAGAGAAACACAATTTCTTAACAAAGGTTTCAAATTTTGTCCTTTTCCAAAATTTACCAACAAAATTAAAGAAATTTTGGCCGTTGAATACGAAACTATACTTAAGAAAGATCATAATAACTATGCCATATTCCAAATTTCAAATTTATTAAAAGAGATGTCTTTGAAACAGGACAAAATGTTCAACACATCTAACATATCACTTCTTCAATCTAGAAAACACAAAATCACAGAGAACAATCTAATTTCTGTTAAAGCAGATAAGTGTAACACTTTGGTAATTCTTTCAAAAGATATTTACATACAAAAAGTTAATGAATTTATTAATAAAGAAAATTTAGAAACTTTAAACAAATCCCAACCACAAAATTCCAAAAAGAAATAAAACAAGGTTTAGAAAACTGCAATATCTGCTTTTCAGAATTAGAAAAGCAACAAATCATTAATAAAAACCCACAGGCACCTAAACTATATGGATTAGTCAAAACACATAAACAGAATATGCCAATAAGACCAGTTGTATCATACATCAATGCACCTAATCACATTTTATCCAAAAAACAACCAGATTATTAACACGATAGGTTACAAATCGAAATACTCTGTTAGAAATTCATTAGAATTAGTAGATAAGCTGCAAAACATACATCTTCCACCACATTCAAAACTTGTTAGTTTTGATATTTGCAACATGTTCTCCAGAATACCCCCACAAGAATGTATTCCTTTATTAGATAGTTTCTTGATCAATAGTAATATAGAATTAGTTAAAAGGTTAAAGTTAATTCAATTATTTGACCTTTGTATAAATCAAAATTATTTCACTTTTAATAACATAATTTATTTACAAAAAGATGGTTTACCTATGGGTAATTCTCTAAGTCCTCTATTAGCTAACATATTTATGGACAAGTTCGAAGATCGAATATTTGAATAAAACCTCTCTAAACACATTATCTTCTGGTTTCGTTATGTTGATGACATTTTAGCTTGTTTTGACAGTTCTTTTGAGGTTATCAATGAATTTTTAATTCTTATTAATAGTATCCACCCTAACATAAAATTTACACTAGAAACAGAACAAAACAGGGCTATAAACTTTCTAGACTTAAATATCAAGATTAACGCACACAATCTATTTGAATTTTCCATATACAGAAAACCAACACAAACAGACATAACAATACCAAATGAATCTTGTCACCATAAAACACACAAAATAGCAGCCTACAGATCATTAGTACATAGAACTTTAACTATTCCACTAACAAAACCAGATTTTAGCAAAGAAATATCAACCATTAAACAACTAGCACATACAGATCATTACAATCCGAACATGATTGACACTTTAATTAAACAAAAAGATTATAGGTTAGCTATCAAAAGAATATATCCCATTGACAATTAAACAGAAGACACAAATTACATATCTATACCATATTTTGGCAAAATATCAGAAAAAAAATTGCACATATACTAAGAAAAACCAACAATTATAAAATAACATTTAAAACCAACACTAACACTTTTTCATTTTTATTTAATGCTAAAGACAGAACACATGATATCATGAAATCGGGCATTTACTGTTTAAATTGTTCTTTTTGTAGTTCGGTATATATTGGGCAAACACTTCGACATTTTGACATAAGATATAAAGAACACGTACGTCATTACAAAAATAAACATCCTGAAAAATCTAATTATGCCAAACACCTTTAAGAACAAAATCACACAATGACTCCTCAAAATAATATTAAATTCCTACATTTTTGTAATAACAAACGCAAATTAGACATTTTAGAAACCTTTGAGATATACAAACACAAACTCAGGATTCCTTTAATGAATGAACAACTTGAGCTCAGTAATTCTCCGTTACTGGAAGTATTAGATAATTAATTTTGATTATTATTATTATTTTATCTAGTTACCTATTTTGTATCTACCTTAGCGACGTGTTTGTTTATAATTATATTACCTTTGATAATGACAGCATAGCTGTCGAAACAATATTGTCAGGTTATATTTTAATAAAACTGAAAGTTTTACTAATCTTTATTTATTTCATGATAGTTTTATTATTGATTTTTGTTTTGTTTTTGAATTCCTTTTTTGTTTACATGATTAGCTTATGAATAAACTGACGTGTCTTTGTAAGTTTGTTTAAAGTTTTCTTTAGATAAAGGCTGTTAGGAAGTTTCTGACATAAAGCATGTATTATTCACAAGGAATTTTTTTTTAATTATGAGAAACATGAGAATTACATTTGATTATATTTCAAGAAGCAGCAGGGTTGGCCGGATTTAAATTGACTGATTTTTTTAAATTAAAATCTGATTTAAATCAATTTAACTATTTTTTAATACAAAACATTTGATTTAATGAAAATAAAACAAAACTTATATATATATACTTAGTATTCTATAAAATAAACAAATAAAAGAAAAAACAAAAAATAAGTAGGTATGAAAACTTTATATTTCAACCATATTTTCATTATAATATTTAAACAAAAAAACTAATTTTCCCGCTTTTTCTACTCCCAATTTGTTTTTTAAAGGTATTGTAAACCCGTTGTTGCTTGAGTCGATCGCGGCTGTGACGTCACGCGTGCCTGCAACAGAAGCACTTGCTATACGTATAGCAGGGGTTAAGTTCTAGTTTATTTAAGTGTTTATTGCAATTTTTATTGATACAGTGTATTAATATGTAAATAATGTACAAAATTACACCATATGCATTTAAACACTTTGAATGATTCGGAGGCATCGTTAACGATTTATCACAAGGCGAAGACAATATTAGAATCAGAATAGTCGCCTGGTGTAATTGCGAATTTTGTGCTCCTATGAGTACAAATTGTGAATCATATTGATGTGTGAAAACAAATGAAATTTCAACAAAGAGAAATCGCCTGCTACCTAATAATGGGGAGATGCTTACATTGTTAAACCGAAATCTGCAAACTCTTGACTTCCAATAGGACTTTGAATATTAGCTTACACACGTGTACAAAAAGCTTCGTTAATAAAATATAGTTATTGTAGTGTTGCCTTTAAGAAAAAGTCTTTTTAAATAAAAATATTCTCGTAGATTTTCAAATTGCCGATGCATCGGGGAGAATCGGGCCGATGCGTATCGCCAGAAATAGCGATAATCGGCGCCGATGAATCGGGGCATCACTAGTTCTCAGCAACAGATTCTTCATAGGGAAGTTCTTTGTAAAACCCATGGAATCTTTTTGGCACCCATTTCAAAAGCTTCTGTAAGTCCGTGTACTTTTTCTTAGTTATTGGGTGAAAGTGGATCTGAGGATCCACCTTCTCGAAGTCTTTATCAAAATCCTTTTTGAAGTACAATATTCCAGGGGAATCTTTCCTGAATTGCATACAAACAATTTTGGAAATCAAGAAGTTATCTTTTGTGGTCGTTTTCTTGTTTTGAAAAATGGCAAACGAGTATTGTCATACGCGATACTAAAGTTTTTGAAATCTTCAAGTTCGATTGGCTTGACTTCTAGATTATATTCGGAGCTGCACAACCTCGCCAGTTGTTGCCAGTCCCAAGGTGTCATAGAAAAATCTGGAGACTTCTTTAACTCCCTTTTTAACCTGGAATGAACGGAGTCACCTCCATGTGCGTGTGGCTCCTCAAGAGATATTTATGTTCAATAATTTTGATTCAAGGTTTCAAAACAAATACATAAAAATAACATACAATCATGTGTATATTTCGGTTTTGCGAAGGACAATTGTCACTCCAAATAATAAGATTTTCAACGGAGTTGTCCAAATCGAGAATATACCTGAGGAGACAAGATGCCATTTGTTACGAGATCGCGTGTTAATTATTTACAAGGAGATTCAAAAACAAAATAAAAACAGTTCATTGAATAAATGTAAACATACTAATATATATATATTGGAAAAAAATGATAATGAAAACAAATGCAAAAGTAACACAAACAAACTGTAAACGATAATATTATAAACTTACATAAAAATTAAAAAATAAAATAAAATGATTTATAATTGAACGGCTTTAAAATCGTCGGTCAGGATAGGCGTGCGTATTGGCCTGTCTCTGGAACAAAGGAGAAATTGCGTGAGACTTCAATCTCAGTAAGTACGCACAAAATGGTTAATAGTTCTACGACGCGTCATGTACATTGTGATCGAGAGTATTCATCAATTGCCCCTTCGGTAACATATTCCAAACAAAGAAAATGAGAGTCTATAATAATCATATATTCATCAAAGTTAGCTTGTCCAAGGGAGCCAGGGTGCACTCTAAAAAATTACCGGTGAATTATACCCTAAAAAATGGAGGCAACTATGTTACCTCCATTTTTTGGGGTAAATTTACTTCAAAGTGTAATTTTCATAGGAAGTGAAAAATTTCAACATTAGGTTAAGTTTGCATTGTAATGTTTCCTTTTTAAGTAAATTTACAGATTAAAATTACAATCTCAATGTAATTTTACATTTTAACATTAAAACACCTGTGTAAAGTTACATGACAAAGTTAATATTTCATGGCAATAGTACTTTTCAGGGTTAAAATACAAATGTGAAAATACTTCTTGAATGTAACGATGACTTGCGAAAGTACTTGCAAATTCAATCGTTCCTCTGGGAATTGTATGAAACAAAATAAAATCAAAGTAATTTTTATTGAACGTATGTACTTATATAAAATATAAGACATTAACAGAACTTCTTTTCAGGGGCTTTCGGAAATATTTGGTCTCTCAAAGACATTCAGATAAAGTTTCGATTCCACCTAGAAAATTAAAAAATTATAAATTATATAAACAATTATACACGAGTACCTTTCTCAATTACAGTTATGCTAGTTTATTTCGAATTCTTCAATTTTTGATTCATCCTAGAAAAACATTGAATTAAATATTTTTATTTTATTGGTTTAAATTTGTAATTTTAACATATAGGTACTTACCGATTATTATTTTTTAACTTCTACTATAAAATAAAATTCTTCCCATCTTCGGTCATACGTGTAAATATTTGTCTTTAATAAATCCGCACTACACTACAACGAAAAACAAAATATTAATGAGCAATGAACACTTCGTTCGGTATCGATAGAGTACGCCTCGCCGAAATCATAAAAGAATGGTACACACCATTCCGACCATTCCCCAAAAAGCCTATTTGGACTGTTCATAATGGATTCCTGAATTCTTTCACGAAACGAAGGTCACAAACATGTGCGATCAGCGACATAGCATCTCAACGGTTAAAAACATATTAAGGGTAAAATTACACTATTCTTGTTCAAGTTCATCTTATCTTTAATATTACACTAAAAATGAATTAAGTTATTGAGCAATTATACATTTGTAAGGAAAAAATTGTCTGAGTTATGTAAATTTATATTATGGATAGTGATTTTAACCAGTTCAATGTAGTAGAATTACTTATATTTGTATAATTTTACATAATTACAGGGCATTTTACCACAAATAGTAAAACTACTAAATGTATAGGTAAAATTAATTTTAGGGTAAAAATACCGCAAATAATAGCGAAAAGTTACCTCTTTCCCAAGGTAATTTTACCTCATTTTTTACAGTGTGGTAGCCCGTATAGCCAAAGTGCACTTCGGCATACACAAACAACAAAATAGGCAGTCGCTAAAACACGCAGTTTAACGAGAACCAGTAGCGCACTCAGTCTACTAGTTATGCTGCCACAAAAACAACGGGGCTCTTCCTGGGTCCCAGCATTTAGCGATCAACTAAATGTAAGAGAGGCGCTACCCTCACGGACATCAACAAATAGTATTTCTCTTAAAAGATGAATACTCCCGTGAAAGTAATTAAAGAAAAACATGCCATTATATTATAAATAAAACATTAGCGTGCGGTACTTACAATATTTTATATCCAACACTTAAAACTTCAATTTTAAATAAACACTTAAATAATGTTATTCAAACTAAAAATTAATAAGATCTGTTTGACTGCTGCATTCACGCACCCCACTTTACTAATGAATGTTTTAAAAACAACGAAAGAATGTTACCCAGCACCACCAAGGACATCTGTAGTAGGCTATCGGTGCGGGGTAGTGCTCGAAGCGTGAAATTGAGATTAGTTAAGCTTGTATTGGTTTCTTTTTTTTGTAATATGTCTATGATTATTAGGGTGACTACAAAATCGGAAATGTGAATACAACACATTTCATTTCCTTCACGTCCGCCAGTGACTCGTCCCACATGAAACACGATGATTTTTTTGAAGTTGAATCATAAACTGTGTAGTTGAACGACCACAGTTTCAATGAATAAAAACTCTGAGCATTATGTAGTACTGGCGTGGGCAGGCATTTCTGGAGGTCCACCATGACGACTTTTACATTAGCCTTATCCCGTGAATCTTCTTTGTCTTTCCGTTTTAGAGAATATCATTTTTGTAACTCAAGTAGGTGTAGGTCATATTCTTGTTGAATTTTATGACGTTCTTCTAAAGAAGTTGTATCCTTCAACGTAATAGTGAACTCGTCGCAAAGATCACACGTGTCATTTGAGGCTTGAATGAACGATAAGTTAAACTCGCTGTTAAATATATCTGCGTACAACCAGTGTTTGGGAATATTCTCTTTAGGAATACCTTTCTCTTCACAGTCCTCCAGAAACAAATTGTACATTCGAGAAATATTCAAACGCGTACCCAAATATTTTCATTGCTACCTGTTTCTAGAGTAATGAGACTCTACACAGAGAAGCTTTTGAATATGCTTGCGTATTAGGTCTCTGAAGGCCACTGGAAGTTTATTGGCTGGCTCATGCCTGCCCCTCAGGTTCCCCGCCCTGGATCAAGTTCTACGTAACCACTAGACTGCCTTTTCTTTAAAGCAGTACATACTGTGGTCTGTGATACAGAGAGCGTATTAAGCAAGAATGTGCGACAAATTGGAATCTTCCTTCCATTGATAGAGAAAAAATATTTCAAAGAGGTCCTCCTCTTTCCTTCGAGATGACCGTTTCTTAATCGAACTCGTTGTACGTAACTTCTTCGATACATGAAATTATAAATTGCCTTTTCTGGTTTTCCGAATTAAAGGAATTCTAGAATTGCGAGTGAATTGCTTACGATCTTCTTCAGCAATTTTGTTTGCGCACTCTTTTAAACATTTTTCACTGCTACACATTGCACCCATAACTTTCTTCTTCTTTATCTTACCTTCAGTCTTCGTATATTCCTCCCCTGCAGCTCTCCTCGATTTCCTGATGTTCTTTTTCCACTCGGTACTATTCCTTTTTTTTTTCTCTTTTTCATTTGTTGAGCCACCTTCACTTTCTGTTTTGCCACTTGCAAATGCTGCATCTATGTTAGCAACATTATTTTCATACTCTTCGTCACTATAGGTCTGTTCAGTAACGTAAGATTCATCTGAAGATTCTTGTTCATTTTGTTGGGGTTCTACAGAATTGACTTCTGGTACAATTAAGTTAGATTCAACAACGGAATGTAATTCTGTAAATAAAGTGAAAATCTTCTCCTGAATTATTTTGTACAAAATAAAATATCTAGGTGTTTTACCTTCAAAACTTGCCGAATTATAGTAGTTGTTAAATTCTATTCCGGACCCGTCTTGTGTAGCCATAACTTGTACATTATTCAGTAAAGAGCCGAGCGGTTCTTGCAATTCGGAAGGCATAAATTGAAAAATCATATCATCAATTTGAGGCAAAAGTAGTAGGTTCCCGTCTTGATTTACCGTATCGGCATCTTGCACCACGATTTCGGATTGCAAATATTCTTTTCGTATGGCATTTGGCGGGGGTCTTTTTTAGATTTTCGACAACATTTGAATGTAGTTCTTGCCCTCGAGCTAATGCTACCATCTTTTGTGTTCTAGACAACCGGCTCATTTTATTAAAAAATATAAATCACATCAACAATTTAGTACCGAATCCGCCAACAATTCAATGAACAACAATGTCACGCACTATCTTTCGAGCTACTGAATGGACTTAAAACAAGTCTTGAGCTGCGGAAATGGTAAACATTGTATTAACTCCTACTACGATACTATATATTAATATGAATTTTCCTATGTCATTTAATGATAGTAACCTGATCCTTAATTGATTTAATAAAATTCTTGATTTTTCAAAAGTTATTAACAATATCATTTTCGTGTAACGATTTAAGAAACATTTATTTTTCTAAGCTACTAAAACATTAATATCAAGTAAATATTTTTTATCCAACATGATATTCTTATAAACAATAAGGGATTTATAATAAACAAATTCAATTATTTATGACTTCTTAATCGAGTTGGAACATTTTTTTAATTAATTTATATTCTCTCTACATTTACCAAACATTGCTGAAAAAAAAATTTTCAACAATGTTCTACCATCTATTCAGAGCATTTATCAATAAGACTTTACTACATTTGTGTCCAAACAGCTGATGCGGTCTTGTGTTATGCTTATTGTTGCTAAAATTCGCAGACACGACTCAATAGTTATAAAGATATTACGATGGGCATTCCTTCACTAGGGTTTTGTTGCGATACGTATCCAAAAGTAGGGCGTGTCCAACAGTGAACAGTTTAGTTAGAAATAGAGTGTTAAGACAATAAAGTTAATAGTGAAAAGTGTAGGAAAGCAAGCAGAGAGTCGGTATAACCGGATTAAGATATAAAGGAAGGGTGAGCGCAAGAAGATAAGGAATATTAATTAGAGTAAAAGGAAGGTAAGCTGATAACAGTAAGGTGAAAATCGTGTGTGCTAGAAGTGTCATAATTAGAAGAAAACGGGACAAAAGAACTACTAAAAGTCATACGAACTACAGGCAGGAATAAAGCAAAAGAACTACCAAGAGTCAAACAAACTACTAGAGTGTAGAGTGTATTAAGAGTAAACTACGAACTATAGAGGTTGGTGCAAGAACAAGCAGCGAAAAAGTTTTATGGAAAACCAAAGAAGACGAGAGAATAGTGTTACAACAATAAAGGAAGTACAGCTACAAGAGGCCAAGAGAAAGAGAAAGGAAACACCGCAAGAATTCGAGGAGTGGGAAACTGGAGTGTTAGCTTTCAGAAAAAGTCAAAAAATACACAGATCACCAACAAAAAAACAGGGTGAAAACACAAGGAAAAGTCCTGAAGTACTGCCGCAAACTGAAGTAAAAACTACAGGAAAAGAAGAAAATATGGAGGCAATATTACTAAAGTTGGACGAGCTGAAAAACGAACTAAAAGATGAATTTAATAAAAATCACGCAGACTTGAAAGCCGAAATTACAAAAATAAACGAGGAGTTTCAAAAAACAAAAATGGAATGGGAAAAAAAGGCGGAAGATTGGAAAAGGGAAAAAATTGACATGGGAAACAGAATAAAAAAGCTGGAGGAAAGGTTGGAAAGACAGGAGAGAGAAAAACGAAAAAATAATGTGGTAATAAAGGGAGTAAAAATGGAAGAAAACCAGATTGAAGAACAAGCTGAGCAATTTCTAAAGGACAAGCTCAATCTAATTACAAAAGTTAAGAAAGGATACATTATTAAAACAAAGGAGGATAAGCAAATAGCAGTACTAGAGATGAATTCATGGGAACAAAAAAAAGACATTATGAACAGGAAAGGCCTTCTAAAAGACTCAAATATCTGGATAGAAAATGACCTAACTTTTGAACAAAGAAGAACCCAAGCTCAATTACGTAAGATTATGCACGAAGAAAAGGAGAAAGGAAATAAAGTCAAGATGGGTCATCAGAAAATAATTATAAATGAGGTGAAATATTACTGGAACCCGAACACACAAGGAATAATGAAATCAAAAAACTAGCAGAAGAAGAGGGGGAACGAGTAGTGATGACGAAAACGGCAAAGATTACGGCTACTGAGAAGAATGCTACAAGAGAGAACGAGTATAAACAAAGAAAAGAAATAAAAAAAGTAAGAGATAAGAATTGGCGCCAAACAAGTGAATACATAGAAATAGGTACATGGAACGTGCAAGGGTTAAATAGGGAAGGGAAATTAAAACAACTTATTACAGAGACAAAAAAATATGAAATAGATATACTGGCAGTACAAGAGACGAATATAAAAGGTGTAACAGAAGCGAAAATTGAAGACTATTACTGGTTGAATGGAGGTGGTGAAAAGAACAGATTGGGGACAGGTTTCCTAATAAGTGAGAGTTTAAAAAGTATAGTAACTGAATATAAAATAATAAGTGACAGAATAAGTTATCTAAGAATAAAAGGAAGGTATAGGAAGTTGAGCATAATAAATATACATGCACCGACAGAAGAAACAGAAGAAGAGAAAAAATTGCTGTTCTATGAGAAGTTGGAAGAGATAGTGGAGAAACTACCAAAGTTTGATATGTACATTCTAATAGGGGATTGGAACGCAAAAATTGGAAAAGAAGATAGGTACATTTCAATTATAGGTAAAGAAAGCCTGCACGAAGAAACAAATGACAATGGACAAAAACTCATCGATTTTGCAGGTAGAAACAAAATGGTGATAAAAAGTACAATGCTGAAACATAAAAATATACACAAAGTGACATGGATAAGCCCGGACAAGAAGACACAAAATCAAATAGACCACGTAGTTGTAGAAAAAATTCACAGTAAAAATATAAAGAATGTTAGAGCATACAGAGGTGCAGTGATAGGCTCAGACCATCTCTTAGTAAAAGCCAAACTGAAACAAACTGTACCTAAAATTATAAATTATCACAAAAAAAAGAAACACAGGTGGAACTTAGACTGTTTAAGAAAGGTACAAATACAAAAAGAATATGCTAGAGAAACCAGAGAACTTGTAGGAAAAGAGGGACAGTACAAAAGTGTGGAGGAGGAATGGAATTTCCTCAAAAGAACACTAGAAAAGAGCATACAAAGATTTGAAGAAGAGAAAAAAGAGAAAAAGAAGGACTGGTTTGACACAGAATGTGAAGAAGCAGTGAAAGAAAGGAGGAAGGCCTGGCAGAGAGTACTACAAGATCCAACAAATGCATCACATGAGAATTATAGACAGACTAGAAACAAGGTACAAAGCCTATGCAGGAAAAAGAAAAGAGAAGAAAGGGAGAAGAGAATAAAATTCTTGGAAGAAACATTTAGAAATCAAAATACCAGAGCCTTTTATAGAAACCTTAAGGAAGAAACGAGAAGCAGTAGAACACAAACAGTGGGAATGAGGAATGATCAGGGTGAACTATGTTTGGATGAACAGAAAATTTTGGAAATATGGATAAATCACTACAAGAAATTGTTTGTAGATCAGAGTGTGCAGCAAAATGAACAAAACCAAACCCAAGAACAAACCACTGATGAGCCCACATGGAAGGAGTTTACAGAAGTGATAAAAAATATGAAGAACAACAAAAGTCCAGGTTCAGATAAAATAGTAGTAGAGCTGATTAAGCTAGCAGACGAGAAACTAGGGAAAAGACTACATGAAATGATTAAAGAAATATGGAAAAAGAAAATAATGCCGGAAGAGTGGTCCACAGCTATAGTATGTCCCATACATAAAAAAGGAAATAAGCAGCAACCAGAGAACTATCGCCCTATTTCACTGTTAAATGTTATGTACAAAATAATGGCATCAATAATAAACAGCAGAATCCAAGAAGAGGCTAGAAATAAAATTGGGCAATACCAAGCAGGCTTTCGAAAAGGAAAATCCGTAATTGATCACATTTTTATACTGAGACAAATCCATGAGAAATGCGAGCGAAAGAATAAACCACTATATACATTATTCATAGATTTTAAGCAAGCATTCGACAAAATAAAAAGACCACAGATTTACGAGGCTATGCAAGAATTAGGATTTAGTAAAGAGCTAATAGCACTGGTAAGGATGACCTTACAAAATACAAAATTTAAGATACGATTTCAAGGATGGGAATCGAGAATAGTGGAAAGCAATGTAGGTTTAAAACAGGGAGACCCGTTATCTACAACGCTGTTCAACATAGTGCTGGAAAACGTGCTTAGGAAAGGAGAGCTAAATACAGAAAAAAATATACTTAAGGACTCAGTGCAGTGTTTAGCATATGCCGATGATGTAGTGTTATTTGCAAAAACGAAGGAAGAGCTCAAAATAGTGTTCAAAAAGATAGAGTTACAAGCGCTAAAAGTGGGGTTGGTGATAAATGAAGAGAAATCAAAATATATGATTTTAGGCCATAGGAAGCAGGAGGAAACACAAAATCTCACAGTTAGAGCACTAGATACGAACAAGCAGTACATTCTGAGCATAACAAATCAAGTGGTGTATTTGGGGGCAGAGATTACAAGTGAGGGTAAATACAAAAGTGACATACAGAGAAGAATAACAGCGGGTTCGAGATGTGTCGGGGCTTTAAAGAACATACTAAGTGATAAAAACATATCAAGAAGTACGAAAGTGCGCATATACAAAACAGTTATAAGACCTATAGTGACATTCGCGAGTGAGACGTGGGTGTTAACAGAAGAAATTGGGAACATGTTGGAAATATGGGAGAGGAGGGTACTAAGAACAATGTTTGGAGGAATTAAAGAAAACGGAGAATGGAGAAGAAGAACGAATGCGGAGCTAGCAGACATATACCAGGAGAAGAGTATCAAAACAGTTGTACAGCAAAATAGATTAAGATGGTTGGGACATATAACAAGATTGAAAGACGAAGACCTAACGAAGAAAATGTACAAAATGGAGATAAGTGGAAGAAACAGGAGAGGAAGGCCAAGAAAAACATGGTGGGCGGACGTAAAAGAGGACCTAGAACAGTTTCATCTAATAATGGAATGGAAAACAATGGCCAAGAACAGAAAGTTATGGAAAAAGAAGATACAAGCCATAGGCCAATAGGCCTGCAGTGCTGATTTATATATATATTCCTTCACACTTCACAAATAAAATGTTTCATTTAGGAACTATTAAGGATTATTAATTTTAAAGTTGCATAAGTATAAAAAGATTTTTAGAGTTTTAACTAGTTTTTACTTCTTCTAAGATTTTTATACTCTTTTTCAGTGCCCATTTTGCCACGGCTTTTTAAACAAAATGGACTATTGCCTATTACTACATAAAATACATATAATTTCTCCAGAAATATCACAATTTAAAAAAAACCATTTTTTTACATTAAAAAAAATTCCCTTCTGTTCTGGTAACCGCTTTTTCGATTATCCGTCAATATCCCGGCCCACACTGGTCTAGAATACAAAAAACGTGATCGAAGATCATAGCAGAATAATTATTTAACTAATATTATTTAAAACGACGCTATTTAATGTTTTTGGGATCGTTAAATCCGAATATGATAGTGTTTTTACGTTTTATGTTTGAATTAATGCTCTAAATTGTTTATAATTGCAAACTTATTCACAGTTAACTGTATTCCAATTTAATGCGTTCTGCATATAAAAGCCTACCATGCAAATATCTTTTCAAATATGGTTATAAAACTTGAAAAATGTGTAAGTAATGCAATAGTAATTATATTATGAATATTTTTGTAAAGTAGGTATATTTTAGTTTCTTCCATAACTGAAAATACTAACAACATTTTCATAATAGGGTCATTCTATGCCAAATCATCACAAAAAATGAACTTTTCAACCCATCTCAGATTTTCGTGAAATTGTTTGGATGGTAGATGATATACAGTAACTTACATATGTACAGTTATAGCCCTTTAGTGATACACGGCATTCACATAGCAGGGCTGCAAATATGATATAAAATGTAAGATTTACACTTACAAGGTGAACAAAAACAATTCATAACTCTGCTTCTAATTATTGTAGAAATTTCAGCTTGGGCTGGTTCTAAAGTTATAGGAACATAGTTTTCATAAAAAAGTGGTTTAAAATAAAATATTGAGTTTTTCATTCAAAGGTTACATGATGTGACCTTTGACCTTGAATATCTAAGAAAATTCACCTTCAATTTTTTTAACAATACAATATGTTATACAGTTAGATGCAATCTCTCTTTGGTGTAAGCTTCATTTTGGGAGGTCTTTAGGAACAAGAGTAAAAAATGCTTACTATGGTAGTTAAACACTTCTTACACAAAATGTATAAGGGTATAAGGGTAAGTTATCAGGTATTTAGTATATATCTGTGCAGATACCTGCAAATTTTCTCTACTAAGTCAAGTACAGGTCTAATGTTGTACCTGTACCTACAGATAATTTTTTTGTATCTACAGGTACGATATAATTACTTGCTACAGGTGTTTTGCTTCAACTCATTTATACCTTTTAGAATACTATAACGTTGAAATTCACAACCCATTATTTGTTTGGTGGTCACTGTTTAAAACCAAGCTTCTCCGTTGTGTGGTTGTCACTGGTTTTCCCTTTCTTTCTGTCTAGAGTAAAGTCGCACCGACGCGTTTAAGTTCCTTCTCAATAGGAGAGTGGAAGTAACAAAATGGCTCTTTGGCAGTAGAAGTTGAATGTACGAGATATATTAGGAAATTGGTTTTATATATAATTCGCTTTAGCGGAATAAATCTCACATTCAACAGAACGATCGCTTGGTTATTTGTGTGCGATCGGTCGTCAAATTGGACGGATTAAGTTCTGGTGCTAACCATTTTAGGTAAATTCTTTTCGTTAAAACCTCGTTGCGCTAAAAATCTTACAAATGTCTTTTTTATTTTAGGTAATATTTCCCTAGTAGTCACCTTGAGGGAATTGTTTTGTAAAAGACCTTTCAGTTTATAGAAAGGTAAAAATCTTCAAATATATAAAATTAATACAATATACAGGGTGATTTCTTTGTAGGTCTTTTTTTTTTTGTCGTTTGGGTTTTGTTGTTCGTTGTCGTATTCGTGTTCCTGCCCCTCTGACCGTGGGTTTTAATTAGAAGGTCCTTCCCCTTTGGGTCCGTACCTACATCTATACAGGTATCGGGACGGAATTAAACAACAAACATCGAAGGGTGAAGTGATAACCCCTAAGCAGGGTTTTAAACATACAGCCGTGGATCTTCGAATGGTGGGACGTTTGTGAAAATTTGTTTGTATTATATGTCTGTGTTTTATTTATATATATATATATATATATATATATATATATATATATATATATATATATATATATATATATATATATATATATATATATATATATGTATTGATTCAATGTATTTACAATTATTCATGCATGTTAATATTAAGAAACGAGATCTCGAGTAGTGGAATTGTTGTAGGGTAGTTTTAAGTACAACCAACTGTGATACAGATCATTCACCTTTTTTTTCTCTATTAAACATTAAAATTGCATTTCAATTTAACTTTTAAAATCTGCCAATAGTTCAAATAAAGCCCTACTTAGAAAGTTTACATTTCACTACGTGTGTTTTATTTATTTATTATTTATTTATTTGTACGATTTTAATATTGCTTTTCAGTCCATCATTTGTAAGTATATATATGTACGGTACGGCCAAAATTGTGGAAGTTGCCCATATTTTAGTAGAAGATCTATTTCTTCGTTTGTCTGATAAGCTTGAAGCTTTAGTAATAAGCATTGTTTTTAAACGAAGTGGCGCTTGTTTTTTTATCTTTTATATTTTGTATTACCCCGCCCCTCTCCGACTTATTGGGGGCTAGCTGGCAAAAACTAAAGCAGTGTTATTCAGATCAAGCTGATACTTCCAGCACAGCTACATTTTGGTTGGTTAAGTATTTCTTTATATAAAAATAGCCTTTGTGTTTCTGTAGGTTATAATATTCTAAAATGAATCATTTCTTTCAATAATCAGATAGATTTGAAAATATACTTTAACAACATTACAAATATTTTCTTTAATCCTCACCGGAACTAGCCTCATTAGACTTTTTTTTGCCAAAGGCCCCCTTATTCCATATACCACTCTTACTAACTGCAACGCATAAATCAATCTTGAGCGGTAATTTGCAAGTACATATTTGCTAGAAATTTAAAGATGATTATTTACCACAATATTTGATAATTATGAAAACACCTAGTTCATTTATTCCTGATTGTTCCTCCAGTTTGTAGGCCTACATCTGCTGTTGCAGGGATGAAATTGCAGACTATCAAGTAAGGGTTGTTTATAAATGTTATTGTAACCCTAATCGATTGAAACCATGTGATTTTGTAGCTTAAATACTGAACAATAAATATTCTTTATCTACTTTGTTTTACGGCTCTTTATAGCTTTATACTTTACACCCAAAGATAATAGTTTTTGAGAATAAATTATTTTCATAAAATTTACTATTTTTGTACAACTTTGAACGCGTTTTGTGATTTTTTATCAAAAGTAAAATGCATTTTGAACATCAAACATCTTAGTTCATACATTTAACTCTAATCTATAACCATTGAACTATATATAAATAACTGGAAGGGACGCGCAAGCACGCTAAATCAGAAAACGTTGTCAGGGGCAACAGACAAGAATGTAGTATTCCCGTTTCTTTCTAACTTATGTTACTTGCATTATAAGGACATGTGGTGAAACTTTTTGTTGATTTTTAACGTAGATTAAGCTTTATTTTGTGTGCGACCAAATGTTTAATTTGAATCATTGAGTTAGAAAAGGATGAGGATCCTACATTGTGGCGGGTTGCATAAAATTTCATTTGTCTCAGCTATTTACACAAGGCATCCATTCCAGTTATTTATATAGAGTTCAATGTCTATAACAGTTTGAACTATGTACGTGAAAGTTGGAATTTTGATTTTCGATCACGTTTTTTGCATTCTAGACCAGTGTGCGGCCTGTGCTTGACGGATAATCGAGTCCTACTAGAATTCGATAGGCCCATAAAAGATACTTATACTTTTACAATCCACACATCCTCTTCTTTTGGCTAAATATTAATACTCGTCCAGTTTCGACTATTTTATTTTAAATGTTTGATCATCTAAAACTTGCACTATGCGCTCCATGTACCATGTGTCATATGCAATGTCTGCCATAAAGTTTGATCCATATAGGAAAGTTTTTTAACATTCTGATTGGAAAAAAACATAGTGGGGGCAATCACCTCTGCTTCCAAAAATACTTGCAATACGCCATGTCAAAGTTGACAGGTGAGATTAGGTATCTGTTAATTTCGCCATTTTTGAAAAATCGGCGTAAAATGTTTATTAAATCTTATTTATTAAAATATGGAAGAATACTATTAAGAAAAATGTTTCTAATAACATTTTGCTTTTTAACATTTGTTGGATTACAATATGGTGATATACACTTGATTATTCTTTAAGTCTCAGTTTTGTGTTAAATTACTTAAATTATGATTACAACAATTCTTGTATTATTCAAACATAGCTTAATAAAAAAAGATCAATAAAATTATGAGTTATTTTCTTCGAAATTGAGAAATCGTTCAGAAAGTTCAATTTTGTTTTGATAATTTTAATATTCATCAAAAATACCTACACCATTATTGTCTAAATAATATGCTATGCACTTGTTGCCTTTCCACTCATTTGAACTGTTTTTAATGATTCAAAATAGTCAATAGTGGGGGTATATCAAAAAATGTTAAAAAACAAAATTTTCCTTATGTCGGATTATCTCGTTCAAACTCGATATGTAAATGTAAAATATCATTAGAAACATTTTTTCTTAATAAAATCTTTCCATAAAATGAGATCTGTCAACTTCTTTGATATGGCATATTTCAAGTATTTTTAGTAGCAGAGGTGATTGCCCCACAGTCTTTACCAATTAGAATATTAAATAATTTTCCCATACAGATCCAACTTTATGGCAGACACTGTATATATTTCAAGCAGCCTCGTACTTTTCATTGGACAACAAGATTTCTCTTTCCGATCTTTGTGGCTATAGAATAACTTTAAATTTCTAACTCGCTTTCCGAAGTTGTTCTGATGTTCCCTCAGTGGACTTCTCGGAAAACCTTTTACTCGAAATGGACATCTCAAAATAACTGAAGGATTTTTACAAAAAAGAGGGATAATACGTTGGCCTCAACAAAACGATTAGCTAAGCAACAAAAAATGATGATGACACATAACAAGGAAGTCAAATTACTTTGGTGGTACAAATCAGTATTTAATTAGTACTTGGTATTCCTTGAATTAGATTCTATATTTAATCAATTTCTAATATGGTAGTTTGCCAAATCTCAAAACGGATGGCACACATTTTAAACAATCATTTATTTAAACATTTTAATCATGGTACAAATAAAGAAGCGTAGAAATTTTCAGTTTTATGAAAGTTGATTGCTAGTTTGCGCTGCCAGTCTTGATATGTGAATAGCGACTATAGAGTTGTAGTTACGAAAAAAGTTTTTGTGGTATAAATTTGTCCTTATAGAGAAAAACTAGAAAAATAAACTTGTTTTTTCAAGTCTTGCATTTTATTCCTTTTAATATAACGAAATATTGTTCCGCACTACCATATTGTTGCACTACGTTGTCTTTAATTAGCACTAAATTATAGGTGGGTTGTTTTTTCGTTTTGCTTGAAGGGGG
The DNA here is from genome assembly GCA_929113105.1 of Agrypnus murinus. NCBI lineage: Eukaryota > Metazoa > Arthropoda > Insecta > Coleoptera > Elateridae > Agrypnus > Agrypnus murinus. Next base: position 75,590,718 of record OV816023.1, on the reverse strand, counting down.
GTGTTAGCTTTATTAATGTATTCACTTACCGATTCTCAAAATGCCGCTTTTGGCAAAAGTACTGATAATAAGTATGAATAACCTTCGAATTTCCCGCAAATTAATGATGGCACCACTTCTACTATATTCATTTCACATTTATCATCACATTATTTTCACATTTAAGAGATCATGACAAGTTGATTAATTTTTCAAATTGTACTCTGTTTTTTTTTCATGGAAATTTATTCTTCACTTCATTCTGCGTATACCATACTTAATTATCTATGTGAATTTAGGGGTTTAAAAATATTTGTTATAAATTGTACAAACTTTTCTTAAACTTAAAGCAAATGTTCAAAATGCCCTCGTGTGGACTCGACTCAGGCTTCAAAGCCTCAGTAGTTCCCTTGTAGACACGGTTCTACTCATAATATTTTTTAAATAAATAATTCAGTTAGTGAATTTGAAGTGTACAATTTATAAAAAAAATTTTTTTAACCTCTAAATGCACATTAGATAATTAAGTAATGCATACTACCGTATGCAGAATGAAATGAAGAATACATTTCCGTGAAAAAACAGAAGGTGCAATTTGAAAAACTAATCAACTGGGTATGATTTCTTAAAAGTTGCTATGCAATCAGCGGTTAAGGATGTTTTCTGAAGGACCATTTTGGGTCATTCACAATAGTTTTTTGTTGATTTCTTTATTTTTTCAAATAACGGAAATATTGCGTGTAAAGAGCATTTCGGGAGACCTGGTATATAATTAGTAAATAATAATTGACCTATAGAATAAAGTTCAATATGGCCTGGTGTATTTACTATCGAAGGACATAAGATTTTCGTAATCTAAAGCAGTATCAATGGGAACATGATAAGTTTGAACGCCATTATACTAATTCTATTGCTTTCCAGTATTCTAATTCTATGCTTACTGTTCTGAAAATAAACTGTATCTAAGTTTTCATTCATTTCATTCTAAAGTGTCATTTACCAGAAACCTAGCACCTATCTATTTTTCTATCTATAACCTTCAATCTTCACTTCTTTTGTGCGTTGACAATATAAAAGACTTGGATGTCATTCTAGACACAAAGCTAATCTTTTCGAATCATATAGGATATTGTAGTGATCGGAGCCCAAGGGAGATACATAGGAGTAGTAATAAAGTAATAAAATGTCGACTCTTCCTAATTATTTATTGCTATTTAATCTAATAGATAATATTTATGGTTGGTGATCATCAAAGTTGGGTTATTATTATCTAAGATGAATAATTAGAGGAAACTTGCACTTACCTCTAACTTTGGCATCTAGTTAAGCTTATAATTGTTGATTAGCATTTGCTTACTTATTTTTTTAATGACCTACGTTGTGTTCGTAAAAGAAATACCTACGTTGTGTTTAGGAAAAACAAGATGTACCTACGTTGTGTCTAGTTCTTAAATGCACCAAAGAATTATTTGTTTTGTTTCAAGTTTGCTTATGGTGGAGTTTGTCTTCAAACTCGTAAGTAATGGTTGAATTCAGGTAACTGAGATTCAGGTAACTCAAATTCGTATTCGAAGTGTACCACACACACAGGTTTGGAGTTAAATGGAATGAAACACTGAATTTTCACAACAGAAATGTACAAGATTTATTTAACAATCACCACGAGGACAGTGTTACAAAAATATTTACAGTTTATTTACAATGTCGCCCCTATTTTTAGGAGTCTTGAAAACAAGCAATTTCATTTTCTGACTTTACTTTGAGTTATTTAGAAGTTTGGCTGAAGAAAAAACTGAAAAGAAAACCCAATGAAACACTGAAGGGTTCTGGTCAAAATTATTGTGCCCTGATCAAGAAATAATAATCAATTTATTTCGGCTAAGTCCGATCTTTCGAATTAACACTTTCCTATCTTTATCTGTTCACCCTGTGATTATGGTTATCTCCTTTATGAGATTTACATGATTTTATTCTTTATCTTATTTTTTTCATCATTAACTTTTATAAGAGCTGGTCCGATACTGGTTAAATCTTAAGTGATAATTTCTTTAGAATTTTTCGTGAGCTATGCACGTATTGGTTAAGCCATGATTGTAATTGGTACTTCAATACTTTAAGGTTACGTGATTTAGATTGAATTTTTTTTTTCATGCTAGTAAGGATGAAATGGATCGCAAAATAAATGAACCAAGAATTTACGTTTAGAAGATGGTTATTATTTAACTGTTTGTGTTTTCTTTGCTTAGTGGTAAACTCGAACAAATCTGATATAAATTTCTGTTTTGATTGGATACTTAATTAATTTAAACTTGTTGGAAATTTATCAGAGATGTTGAGTTTGGTGGAAGGATAGGTAAACTAGGGAAAGTTCGTGTCGTGTTACAATTTTACTCTTAAGCCAGGATTGCTGAACCAAAAGCCGAAACGAGAGAATTTACATTCGAATCAAAATAAATGTTAAGGTTAATAAGTTTACATGCCAGTTAAGTTAGTCTAACTCAAATGTAAATAAATTTTGAGGTTTCCTATATGGAAACTAGATTTGAACGGATGAGTGCCGGGCTCCAAGTAAAATCACAGCACTATCGTACTTTTGAGGAAATTTGGTAAAATATTTTATAAGCTAAATGATGCGCGATGTGACAATTTGCACACCCGGATAGCTAAGGTGGGTTTTCACACACTTAGACTACCTGTTTTTCTTCCGATCAATGTAATTTGTAATAATTGTACATAACATAAATCCCACGTTGGTTCCAAGTAGTAAATTTTTGTTTTTTTTTTTGGTTTTGTTTTGTTTTGGTTTTACTTAGTTGGAACTTACAGGTGTGCATGTGTGTAAAGTGTATGATCAGAGAGGGCTGCTCAAAATCACCTGAGAGCGATTTTTCCGCATTAGGAAAATCGGTCTAGTTACTCCTAACTAAGAAAGGAGTAACCCAAAGGGTTAGAAGGTTAGACGGTGTAGTTGGAGGTTGTAGATAGTAGAACTTCAGAGGTGTTTATTTCTCAAAATGGCTCTACTCACTCTCGTTGAGATTTTGTACTAAAGGGTTGAACTGGTGATAAATTAAAACAATAAATTATAGAATTCCAATTACGTCCCTTTACAAAAAATCTTGTATAATGAATGGCTGGACTTTAACTTGAAAATTAAATTTAAAGAAAAGTAATTTGAAACAGTTTTCGGACCAGTCTTAAACTTTCGAAATCTTTAGTTATCACAAGGTAAATAGATTTATGATTTAGAATTGACTCACGTTTCGTTGGCGACCAGATTGGTCTCCGCGGTGATGATTAATCCAAAATTGGTTTACGCTGCTGGTGTAGATTCGGCGTTCAAAATAATCCTTTGAATTTTTCACTAGTTCACAATAATGACCTAACTAATATGTAAGTTTGAAACTTAACGGAATTGCACTAATTTTAATTTTACACTAAACGATCACGTTACTAATAAAACTACCCGATAAGCTTAAGTAATTTTATTACTTAAAGTTTTCCTAACTCGAAACTAAAACCCCTAACACACGCGAAATTTAGCTCACGCAATTTACAACTTTCCGTTAAATAACTTTCCTAAAATAAAATCGACTGAAAATTTAATTAAATTAATTAAGATTTGTGTAACGAATAGATAAAAAAAATCTCGAAAGATATTTGCACCGATTCAGTAGTCAAAAGCGACTCTCCACTTCCTGCGGCGGGGGTGCCTTTTATAACCTTTTTTGTTTTGGGTGGTTGACACTTTAGTCTGCTGTTAACAAAACTGAACCTTTTTTGTATAGGCGTTAATGACCAAAGTCCCTTCTCCTATCATTACCCCAAATTTGCAATTGCTTCTGAAAGCATTGCCTTTAAAGAAACCTATTTGAATTTTTAAACGAATTTGGAATATGGATTGGCATGTTTCATTAAAAATATGATTAGTCAAAATTATATGATTGTTATTTAAGAAAGACGGAATTTGTATCTAGATTGTCTTTTGTTTGAATAACAATTTGTTTTCGGTTTTAAGTATTCAAGTAAATTGTGTTCCGAGAAAACTCTTGAGAGGTTGTTAAACTGACTGTGACCCTTTTTTTTAAACAATAACTTTCCGAAATTTCCCTTTTCGCAACTAGCTTAAAGTTAAGTGAGTTTGTTTCTCCCGGTCTTGTCTAGAGGGGGTTGACGGTCTATTTAGTGGCTGAAACGCGGCGTCTTTCTTTAATAACAATCGTAATTAATTATGTAAGCAAAACAAACATGTACAAAATGGTAATTCAAAATTACGAAATGATATTTTACAACATTACTCATGTTCTTTGAAACGAGACATTTAACAATGACACTTCAAAATTAAATTATTGACTTCTGGTATTACAATTTCTAATTCCCTTTTGAAGATTCATAACATAGAATGAACTCTATCTAAAATTAGTCTCTATTTCCGTTTTTCAATTATTTACTTATAGTCAAGTTTGGTTTGTTAACTGCGCAATTGATATGTATGTTTGGCCATTCCTTTGTTTTTAGAAAGGTCCATATGTAAAACACACGTGTACCGTGTCGAATCAGGCATTTCCAAATTGTGTGAGAACTCAAGTCCCGACTAAAGACTTGCGACTAGGCCTGCACCAAATTCTCGGACCCGCTGTCACAATAAGTCTTCGCGTTTAGCCCGACTCCTGGAAAACCTGCTAACGGTATCACATAACACGACGTCCCCGGAAATCGGCTGTCGATGTAGAAAAGAAATAGTAATATTTAAGACTGCTTGCGCGTTTTTAGTTACGCCCCTCGATTTCTGAAAGATAATATAATTTTTAGAAAAATGCAAATTTCCGACTTACTACAATATATATCTAAAAAAGCATATAAAAATGTAGGCTTTGTCCAAGAACTGTAAACCGAAAAGGATAGCCAGTTCCCTATTCTGCAACGTTTGCCAGCGGATAGGTGGCGGTCAAGGTGGCGGTGACGTCACCACAATACCTCGATGCTTGAATCGCGTTGAGAAAGAACGTTACATTCTTCACGTTTGCTGTTAATGTTTTACACAGTCGCTATATTGTCGCGTTTTTGAGTTAATCTCAGAACATTTTTTATTATTTAAAGATATTTTCCGTTAGTAAGGTAGTGCAAAGAAGACGGTGTGTTGTGTTTATAACATATTGACATTTTCTATAGAATTTCATACTTACAATATTTATAGTAGATAATTACGGTAAGAAAGGTATAAATTTAAAGTCCGTATTTCCACCATGTTATTAACTATTACCCATAGAAGTGAGACAGAATGCCTGGAGTAAGATGCGCAGTATTTGGTTGCAATAATAACCATTACACTAAAAGAGCTACAGGGCAAGATATTATTTTTCACACTTTTCCAAAAGCTAAAGATATGGTGTCCCAAACAATGAGAAATGAATGGATAAACAGGTGCAAGAGGGAAGATAAATTCAACCCAGACAACAGTAGGATTTGCTCGAAACATTTTGTGGAAACTGATTACGAACGCGACTTGCAGAATGAATTGCTAGGTAAAAAAGTACTTAATTTTATCTTTGTTTGAACTGAATATAAGAGCTAATTTAAACTTACATATGCATATTAAATAACGCTCGTACATACTTTCAAATGTCTTTCATACAAGTACTTGACGTGAACCAAAATGATTGTTTTCATTTTAGGGTTACCTTTAAGAAAAATATTAAAAAAAACAGCAGTGCCCACTGTCAGACTACCAAGCAAAAGCATTTCTGCCATAACTTCAAATGTCGATTCTGATCGCTCTAAAAGACTTCTCAAGAGACAAAGACATCAAGAAGTAAAGGAGCTCATGACTGACAGCAATAATGAGAAGAATTTGAAATTAGATTGTGATAATTCTCCGCTAGGGTGCCCTACAACTTCGCTAAATAAGCCAGAAGATGAAAAGTACGATAAATTACTAAAAAAATTTAATGATTTGAAATCAGAGCATATCAAAATGAAACAAACTTTTGGAAAAAAAATTAAAGCACTGAGAGATCAATTGAAATATTTTAAAACCAAAAGCTACAGAAGTCCAAAATCAACAAATTCAGAAAAATCTCAAATTCTCTTAAAAAAAGTTCTCACCGATAATCAATAGCTTTGTTGTCTGGAAAGAAGAAGAGAGTTAACTGGACCCGTGATGAGATAGCTGTTGCATTTACGTTGAGATATTATAGTAAGAAATGTTATCTCTATCTAAGAACTAAACTTCATTATCCCTTACCTTCATTATCATCTTTAAGAAAGTGGGCTTCTCAAATTGACGTCTGTCAAGGAATTTTAAAAGATGTTTTGTTAATGTTAAGTCTTGCTGAAGAGTCATTTTCAGAATTTGAAAAAACTGTTGTTATTCAGTTTGATGAGGTCAAAGTAAAATCTGTCCAGGAATATGACATATCTAAAGATGAAGTGTTGGGTCCTTGCAACCAAATGCAGGTGGTAATGGCCAGAGGTCTGTTCGCTCAGTGGAAACAACCATTGTATATAGCTTTTGATCAAAAAATAACTAAGGAGATATTATTTGAGATTGTCACTGAACTGCACAAAATTTCCTATACTGTTGTGGCTTGCGTTAGTGATTGTGGAGCAAGTAATATGGGATTGTGGAAGGAATTAGGAATTAATGTAGATAATACGTCATTTGAACATCCTGTAACAAAAAACAGTATCTACATGTTTGCTGATGCTCCACACTTATTGAAATTGATCCGTAACTGGCTTCTAGACGTAGGATTTCTATTAGAGGATGGGTCGATAATAAATAAAACTCCTTTGCAAGTATTGGTGTCAACAACAGACACTGAAGTTAGACCTAACTGGAAGGTTAGTCAGAAACATTTGGATTGTGTAAAAAGTCAACGTCAAAATGTTAGGCTAGCAGCCCAGCTTTTGTCAAATACTGTTTCAACATGTCTTTTATGTTATAAACCAGGAACTGATAAGCAAATGGCTGAGACGTTGGGAAATTTTATCAGGGATATTAACTTGTGGTTTGATATATTCAACAGTTATTGTGTCAAAGGAAAAGTTCCATCAAAAAATACTTATGGAGTATCTTTGGAAGATCAGGAAAAACATCTGGACAAAATGCTTTACGTAATTTCAAGTATGAGAGCTATTGGAAAGAATGCTCTTCAAACATTTCAGAAAGGAATGATTATTTCAATGAAATCTCTAAAAAGCTTGTATTATGAAATGAAATCAAAATTAGATATAAAGTACATATGCACGCACAGGTTGAACCAAGACAGCTTAGAAAATTTCTTTTTCCAAGTTAGGAGCAGAGGAGGACCTGACGAACATCCCAGTCCCTTGACAGCTATATACCGAATTCGAATGATAATGCTTGGAAAAAATCCTGGTATTCTTGGCTCGAAGGTTAATACTGAATCAAAGACCACAGATGAATATATAGTTTCAAAAGTTTTGGAGACGGCGAATGTTAATATAGTTGTTGAAAATGTGAACGAATCTACTGAATCGAAAAGTTCATCATTCTCCTCCTCAACATCCTCAAATGAGTCAATGACAACATCTGATTTTAGCCCAACGTCTCAAGAAATCACAAACGATGCTTTAGAGTACATTGCGGGCTATATTGCTAAGAAATATAAAGATAAAATACCTAATCTGGGACATTTCACCTACAAATTAAAAGAGAACAAAATACCTTCGTGGGTACAACAACTTTCATACGGAGGATTAATAAAACCAACTGATCATTGGCTGAAAAAAATAAAAAAATGGAACTACTATTTTCAGATTCATCACGGCGAATCATTGCGCAAAGGACCCGGAATTGTAAGACATTTGGCTTTAAAGATATTTAAAAAAGAAAATGATATTCCATTTAGTGTCATAAAAGAGTTTAGCAAACTCAGGACAATAATTCGGATGAACTTCAATAATTTGAAAGCTAAATATACTAAAACCATGAAAAGAAAAAGTTTGGACTCAGACTTATCTAGAACAAAGCGACGAAAATTAAGTAAAATAACTAATTGATTTATCCATAAATAAGTACTTATGTTCGTAGTAATATTATATAAATACGGTTGCTTTACTTTTAAGCATTTTATTTTATATCTATGACTAATTACTTTAAGTATTTTAGAAATTGAATTGTCAACAATAATGTAATATTGTTTATTATTATTATATTATTATTATAACTTCATTCTGTGGATTCGCATATTTCCATAACGACAACGTACGAGCTGAGGTATTGCAGTGACGTCACATTCACAGCCGCGCTGGCGGATAGATTCGGCGATCTGGCAATCCTTATTGTGTATGATTCTTGGGCTTTGTCATTTGTACCTCCAGATTTATCTGAAATATATGTTGCATTAAGACCCTCTACTATGCACATGTTTATAGTGGCATATATAGTGTTTATATCTTGGGCATGTACATTTTGGAATCCTCACTATCAAATTTCTAAGAATATCTTAGAAAATGTTCAAAAAAGATTTCTATACTTTATTCAAAGAGAATATAACATGCAAGTAACAAATTATCAAATCTTGCAAAGAAATGGGATTGATTCAATTATCTGACACACATGCAGTTTTTGACTGTATATTTCTTTATAAAATAATTTCTTCATGTGTGGATTGTCCACATCTATTAGAGTTTAGTAGATTTATTTCAACATACCTCTATTATTTAACTACTTCTTTTGCAGAACAAACTCCTGTCAACATTCACCAATAAAAATATATATTTTTGTATATAGATATATTTGTATATTCCCTAATAAATTTAAAAAGAAGTTGAAGCGTGTACATTTATAAATAAAACTTGCATTTACCTTATTTTTAGATTAATTAATCACCGATTATACTACATTGGATATCTTTTGTTTTTTCCCTGTATTATGTATGTGTTAAGACATTCTATATGGTTTTTTGTCAGAATTTAATTCAGTTAAGTAATTAGGTTTTTTTAATTTTCTTTTTCATACTATTTTAATATATAATATTTTCCTTAAATATTGTACTTAGGATAATTACGATTAATTGGTGTTGCATTGGGCTTTCCTGTTTACACTCTTTTGTAAAATAAATAAATAAATCATCAGTATCTTTGTACAATTTTTCTTAATAACACGCCTCTTTAAATAGGATTGAAGCATATCACCCGTAAAGGTTTTTACCGGAATAAATGAATTAAAATCTGTCAAGAACCATATCTCATTTAGCATAATATGAACTACTGAAAAGCACAACTTATTCCATTTGGCTTGGTTCTAATGTCCACCAATCTAGAAATAACAAAATATTTAGTTATTTTGCTGGTTTTTGTAGGCTGTGTTCACCATTTTGTCAATAAACAGGAAACCATTCCCATATTCTACCACCAGATTCTTTTCAATATTGTTAGTTCTGTGTCTCATCTCTTCTCAATCAGCATATAATTTAACATTAGAGGTAATTTTGTGTTGATTTTAAGTACACTTTGTTGCTATTTCAGAATTTGCAAAACAAATTCATAATGGACATGGTCTTCCATTCCGCTTCCTAAGTTGAACAGCTTTGAAATTACCATTTCAATATTCAATTTGTTGAGTACTCCCGTAACTTTTGACATCTATAAGTGAAGCCATTATTAATAATTATTTACATTATACATTTTTTATAAAGGATTTAATAAACTAGATCAGTTTAGTAATTTTTATCAGAATTTAAGTTTTATTTCTTAAAATCTCGTTTTTTCTGTTTTTCTAACACGTGGGAAGCTTTTCCACTTGTTATTTTATCTATAAAACTCATAAATTCTAGGAAATTATTTGTAATAACAGTTGTTTATATGTAAGTCCCGTTTCACATGGGCGCTGACCGTCAGCGGTACGCCTGGCGTTTTATGTCACATGATCAGGATGAAAATGGATATCAAAGCTGATGCATCAACCACTGTTGTCATATCTGCTGCTTACATACAGCAGTTGCAAATTTTATTACCCTTTCCCTTCTTTTCTGATATCTGTGTATTTAAAAAAAGCAGGTACTAAATCATAATTCCAGAAAACCCAAATCCCACCATTGTTTTTTGTTGTTAGTACTTATAAAAAGTTTTTAATTAATTTTAAAGAAATATTTCAAGTGTTTGCTATAAGTACTTTATGACTGTTGTAGCGAGTGCAACCCCTAATAAAGACGCCGTTGGGTTTAAAGGGGTGTCATTATTCCTTTCTATACACCAGATGGTGTATATCTGAAAACTGACAATATTGTTTTTTAAAATAACGTCGGTCAGCGCGATGATTCGGCGTACGTGTCAAAAGGTGCATTTCTCCAATGGCCCGTCAGCGCGATGACCGTACGCGAGGCTCACGGGCCACGCGTATGTGCGCGCTGACCAAATACGCGCCCTGATCACCAGCGCGCTGACGGTAAGCATCCATGTGAAACGGGACTTAAATGAAAATGTCATCAAAAAATAATGAATATTTAATTACTTTTCATAAATTAAAATGATTTAATAAAGATGAAGGCAAATTGAAAAATGTAATAAATAATTTAATAATTCTTTTGATCCTATCTGTTTAATCTAGCTTATTTTATATATTTCTCTCTAGGAAAGAACTGCATATTATCTACAGTTGCAAGATTAATTATTCATCCACTTAATGCAGTTTTAGTTAAAGTCTGCGAAGTAAAACAAAAAAAAAGAAAGTGTTTTAAATAGCAAAAAATAAACTTTTAGACATTTAGCAAATAGAATTTTTGAAGGTTGAGCATTGTGATCTGAAAAATATATATTAGTGTTAAGGGTTTGCATGCCATTCACTATATCAACCACTAACAAAAAATTGCCATTGTGCTACTTGGAAGCAGAAGTGACACATAGCTTTGTATGTTTTTGGGGTAATGTTGAATAAAAGTAAAAGATCTAAAAAATCCTTTTTGTTCACCCAATCTTCAAGAAGATCTACATTAAAATCACCACAAATAAACAGCTGAAGACAAATTCGACGATATTGCAAATTGGATTCAAGAAGGTTTTAAAATTACTCTTGGGAATTCTATAAATGCAGATTATTGTCAAGTTAGATTCATCTAAACGCAGCACACAACATTCAGATTTTAATTCTTTACATAACTGTAAAGAATCGTAACCGTTAAAAATTAGTTATAAATCAAACTTTTCCACAAATAAGTCTTCAAGGCTTCGTAGGATGGGCGTATGGAGGTAAGGGAAAGGCTCGAGCAACTGCTAGTCTCTGAAGAGTTGCTCGGAGGGGAGATTAAAAAAAAAAGAAAAAACTGAAAGTGCTTATCTATAACTGAAAATTTCATATTATCTTTGATAAATATAAGTATGCCACCTCACTTATGACTAGACCTACAAATATTATTATTAATGACGTTACATTGCATTTTCTTGGAATTTTGGCCGCCCATTTAGGATCTACTAATCTTAGTTTGTGGGTGATTAGCCCATTTTCTTGGGTCTTTATACCTGTTATTTCATAGTTTTTCATGTGTTTTGATTTTTATGACAATTTCCCTCCTTATCTTTCTATCTTGAACCTTTCTTCTCTAGTTCTTTATGTTCATTGTCTTTAAATTTTATTCCACTTCCTGTGTGTCTGTGTTTGCTCCCCCCCCCCCCATAAGATATTAGATCTTGTACTGTTGTGTTTTTTGACGAATATTACCACATGGTCTATCTGGTTTCCATCCTCTCGTCCCGGAATCCTCCAAGTCTCCTTATGTCTTTTCTTATGCTTGAATTTTATACTTACAATGTACATTGGGCCTACATAATAATAATCGCCCCCTCCCTCCCGCACAAGCTTATAGCTTCTGGGGCCTTGGTTTAGGCTATGGGTTGTAGTAATTATTATATTATTATTACATGTTTAGTGCGACAGTCATATTGCATACTCTTGAACTGTTATCATTTGTTTTATCGTGAATTGTATTGTTCCCAGCTATATATGTGCATAACAGTCTTCTTTGCCTGGTTTTGCGTTCATGTCACCAATAATTATCATCATGTCATGTTTAGGAATCATTTCACTTGCTTCTTCTATTTGGTATAGAACATTTCCTTCTCTTCGTCTCTTGCCTCTTCTATCAGTGCATAACATTTAAAATTGATATAGTAATCAGTTTGCTTCTTATTTTTAAGTAAGATATTCCCCCATTGATTGGTTTGAATTGCATCACCTTTTCTTTGATTTCTTTTTTAACTATAAATGCTGTGCCATTCTTCCCTTGGTTTTTTCTTCAATATAGCACATCGTGAATCTTTTCTTATTTATTTCCCACACCCTTTCCATCTCACCTCTTGCACTGCTGGAATTCCTACGTCATACTTGCTTGCTTCTTTCATTATTTTTTTGATCTTTCCTTGCATTAACATCGTTTTCACATTCCATGAATCAATTCTGACTATGTTTTTACTTCTTTTTCTTTTTTCCTTCTTATTAGGAATATTAACTTTGTTTCCCTTCTCACTACTTACTTCCTTTCTTGACTATTGTGTAGTTCGTCTTGTTTGCTCGTCTGTTCGTTTTTGTTGACTATATCTGATTCTCCGCCATCAATTACTTTATTTACTGTCTGTCTCATTTTTCTTTGTGAATTGCCCTGATCATCTTCAGTTTGGTGTCGATTTATGTCAGTTCTTGCTATTTTTTTTTGTTTGATTGGTCTACACCAGTGGTGGTGAACCTATGACCCGCAGGTCAGACACTGACCCACGAAGGCGTTTTAAATGGCCCACGCGTTGATTTTTACCAACTTATTTTTTATATCATAAAAGAGAGAACAGACAACCGAAAATATTAAAAAATTAAAGTATAAATAACTAATGTCGAATTTTGCTCTTCACTTGCAAAAGTATAAGTTGTAAAACAAAAAGGAAACGTAAACCTTTTTAGAGGATTTAAAAGTGAGAACCAAAAAAAGGTCAACTGTCAAGTTTTTCTGTTAACAAATTTTCGGTGTTTCCAAATTATTGGTACCCTTTTTACCTCCCGCCCCCTTCAAGTAACGCCACTGACTTAGTGACCCACGGGCTAGTATTAAAAAAATAATGAACATAATTTGACCCACTTCTCAAAAAGGTTTGCCATCACTGGTCTACACTCTCCCCTGCTCCTGTTTTTATTAGTGTAAATCCCATAAGAAGATCTGCACAGTTTTTTCTTGTTTAGTATCTTTTTCTTGATACATTTTTTTTCTTTGTATTCACTTGTGACTTTGCTTCACTCTCTTCTGGAGACCTTTCTGCTACAGTTCTCTTCGTTCCACCCCTTTCATTATCATCTCTTGTTGCGAAGTCTATCATTTTAATTTCACTGGTTACTTCATCTTCTAGATCAGGCATCAGCAACCTTTTTTGGCTGCGGGTCAAAATCAACCAAAATGGCACTATTAAGAAGACGTTTTGGTTCAATAGGTATTTTCATGTTGGACAATGTTCATTTCTGCAACTTTTTAATCAAACAAAAATGTTAATCTTATTATTTATATTTTCTCGAAGTGTTCATTTCATATTTATGTTTTATAATTCATTTTTATATATTATACTTTACTTGCACCCAAGTGGGTCACTCGAAATTATCAAATGGGTCACTTGGTGACCCGCGTTGGGACTACAGTGAAGGAAAGATAGCCAATGTATTTCTTACGGGAGTTTGTGCTTCGTTGTTGCCACCTATTTCACTGTATGAATCTATAGAAATGTGGATTAAGATTCCAGAAGTTCTATTTGAAAACAGTAACCGAAAAAGTGTAATCGTAACCATACAAAAGGAGAATTTAAAAGAAAGACTTATTAACATGTATTTGTTATTTTTTAAACATTACTTGGGATTGTTACATCGTACATGTATCTAAATATTCGATATTTTATTATTTACACTTTTTTGTTTAATTCTTTCGTCTTCAAATTCTTTCAAAATAAAAATAACGGCTGGTTAACTTCTGTATGATATTTGTAATCTTTTAATTCACAGGTAAATAAAGGAAGTCCCAAACGCAATTTTAACGGTAAAATGATTCATTATGATAAAATGATTCATTTGTTCAACTTGTTTCAAAAGAAACTTGTAAAAACGGAAATTTAGGATTAGCAGCAAATGCAAAGGATTTTAGTAAACAATAAACCCTTCTGGTTTTTCTACTTTTACTTCGTGGAACTACATAATACAGTTTGTACTTACTGAAATTATAGTATAACGGTTTTTTGTCGGCACTATTATTTGTCACCGAACATATATAAGCAAATTTCTTAATACAGAAATAATTATTTGGTTTCAAATTTTGATAGCTTGTGCGTCTATAGATCTTCGCTTAGTTGTTTGGGTTTTATTGTTCGTAATTATTGTTAACATTGTCGTGTTGTTTGTTGTAACTATTCATATTGTAGTATTACATAACGCACACAGTGCATTATACATAAGTATGGCGGATATTGTTAGAAACAGAATGGGTTGTGTACTAAAGGTTGGTGAAAAACAGATTTTGTCAAATTTGATAAAATATCGTCTTACTGAGACCCGGCAGTCATTATCAGTAATTATTCGACAAGTTTCTAAAGAAACAGGTATTAGCGAAAAAACTTTGTTCTCAGTACGTCAAGAAGGTATTTCACCTGATGGAATAAAATCTCCAAGAAAAAGAGCGAAGAATAAAAATACGTCAAATCGCTTTGCATTATCTTTCCAAATCCATCATAAAAAATTAGGGTTTCCATTTAAAAAAAATTTCGTTATCGCCATAACTCGGAAACAAAAGACGATCTACAAATAACGATTACAATAAAATATGTCTCCTTTAAGGTAAAAATGGACGTGTTCGAGGATTTTTCTCAAAAATACTTAATAAAAGATTTATTTCGATAGTTCCAGACTTTATACGTGCACTATATGAACAGCAAGTTTTGAAATTTTGTTTTACTACCGCTGTCAGAAGAAGTGACTACCTGCAATATAACTTGCTCGAACAATAGGGATTATAAAGGTTTATGCAGTTACAACTACAATATTTAGAAAGTGTTTTTAAAAGTTGCTTGCAAGATGTTTGGCATCCCCGTTGTCCATAAGAACACACACTGTAATCTCAACGTGAGACGACCAAGCTTCATGTGTTTAATTAATCTCTTTCTTTCTTCTTGTTCATTAAATGTTAGGACTTTGTTTAACCATATTTTTGGTTCCATTCAGTTTGTGTGAATTTTTTAGCAGTTCCGTTTTTTTATTGAAGTTAACAAAGGATATCAATACCGGTCTGTTTTTTCTTGTCCAATTATCTTAATATCTTCTACTTCATTTTTAAGATCCATCTCTATTCCCAATTTAGTTAGCACTTCTTTAAATCTTTCTTCCAGCTTTTCTTTAGTTTCTTGCTCTACTTCCACTATTTTATAACACATCAGATTTTTATTTTTTATTTTCTTTTCTAAATTCTCGACCTTTATTTCTTGATGCTTAATTTTCTCTTCCATTTTTGTTATTCTTACTGCCTGATTATTAATTTTGCTATGATTATTCCTTCTCGTCTATTTGTTTCTCTTAGTTGTATTATTTCTTCTTTATTACTTTTGTTTTCATGTGCTGTTTTCTCATTATTCTGATTTATAACTCTTACATTCACTTTAATTTGGCTTTCATTTACTATCATTTATTAGCACCACTTCACTTTGCAAGGCCATTTACCAGCCAACACAGACCCACATACATATCTATTATATATCCTGGAAGGGAAAGACAAGAACATTCTACCGAAGACATCCAATTTCTGAAACACAGGTACTTCAACATTTTTAAAGTTTTCCAAAAATATTTTGATGTCGAAAAATTAAAGCAAGGAAGATAAAAGCAAGAAATTCTGAAAGGCTACAGAAAAACGTGGAACATTTAGAGAAAGCAAGTTTTTTAAGTACCGAGTTATCAATTAAGAATGATACTTTTAATTGTTTTGGTACACCTGATCAGTTGGCAACAGTAGATAACATTCATCAGAGTAGTTCATTGAGTATAATGGGGTAGTTCAACTAAATATAAAATAGTTCCAACTTAAATGTTCATGTGAATTGATGTGAATGTTGACGTTTCTTTTTGTAGGTTATAATAGTCTTACATTCGTATAAAGATTATTTGAAAAAAGTAATTTATTTAACAAAAATGGATTTTATAACAAATGCTCAAAATGGGATCCATTTTGTTCTAAACAAAGGTTAACTCTTCTTTTTAGGTTTTCAAACACATTTACCAATGTTTCAGGTGTGATATTTATAATCTCATTAGAAATAGCCACTTGCAAATCATCTAATGTATGTAAGCGATTTTCAAATACCTTGTTTTTTAAATATGGATTTAAAAAAAATCATTAAGTGTCAAATCAGGTGAACGACTTGGCCAGATACCTCGGCTAATCACTCTTTCTGGAAAAAATTCTTCTAAGAATTGTAATATTGTTCTAGCAGTATGAGCGGTAGCAGAATCTTGTTGGAAGTAGCCATTCGTTAATTCATCCTCATGTAATTAATTAATGAAGGGTTGTAAAATTAATGTCCTGTAACGATCGGCATTAATCGTTTGATTGAAGAATATGGGTCCAATAACACGTCTTGTAGATATTGCCACCCAAACACCTATCTTTAAAGGATGTAGAGGTGTTTCAATAAAATGGTGTGGATTCTCAGTTGACCATGTACGGTAATTTTGGGAATTTACGTATCCACTTAAGTGAAAGTAGGTTTCATCCGTAAAAAAAGTTACATCCAATGTGTCGTCATTATCTAAATTGTTGTTAAACCATTGGCAAAATTGTACTCTATGATTAAAATCTGGTGGCTGTAGTTGGTGAACAGAAGACAATTTATATGGATGCATATGCAAATGTTTTTTTAAGATTGTGTGGCATGTTCCATAAGAAATACCTAATAAGGTAATTTAGTATACAAAACAAATTGTATGTTATAATAAAACTTACCAGTTTGTGCAGCTAATTTATTTATTGATTTATTAGGGCTTGCAGCCATTCTTTGTCAAACATCTTCAACAACTTCTGGTGTTATTCGTTTTGGTCTTCCACTGGATTTTCCTTTGCACAAATTTCCATAATTTAAAAAATGTGAGATAATTCGATTACAATGTTGTGAAAACACACGATAGGTTACATCGACTTCAGGATACATTGTGATGAATTGTTGGAAACATGAACGATTTGAATATGTCCAAGCTTCTTCTTGATTTTGATTTCCCGTTCGAAAATAAGCCATGGTAATAAAAGTATCATGTTCCCTTGTAAAAACCATTTAGAAAAATATTTTTATTGCTTTTATTCAAGTACAATAAATAATTCTTTTACAAATGATTTTGCATAAATTTGTTAATTTGATATTTATGTCTTTTGTTTCAAAATTTTGTTTTATTGTAGTTCAAATACCATCCAATTATGATGCCAACATAATTAAACTCTTTTATTGCCAACAGAGTAAAAAAAGTCTCGGTTTTATTTGATAACCCGGTATTAGACAGCACTATTTTATGCCTTTTCCGCTTTTACAATAGTGTTATATTCTCTTATGTTACTTTTTCTTTTCAGCTGAAGTAGTTGAATTTTCATCGACAGCCAGTTCCCCATCTGTCGATTCTGTTTTCAATCAGCTTCAAGAACTTAGACCATCGCAACCAAAATAGAGAAAACTTTACGACACACGCAATGACGGAATATTATAAATCCTAAGTTAGTTGCAGTTTTAGATGAATGTAAGATCAGCATCAGAGATGAAGTGCATATTTTGACAGCTTTTGCTGAGGCTTTAGAACATGATGTTTTAACATTGTCTATAAATAGAACTTCCATTCAATATTGTAGTCAAGATTTGTAAAAATCATCGAGACACTTAGAAAATCATTTAAAGAATGATCTGATCTGTTATTAGCACCTACAAAAAAGATAGACTAGCCGTTATTATTACAAGTGGTGATATCCAACAGATCCTTAAATATCAGGGCTTGCTGGTTCCAGGCAAAGGTTTTAAGCAGGACAAAAGCAATTATTGATTTTATTGAAAATTTTTTAAAATGGCTACAGCCGCGACACAACTAGAAAATTTTTTAAAACTTGCAAATAGTTTTCTAGGGATTTAGAAGCTACTTTTTATGTTCCCGGTGCTTTTCATTATCTATTACCTTAATATTCTTATCTTAAATATGCAAAATTTTACCAACAAAATGACCCTACAAATTTTAAAGTTCCAAAAGATGGGGCCAGCCTAATACATATATTTGGCAGTTTTTTTGTTTTAAGAGTTTATTCTTTGCTGACAAACGATTAAAGTTGCTATACAAGTTGTTTGCATAATTTATATTTACCACATTTATTTAGATGAAGTAAGTGCCGAGTAAAATTAATTGTATTTGAAATTCTATTAGAACCCATAAAACGTGCAAAAATTAAACAGTTTTGAACAGATTCATAAATACGCATTAATTTTATGAATAGATTGATTTAAAATTTTGCCAGTAGGGCACTGACATGCACAACACATTTGTACCTTTTAGATCGTTGAGTAGTTTAACGTATTTCAACGTTTAGTATTGATGTAATTGTAGTCCACTGTTTTACCTTTAATTGCATCATTAGCTCCAACCAATAGTATCATGAAATCATTCTTGCCATAGTTTTTTGCAAGTTGACTGGTATTTTCGGTAACTTGTTCAAAAGTTGAGTTTGGTTAAAAAATGAACTGCTCTAGAAAGTGACTTGGTGAAAGATTATTTAAAATATTTGTGAAAAAATGATATTGACTGTGTGCTAGCACTAATATCTTTTTTTATGTAGTTTCTGAAATTTTACACTTATTATTATTACTGACACTATTTAACCTCTTATGAAGTTTGATAGGAGGGGACACAAGATAGTTGGCTGGAACAAAACCCTTTGTAGGCCATATAGGATGCATTTCGATTTAACATTATGGTTTTTTCTTATTGATGGCTTAGTAATTTGATTGTCCGGGGATACCTGCCGCCCGGGCTACCCACACTTCTGTTAAATTATGTAAAATTGCTTGGTCACAACCATTTGGAATTTTTAGTAATTGATAAAACACATAGAAGTTAAATATTTCTATCAGAAAAACAATTAAACAATTTTATTTAAATAATCAGTTATATATCTAGTAAAAAACATTGAATAATTTTATTTGAATAAATGGGAAGAAATATGAGAAATCAATTAATTACAGACAAGCAGTCGAACACTGATCAGTCAACTGTAATCAATCAGTCAAACACATAAAAAAGATAATATGATAAACAAACATGTAGATATGTTAACAGGATTTAATTTTTGGAAACTTGTAAAAAATACATACAGGGTAAACACGTATCCAGTTCCAAAAAAATTTTAAAGTTGCAAAAATTTGAAAAAGGAATATTTTTGTAATTTTTTTTAACGGCATCGCATTCTTCGTCAAAGAATACATAAATTTTGTCCACTGCGTTTTCTTCCTGCGTTTTCAATTTCGAGCAAAATTGAGAACAATTTGCCATTTTTGAAAGTTTATAATTTTTTTCGTCGAAAATGGTGTCAGATAGAAAAAAAAATGATAGAGTAAAAAATGCTTATTTTTACTCAATAAATACGAAAAAATTACATGAATGAATTACAAACCGATTTAAAGCGATTTTGAAAATTACGGTTATAGGGGTTGCCTATCTATGGGCATGTACAGGGTGGTCCAGACCACTCGTACACCCCTTTTAAAATGCGGGGGATTAAAGATTTTTAACAAGCCTATGGGTAGTCTTACTAATATCGATGTGCTCTATCGAATGACGCCAAAAAGGAACCCCCCTGACTCCCCCTTGTAGGGGGCAAGGGGGGCAACAACAAAATCGTTTTTCGCGATTACAGCGCCACCTGTTGCGAAGATAAAAAATGTTTCAAATAAATTGTAATAATAAATTCATATTTTGATGAGTAGAATCTAAATATGCAATAAAATTTAGAGTTCCCATTTGAATTTTCAAAGTTGCCTCCCTTACCCCCTATAAGGCATATAAAAACCTATTCTTTATAATTAGAAATACAACCAACTTTACCAACATCAAACTGTTATTTAGTTTATTCTACATTTATGTAAGATCAAATCTAGAGTATACGCTAGTGTGCCAATTACTTACACAGCAATTAATGACATTGAAAAAATCCAAAAGATTTTCGTGCGATGGGTTTACAAAAGAATCACTGGAATATATCCTAAGTACCCAGTTATTATCTCATACCTCGAACAACTTAAATACATTAATGAAAGGTGTGGGTTAATAACAACTACGCTTGCAAAAAGACGGGATCTGACACTGATATCCATGATGCATAATCTTCTACATTCAAAAATAAACGCTAGTCAGCTATTAGAATTAGTCAAGATAAGAGTTCCACTTGTCCATTTAAGACACAAATCTCACCAAATTTTCCAAGAACAGCACAAACGATCTCCAATCAACAACATGGTATTCGTCACAAATAGGATGCTCATGTCTTCAGAAATAGATATCTTTAATGAGTCCTGTACAACTATCAACAAGAGAACAGTGATCACAAAATGAAGTTTTCTTATGTGGAAAGTGCTTTCAGGAAACTTGATTAGATTTGTACTGTTTATTTGCTGTAGTATTAAATCGCTACAAGTTATGATCGTTATAATTGGTGCTAATGTTGATAATTATTAAAATGTGATGTAACTCTATAATATATTATAATGTGATGCAAACTAATACTAGTCATTTTATATAAACTATAAGATAGATTTAATTATTAAGATACAAATTCTTAAATATTGTTTACATTTGTTTAAATTGTCTTATTTTCTGTATTTGCATTATTACCATGTACATGTAACAGGTTCGCCGTTTGTACCTTTGGTTAATAAACTGTATTATTATTATTATTATTATTATTATTATAAGGGGGAATCAGGGGGGTTCCATTTTGGCATCATTCAAAAGAGCACATCGACATTAGTAAGATCACCCATCGTCTTGTTAAAAATTTTCAATCCACCGCATTTTAAAAAGGGTGTACGGGTGGTCTGGACCACCCTGTATAATAGAATTAAAATCTTCTAAAATGATGAAAATTTTCAAAACCTGTTTAAATCGGTCTGTAATTTTTTTTCGTATTCATCGAGTAAAAATAAGCATTTTAATCTTATCATTTTTTTTCTATCTGACACCATTTTCGATGAAAAAAATGATAAACTTTCAAAAATGGCAAATTGTTGATCCTAATTTTGCTCAAAATTGAAGCACTCTAGAAAAAAAAACCGGAGTGGACAAAATTTATGTATTCTTTGACAAAGAATGCGATGCCGTTAAAAAAATTTTAAAAATATTTCTTTTTCTAATTTTTTCATATAGGAGCCAGGTGACATTCAAAAGTAGAGGTTTCAAGCTTTAACATGAGCCTCCTCTGCTGGCCTTTCTAAATTGCGCCAATTTTTGGCCCTAGCCGGTGGTTGAGTTCAGAAAGAATGGCCCATATAAAATAATGTGTACAACTCCCAGGACTCCAACTTGTCCTAAAATACATAAAATAATGGCTCACTAAAAAAAACTAAAACATTTGTCAAAAATATTTTAGGTTAGAGGGAGGTATATAGTTTTAAATGTTCAGTTAATCAAAATGGCAAACGTTTAGTGTTTTAAGATTCTTTTTTCCTAGCATCAACCTTACAAAAAAATGTTACTATAGTGTAAGGCTTGACAAGTATTCGGTATATCATTTGCTATTCATATTTTCTATTTTTCCTTTCCTCACACATCAAAATTCAAACCTAAAACCACATTTTACTAACAGTGCATAAACAATTATAAGACAGTTGCAATCTTGTTTATTTATTCGTTATTTTTATATAAAACGAAATTAAATTTTGTTTATGGTATGTACAATCGCAGCCAAAAAAATGGAAACACCAATGGTTATCATTTTTCTATAATTTTACCTAATGTAAGTGTTGGTTGCATCTTACAAATTATTTAAAGATTATTTAAATGTCATAGAAATTGCTGCAGTCAGTTTTATATTATATTGTTAGTTCGGGTATAAATAAAACTATAAAAGATAACAAATTTCATGATGATACTTTAAAACAGCGATTCTTAACTTTTTACTTTAACTTTTAATTATTCTTTAATTTTTTTACAAGTACAGATATGAGGCATTCTTTTACAAATCGAACATTAATATGGGGTCACATTTTTTATTTGCTTAAAAAAATGTTTACGCATTTCCTAAACAAAATAAGCCGACACGTATTTCGGTATTTTGTTTTCCCGTGAATATTTTCGAAGATACAGAGGGGGGAATTTTACACAACTCATTGATTATGCCCTTTTTCAAATCGCGATAACTCCACCTCTGTTCATCGTATCGAGTAAAGTATGTAGGTCATTTTCAAGGCAATGGAAAGATATTTATTTTAATATTAATTAATATTATATTTGTTGTTAACCTGTGATTGTTATAAACAATAAATATTGTTTTTCATATTTAGAGTCAAATTCTTGAGATTAAAAATTTGAAAAAATACCATCGTATTCCTCATCTCATTTTATATAAAAATCATATTTTTTTGGAATGGTCAACCGATTTCATCTATGGAAATAATTACTTCGTACGCAGTAAGTGCTAAGGTGCGTACCTTACTGCATAGTAAGGTACAAAATCGGTTGTTGCCACCCAACATAAGTTCCATCGTCAATTTAATCATCGTAATGCACCCTCCTGTAATGCCTTTTTTGGCATGGAATCAAAAGTGGCTTACTGAAGGTAATATTGCAAACAAAAAATCGACTGGGAGACACGTAAGTGCTATGACTGCTGAAAATATTGAGCATGCAAGAGATTCCTTTACGAGGAATCCACAACGTTCAACTGCACAACATGCAGGTGCCTTAAATTTAAAGAAAACCAGCGTTTATAGAATACTTAGGCGTATTAAATTCCATTCCTATAAATTGGCACTTCTTCAAGAACTAAGCCCAATAGATAGACAAAATTGACTTGAGTTTTGCAGATAATTTTTAGATCTTCTTGCTGGTGAACCCAATATTGCACGAATGAGGCATTATTTACTTGGAGTGGTGATGCAACTAAACCATAGGTTCGAGGAAAACTTGAAATATAGGAGTGTCGTTTAAAAGTTTCGTATGTAGAACATGAACAAAATCAATGGATATCTTTAATTGATGAGTTAAGAACCTTGAGTACAAATAATCAATACCTTTTGGAATTTGATTAGTTTCAATGTATGGGATATAGAGAAAAAGAGACGGGATTTTTGTGTTTAAATCTGAAGGGTTTTATATTTTCTCAGGATTCTGATATACATTTGTTTTCTTTAGAAATAACAAGATTTTGGATGATCAAGACCATAATCTTACAACTTGGGATAATGCTGATAATCAAAATATTCAAATTAAGATTCATGAGACATTTCCTGAACAACAAAACTATAATTAAAGAGAGAGATAATTATGAGTTGAAGTGTTTAAAACTCATTATTGCTCAAAATTCAAATTTTAATTGTGTCGAGATTTTGTATACAGTGTCTTAATGCAATCAAATAACACCCTTAAATGTTTTTATCAAATTTATTTTATTCTAAATACAAAAAAAATACTGGTTAACTTTAGTTGCCACTGGGCACATTAATAGCATATACGAGGGTGGATTTTTATATTCGCGGAATGGGGGGTAAGGAAAGTAAATAAAACACAGAATTATTTTTCTTTTTCAATATATTCTCCCTTAACTCTAATACATTTCTCAGATCTAGTAACTAATTTATTTATACCAGTGAAAAAAATAATTCATTTTTGTCATCAAAATATGCTGAAACTCCAGCTTTTACTTCATCATCCGACGAAAATTTTTTTCCTCAAAGTTCTTTCTTCATATTCGGGAACAAACAGTAATCACTGGGGGCCAGGTCTGAACTGTAGAGCGAATGAATTAATTCCTGGAAGCCTGCCTTGTGCAGGGCAGCTTGTGCAACTCGACTTCGATGAAAGGGCGCGTTGTCGTGCAAAAGCAGTACACCTTTGGCAAGTTTTCTCTTCTTTTTTCTTTGATGGAGTCCCTTAATCGTTCTAAAAGTGTGGCATAGTATTCTCCCGTTATAGAGACACCCTTTTCTTTGTAATCGATGTGCTCATCCTTCAGTGTCCCAAAATTTATGGTCACCATGAGCTTTCCAGCTGATTCAGGTTCATAGTGGTGAACATACGTTTCATCTCCTGTAATAATCCGACTGAGATGAGCGTGCAGAACTTTAAAAATGGTTGTATCTGATACTCTAACCATTTCTGCAAGTTGTTTCTTTTTCAAACGGACATCTTCCAATGTTAAATTTTCAACTTTTTCCACAAGTTCTGACGTGGCCATCTCGATGGGACGTTCCGGGTGCGGATTTCCAGTGATTTTCTGCCTTGTTTAAACAGGTTTTGCCACTTATATATTATGGTTTTTCCAGGACAAGAGTCCTGGTAAACCGCTGACTATTCTAAAATGTAACGCATAAGTTATTAAAAAAGTATTACTCTGCATTTCACTGAAAACATCTGTGAGTACTTTTTGTTGACCAATCATATTTACTTTGTTTAATAATAATAATAATTGTCTTTATTTCCCAAAAGTATTTAATTATAAAAAATATTAACTGGTATTTTATTTAAGAGAGGCGAAGTTCATTAACAGAAGCTGCTCTCCCACTTAACCTCAATAATATTTGAAAACATACAAACTGAAGCGCATATTAAAAAACTAGTTTTCATTATTTTTATAGTTGAGCACATCACATGAACTACTAAGCGTTTTATAACTTTTGTTGTTTTTGCATCATTTCTAAAATCATGGTCTTTCTAAATTTTGTGGTAGTCATAGCTTTATACATGTCTGATAACTGATTAAAGTAAGAAGCAATCGTGTAGGAGAATGATCTCTTGAACATAGTGGTTCGGTAGAATGGTATAGTTATTGTTCCTTTAAATCGAAGATTGTAATGGTGTACATCAGTTCGAAAATTTATTTTCTGAAATAGATATTGTAGACTTTTAGTAGCTAAGATTTTATGGTATAACATAACGGCATGTATACGTCGTCTGTTAATCATATTGAGCCATTTTGCATCTTCTAATCTGTCCAATATGTGATACACTGTTCTGAGTATACCATAGATTAATTACAAACATGTGTTTTGAAGTCGCTGAATTCTGCAGACCTCAGATTGATCTAAACACGGTCCATATACCACATCACAATAATTTAAATGGCATAAAACTAAAGCATCACACAGAGTTTTTTTAATATGAGAATCTAAGAGATCTCTGTTCTGATAAATTAGACGAAGGTTAGAGAATCTCTTTTTGATTGCCTGATGGATATGAGATTTGAAACGTAGATCTTTATTGAGAATCACACCTAAATTCTTTACTTTGGTGTGAATTTCCACTTTTACGCCGTTGATTTCTATATTAATGTTTTCTTTAAGAGAGTCATATATGTACCTGCGCACTAGCATTGCCTTGAACTTATTAGGATTCAACTTGAGTGAATGATTTGTTGATATTTTTGAAATTTGTTGTAAGTGCTCATTAAGCTTTCTGCATGTAGATTCTACATCAGACCATTCAAAGGATAAAGTGGGAATTAACATTTTTAAGTTGAGTATGAAAGTTGGATGTATAGATTGCAAATAGGATTGGACTAAGAATAGATCTCTGGGGAACACCAGAATCTAGAGAATTGACATACATTATTTTTTAGAGTTACTGTTTGCTGACGGTTAATTAAAAAACTTTTGAATAATTTTATCTCATCTTTGAAGAGATTGCTAAAGTGTAAAATAGATAACAACAGCTCATGATTCACTGTATCAAAAGCTTTAGAGAAGTCTAATAAAACCATAACTGTTGCTAACTTTTTGTCACAAGCAATAAGTAAATCGTCAGTTATTTTAAGCAATGCACTTGTGCAGCTGTGTCCTCACCTAAACCAGATTGTGTCTCAGGCAGTATTTGATTTTCCTCTATGAAATTACGTAGTTGATGATCTATTATTTTTTCTACGATTTTTAAGAAAACAGGAAGTATAGAAATAGGTCTAAGCTAGAGCTTTCCATCCATTCAATCTTGTAACTTCATTTCTTGTCTCTGGGAACCTATACAGCATGTCTCAAAAATAACGGACAATACGTGAATACGAGATAGTTGATGATGTGTAGAGAAAGTTTTTCCCATAACTTTTTTTTCTAAAATATTTACTTTCAGAGTTATTTAAGGTTGAAGTTTTGAGTCCGGTCCTGCACGTTCTGCTCCACAATCTCCTGATGTCGCATAATGCCGAGGACTGTAGTTTGTTGAACTTTACAGCATTTGTCAATACAGCACAATTTTGTCAATGCCGCAAAATACCCAAATGAGTTGATCTTGAAAACACTCGTAAATAAGACACGTTCCGTTTTGCCATGTTTGGTTTGTTTATTTTAAAATAAATTCAAGGTCTAGTAACAGCTTAAAACATCTTACTTTAAAGAGAGCATCTGATATCATATTTCAATAAGTTAAACGGAATTCTTTATGTGTGGCGGCGTTGAACGTAATTTAAAAAATGCGATGCTAATACATTTTACTAGAATCTGAAGCATTAATATTTAAAACTAATAGTAAACCTTTTCATTAAAACTGAAATAAAATTTTACAAAAATGATCTTGGGCTCGAAATTTCTCAATGAACGTAAGTCAATAATCAAAAACTCTCTTTGTTATAAACATCCCCTTTCGCAGACTTTCCTTATTTATAGCAATTCTTTCTTTCGTATTCTGTGCTTGTAAATAAAATTTTTGACTAAACATTCCGCAAAAATACACATAGTGAAATTTGATCTATGTAAAATAAACAAAACGCAATTTAAACAAAGGATACAAAACATAAATATATTTTTACGTTCTGTAATAACATTCGAAAATAAACAGAAGATAAATTAACCTTTTAAAAAGAACATTTTCATAATTAGGGAGCCGCCAGGTTGAATTTGCGGCCCGATTGTGGTTTACTCAAAAAACTACAAGGGTCGCAATTTATTAAATAAGAGCAATTTTTACCATTAATCTATTTTATTTAAAACGGAAAACACCTTCAAATAAACTCTTGATAATAAAAATTATTAGTTTGATGAACTATCATCAAACGTTTGGGACTTTTTTGCAACTATGCAGTTTAGAACAAAAACGCTTATTACGGTGATATGTCATGGTGTTTATAAAGACGTAACCTTGACCAATATACGTGTTTTTAAATCGACTTCTCCGAATTTTTGCTTAACTCTACACATATCGCTTTACAATGTTTTGACTATCCCAATGCTGGATGACTTATTATTTATTATCAAATTGATGCAAAATATAACAGGACCGTATTAGCAAAAAGTATTGCAAACAATTTTTAACAAAAAAAATTTTTTGAAGGTAGAGTTTTTTTTTCTTTAGTTTTAGATTCTACCTCGGACGCTTTTTAACCCTCTGCGTTATTGTTCGTTATTTTTGAGACACCCTGTATATGCGTAGGTTATTTCGCCTTGAATATTTTTTAGAAGCTTCCAGTTCTTCAGAGGTCTCCTTTAATTTAAATTCCAAATCTGTAATTCTATCACTATAGGAATCCAGTACTGTCTGAAACATATTTTCAATTTTAAGTTTCATCCTAGATGTAGCTGAGGATGGAATATTCTTTATTTATTGAGCCTTGTTCGGCTAGTTTCTTTTTCTTGTTTATCAGCATTTCCATGTGAGGTGGCCTCAGTGGAGTAGAATTAGTGGTATCATTGCTGTCGGAAGATCTGTACTCTTTCTGGCTGCTATCTTCCAATTCTTCTTCCATCTCTTCATCTACTATTATTATTTTTTCCACAATTAACTTATAGTATTTGATGACTACGTATTTGCCTCGTTTGCAGAAATCTTTCAACAATGGGATTAATTCCTTTCTTTACATTTCTACTTTAGGAAAATCTTCATTCATACAAATCTTTGAATGTTTAAATTGGTTAACACTTCTATCTCTTTTTTTGGTAGTTACTAATCCTAGCTTAACTAGTATCACTTTATTATCTTTTCTAGTCCCAATTCTATAAACGGAAACAATATCATTAGAATTTATTTTTACCTACCATTATGTCTCTTTAAGAGTTGCAATACGGATTCCTCCAGAGAACTGGTGCTGCATCCAATTAATGTATAAATAAATTTATTTTTGGAGTGTTAGGTTAGCCATTTAATAATTTGCACTCAAATACTAATAAATAGTATATTACATAAGGAGATTGGAAAGTAATATTTCGCACGAGGGGTGTCTTTTGCACCCTCTAGTGAGTTATGTACATTATTTTTTCTACGACTCCGATACTACGATATGAGCCGTACAGGCTCATCTTTTCAATGAACCTTCTTAACTACGCACATAAATAGGTGACTAAATTGATCTTAATAAGAATAAACATTAAAAACTGTCAACATAATTTTATTTTTCTGATTTGCAGCTATTGTTAGGACTAATAATATTAGAACTTTACTAAATATTAACTAATAATAAAATATTAGAGTGGCAAAGCAAGGGCAGTAGGCAACTAAGGACTGCAAATGATTTTCTGATAGTGATATACAAGAGTTTTTCGCCTACTTCGTGGATACTTTAAAAAGGAGCACCAAAGGTTAAACAGTAACGTAAAATATTAATAAATTAAAATAAGGATACGTTAAAATGACTTGAAATAATGAATGGAAACGAAAATAACACCAGATTTTTTCAATAATTTATTATTAAATGAATATAATGATAAATTATTATAGCATAGAGATGTAATGCAGGCCAGTACTGCTTGAGTAGATGTAGGGTACTGGCTATGTCAATTGTCAAGAAGGCGTGACGTGAAACCCAACATGCGAGTGGTCAAGTTCAAGTTATTTACAAGAGGGGCGTTAGGTTCGTATGTCATATATGTATGCTGTTGACGTATTCAGTAAATGGAAACAGTATTAAATGTATTAATAAATATAAAAGAAATTCTATATCACGTAGTTATTACTATGTGATATACTCTATAATAATCTCACTTTGTTGTAATTTAAGTTAATAATCGAGATAAATCATAAACAAACTAGATATTTCTTACTTGCTATTAAAAAGCTGTCAACTACAAAAAAAGGGTATTAAAATAAGCATTTCTAGAAGATTATATATTTTTTTAAATTTTTTTAGGTTCCTAACCTCGAATTCACTTTCATGAATGCATTATGACAATTGACAGCTGTCATTTAACTGTCAACATCAAAATATTGCATTTCTTGACAAATAATACCTTAGATCATGCATCAAATGTATCAAAAATGCATCACAATTTTTGACAGATGTCAATGTGTCATATGTCAATTTGACATTAGATTTGTTTTCAGCAATACCAAAAGGGTAGGGAAACACAATTTCAGAGTAAAATATAGTAACTAAAAGAAGTTGCAGCTAAAAATGCAGGAAAAGGAGTAAATCCCATGTTAAATGTCATTTAAAATTCAACCCTTCAGTGGCACGGATTAATGTTGACCAAAATAGCTAATATTTGGGGAAATTGAGTTTTTCCACATTCTATAAAAGATTTTGAGGTGTACTCAACGTAATTCAAACTTTGCCAAAATAACAGACACCCTAAGCAACATTGATGTTAGTTTGGTTTTCAAGAAACTGCCAATCATTATTCAAGAACATACTGTATACAAAGCTAAATGATCTACTTTTTTAAAGTTATATTTTGAGGTTCCTGTTGGAGAATTCTTTCACCTTGACTGTACTTAAATTTATTTCAACCTTGAACAGTAGGATGGTGAACATCCTCACTTACAAAACATAAACCACTGTAAATACACCCTTATTACATTAAAAGAGTCTGCAACAAGTTCACCATCACAGTCACTATCCCTAAGTCATATCTCTGTCATAATGATAGTGTCATATTCATCCATGGAATCTAACAGCACTGTATACTTTATCCTCTTTAGTATTCAAGCCTATAACGTTTTGGTATACAATATTCAGGTTATATATATTACTAGCAGGATAAGTTAAACATGTTTTAGTATTGATTCGAACTAAATTTCTATCAGAGGCGGCAACATTAGTTGCTATGTACAGGGTGATCCAAAATGACTGAAGACAGTTTGAATTTACCGCCATGTCAAATTGTTGTCACGTTGGCAACACGAATACTTTTCATCCTTCTTTTATTTTACAGTGGCATCTCAAAAATAATCTAGCTTATAAAACTTCATTAATTTTAAATAGTAAACTTACCTGACAATAAAATTGGCTAACAAACTGCAGATCTGAAAAGAACTGTTTATATAATAAGAAAACAAGCGAAATAAAGCAAAAATTCAATGAAAACCCAGAACAATGTGGCAAAGCACAATGATGTAAACGAGAAAGTGACGAGTTGACTCTGTAATTTGATGCAACACATTTCAAAAGTGCTACACTAACAACATGTAATACACTAACATCTTCGGCGCCTAATTCAAACCGTCCTCACTCAATTTGGATCTCACTGTATATCTCATTCTATTATATACAGTGAGGGATTAAAGTATCCGACTTTCATTTGTTTGTTAGTTACTACAAAAAAATTTAAATGACAATATAGATTTTTAGAAGTGGAATCCGGTAGTGATTTTTATTCCATTTATGATCATGCAAATAAATCATAAGGTTGCATAACAAAAATTCTGAGAAAAATTGAGCTGAACATTTAATGTTGATACAGTAGTGTATGAATAATCCGAACACATAGAATAGTCCCAACAGTCCTAGTTGTGCATATTGATTTCCATAGTCCAAAATTTGATATTTTTAATCCGAACTTTACGTAGGTACTGTACAGGGTGGACCACGCCAGATGATCCTGTACCTTATCTTGGAAACTGTAAGAGTTATGAAAAAAAGTTAAATATCAAAGTTGGTTGGTGTAAAACAAATTTTAATTTTATAATAGTTTTGTATATACAGGGTGAGTCATATTGCTGTGGCTACTATTAATTTTTTATTTTTAATGGACTACCCTGTATATTTTTGCTTTTGATTCTACACTTTATTCTAAGTATGTTTGCCTAATGGATATAAGGAAATTCTGCACAGTTTAGGAGAAAATTTAGTTTTTCTGTTATCTTAGAATCTTTCCTATTAAATACGATAATATCAACATTAAATATTCAGCTCGATTTTTTTCAGAATTTTGTTATGCAATCTTATGATTTATTTGCATGATCATAAAGGGAAGAAAAATCACTATCAGATTCCACTACTAAAAATCTATGTTGTCATTTAATTTTTTTGTGATGACGTCATAACTAACAAACAAATGAAAGTCAGAAGGTGAATCGCACATATTAATGTTTATTTTTATAAAATAAAACCGACGTGTTTCAGCGTTTTTAAAAAACCTGGTTGAGTTCGCTTTTTTTTTTAATATTCCATACTTTAATCCCTCACTGTATATAGGAAATATTCCATATTTCATTATTTGTAAATCTTTACAGAATTCTATTTTATAAAATTATTTTGAAATGTGATTTTTGATCATTTATTCATAATACCAGGGTGGTTTGATCAGTCAGTGACTTTTTGAATAAAAGATATTTATTTCGGCAAATAAGCATTTTATTTCTAAACATAGTCTCCTTTTAGCTCGATACATTTAGTTCAGCGTTTTTCCAATTTTTTTATTCCTTCCAAATAATAAGTTTTCTCAAGGCCCTCAAAATAGGCGTTTGTTTCAGTGATGACCTCTTCATTCGACCCAAATCTCTTACCTCCCAGCCATTTCTTCAGGTTTGGAAACAGGAAATAGTCACAGAGGGCTAAATCTGGAGAATATGCTGGATGGAGTAGCAGTTGGTAGCCCAATTTATGGATTCTTGCCATGGTGACTACACACGTGTGCACCCGTGCATTGTCTTGATGGAACAGCACTTTTTTCTTCGCTAGATGCGGTCGTTTCTGCTTCAAATCAATATCGAATCTGTCCAAAAGCTCTGAATAATATTCGCCGGTGATCGTTTTACCCTTTTCAAGGTAATCGATGTGAATAACACCGCGTGCATCCCAAAAGACAGAGGCCATGACCTTGTTGGCCGACAGACCCACCTTGATTGTTCATTGGTCTCTGGTGTAGTGTGATGGATCCATGTTTCGTCTACGGTAACGAAACGCCGCAAAAACTCGTTCGGATTGCGGCTGAACATCGCCAAACACTCCTTTGAAGTGGTCAAACGGTTGCGCTTATGGTGAGCAATCGCGTCACCCATCGCGCTGATAGCTTTTTCATGTCCAAATATTCATGTAAAATGTGATGTACCCGCTCAGTTGAGATGCCTACAGCCTTATCCACCTCACGCACTTTCATTCTCTGATCGTCCAATACCATTCCATGGATTTTATCGACGATTTCTGGCGTGACGACCTCTTTTGGGCGACCTGAACGTTCGGCGTCACTTGTGCTGGTACGACCACAACGGAACTCAGTAAACCAATTTTTAACCATTGGAATTGATGGTGCAGAGTCCCCATAGTATTTATCAAGCCTTTCCTTGGTTTCTGTGATGGCTTTTTACGCAAAAAATAATGCTTAATCAGCACACGACATTTACTTTTTCCATTTTCGTTAAAATTCATGAGGTTCTTTGCTTTCAATGGCTGTAAACACAAACTAAATGGCGCAGCCTTATCAAAATTTTACAGTAGTCTATTCATAGATGGCAGTTGACGGGAACAGTGTTGCATTTAAAGTTACTGCGCGGGAAATTCAAAAAGTCACTGACTTATCAAATCACCCTCGTAAAATCATATAGAACAAATTAAACATAGATGTGGTGGTGTAATCACTATGTTATAATTAGCAATTCTCATCTTTGAAAAAGCTTTTACGACAAAAAGCAGAATGAATACCTGTGTTGCATGCAGTTATTAGTTCTCACACATAACTTAAAATAGCCACAGAAAACACTGTATAAATGTGGTCTATTAATCACCCAATAAAAAATTCACCGTATATGTATATTTTAAAAAAATTATTTGTTTATATTAAGTTACTTACCATAAGCATTCATCATAAATCTGTTTTTGTAATAATTTTTCTTTTTTAACAGGTTATCTCGCTTAGTTGAAGCACCTACAGTTGCTCGAAAATTGGATTGGGTAAATACAATGTGGCCTCGAAATTACCGTGTGCCAGCTCCCCAAGTACAGAAATACTGTTTGATGAGTGTTAAAGACTCATACACAGATTTCCATGTTGATTTTGGTGGCACTAGTGTTTGGTACCATGTATTACGTGGGGAAAAGATATTTTATTTTATTAAACCCACACCTGCCAATTTAACTTTATATCAGCAGTGGATGACTTCTACCAACCAAAGTGAAACATTTTTTGGTGATCAGGTAGAGTACCTTTTGAACTTTTATGATATAATTTATTAACTCCATCGAAATTGGCATACAGGTTGACTGTTGTTACAAGTGCACGTTACGGCAGGGCCAGACGATGCTTATTCCTACAGGATGGATACATGCCGTACTTACACCTATAGATTCACTAGTTTTCGGTGGGAATTTCTTACATAGCCTAAATATTCCTATGCAATTACAGTAAGTACATGAACACTAAATGTAAATTTAAGACATCTAAAAATGTTCTACTGTAGAATTTATGACCTCGAAAAGAAAACCAAAACTGTAGAAAAGTTTCGTTTTCCACATTTCGAAAGTATAAATTGGTTTGCAGCTGAAAAACTTTATGAACAAATAAAAGAAGTAAATATGGAAGAAAAAAAATGTCCTGCTGCTTTGCTTGCAGGTTTAAAGGCAATGATGTCTGTTTTGAAACATTGGAATATGGAAAAAGATGTCTGTACTTCATCTTATTTATAGATCACAGAGGTTTTTATAATGTATATATTTTTAGTACAATACTTATACAAGAGATCAAGTACCAGATGGTTTAAATTCTTCCAAACTGATAAAAGATATTTCCAAGGAGATACGTCATGCCGAGCGATTTATAAATGCACTTAATCCACCCAAGCCGGAACG
Organism: Agrypnus murinus; assembly: GCA_929113105.1. Classification (NCBI taxonomy): domain Eukaryota; kingdom Metazoa; phylum Arthropoda; class Insecta; order Coleoptera; family Elateridae; genus Agrypnus; species Agrypnus murinus. Next base: position 75,556,555 of record OV816023.1, on the reverse strand, counting down.
AGAATCTAAACGTAAAAGAAGAAGACCTTTCAATAAAGACTTCATTGATTATCCTCTTTCACCAAAAACTTCTCATGATGTATAATTCAGCAGCTTGTAAACTAGCATGCAGTATAATAATTATTAAATTTTTAGTTTTTTGGTGATGCTAGATCTGAATTTACTCAACCTCCACCAATAAAATTAACGTTGCCAAAACCAACAATGTATCCCTATTCAAATGCGACAGCTAATAAATCATTTTCTGCAAATGATCCATTGCCTAGTGATGGATGGACTTCGCCTTCCTTCTGCCGTCCTGAAGAAACTACAGCTGTTCATAGAGGTGGAGCTGTATTAAAATTTAAATTAGGGTGTGTATATTCATAATAAAATGTATTATCTTTGCTGTATTATATTCAATTATCTTTTAGGACCAAAGACTTTTTTTCAAATGATCAACCTGATGTAACTGATGCAGCTGTTGTCAATCATTTAATTTCACCATCTAGTACAAAGTCAATTTATGATTTTCATGATGATAGCGAAAAAGAAGAAGGAGTTTTAACTATTGATGAAAATCAGAAAAAAACAAAAAAGAAAAGTGTTAATGCTAGAAATACATCAAAAGCAAAAGCTGGAAGTAAGTACATTATTGCATTTTTCTTTTATTAAAAGAAAAATGTAATACATTAATTTTTTTAGCTACATGGTGCATTAAAAGCAAGAAGACAAAAAATGATCTAAATGCAAATGCTGAACGTAGTGAATTACCAAAGAATGGAATAGAATCTTTACTAAAAGCATCTGCTTTTACAAATAAAATTATGGAGTAAGAATTGTGTATATTTTTCTTTAGTGCATAAGTATAATTTTTGGCAATGATTATGATAGAACGTCTCCTTCTACGGAAGAAGCAATTGCGGGTATGTTGTCAATTAGCCAAATGTATATTCCGGGTCGCAATCAAGCACGAACTGCAAGAAAACCACGTTCATCTGACAGTCCTCCTCTTGATGAAGAAAATATCAATAATGTTCATCAAGATGAAGACTACAGTAAGTATACTTACACATAAAGTATGGACACGAAAAAAATCTGGTCGTATACATTTTGATGTAATTGTTTTATGAAGTAGTAATTTTTTTTACAATGTTTTATCTTAAAACTTACAGAAGGAACAATAACTGTATAAGAAATTTTTTTTTAATATCATGAGTAAAGTTCCCTTTAACCAGAGCCCAATATTGTTCTATTGGCTGCAGTTCTAAACAGTTCAATGAACTAAACTGAAAAGATTATCAAAACTGCTTGCATGTCTTTAAAGAACTAAAAATATCTGGAAAAGTCTTTATCCTAGAACAAATTTTTTTTTTATATATTGCTCACAACACAGGCTTTTTGGATGGCCTAATAATTTTTTGTTACCAAACATATTTTTCCAGAAAAATCAGTGTTGGTCAAATTTTTAAAAATGTTAAAAAAAATTTTACAGATTCTTTCTGTATTTCATTCTGTAGGACATTTCTGTATTTAAGTGCAAAATGGCAAGCGGGACCTTTTAATAGTTTTGGCAGGAGAAATTCTTAAAGACCGCATTGCAGGCAGCAGGCACACCATAATCTATGGCTAGCCGGCGCAACCCACAAACCCACGTAAAAATACGTTTAGTAACAAAAAAATTATTAGGCTGTCCAAAAAGTCCGTTTCTTGTAAGCAATATTAAAAAAAGGTTAGTTCTAGGGTAAATACTTTTTGAGATATTTATAGTTCTTTAAAGATGTGCAAGCAGTTTTGATAATTTTTTCAATTTAATATTTTCGAAGTTCTGCATAATCTAGCAAATTGATGAATGAAAGTTATGTTCTTTAGTTGATTACTACCACATAATTGATTATCATTGAAATCCGTGAGATCGGCCCATTTTAGTGATCGATTCCGCATGGAATGACTCTTTAGTAAACTTTAATGAAACTCAGAAATATTTCGTCAATATGTTTCTATGACAATAGTCTACTGTTTTCAAGTTCAAACAATCTAATAGTAGGGAACTTAAATAATTGACGTAGTGTACAAAGCGACCCGATTTCTTTGTGTTTACGCTTTATATCACAGTTTTGGTAATGTAGTATACTAACTATTGATGGCACTCCTACAAATGTTCAAAATAATATTTTGTAAGTTTCACAGTCAAAAGTACAGTACAAGTAATGTATTTAATGAAAACAATTCAAATGCATATGTGATGCGGTCTGACGAAAGGGGCCTTATCCTGCCATTGATCAAAATTGAGTTTTTAATACCATTGGATAAAAAACTAGATTCTGAAGAAAACGCCGCAAGAATCGCGCAAAAATCTCAAAAATTGCTGAAGTTATGGTGTTTTGAATTTAAATTGGCAAGTTAGGTCCCTTTTAGTTCTTGGGTAGAGGTTCGGGAAAATAAATTTTTATGCCACCTAGCGGTTAAAATATCAAATAAAATCATTTGTAGTTGATCTTGAGATGATATGTAGGTAGCATTTAGTGCAACAAAACCCAAACACGAAATTTTGACCTAAACTCATGTTTTGGCCTGTACTGAAAATTCTACTCTGGCAAGATAAGGTCCCTTTCCTCAGACTGCGTCGCATATTGTTACTTATAGGGCAGTGTACTCGTCAAAATAATGAAAAATAGTCGCATATCTATGCTACTCATATTTATTCAGCATACAACCAGGGTAGGGTGATGCATTTGTTAACTGGGAAGCCAGACACTTGAGGAGAAGCAAGTTATTTATATTTGTGTATCCATCTGTTGATTGCTTCCAGGAACTGATCCTTGTTAGTTTGAATTGACTTGTATGCGATTTACCGATTGTTAATCTTCTCCTAGCTTTCTGTTAGAAATCAGTTATAATTGGAAGTCTCCATAAATAATTTTCAAGGCTTCGTAGGATGGGCATATGGGGTTAAGGGAAAGGCTGGAGCAACTGGTTGGTGCTATTCTGTAACTTGTTGCTCCGAGGGGAGATGGATGACCTATAGAAAAAAGAAAAGAAATTACTCTCACTAGTGTTGTACAATGTAATCAATCACTCTTGAATCATTTATAGTATATAGATTCCAACATAATTCTTAGTATAATTATAGCTAGAAAATTCTGACTACTTTATAAGCTTTTCTAGTTGGGGCAGGGATATAAGGAGACACAGTAGAGCTTATAACTTGAATGCTTCATATGAACTTTTTTCATTATTTTGACAAATACTACACAACTCGTAAGCAGTCTACAATTTTTGATTATAATATGTACATTAGGATGGCCGTTAAAAAAATTCTTTTTAATTTAAACGATGCTTAAAACTAAAGTTAAAAGAAATGGGTATTTTTTGTTTAATTCTATCGTTTGGTATCTTTCCAGAGTTTCTTCAGCATAACTTTTTTGTTTTTCAATGTTTTTGCTTGAAAAATGTGTATCTTTATGTTTTTGATGGCGCTGAATACAAATCTGATCTCCAAAAAAGATTTTTGACAGTTGAGTTTAAACTACAATGAGCAGTTTTGAGAAAAATTACAGCATTATAAGGGTTTTTCGGATCGCTGAGTTCAAATTTGATGATTCAAAATAGAATCTAGACAATTGACAGGTGTCAATTGCTATTAAATTTTATTCTATCTTATTTCTTATTTTTATTTTTTTTTGCTCAATTTTATTAACTGTTGCTTTTGATCTTCATTTGTTAGAAGTAAAATGTATTCAAGAAAACAGCGAGAAAATTCTATTTTTACTTATTATTTTATTATTTATTTATAAGATTTGAATGTGGGCCAGCGGTGGATGAGTGGTGTTAGCGCACCGCTCGAATATACTCATTGTAGTTTTAAGGAGTGCACGAAAAAAAATTTTTTAGCGGTCACCCTAATGTACATATTAATAACTTTCCGTATGTTTCTCGCATAGTGACATAATTTAAAAATAAAAAACAAATTGAAATATAACTGAATACGTAGGGTTGCCATATCATAGGACAATTTTGAAAATTTAGTATATTAAAAAAATACAATAGCATATTCAGTTAAATGTAAATGAAAAGAATGTGTTAAAAAGATTTATTGTGCCCAAATATGTCTACCAACCATTGAATAATTTTAAAATCTTTTATTTTTACTAATATGCGCTTTCTTAGTATACCCTTCATTAGATAACTCGGATGACGAAGATATTCACATTTTCAAACCCAGAGGTCGTTCAAAAATAGACGAAGCATGGAACCCCAAAGCTCGAGTTGGTCCACTCTTACCTAAAATGAATCGACCCACTCGAGAAGGGACAAAGAAACAAGCTGTGGAAAAGGTTTTAGAAGCTGCAGCAGCCAAACGAGCAACAGAAACCCCTGAGAAGGTAATTCGATTATATAAATTATGAAAACTATAAGATTTATAAAAACATGTATTTTTTAGAGTCCAAAACGACAGTATCGACGTAGAAAGGTTAAACCTAAACCTGCTGTGAAAAGTAGCCCATTGCCAAGTACATCGTCCACCACACCCACGGTTTTGCCTAGCACCTCAACTCCAAGTATGTACTTATGTTAATATTATTTACTTAATATAAATAAAATAAATAAATTACTTGCTAACTTATAAATGAGTATGAATGAACTAATGTAAATTTTATTTTACAGTTATACCACAAAAACAGCGAAAAGGGATGAAAACTGTTAAACAGCGATTGGGGAAGATTTTAAAAATTCATAAAATGATATATTGACTTCACTAATAATATAAAATATAGTTTAATAATAAAATACCCTCACCTGTTTTGTGTTCTATTGTATTTGCAGTATTGTTAGTTAAAATTTTTAAAATCTGATTTTGTAAATATAGTGCATAGGGTATTAGATGTACACAGAGTTTTATTGTTAGTTTAATTTTTAATGGGATTATCTTTATGTTAATTGTATCTATACCTCTTTTACTGTTGTACATTCCTTTGTTTATATTATGAAGATTAATTAATTAGATTTATATAAATTTAAAAATATTAATTGTAATCTTAAATGATAGCTGTTGAATATTTATATGGCTCTTGAAAATTTTAAATGGCCGAATTATATCACATGCTGTCCTATTTTATGGAAATAAATTGATTTTGTAACAATGCTGATTGTATACTTTATTACAAGACATGTTTTTAATACTTACTAAACAAAGCTTTTTTTAGTTAATCGTCATCTATAGATGCATTTCAGTACTGCCCTTCTCATGGTATTAGGTACATAAAAACTGTCGCTTTCTCAAACTAGAAATATTTATAATGGCATGTTCATCATATTCCTGACAGCAGAATAGCCTGTTCTATCAGCTTCAGAATATGTGATGCAACAACCATACCATTCGCTACCGGACAGTTATAAACACTAATTTTTAAATTTTAACATTATTATATTAATGCCAAGATACGTTTTTCATAAACTTTCACTTTGTTTAGTAACTATCACCTTTTTTCCAATGTTAGAAAAAATCATGATTTTGAAAAAAAATCGAATTTTTTTATTAGACAATAGCAATAGAATTAATTGGATATAAATAAATCCCATTCTGCAGACAAGATTAAAAAAAGAAACATTCGTTCGACCCATACTGACAAACGGAGGCGTATTAAGTAAGACAGGCGCCCGTAACATTTATGCGCCCCCTTTGGTTATGAATTTTTTGTTCTTATGTACACACTACACATAGTATAATTACAAGTAGACGCACAATTTATTGGAACACATATTATTAATAAGCATTTTTTACGTATTATTAAGCATAAATACATATTTTTTCATTGAAGAAAGTGAATACTTAGAAACGTAGTAATAGTCAATAAAAAGTAACCAGACGGAAATATATACAGCGCTATTAAATTAAATTACAATATGTGTAATTTCCCTATGTTGCATTTGAAGATAATCGAGTTAAAGTATTATGCACACATAGGCAACCAATTATACGCTTTACATATATTGCATCGTATGTAAATAGCACTGTATTTTAGCTGAAGGTATGTTTTCGAGATTTATTGGCAGCAAAAGTTCAATAACCTCTGTAAAATCGAGATTTTCCATCAATCCTGATTCTATGGTCATTATGGCTAAAGCGCTTAATTTAGATTTGGATAAATTTGACCTTAAATCTCTCTTAAGACTCTCTTAAGACTTAAGTTTTCTAAAGAGTTTTCCCTCATGTTCCTCAATTCGTTTATTGTATTGCCAGTCATTAAATCCGGAAGTTGCCAACTGTAAGGTTCCACCAAAAATTTTACAGACAACGCAAAATAACCTTCCTGTAGAAGGTAAAAGCACCAACCATAAGCCATTGTCTACATCTCCATATCCAGATTTTGCAAACAAATAAATTTTTTGAGCAGAACCTATTTTAGTCAGAATATTTTGTTAATGAAATCGAGAAATCTTTATCGAGATTCTTATTTATTCTTGTAGCTCTAGTCTATCCCGCAAGATATTGTCAATATGCCAGTTAACTGGATCTGTGGATTTGCCTTCAGTTATCTAAACAACGAATAAGCCTGTTGCATTCTGGCAGTTTGATTGTAAAAATAAACTTTTATTCAGATCACTTTAAATAATGGTATTTGTTTAATAATAATCCATAGTTTAATATGACATTAGTAAAAATCGGATTCTTCATACATTTTGAAATTACAGATTATTTTTTATCCGATTATTACCCAAATTTTACGATTAAAATATCATATTAAACTATTAATGGTACGAATCATTAATAGTTTAATATTCAATAAAGAAATATTATTTAAAAAATTTTATTATACAGTTAATTTTTGCAGTTAACAGTCAAGAATACAACAATTCCAAAGACGAACCGGACCTTTCAAGTAAATTTGGCCGCGAAATTTAGGAATTCCGAACCAGGGTTTTTAGCCAAACCAAAACGGTAACCGAAAACCGGTTAAACCTCTTTACTTCTGCTAACCGTAACCGCTACCGAACCGTTTATAAAAATTAAAAGTTAATTAATTAAGCCCTGTTCCGAACTGTTGTAAATTCGTTATTAGGCTGGATAGTGCTATAGTTACCACATTTAAATGCATTACCCTGTATATTCGAATATTATGTCAAAAAGTGTGGACTTTAAAAACAAAATTAACCTGTTTTTGTAATTTTCCCAAAAATCGATACTTTCCCATTTGTCTAATTTATTCCTTACTTTTGACTAGCACTGTATACATACAGCAGTGTTGGACATCAATCAATTAAATGTTTAATCAATTGATTGAATATTTAATTGCGATATTTCAATTGCAATTATATTTAATTGCAACTAACCTTTTAATTGCGGACTGCAACTAAATTTAGTTACAATTAAACTTGGTTTCAATTAATGTATCAATTCCAGTTGTGCAGTTAAACCTTATTTCAATTAACATGTCAATTGCAATTAAAAATCGCAACTAACATTGTTACAACTAATAATACTATTTATGAAATTCTTAAATTAAATAATAATGTCATTCTGATTTTTGTAGCAACAGATTACATTTCAACCTCGTACCAGACGTAAACAAACAAGTGCAATTGAAATATCTTTTTATAAATGTATAGGGTCAATTGGTTGTAGAAATATACTAATGCTCAACAAATCAACTGGACGATTTGCACAGATTTTTGTAATTTTTTAAATATTTAAATAATTCCCATAAAACCATCCGTGTTTATTTTATAGTACTTATATTAAGTATATGTAGTTGTATTGCGTTTCAATATCAACTTACGCATTAACAAAATCATATTTTTATTAATAAAATATACGCAGATGTCAAGATAAGCAAGTCCAGTTCATTTTTTGAGTAGTATATTTGTATGTAATAAAGATTAGTAAAAAGTTTCACTGTATTTATTAAATTATAACCTGACAATATTGTTTCGACGGCTAAGTTGTCTTGTACCATCTTGTACACGTATTAAAATATATAGTCTGTGTAATCTCTATAAAAAGCGGAATTGTATAAAACTTTTAATTTAAGAAATAAGTAAAAACACACTATGATCAAAAATTGATATTCTCACACCATTGAATAGAAGAGGAAACAGACTGTATAAGACGTTTTGTATGAATTATCTATTTTTTTAATTGTCAAAGCTCCACAAATCCAAATGGCAAAATACTCGTATATTTGTCAGCAAACAATGTCCTAGCTGTAAAAAATGAAAAACATCTGTATTCTTAAGGGATGAATTATTACATAGCAGGTTATTTTTATCTTTATTGTAAAGTGAACACTACAGAAAACTATTTTGTTAATGCACAGATGCAGATACGCATTTTTATTACGTTATTAGACAAAATTGCTTATCCCTTAAACATTGTTCAGTAAAACTCGTGAGTAGGGAAAATAGGAGAGTTCTGGAACCACCCCCCACTCCTGACCTTGACCTTGAACCTATCTCTCTCTAACACATGGTGACCTTGAATCTATCGCTGTCACCTAAACGTGGCAACACCGCATTCTCAAGGTCACCAATATGGCACCACCGATTCTCAAGGCCAACAAGATGGCAACACCGCATTCTCAAGGTCATCAATATGGCAACAACGCATTCTCAAGGCCATCAATATGTCAACACCGCATTCTCAAGGCCCTCAGTATGGCAACAATGTTTTGACCTTGAACTCAAGACCACTCTTCAAGGTCATCAAACACCATTCAAGGTCAAGCTTTAGATATATATAGCAGGTTGCATGTATGGGAAGAGTAAAGCGTTTGCAGTTGCAGTTGCAACCTGATACCACCAATACGTTTTCTAGCTAATTTGATGGCGTTGTTGAACGTTAAAGTACCCCTTCTTTTCACCTTAGATCGTCGTCGTCGTCGTCGAACACCCATACCCAATTTTCTTTTTCCAGACATAATGCCGGCCACAGTAAGTGCAGCCGCTCTCTCTCCAAAACGAGCGTCCTTAGAACGAAACCTAGTCCACCCCTTACGTCCTAATATACTATCGGCTTTATGACGTTCACCAAGATCGTTTTTTGAATAGACTATGTCGTGCTCTTTACAAGCTTCATCCAACGGGTTTATTCCTTTGTCTCCACGAGCAAGCCTTTGATGTAAACGGGTGCCAGGTCCGCAGTAGTTATACCCTGGTAAATGTAATTCTAACGGTAACTTATTAATGAGAGTGTTGATCACTCCCTTCCCCTTACGAGTTGATTGACGATTATTCGCTTTTCGCAGAGTACGTTTCATAACACATTACTCCTCCTATCACAGGTGAAGAGTGACTGTAAGTGACCCGTCTACATATATTTATATATATCACACACGTGTGCTCTTCCCTCACAACGTGTCCTACATGGAGCAGCTAAAGTTGGTGCATCAGAGACACAGATTACCGGTTGTAAATCGGGATAATTGTTCACCGACGCCATAGCGTATTGTTGGGTGCAGGATGCAAACGCGGTATAATAGTAGGCAGTTCCGGATGTGGTAAAACCAACCTAATGATAAGTTTACTAGAACATCCAAACGGTTTACGCTTCGAAAACGTATATGTTTATAGTAAATCTCTTTATCAACCGAAATACGCATATCTGCGCGACCTGTTTCGATCATTACCCATCGGTTATTTCGAATACGATTCTTCTGAAACTATATTACCCCCTAAGGATGCAAACCAAAACTCGGTTATTATCTTCGATGATGTAGTTTGCGATAGTCAAAGCACCATACGTGATTACTTCTGCTTCGGGAGACATAAACACATCGATGGTTTTTATTTATGTCAGACATATTCTGCGATACCTAAACAACTCGTAAGAGATAATTCAAATCTCATTGTCGTGTTTAAGCAGGATAATACTAACTTAAAACACATATTTAACGATCATGTTAGCGGGGATATGACTTTGGAAGCGTTTAAACACTTGTGTTTACACTGTTGGAAGGAGAAATATGGCTTTTTAGTAATCGATAAAGATTATCCACTTAATGGGGGACGTTATCGAAAAGGTTTCGACTGTTACTTCACCATAAATACCGAAGACACGAACTAAACGTTTTAGTAAACATGGACAAGCGTGTAGCAGAAGACTTGGTTAAAGCACGACGTCATGTTAAACAGAAATACAAAAGTCTCAAGTCTGAAATTGCACGGTCAGAAGTGGAACTACAACGCCGCTATCAACCTATCACTCAACCATTGCGTGAGTTTATAACCGGAGTTAAAACGGAATTATTAACTCCGAAAGAAGAACCCTTAAAAACGGAAGTGTCTTCTCCCATACCTACCTCGACACCAAAAAAATTTTATAAACGACTTCCACCCGCAAGACGAATACCTCACGAACCATCACCTATCGCCCAAAGAATGCGCACTACTAGCGTTCCCTCACCTGATATCTCAGTTTTTGAAACAGAAGTCCTGGAAGAATCTGGGATCCCAACATTGGATCAATTGAAAGAACAACTTGCTGCTGTTGGATTCAGTCCGGAATTCCAAACTTACATAGATGAGACCTTTTCGGGTAGAGCTAAAATGTATATGGAAAACATGTTCAAGGATACTAAGAACGAGTTCGATCATCATTATGGAGTACGATTCCATCCGGAATCTCACCAGTACCTAATCGGAGACGCCATACTCACTTTTGACGAGAACGACTTTATTATTAAAAAACCCTCAGGCACAATTTTTAAATATACAGGCACTCCTGGTTTTTACGAATTAGTATTTAAAAAAGCACCTATTGGATACACCCAATCAGACTTGCAGAAGTATAAGGACCTTCTTACACGTACCAATGCTACCAGAAGAGGTTACATTGAGGGTGCACAGCTACACGGAACCGGAAAGAAATATTCAAATATAATTAGACCCCTTCTAACTACTCCTGGAGCAAGATTTCGAAGCGAGTCTACACCTACTACACCGGTCACGCGATCGAAAACTCGCACATTACCAAAACGTGGCGGTGGTGATATGCGCGTTCTCAACTATAATAATAAACAGGTGGAATTTATACCTTGGAAAGATCCTAATAAATTAGTGGACAGATTGAGACTCCTTTTAAGTTCAAAATCGGCTGGTCACACCGGTCACACTAATGAAATCATATATATTATCGATGAATTAAGAGCTGCTAAAATTATCGAATAAATCATCACACGCGTATCGATCCGTTTCATAATATTGCTAACGTTAGTGCAATCATGACGCTCGATAAATTCGGTAAACATCTTCACAAAACCCCTGTCCGAGTGAAACTCGACACTCGTTCGAGAGTGTCCTTATTAGAAGATATACAAAATGTAAGGTACACAACAATGATGTATATGTGGGCGGACACCGAGCCAGCGTCGAATGAACCTAACATTTCCGACCTACCGAACTATTACAATTTGAAAGGTAGCAACAGTAAACGGGAATACACAATACCGTTTACAGAAGGGACTGTACAAGAAGTGTGCAGCTCACCACCATGCTATATGTCTGTAAACGGCATTAGTATTGGTGGTGCTGCCAACTTAATTGGGAGACTATTGAGAAAAGGCGATAAGATTAAGGTGAGAGGTACGTCGCTATATCCGTCAACAGCCGCCCCATTTTACTTCGAAGCTCTTATTAGTCATCCATATCATCATATATCATCATTACCTCAAGACGATGACTCTAGATAAGTTCGGTAAACATCTTCACAAAACTCCTGTTCGAGTTAAACTAGACGCTCGTGCAAAGGTATTCCTTTTAGAAGACGTGTCTAGTTTGCACTACGAGACAATGTTGTATATGATGGGAGTAAACAACTATGAAGGCGGTTATGCACTTTTGAACTCCACCAACTTCGAGTATGTCGTTCCTCTAACAAAAGGTATCATTAAACAAATCAAATACTATCCCACAGATGTGCAAATCTTTTTAAACGATACGTTATACGATGCCGAATCACTCATCGGAGTGTCATTGAAGAAAGATGATAAGTTTAAGGTGAAGAAGCCTGGATCAAAGGATATATTTACTTTTGAAGCTGTTATTAGTGTTCCACCATTATCTAAATGAGTATCAAACGTCAAATAATTGAAGAATTGCATAAACCTGCTCGTAAACGATTTCGAAGAAGACGCGGAATCGTAAAAGGCTTGAACGATTTGTACATGGCCGATCTTGTGGAAATGATTCCCTATGCTAAAATAAATAAAGGTTTTCGATATATTTTAGTATTGTTGAATATGTTTAGCAAGCGTGTTTGGGCGTGTCCACTTAAACGAAAAACCGGTGAAGACGTCACGAAAGCAATGAAAAAATTATTAACATCAACAGGAGGTACTCCCGACAATTTACAAACGGATATGGGGAAGGAATTCTACAACCAGCATTTTCGTAAGCTAATGCAAACTTTCAACATCAACCATTACAGCACCTTTTCTAGTATGAAAAGGTCAACATCCTGAAGTATTTTTAGTAGAGAAGGTGTTAAAAAAAGGGAGATCAAGTTTTAGTCAAGTGGTTGGGCTTTGATAATACCCACAACTCGTATATAGCAGCACGTGATATAGTGCATTAAGTAGTATAGTGCATGCAGTGTGTTGCAATGTTAATATATAACTATCATTTTATGTAAGCAGTAAACAATAATAAATCACTTTTGATATCAATAGTGTGTTTTATTTCTTCTACCTTTACAGAAACACAGAGTATGATGTATATAATTTATTCACATTAATCAATATCATAATAAATACATGAAATATATACGGTTATAAACTACAAAGCATAAATACTATTTACAATAATTCATAACAAAGAAAAGGCTGTTGTCAACGTAGCCGGGGGCCTCTGCGATAATACTAATCAGTACCGTCGGTTCTACCAACAAACGAGTTCCAAAATTACATTTCGGCTTGCAGTAATTCTAACAGACGATCCAAATTCTGATAACTATCACGCCCCGGATGAATATCGCGGTGTCCCCATGTTAAAGTGTTGTGCGACCCGGGAATAATGTAACGTTTGTTATCGGCTGGTGATAACGCTACTTTATTCCGAAGTTCTGTGTACATAGCATGTAAACGTGATTTGAATATAAACATTTTTCGGAAGAGCACAATACCATCCTCCACAACCTGACGGTAGTCCTCAACGGTGAGATCGCGCTTAATTACCGCCCTTTTTACCCCTTTCGCCTTTTTAATCGCCATTTCACTGTCGCGGTCAAGCACGTTTACACAATACGTTTTAGCACCTGCACCGTAGAAACTGCAGAGGGGCACTCCACAATATTCATCTTTCATTTTACCAACCACCGAGGCCGTGCACGGTATACCGTGAATGTTGTCAGGTGGGAATTTTGAGGTGTCAAATTTATCTAAGTGTTGCTTCATATCAGCATAAAAATTTTCTCTTGATGAGCCATGTACTGTAGATAATGCTAAGAACATGCATCAACGAGTACACACAAAATGCGGACAATATGTAGGAGAAGAACAATTTGGTTTTCGCTTAGGCATTGGAACTAGAGAAGCAGTTCAAGGTCCTAGGACTAGCAGAAATACATAAAACAAAATTAAATAGCTTATCGGTATCTCCAACGTAAGTGACTCCTGCGTACAATGTTGCTTCCTCACGGCTTGCTCCAAAATTATAAGTCTGGATTTCTTCAGCTAGTTTGCAAGCATAATTTTCAGAGAAGTCTATATGTAGTAACCCTTCATTCTTACTAAGACTGTTTTTCAGTGTGTTCTAAGCAGCATTTTCATTTTTAATGTTAAATTTATATTTATTTTTAAAGTTTTCATTTCTTCTTGAACCTCTCCCTGCAACTCTCGGACAGGTTTAGTAACATTGATTTTAGCTACAATCTTAACATTAAATTGAACCTTTTCTTCATTTTATTTTGACATTTCAGAGACCTGCCATACATATGCAATGCGGAAGCCTTACTACATGTTACAGGAGTTCATATGAATTTTCATTATCTACAATTTTTAGTGGTTTTAGTTTTTGTGGTTTGAAGCTTATGTTTGCACGTTGCTTGTACACAAACAGGTAGCTCTGTTTATTTCATTAGGTTTGCATACATAATATAGACGGTAATAACATAGGGATGGCATCGAGAGAATGTACTGTAGGATATTTTTGTTTTGTGTGCAAGGCCAATTGTTTTATTTGCTAAACTATAAAGACGGTAGTGTCGAATATCAATGGACATCCACAAAGCACTTACAAATCTTTTCCGTTGGTTTTTTGACCTCCAGAAACTCTCCAAGGTTTCACCAGCGAGTCATGCAAAACTAGAGTACGGATTGCTTATTTCTCATTGCTTTTTCCTTTTCCAGGTCCAAGTCCAACAAAACCCAAGTGCAGAGAGGGTTTCTTTTTGTATCAGAACTTGCCCGACGAAGAGAACACAAAAAAATTGAACAGCTAAAAAATCTGGCAGGTCAATCACCGCTGGATATTTTTTCTAAAACTTTTTGATGATGAAGTTCAAGATATAGTATTGCGATTTTTTTGTAAAGTAGGCTCATAATAAATAATACACACGATTTTATATTTACAAGGGAAGAACTTTTCAGTTTTATTGGCATCCTGTTTTTATTAGGCTATCATAAGTTGCCTCAAGCTAATTTGTATTGGTATGTTGAAGAAGGCAAAGGAGTCGATATTGTATAGAACTGCATTAGAAAAAACAAATTCAGAAATATTCAGTAAGGTCGATAAAACTGTTACATTTTCTAACTTTGCAGCCTTTTTTACATCTTCTTTTTCTTAAGGTGCTGTCTTCTTATAGAAGGTTAGCAACAACTTCGGCAAATCGTTCACTATCTTTCGCTATTCTTAGTAATAACTGTGAGTTTAGGCCAGTGCAGTCTCTCACATTTCTCAACCATGAGCCTTGTCTCCTGCCAGTTCTCTTCTACCCTCAATCTTGCCCTCCATTATCAGTCTTACGTATGGTTCAGCAGAAGTTCAAGAGTTGCAGGGAGGGCTACAAGAAGAAATGAAAACTTTAAAAATAAATATAAATTTAACATTAGAAATAAAAATGCTGCTTACAACACACTGAAGAAGAGTCTTAGTAAGCGTTAAGGGTTACTCCATATAGTCTTCTCTGAAAATTATCCTTGCAAACTAGCTGACGAAATCCAGACTTATCATTTTGGAGCAAGCCGTGAAGAAGCAGTCATTTACGTTGGAAATACCGATAAATTATTTAATTTTGTTCTATGTATTTCTGCTAGTCCAGATCATGTCCTGCAGCTATTTGGGCACACTTAATCCTGTCTTTACCTTTCTGTCGCAACAATTGCCAAGAATCCAAACAGTTTATTTGTTTTCAGATAGAATCTCCATTCTTTAATAAGGTAGTTAGTTATCTTTAAACTTTGATGCATTGAGTATTCCTTAACTATCTTTGTAACATAAACGGTTTTTGTATTTAGTCAAAGTAAAACTTCTAACCGAGAAACAAGAACGACGACGAGTGACATGGACTAAATATGTAGTTGTCCTAGACAATGTTCCAGAGAATGACTGGTATAAGGTCATATTCAGCGACTAGTCAAAGTCTGGTGTTTTCGTTGGTTACTCTCGCAAAAGAGTGATCGGAGCTAAACATGAAGCATTCCATAAGTACTGCTTAAAACGTACGGTTAGGTTTCCTCAAGGTGCAATAGTTTAGAGCTATATGTCAGCTGGAGGGTTAGAATGATTTCAGTCCATAGACGGCACAGTTAATGTTGAAAAGTATCAGCAAATTCTTAACGCTAACTTGTTACCAATCGTTAAAAATCGATCTTGACCGCGATTTAATCTTTCAACAAGATGGTGCTTCTTACCACACATCAAAAACGACCAAAAAATGGTTTGAAAATCATAATTTCAAAGTTGTTGAATGATCCTCAAGCAGTTCGGATCTTTAGTGTTATTGAATTTGAAATTATCAGCAAGTGGGGCATTATCCAATTTAGATAATTGTAATCCCCAAGTTAGAAGTATGTCAGCCAAAATTTAAGCGGCGAATAAAGCAAAGCGAGATGTTAAATCTTATTGAATTGTATTTATAAACCGCTATCTGACTATTTAGTTGTCAGCGACTTTTGTTGAATTTTTGAAAATTGTTTTCTGCAGATCTTTTTTACAGAAGTTAATGGTTATTGTTTGAAAATGGGGTAATTTGGAACCCTAGTAGGAAAAATAAACATAGAATTCATGAAACTGTCCGAATACATATTTAGTTGTTAGGGCTCGTACATGTTTTGTAAATTTCACAGAGGAACATCGATAACTTAATACCAGAATTTATATTTAAAAGGTAAATAAAATAAATAAAGGTTGCGTATGAAACTAAAATTTGCAAATAATACAAATTTCTTTCTCAAAATATTATTCGAAACACAAATGAAAATAGTCCGAAATAAACAATTAAATATAACAAGGTTACAAGAAACGTGTTTAATACCAAAAATAGGTGAATCCCCAGTTATATTAGCATTATCTTAATACTACGTATTATGAATGCACAGCTGTTTTTTTCTGAAACTAATAATGGTTTAAATTTATAAAAATCATTTACATAAATAGGTACTTAATGTAAGCTTTGCCTAAATCAGCATCAGTAATTGATTAAATATACTGAATGATTAAAGCTTTGAATTCCGTGTAATTATTTTTGTCACTTATACCTACGACTACCCAAACTTTTTTTGTCAAATTTGTCTTTAGGCAATATTTGATAATATTGTTGCATGCGCTCATTTTCAAGGTTTAATTTAAAAAAAGAATCAAGTTTCTAGCTCAAATATGTTTGGAGATATAACGATTTAAACCAGAAATCTTGAAGCTATAATTAACACATTAAATCGCTCGGCTCTTTAAAATATAGAACTAGGTATTAGTAGCAATAAGTATCATCACAATTTTTTATGATAATTAGATGTTCTTTAATAAGAGATTAAACAACTTTAACAAAAAATAGAATTTGCAACTGTTTGGTTTTGTTACGTGTAGATCATTATTTTATTACATATGTATATCGGCTCGACTTTGTTTAATAAACAAAATAATAACTAGAATGGGTAAAACCCGTTTTATTAATGTTTGTTGATGTACCGTTTTTAATATTTCACAGGGATATGCATTTAACCTATAATAATAAA